>JAYDZK010000028.1:1217479-1230727 GCA_034509185.1 Euphonia xanthogaster
TGGACCCAGCACTCCAGGTGTGGCCTCACCAGTGCTGAGTACAGGGGCAGAGTGACCTCCCTGCTCCTGCTGGCCACACCATTCCTGACCCAGGCAGGAGCCATTTGGCCTTCTTGGCCACCAGGGCACTCTGCTGGCTCGTGTTTAACCGGCTGTCAGCTGTCAACCTGTCACAGGTCCCTTTGTGCCTGGGCACTGCCCAGCCACTCTGTCCCCAGCCTATAACACTGCAGGGGGTTGTTGCGGCCAAAATGCAGGACTGGGCACTTGAACTTATTAAACTTCCTCTTATTGGACTGTGCCCATCCCTCCAACCATTCCAGGTCTCCCTGCAGAGCCCTTCTCCCTTCCAACAGATGGACACACACTCCCAGCTCAGTGTCATCTGCAGATTCACTGATGAAAGCCTCAATCCCCTCATCCATGCCGTCAGTAAAGATATTGAACAGAGCTGGCCCCAGCACAGAGCCCCGAGGGCCACCCCTGGTGCCTGGCTGCCAGCTGGATGCAGCCCTGCTCACCAGCACTGTCTGGGCCGGCCATGCAGCCAGTTCTGAGCCCAGCAGAGTGCTCCTGTCCCAGCCACACAAGTACAGAAAAGAAAAATACATTCAATGCCTCAGTCTTCCTTTGCATTAAACAACCATGTCGAATATAATTTGATCCCCATGCTTGGCTTTTCCCATAAAGAGCTGGACCAGATGATCCTTGAGGTTACTTCTAACACACTATTTTATGATTCTAAGATATTTTAAAAAGGCTTTCTCTCTCTCTCTCTCCCCAGAAGTTCTATATAACAGCTCTTCCATGAAGCTGACATTTCCTCCAGTTCCTTCCTCCTTGAAGATGGAGAAGTTGAGGGGAAGTTGATACCTCTTCAAACTGCTTGAACTTCCAAAGTCCCATAACCTCAGCATTGCACACAGACTCAGGAGCTTTGGGGTGCACAGCAACCAGATGTTCAGCTGTGTGAACTAACTTCTCATAGCATCTGACACTGCCTTTCATTCTGTTGTTTTATTTTTCTTTCGTGCTCTATCAACTGCAACCAGAATATTAAAAAAAAAAAAAAAAAGCCCAAACACAATGGGCAATTTTCCCTTCAGGTTCAAATTACTTTGCTTCTTAATTAAAAGTAAAGTGCAGAATTCCACAAAAGTGTTACTTTTTAAGGGCACTGTCTAGTTAGCACTGAATAGAACCAAGGGCACAAATTTACTGTTCCACTCCTGTTTGTGGGAGGATCTTTCTTGTCTGTGTTCCCTGAGGCAGCCAGGTCAGCTCAGAGCCCAGAGCAGAGCATCCCCACCATGGCTCAGGCAGGGCCAGGGCAGGCTCAGCCCCAGCTTAATCCCCAGAGATTTGTCTCAGGCACCCACAAAACCCAACAGAACGTTTTGCTGTCTGTGCCAGGGGTAGCAAAGGCCTCCTGTTCTGTTGGTGTTTCCCAGGTAGTTTGTGTTGAATATTTAGGGGGGTTTAATGTCAATACAGTTTCAATTGAACCCAAAGAGCACAGCAGCCAACCTGAGGGGGAACACGTTAAATGCTGAGGTACTGAGCAAGATCTCGAGAGAAATACCTTGTGGAATTAATGTATAACACTATTGTGTTTTTCTGAATAATATTGCCTGTTACATATAAGGCACCTATTTAAGTATTTTCCCTTTTCTGCAACCTCCAGAGAATAAAGTTTGAACAGCATTCTTCTCTTTAAAAGCTCTCTTTGGTGTTTTATATTACATTCAAGGCCTGAATTTCTCCTGCAACTACTCAGATAATTTATCTACCAAAAGTGTAAAATAGATAATTTCCCAGCTATGAAAATACCAGTATTCCACTTCAATACGTGCTGTTATTTCCTTGCCTACTAAAAAAAGCAGCTGAAACCATTATCTACCTGTTACAAAGAAATTTCAACTTTCTAAAAAGCTTAGATAAGTAAAACTACCATTCTCAAAGGTCTACTTGAAAGCAAGTAAGGTACATCTTATATTTAAAGGTGAAGTTTCTTCTTCCACCCTAAGGGCTTTATATTCTCATCTTGATGTATTAATTAAAGCACATTTGTGGTGAATTTTTAATTATCTCCCTAATAAATGGTATCACAAGGAATAAAATGGTCTCTTCACAAGTCTCTCTAGACTCCCCTGTGCCTTGGAAACAGCACTCATGGCAGCAAACGAAGAATGCAAATTGCTGGGAGGCCTGTGAATGCTGATGGGCAGGGACCAGATGGCTGTCTTGCACTCTTTCTTCATCAAAGAGCTCTGCAAAATTCTGCAGCTCCACTTGGCCTTGCAAAAAGATACAAGTCTCCTTCGTTTCCTTCTGAAATACAGATATTTCCTTCCACTGAAAACCCGATCAAAGGAGGAAGGGGTTTTTGTAAAGCTGATTCCAATGTGCTTTTCTCTGGATCAATTTTTGCTCCATCCTCCCAGGCAGAGAGGGAAAGGACAAGGGGGTGGGTGAGGACATTTGGGGTGTTTCCACTCCCCAGTGCTGTCACCTTTTGTTTGGAGTGCAAAGCAAACCAGTCCCTGTGCAGGGGCAGCCCAGGAGCCACAACAGCCCCACATGGTCCCTGGGTGTCACCTTTGGGAACCCGTGGCTGACAGGTGAGGCATCGTGACTGCCACCAAACCCCAGCCAAGCACAGGCAGGCTCACCAAAGCAGGTCCAAAGGAATGGAAGAATGACCATGGAAAACCACAGAAAAATTGCAATTTGCTGTACAACGTCAGCCAGGCACTCCCTTGGGAAGGGACACGACTTCTGCCTGCGTGGTGTCCCACAGAGCAGGTGGGAAATGGGACATTTACTGTCCAAATGGCAGAGAGTGCTGCCTTTTACCCCTACTTATGTACACACAAGCACAAAATGCAGGGAAGTATTTGATTCTTGTGTTTCTTTGCAGGAGGTTTTTCACAGAAGACACCCCAGGCCCTGCCAGACAAAGTGTACAGACACATCTTTATCAGAGTGACACAGGTACAGTCAGCCTCAGCACAGGGAATTACACTCCCCCCTTTCAGAAAGAGCTCATAAACGCCTCTGGGGGAGGTGACTGTTGCCTGCTTTGCTTTTTATCACCCACCTATCCCTCCTGCAGAATGCCAGTGGTCAAATCCAGCCAACATTTCAAACCTGCTGTTAGAGCATTGAAAGAGTAGAGGTGAGTATTACTAATTCCCTCAGAGCTGAGGCCATAAATCCATGTTGTTGTAAATGCTGGCAGTCAATTGGTATCATGCAGCTAAAATCCTGTTTGCTGTTTCCAAAACAGACTCTAACCCAGCCTCAGTACCTCTGGCCTGTTGCCAGACACTTTTAATACAGGGAAAAATATTGGAATTCATTACTGCTACACTGAATTCTTCATCGATTAACAGGGAACTTATGACTATTTCTTTAACCACAGTCTAGCTGTGCTAATCAATTTTGTCCACCTTTAGTTAAGAAAGCTATTTCAACTATGCAGAGCAGCAATCAGGAGTAGCATTTTTTAAATATACATGTAAAACAAGACCTTAAAGCACCGTGCCACAGCACTACACAGAAGAGCATCCATGGACTGCAGAGCAGGGCCACAGCATTAATCGACTATTGCACATAGTTATGTGTGAAATGGAGCTTCCTGTGTTTATTGTGCAATGTTTGAAGGTCTAACAAGCTGTGGATAATTGGGAAGAAACAGGATCTCCTGATCTGTGAGACATTGAGAGGTTTCTTGTATACACGTTGAAGAAATTCATGAGCAGGTATGTAAATAACCCTTTTTAATAGTACTTAATAATTAACATCCCCGTGGCACTTTCCTGTTCAGCTAAAAATTGTTACTAACTATGCTTTAGCAATTCTGTGTTTTCCAATCTGCTGTCTCTTAGATTCAAAGACCTCAGGAGTTCTGCAAGAATTCTGCACTCACCAGTTTAGAAGCTACTACTCATTCAAGCTGCTAAGCAGAAAAAAGTCAATAGGAATTGTATATATTATGTATTGTCATTACATGCTGGCATGATTCCCTTGCAGAACAGATTAGGCTACATCTCCAACATGTTGATTTCCTAATAAAGCATATTAATTTGTCTATGACAGTTATTGCCTTGAACCATCACAAATTAAGGATGAAATAAAGTATTTTATTTTTAACATTTTCATTTATATCCTCATCTGTTGGAGTACAGGCATTATTTTCATGCAGGTTATGATGTGGGTGAATCAGATTCACTTGCTTGTAAAGTCTTAGTAGCTTGTAATTAAATTGCACATTTTATATGTAACACAGGGCAGAGATTTATGGTGTGTGCTCTGTCCTGGCATGCGTGCAACTTCCCTTGCAGACCTGCACAGCACAGCCACTACAAACCTCTGTTTTTAGGCTTAATTTTCCAAGTCATGGCTGATTAGCATTGGCCTCCAGAGCAGGAGCAGAGCCCGGCTCAGGGGATGGCTGACACAGGTCTGCTGGGCCATCCATTCTGAGCACCCTGCCTCACACACACAGGAGGAGCCCAGCACTGCTGGGTTTGGGTTCTGGCCGTGGAGACCCCACAGCTGCCCCCAGGGCTGGGCTCCAAAGGCCCCGGTGGCCAGAGCAGGTAACAGGCACGGGAACACCTCAATAAAACATCCAGAGCATCTATCACGGCTCCAACTGCAAACCTGCCCAGGCAGGAGAGGCAGAGCACAGCCCTCCAGTCTGAGCAGCCAGCAGCCAGAATTTCCATCAGCTTTATTCCTGCACAGAGCAGGAGCACAGCCTCAGGGATGGGGACACATCCTCCGAGCTGCATTCTGCTCACAGCTCCTGCTCCCAGAAAGTCTGGGGCAGAGCTGCTCATCTGCCTATTCCTGTCCCATGTGTGCCCAGCTGGAGCAGGAGCATTTTCCAGCAGGTAGGGGAGGGAGGCCACAGGTGCACAGTGCCAACCACAGCAGCTCCTGCCAGTGGAAACCCAGCTGTGGCCATGGAGTGACACCAGAGCTCACCTGCCACAGGGACACTGAGTGTGCCTGGAACCAAAGCCGGGGTGGCTTCATACAGAGGGCTGTGCTGCCATCTGCAAGGCAGGAGGGAGTGCTCAGGGTAGAGTTCAAGTGAAATAGAAATCTATGGCTCTTTGGAGTAAAATAGCACAGACAGCTGGAGCCAAAGTCACGGAGCATCGCTAGGGAAGTATTCTGGAGAAAGGTCATTCCTTTCTAAATCATGCTGCAAACAGAAATGTCTGGAAGCTTCTGAAGGAAGAGAAGCCTGCAGATCACAGACCTTTTCCCTCTCAGCTATAGATCCCTGTGAGGTATCAGGAACACCTCCAGCTTTCTCACAGAAAAGTCTTTTCTCCAAAGAAACCCCACTCTGGATGAGCCCCTCTCTCCCTTGACAGCAAATCAGGGACTCTAAGTACCTACGGCCAACCTGCTTCCTTCTGGTCCCTTCAGCTGATCTCAGAGCAGCCACGATTTAGCTCCTCAGCAATTGATATTTCCACTCTGACATGAAACACATCAGAAATTACACCTAGAGTAATCTCCTGCACTCATCACTCATTGAAGTGTCAACCTTTTGACAGCTGAATTGTCAAGGTTGCATCAATAAGTGATGTTAATACATTTTTCCATAATCCTTAGTGGAACCAGGCAAAGGATTATGGAAATTATTATTATAAAAAGGCAAACTTTTTATTACAGCATTGCATGAGATGAACAGGCGCAAAAAGACATATTAAAAATGGCAAAGTTATCCCCCTTCCCCAAAGCAGTTTAACAAAAAGTCGTTTACAAAATCAAGATGAAATAGTGTAGAAATTACCAGGGACTTTGATGAGGGGGAAATGTTTTGAGTTATGCACCATTTGGCTGAGTTTTACCCAGCAAAATATTTATCAGAAACTTTGAAACAGTGATTTCTTCCTGAAAATTCAACATAGCAAAACATGGATATCTGCCAGTTTCCATCCAAATTCCTTCAGATCCCTGAATAGCAGCACAGCTGCATCAGCACCTCAGGGAATACTTGGGAAGTAAGGCACTATTCACAGCAATCTGTCCCCTGGTTCTGACTAATATTTATTCTGAGATACACTTAATTTATAAACATTCACTCTCAGACATGTCTTCGTTTTCAGGGTAGACCTAAATTCACCTAAATAGCTGCACTGTCTGAATGGTGCCTTCATCCCAGAATTCCCTTTTTTACAGGATATGTTGCTACAGCTTTGTGCCCTTGAAGTGGCCTCTGTCAAGCAGCAGAAGATAAAACAAAGACCTGTAATTAACCTCAATCCCCTGTGCTCCAGCAGCCCCAGAGAACAGCCCCTCTCCCTTTTTTGCCTGGCTTTAGGACCTCCAGCCTTCCCCAACCTCCCCCTTGCTCCTGCACCACCTCTGGCTGCTGACAACCTTCCTAGACCCAGCATGGGATCCTCATCTCCTTTTCTTCAAAAAGGAGATTTAAGGATCAAAAACCTCTGAGCACCTCTCCCCATCAGGCTTGGCTGCCACCCTGAAATATTCCCTTTCTTTTAAGTGCATGAAGGTTATTCATCCTTTCCCATTAAGCCTGTGCCACCCAGGAGCCCACCCCATCCTGCCATGGCCAGGATGCCCCACTGCACAGATTTTCTGCCTGCTCTGTGCTCTGGAAAGCTCACTCCCAACCTATCTAAAATATTTAATGAGTGCTTGAAACAGGCACCAACGTTTAGTTTGTCTCCTGAAAAACAAGGGGGAAAACATATGGGTAATATGCAGCCTGTTTTGCAAAACAATAACAAAGCATCTGGTAACTTCTCCAGGAAAAGAAATGGAAGCTGAGGGGGTATTTTGCAAAACTTGGAAGCGTGCATGGGATGGTGTGCTGTTATCCAGCATGTGTCTAAACACATGCAGTCTCCTAGCACAGCTTGAGAGGAGATATTTGGTGTGTGCATTGTAAATCCCTGGCAAGCACAGCACACGGCCACTCTGTTGCTGGCAGCAGGCACGGGAGCCAGCCCAGGCAGGAGGTGTGCCCAAAAATGCAGAGAAGTGGCTTGTGACAGAGCCATGGGCAGATCACACCTTCACTGTGGCATAGCCAGCAGAGCCAACCCTCACAGGCCAATAGATTTTTGCCTGCTGGGGTGATACACCTATCCTAAAATCCGGTTTTTCCCTTCATCTAAAGTTTAGCATCAAGTCAAATTCTATCCCCTGCTATGACATATAAGCAAATTCTGTTTGTGTGATTGAAATCTGAGGCAACAAAAATATGCCTTCCAGATATCCCTTAAATGGCATTACTACACTCCCCATAACCATGCATGAAATGCCAAATGCAACAAGAGGACATGTAATGCACCACATAATGCTCACAGCCACGGATCAGGGAGTGTGAGCATTGTGTTGAGCCACAATATCAGCCTCTACAACACACCCAGGCTTTGCCTCAGCAGTGGAAGAAAAGAACTCTAATTAGAGAACTGCAAGAGAATTGAAACCCAAGTTATTATGAAAGGCTATAAAAAGGATCAATGCTGAGAGAGGGAAGGGCATGCAAGTAGAATACACTCAGCAAGGACATGATCAAAGGCAGGACAAACAGGCTGCAAACACTCTGTAATGTGCAAACACCTCCAAGGTGTGCTGAGGATCTGAGCAGCATCCTCCTCACAGCAGGAGGCTGCAGGCACATTTGGCGTGGCCTAATTTGCCAACAGATCACAGCCAACTAATAAAGGCATTCCTCAAAGCCAGGCAGGCTCTGCTGGGCTGGCCTGGCAGTGAAATCAGAGCTGCTCTCCCTGCAGCAGGCAGCAGCCACCCCTGGCTCTGCTGCACCTCCAGCACTGCAGGTAACCCACGGCTGGACATGCTGGGGTGTGCAGGAGCACAGGGGGGACACTCAGCAGCCCCACACTGGGGTGTGCAGGAGCACAGGGGGGGACACTCAGCAGCCCCACACTGGGGTGTGCAGGAGCACAGGGGGGACACTCAGCAGCCCCACTCTGGGGTGTGCAGGAGGCAATGGGGGACACTCAGCAGCCCCACTCTGGGGTGTGCAGGAGCACAGGGGGGACACTCAGCAGCCCCACACTGGGGTGTGCAGGAGCACATGGGGGACACTCAGCAGCCCCATGCTCACCTTGGGGTGGGAAGGGCCAGCACCTGGTCCCAGTTCAGGTCCCAGCTCAGGTCCCAGCTCACACCAAGGGCAGGAGCAGTGCTGGGAGGGGGCTTAGCCCAGAGCCAGCTCACACTCCTGCTCTGGAACAATCAGGCCAAGCCCTACATCCCACTGATCTCAGTGAGCACCTCAGAGGCCCGTGTAAGCCTCCATCTCAGCTGAAGAAATATTTTTTTTTAGGTGCAGCTCATTTCCCAAAACAATCCTCAGAAACACCGAGCCTTGGATGCTCTTCCTCAAAGCAAGAACCCAGGCCCAGATTCCCTTTTTGTTCAGGAAATTCCGCGGGGGAATGGCACAAGGGAACAGCCAAGCTACAGAGCTCCTGGGGGTTCAGGTGACCACCAGCCCCACGGTCCCAGCCCCCGCTGTCAGGCAGCTTTAGCTGTCCCCAGCATGTCCCCAGCATGTCCCCAGCAAGAGCAGAGCAGCCCACACTGGCTCAGGAGGGTCCCACACCCATCCCCCAGCTGGACCTCATGTCACTCTCTGTCCCTGAGCCTGTTTGATCTCTCTGCACCCATCACTGGAGACAGACCCTTGGGCTCTGAATACTTGTGTCCTTGGAAAATTAGAAGGAGGGGAAGGTGGCAGTTTTAGAAAATTCAGCCTTAACCCAAACCAGTCTTCTGTACAGCGCCTAAGCCTGCAGAATTCCAAGGAAGAATTAATTATTAATATTTTAATGTAATGAGAGCTGCGGTTTTCATTCTCCTCACAGCTGTCAGGGAGGCACAGATGCAGCAACACCTTGTGTAATTGGAATCTTTATTTTACAAACAGTGCACCAGCCTGTGTTTTATCTCCTCTGATCCCTGTGTAATACAAGCAAGGCTCACCAATCAAGGCTCCTTCCCCTTTGTTTGCCCTTCAGATGCTGCAGAGAAGCCTCTTCTGTGCCCTGCACTGTGAGAGTGGTGTGACACAGCTGCAGCACAGAGAGCTTTTGTCCTGACTTTAGGTATCCCCAAAGTGCCAGCTGGCAGCACATTCCAGCCTGGCCAGGTGCTGTTCTCCTAAAGATACCAGTGTGTCCCAACAATTTACAAATCTATCAACAGATTTTCCTTGTGCTCCTTGGCACACAGAATTTAAACACACAGCAGAAGGATAGCAGTGCCTGGGTGGCAAACAGAAACACATTTAGCTGCCAGAGCTGAGACATGAACACAGCAGAACAGCTCTGCTGAGCCACAGAGGGATGGGAGCACACAGAGGTCATGGTCCTGGGGAAATCCTTCAGCCACAGCTGGGGCAGAGGCCGTCCATGGGGACACTTGGAACTCCAGAGCATCAGCTGCAGTGGAAACCTTGTCAAATCTTAACCAGTTATGGCACTTCAAAGGGACGTGTCTGGTGTGAGCATTTCAAGCTCAACACCTCTGCTGTTTCTGGGGAGGTCCCTGAAGGAAGAGCAAGGTCATTTTACCAGGGCTAACTACAAAATTTCACAAATATTTTACTTAAAAGCAGGATACTTTTTTTACTTTTTTGAGGATACTTTTTTACTTGCAGATGAGGCAAGTGCTGGGGAGCAAGGAGACAAAGATAAAAACAGCTTTAGTTTTCATGATAACCTGCCTGATTTTGAGATCACTTTATAAGTTCATGCCCATTGAGTATAAATATGGATTGGATGAAGAGCCAGGAAAATAGTGTGGATGATGTGAGGAGGGAAGACTGTTAATGATCAGAGCTGGAGACTCTGTATCAGGCTTTGCAGGTGAGCTGAGTAACTGCAACAGGAAAATCAGGATTACCTGAAAAGGGCTTTGGCTTCAGACAGGAGAGGAGCAAAGGCTGTGCTTCCATACAACAACCTAGAGAATGGGCTTGTTTGAAAGGGAAGGAAAAGCAAAAAGGATTTGGGTAAGGGAGCAGCAAAATGTGTGTCCAAATATCACAACCTCTCCCCAGCCTTAGCATCACACCCTGGGCACAGAAACATCTTCTTTATTTTAGGAATAGGGGAAAAGGATGTATGAGCACAATTAGAAACTAATTAAAGCAGGTATCAAATTATGAAGTTAATTTACCTTGAGCAAGCCTGCAATCAAAGATCAGGGCAGTTTTGGAGGTCTCTTTTTCTCAGGGAGTCACAGCTGGATCTCACAGCTGGATCTGGTCCAAGTGAGCATCTCTACTGCCCTGAGCTGTGGCCACTTTCTTCACCAGCCAGCAGTGGCAGGACAAGCAGGATTTCTATTTTCTTCACCAGGGAGCCCCTAAGGGTGGGTGAATTTACCTGCACTGGGCTGGCTGCCCTTCTCTTGGAGCCCACAGGGAAGTGTGAGACCCTCCCTGCAGTGCAGCCAGCCCGGCTCACTCTGCCTCTGCCTGGCTCTGTGCCTTCCTGAGCACCTTCCCTCTCTCCTTTCAAAGAGCTGGAGGGAAGTCCAGCAGCAAGGAGATAAGGAGGCTTTGGATCAGGGTCTGCATTCCCTAGCAAGTCCCAAGAGCTCAGAAGCTTTCAGCTGTATCCTATTCACATCTTTTCCTTGTCAGACATCCCTTGATGAGAACAGGGTCTGACAGAAGGGGAGGAACAAGGAAATTACATAAGCAAAAGAGAAGTGTAATTAAATTCCTTCTGCAAATGAGCAGATCAGGTCTTGGTTGTTACTTTTCTGCTTTCTGGCACATTCTGGACAGTTCTTTCAGGAATTCTCTGCTAAATGAAGCTCAGAGGGCAGGTTAAGGGTTCCTTTTTCAGAGGAGTGGCAAAAGTCTCTTGTTTCACTCCCAGTGCCTCATGCCATTTGCACCAACGTGAGCTCTGACAGGGGAAGCACCAAGTGTTTCTTTTCAGGGCTCTGAAATGAAAGCACCGGGGCGTGGCTGAATTATGCAGGATGAAAGCACGCTTGCACCCAGAGCCAGCCTCCCTGGGGTGCAGTCCTGGGCTGCCTCAGCAGCTGCTCTCAGCATCCCCAATGCCAGCTGACTGATACTGTTCGTGTTCCTCAGGGCTCCCATCAATCACAGCTTAAGCCTCTCCCCGGGAGTCACTCAGGGAAGCAAAGCCATTCCTCCTGCTCATCCTGCTCTGGAGATTTTCAGTGCTTCCATCATTCTGAGTTAGACAGGTGCTTTGTTTCTCCCCTCGCACCACTTCTAGGTACAAACTGCTTTTGATTTAGCACCCAGATTAAATCTTTACCCCATCTCGATTTTCTAATTGGAAAAAGGCCTGAGGCAAATTCAAGGAAAATTGTCCCTGATTCCTTCTCACAAAGTAAAGCTGTGACATTTAAGTACACAGAGGATGTTGAGAGTGAGGTGTTTTCAACACTGCCTGGAGAAGAAAGACCATGAGGTCCTGATGAGAACACAAAGTGATGTCACACTGAGCTGCTCTGCTTTTGTTCAAGGCTCCTGGACTGAAGAGATTTCTTGCAGGGGGGACAGTAGATCAACTCCAGATATTTTACCTGCAGGCAGAACATCACCCTGACATTCCTGGAGTGCTTAAACAGATCAAGACAAACTCCAGAAGCTAAATACAGTTAAAGCAGGTTAGACCTTTTAAGAAATAAATGCAAATTACTGAACAAGACCAGGCCTCCACATCCCACGAACAAGAACAATACTTTTGCTCACTTTTTGACCACTTACTTGCAATATGTGCAACCTGACACAGTGCAGGGTTACTTTGAAAGGTGCTGAAATAGTCATTCAGATTCATAATCTGATTGCCCACATGGAAATGTTACCATCCCTTTCAGATACTTCAGCTATGAAACTCTGGCGAGCAAATTATCCAAAAACCCTTAAAGGTTTAAAATTAATAAGCATTACCTCAATTTCTTCTAAAAACAAAATTATGTCTGGTTTTCTCTTAGTACTACTACCAGCTGAAAGCTGTGCTCTATTTTGAGGGGCATAAAAAAGGAAGCAGCAAAGTTTTAAAGAAATTGTGAACTTCCTTGAAAGCTGGAGAGAAAAGGAAAGAAGTGAATCTTTCAGCTCCAAAATGCAAGGTAGACAGAAAATCCCCAGCATTTCAACCAGCGAGGACTGCATCGTTTTGCAATCAAGATTACTGGATTGACAGCTTTATTTCTCAAATTTTAACTTCATAACATTTAGCAAAGGTTTTAGGAAGTAATCATTTACATTTATCTTACTTCTTAGGTACTTGATTTGATTTGGGTTTGGGGCTGGGTTTTTTTAGCTAATAGAAGAATGACAGTGATAGTTTTTAAAGAATCTTTAGTTATAGCTGCAATAGAGAAAAACTCTCTCTGGATACCTTTTAATTTCCATGACAGAGTTATTTCTGAAATCCAGACTCCAAAAACTATCAATTTAATGCATTAGATGGATTTGCATGCACTTGAATTCATGACTTAAAGTGTTAACAAGCATGCTCACAGAGAGCTAGCACCCAGTCACTCGTGGCCATTTAGCTGAGCCTCTCTAAGGGCTGGCAGGGATTGCCCAGCCTGGGGAAGTGATTTACTCGAGTGATCCTGCACAGGGGGAACTCCAGCTCCAAGTTCTGCCTTCCTTGCCCTGCTTTAACACCTCACCAACACTTCTGGGGGAACAGTTCCTCATCTGAGAGCTGGAACACTCTGTGGGAGCACGGGGCTGGCTCACTTCCACTTAGCAGCTCTGGGAAATCCAGCACAGGGGTTTCCCAATGAATCAGCCAGAGGTGACTGGGGTTCTTTAGGGAGGCCTTGAGCATGAGATGGGACAGCTCCACCAGCACTGCAGCATCCCAAAGGACACAGATTCCAGATTCCAGGGCCTCTGTAGCCTGTGCTTGGGAGGACACTGTCCATGCAGCCACATGGATGGATGAGGGATGGATGGATGGATGGATAAGGAATGGATGGATGGATGATGGATGGATGGATGGATGGATGATGGATGGATGGATGGATGGATGGATAAGGAATGGATGGATGGATGATGGATGGATGGATGGATGGATGGGGGATAGGTGGATGAGGGAGGGATGGATGGATGGATGGATGGATGAATGGATGGATGGATGGATGGATGGATGGATGGGGGATGGATGGATGGGGGATGGATGGATGGATGAATGGATGGATGGATGATGG
>JAYDZK010000028.1:1239344-1270933 GCA_034509185.1 Euphonia xanthogaster
CTCCCAGGGGACAGAGGAGGGGACCCCCAGCTCTGCCTCCCAGGGGACAGAGGAGGGGACCCCCAGCTCTGCCTCCCGGGGGACAGAGGAGGGGACCCCCAGCTCTGCCTCCCAGGGGACAGAGGAGGGGACCCCCAGCTCTGCCTCCCGGGGCACAGAGCTGCACTTTCCTCCTCCTCCGAGCCACTCCAGGGAGTGACGGCGGCGAAACCGCGGACCCGTCGGGGCTCCCAACCTTGAGCTGATCACTTTTAATAAAGGCATTGAAGGGAGAAAGATCTCCTGCCCTGTTTATTTCAGAAATGAAGCCCAGAAAACAGGAACTCCACCCTGGGAAGTGTTCTGAGGCTCACTCTGTGGTCACAGGAGCTGGGAAGAGCCGGCCAGCTGCTCCTCACGAGCAGCCGCTCCCAGGCTGTCTTTGCTGGGGCAGTGGGGCTGCTGCGGCGTGGGTGACGCAGACAGGGGCAGGCTGCGAGGTCCCAGGGGAAGGAATGAGAGAGGGAACACTTGTATGGGTGCCAAGGAAGCTGAGACAGTGAACACGTGTATGGGTGCCAAGGAAGCTTTACTCCGAGACGGATCCAAGGACAAGCGCCGGGGAGCAGGGGGTCTGGGAAGGCGTCAGGGGTGGAAACATAAAGCAACCAATAAGCAAAGGTAAGGGCAGGAGTACAAGACAAAGCAGAACCAAAGAGGATTGTACAGGAGAGGGAAGAAGCCTCGGAGGCAAATCATGGATCGAACTAAGGGTAACTGACACAGAATTTTCTCCAAAGAAGAGGGGTTGGTCAGGATTACAGCCAGGGGTAGTGGGCAGCACCATGAGGATTGACACAGGCATATAAGGGCAAAAGGGAAGAGCAGAGGATCAATCACTTTGAGGGGCAACTCAGTGGCAGGACAAATGGGGTAAATGACTTAGGGAGAAACCATCCCGAGGGACTTCAACCGGGGCTACAGAGCGTTAAACCATCTTTTTAACCAACAATAAATTACTATCCTATATAACCAAATTAACAATATCACTTAAAAAACACATGAGGCCACAGTGTTCCACACCAGAAGGACATCTCACAAAAGGGGGAAGCATCCCAAAAAATCAGGTACAACTGCTGAGCTGTTTCCTTGGGAATTCTGGCAGATGGAGATGGAAAATGACCCTGCAGAAGCAGCAGAGCAGATGGCAATAATTTACTGCTATGGCCTGCCCATGGTCAATAAAAACCAGAAACAAGGAAGAAAAACCTATTGGCAAACATAAATTCTTTCTGACAACTAAAAAAAAAAAAAAAAAAGGAAATTCTGGCTTGATATCATATGAATTACCCCAAAGTCCCCCAAATGATTCAAAAAACTATGTAGCTTAATATAATTTGTATTTATCTAAAGACAAAAACACTGGAGCTATTGTTTCTGCCCTTTTCAGTTTCTAAATACTGAAGAATTCCACCTGGTAAAAGCCAGGAGAAAGAGAAATATTCCATCCTCAGCTGAACTCTCTCATTTGTCTGGAATCAAGTTATCCCCTTAATTGCCTGAGAATTTCCTCAGAGGCCTAATATTATTTATCTTTAGTCCATAGAATTCTCAAAAATCCAGATGTTTAAGGCAATGCTCTATTGACCCTAATCTTTAATATCTACAGATATTCTGTATCGATTTCAGTTAGTTCACATGATCTCTTTCCCCCTGCTCCCTGATGTGGAAAGAAAGACTCAGTTATTGCTTCTCTTGGTCAAATTCAGCCTGATTTTCTATTCCTTTGAATTAGCAACTATAGAAACATGTAATATATAGCAGTATTTAAAATTATATAATTGCATTAACAAAGCTTAAATGGATCCAATCTTCCCAAGAGAGTAAAAGAAAACACTGAAATTTTATTTTTACTATTGGCCTCATGTAGTGAGACCAAAACTTCCAGGAATGAGGTGATATTTTGATAAAAATGTCCCTGCAACTTTTGTTTTACTCCTGAATGATGAAAACTCTCTGGAATAAAGCAGAGGTAATCTGTGCCTTTGGAAACTCTGCAGTGAGGCTGGATAAACACTGGGAAACAACACATAAAAATAGCTTTTTCAGAGGAACTTCTTGATGCCTTCATTCTTAAATTATTCGTTCAGATTTTTACCAAGCAGGCATTTGGCACTTTAATGTTTTTGTCAAAAAGTTAAGGTTCTGAGAATTTTAATCTTAGCTCAATCTAGGTGTCCAGCCTAGGCCAAAATTCCTTCAATCTGTAAGTAATTTTGATAGGAATAATCTGATTTTACTCAAACATGTAAAGAAGAAAAAGAGTCACATGAAATCCTCAACAATTCCTCCTCAGCTAAAGTAACAGCTGTTACTGTTCCCCCTTGGATCTGCAGAAGGGCTCATTCTCAATTCTGATAAGAACTTGTACCTTCCCAAATTCCAAATGCTTCAGTATAATATAAATTGAAGTTATCAAGTCAGTAGTGAAAATAACATTTATCCATTCAAATACCAATATAATTTGTTTGGCTCCTTCTCAACATTTGATAGAAACACCTTATTGCTACCGAAATTATGAAGCCTCTTTCAGAGGATTTGAATTTGTTACTGTGGTTTAAAACACAGGTTAGAGCCAGACCAGACAAAAGCACCAGTGGTGTGTAAATATAGAAAGAAAAGTAATGCATTCTATTTTTTTATATTTAATTTCTTGCATGATTGTGGTTCCATCCTTTCCCAACATCAAAGATTCTGTTGGAAAAACCGCACAGAATCATTAAAATTGGAAAAGAGCTACAAGGCCAAGTGCCAGCTGTGCCCGATGCCCACCCTGTCCCCAGCCCAGAGCCCTGAGTGCCACCTCCAGCTGCCACCTCCAGGGATGGGCACTCCAGAGCTCCCTGGGCAGCCCCTGCCAAGGCCTGAGCCCCCTTTCCATGGGCAAATTCCTCCTGGAGTGCACCCTGAGCTGCCCTGGCCCAGCCTGGGGCCGTTCCCTCTGCTCCTGTCCCTGTTCCTGGGAGCAGAGCCCGACCCCCCTGGCTGTCCCCTCCTGGCAGGAGCTGTGCAGAGCCACAGGGGCCCCCTGAGCCTCCTTTGCTCCAGGCTAAAACTCCAGTTCCTCAGTCCCAGTGCTTGACAACCCTTTCAGCAGCATTCACTCACAGAATTTAACATAAAATCACTTTTAAAACTTAATTAAGCTACAGCAGGCTAAATTGATCAAAATGTTGCCCCATTGCCTCCAATGCCTTGAGAAGGAGAAATGAGGATTTGTAGGCCAAGGCTGGCCTGAGGATTTCATTTGCACAATGTTCAGCACAACAGGGCCCTGCTCCATCCTGGGCATGGCAAGAAACTTCCTGAGCCATGGTCCCAGCAGTCCCACCAGCCCTTGAGGCACTGCACCTTTGTGGCTGAGGTGAAGCTGAAAAGAGGTGGTTTAGCCCCGAAACACAGAGCACCAGGACCAGACCCTACCCTGCCCTTCAGCCAGGAGGCTTTTGGCACGCACATCCCATCAGGAAATATTTTTGGCACTGAGCAGGCCGTATCTATTGTGGCTGGGGAAAGTCAGGGAAGCAGGAAAGCCGGATTCAATCACCCGACATTCCCTGGCCCCACGGCAGGGGCTGCTCCCTCCTGCTCTGCACAGGCTTGAGGGGTTTGAGGGCACAGTTCTGCAGAGCAGAGCGACCTGGAGGTGCCACAGAGGGAAAACGGGAGGGAGCAAAACCTGAGGAGCTGCAGGAAGAACAGGAGAAGGATGCTGAGTGCAGGAAAAAGGAGGAAATGCAGTGTACTGGCTGAAAAATGAGGGGGTGAGACGAGAATCCCCAAACAGCAACAGAAAACACAAATTGTCAGCTTTGTGACAGGAATATCTGCAATCATCCAGCCTTCACCACCTGTTTAATTCCAGCAATTCCCTTCAAACCAGCATGTCCCACCACTGCCAGCCAAGGAACCTCTGCAGCCCCCCAGGCTCTTGGCTACCCTTACTCCTAGAGCTGTGTGCAGCCTCCCTGCTCCTGCTGACAGACACAACCTCTCCAGAAGCAAGACTGTGACTGACCCTCCAGCAGCAGCAGAATGAAGCAAAATTTGTTCCACCTCTGAATTCTTTTTGTTCCACAAATGGTCAATTTATGATGCAAACTCTCTTTGTGTGTCCCTCTTTACAGGGCACACGACAGAGCAGGCTCACTTTGTCATGTGCTAGCTGGTCTCTTGTCTGGAAAGCCAAAACAAAACCTGGAATTTCTCATTTGCCTGATTTGGGATGCATCCAGCCCTTACTGAATAGTCCAGCTCTGTGGCTACAGTTGCTCTTCATTTTCCTCTGCTTCCAGGCTGTCAAATCAAAATAATGCTAATCCTAGCAGTAGTAGTAATAATAATAATAATAATAAAACTTTCACATATAACTCAAGACACCTGCACTGGTCCATTACCACTAAAGAAGTACAATTATATGTCCAATTATTATTATTATTAGTAGTAGTAGTAGTAATAATAATAATAATAGTAAAGTGTAAGATTTGCACAACTGTTGTTGACAGCTTTGGTGAAAGCTGTTTATATTTGCATGTGTGTAATAATCAGAGATCAAGTCTGCTCCAATAAAGTGATTTATCATAAGAAACTTGACTTTGTTACAAGCTTTCCTGTAGGGTATTAAGTACCTCAGCCTGCCCACAAATGCAGCCATTGGGTACCCATCCTGTTAGTCTCAATGGGACTGTGAAAACAAATCTCCTTTTTGTAATGAGAGCAATATTTTATTTTTTTTTTCCTCCAGGTAAGACAGGACAGAAAATCTTTGCTGTGTCAGGCAGAGAGTGCTTGTGAAGCAAACACACAGATGTGCTCCTCCATTTCAGCAGCAGAAAAGCTGTCCCTGGCTGGGCATCCTCCAGACAGTGAAATCCCAGGCAGCCAGGCTCACTCCCACTCCACTGACACTCTCTGGGCCCACACTCTGGATTTTCTCCCCACACCCAGTTGGAAGAGCCACCAAAGAGCATCCCCCAGCCAAGAGCACATTCCAGGCTGCTGACTCCCAGCATCCTCTGCCAGTTTGGAACGTGCTGGGGTTTGATGCTCATGTTTCAGAGCTCGTGTGCTCTCGTTTGCTCTGTGCAGCCCTGGCTGTGCTGCTCCCCTCAGGGAGGGTGGGAATGTCTCCCTTTTCCTGGAGCCTCCCCCAGGGCAGCCCCTGGATGTGAGGGAAGCAGGCAGAAGGCGCTTCCCACCGTGCTGCCGCGCACCTGCAGCTGCCGGCCAAGGCCCCCAGAGGAAACAACAAAACCCTTCCAGAGAGCCCCTTCCTCTGTCATCTGAGCACGGGCAGGAAACACTGGAAGTGTCGTAAGAAAGTTTCTAATGAGCTCTCAGCCCAGCCTTGCAGAGGCCAAAGACAGATGATCCTGGCAGGTCCCTTCCAGCTGAGATAATTCTACCCTACCCTGCTTTGAGGACAAAGAGCACCAGGACCTGGCTGTTTCACACCAAAATCCACATCCTCATGTTCACAGGGATTTCTGTGCTTCAGAGCACAGGAGCAGCCGCCAAACCTGGGTTTGAGGGAAGGGCAGGGCCATGGTCTGGGTCAGAGCTGCTCTGGCTGAGCTGCCCATCCACCTGAATTCAGGTCCTGTTGCTCTGGTTTAACCTCAGGAGCCCTTCAAGGAGGCTCAGAGTTATTCTGCAGTATAAATAATATTCATTACCACCCCTTTTATTTCATAGGTACTCAAAGCCATTAAAAAATACTGCACTCAGTGTGCAAATAATATATAAAAGGTGGGGGGGGTTTGAAAAGCAAGTGTTTTAAAATCATGCTTTCTCCTCAAAACAGATTATTAAAGTTAAATCAGAAATCATTTTCTGCTGCATTAAACTGGGGATGAGTCAAAATGGCTGCAAGTCTGCTTGAAGTAATTCATGAACATTTCTCTTTCCTCTTTTTTACTGTAAATACATCATTACAGAATAAGCTAATTTTGCTGCATACTTTTTCAGGAGCAGTCAGGAAGACAGATCCTAACAGAGCTGTTCATGCACAATCCTAGCAAACTAGCAAGATCAATCATTTTCCTTTTCTCTGAATTTCCAAAATTAATGTAAATCCTGAGAAGTCAAAGCAAGGATTTAGCTGCATTAAATTTTCCATTGTGTTTTAAATATACGTGTTCTCTCCTTTGAGACTCTGTTTGGATGTAAGGAACCAGCACTCATTCTTTTTAATCTCTGTGAAAGTGCACAGGGATGGGCACAGCGTAAGCATTTGTGCAGTCAAGATGAAATATCAGCAAAAGAAAACTGTCCAGGGCAGATATATTTCAGTATGAATCATTAGGTCCTGAAGCCTGCATTTTTTCATTATTCATTCCCCATTTTTCATCCTGTGTTACTCCCTCAGTTTGCAGAGCTGCAGTGAGATCCTCACAGCTCAGGAATGCTGGAGGGAGCAGCCCCACACCTCAAACTGAGCAACTCACAGGTAAACAGAAGATTAAACATTATTTTTCCAGTTCACTGCAAAGATCAGTCACTGAAATTTGGCATTTTATAGACTGAGCCCTCCAAGGCCTGTGACTGCTTTCCCTGACTATTCGCAGGGTACGTCCTCATGCCAAAATTCCAAACTACAATACCCAAGCCCACATACTCTGTTTCCATCTGATTTGCCCTGCCCCTGGGTTTGAAAGCTAGGAAGCTGTTGATGCAATTATAAACACAGCATTAAAATTCAAATGCTATTTTATCATTTCGAGGGAAAGCCTGAAACTTTTATATTCCACATTCCAGTGCAACAGCTAAATTCAGACCAGCACAAATCAGAGCAGCCTCACTGCAGAGGAGACATCAGAGCCTGCAGAGCTTAAATAAAGGCAAAGCCTGCCTGCTGTAGCCTGCACACAGATGGCTGGGGGGAGAAATCCATCCTGACTGGTTTCCAAGCCATTAGGAGCTCTCACACATCCACTCAGTGGCTAAAGAGGCACAGTGCCTGCTGCAGCACAGGGACAATGCACAGGGGGTGGCAGTGGGGCTCCTAAACCATCTGCACTTGCACAGGGCTTGGCAGCAGGAGCAGGACTGGCAGCCTGGGCCTGGGGTGTGATAAAGGGAGTGTAATAAATGAGTAAAAGTCACTGAACCAATTTACAAGGCATTAGTGCCTTGGCTCTCACACTTCAGCCCTCGGCAACGATTCATCCAGAGCAGCTCTCTCCACTCTGCTTTTGGCAAGTGCTCAGCTCCTCCAACAGCTTTGGAGAAGGCACATCACCTCCAGCAGCTCTAGGGAGGGCACATCACCTGCAGCAGCTTCAGGGAAGGCACATCACCTCCAGCAGCTCTAGGGAGGGCACATCACCTCCAGCAGCTTCAGGGAAGGCACATCACCTGCAGCAGCTCTGGGGAGGGCACATCACCTGCAGCAGCTCTGGGGAGGGCACATCCCATCCTTCCCTCGCCCCACGGGCCTTGGAGCAGCACAATCCCCTCTGGAACCCCGTGCCCGTGGCAGGAGGGTGGCACAGCCTGGGAGTGGGGTCCGTGGGGGGAGCCCCTGGAGTCTCCCAGGGTGTGTGTGCAGCTGCAGCCACAGCTGGCACTGCCCAGCCCAGCCCAGCTCCCACCGGATCACAGGGTGCCCCGGCCACCCCCAGCCAGGGAAACATCGGGAACCCAGGGCAGAGGGAGCTGGGCACAGCACGGGGGCACCGGCTGGGCTGGCACAGCGGGCAGGGCCACGGGGGGGAAAGGGACACGGGTGGGAGTGAGTGTGAGTGTGAGTGTGTGTGTGGGGGGGTGTGAGTGTGAGTGAGTGTGAGTGTGTGTGAGTGTGTGGGGGTGTGAGAGTGAGTGTGTCAGTGTGTGTGTGTGTGTGCAGGCTGGCCATGAGCCAGCAGAGTGCCCTGGTGGCCAAGAAGGCCAATGGCTCCTCCCGGGGTCAGGAATGGGGTGGCCAGCAGGAGCAGGGAGGTCACTCTGCCCCTGTACTCAGCACTGGTGAGGCCACACCTGGAGTGCTGGGTCCAGTCTGGCCCCTCACTTTGGGAAGGACCTTGAGACGCTGGAGCGCGTCCAGAGGAGGCAACGAGGCTGGAGAGGGGCCTGGAACACAAACCCTGAGAGGAACCCCTGAGGGAGCTGGGGTGTTTATCCTGGGGGAGAGGAGACCTCATCACTCTCTACAAGTCCCTGACAGGAGGGGGCAGCCAGGGGGGATAAGATCCCTGGGATCTTCTCCCAGGGAACAGTGGCAGGACAAGGGGACACAGCCTTCAGCTGCAGCAGGAGAGGTTTAGGCTGGACATCAGGAAGAAATTCTACACAGAAAGGGTGATTGGGCATTGGCATGGGCTGCCCAGGGAGGTGGGTGAGCCAGTGTCCCTGGAGGTGTTAGAGGAGAGCCTGGATGTGGCACTTGGTGCCTTGGTGTGAGTGGCAGGCTGGTGCTGGGTCCCAGGTTGGACTCAATAACCTCAAAGGCTGATCCTGTGATTCTGTGACCCTGTGTCTGTGTGTGTCTGTGTGTTTTTGTATGTTTGTCTGTGTGTCTGTGTGTTTGTGTGTTTGTGTGTTTGTGTGTGTTTGTGTGTTTGTGTGTTTTTGTGTGTTTTTGTGTGCTTGTGTGTTTGTGTGCTTGTGTGTTTGTGTGTTTGTGTTTTTGTGTGTTTGTGTGGTTTTGTGTGTTTGTGTGTGTTTGTGTGTGTTTGTGTGTGTTTTTGTGTGTGTTTTTGTGTGCTTGTGTGTTTGTGTGGTTTTGTGTTTTTGTGTGTTTTTGTGTGTTTGTGTGTTTGTGTGTTTTAGTGTGCTTGTGTGTTTTTGTGTTTTGTGCTCCACAGCACAGCCAGAGAGCTCCAGCCCCGTGTGGCCACACCAGGGGAGCAGGGTGAGCTGTGAGCAGGACACACCAAGGTCAGTGCCATGACTTCACTCGCAATGCACACATGGAGATTGGATCAGCAGGGCTCAGGCAGCTCAGAGTGAGGAAAACCTGGAGCCTTCAAGGGCCATCGAGGAGAGCATTTGGGACAGGGGTCATGTCCCGTCCTGTACACACCACTTCCTTCAGGAGCTGGTTTATGGGCACTCACTGGAACAAAGCCCCAGCGAGCCACGTCCCTCCTCGGGCAGTTTACAAGTGGGTACAGCTCCGAGGGAGGGACACTGGGGTGAGCAGCAGCCCTGAAAGCAAACCCAGCAGAGTGTGTCACCTGCCTGCTGTGCCACCCTGCTCTTTTCACCCCACTACTGTAAAACCTTCCTCTCAAGATAAAACTGCTTCTGCACTTGAGTAGCCACATGAATCCCAGCACAGCAGAGCTATTTGTGTGCTGCAGCTTTTGGGATGACAGCTCTCCTCTGCCTGGAATTGTTATTTAATACACAGGTTGCAGTTCAAGCAATAATCTGACTTTTTATGTCCCCTGAAGCTCTCATAGAACAGTGAGAGGAATAAAAATTAGGTCTCAGGCTTCTTTGAAAGAAAAATCAACATTATTTCAACCAGTTAAAAATCTTTCTTCTGTTTTAGAGCTTTCTAGCAGACATTTAACAGACAGGGCAATCAAAGAGCCAGTACTGCAGAGTGCAGGGCCCCCTGCCCCTGGTCACCCCAGTGCTGAAGGCTGGAGCCTGCAGGCTGAGCCATGAATGGGCAGAATGCCACGGGAAAGCCAGGGCTGGGATGGGCAAACAGTTGTGTAAACAGTGCAGGAAGAAAAGGGAAGAGGCCATCAAACCCCTGGCTCTGTCTGATCCCCCACAGCCAGGACATGGGCACAGGGTTTGGAGCAGCCCCAGGTGGGGCTCACAGAGGGAAACCTCACAGCTCCTGCTGCCCCAGGAGCTCCACACCATCCCCTGCACACTCTGCCTCTGGGGTCCTTTACATTAATGCCACAGACATAAGCATGTTTGCACTGCAGGCTTCACCAAGCATTAAGATGGATGGATGCTCCTCTGCTTTCAGCTCTTGCACAGCAGAGAGAGCCTCTTCCACACCAAAAGATTCCCATTCCCATCAGCAGTCAGAGCTGAAAGCTGGGCTGCTTCAGCAGCCAAACAGCAGAGCTCCTGGGTGAAAGGTGACAGTGTTCATTGCTTTTGTTTAGGAACAGATTGCCTTGGTTTGGCCTTCTATTTTAAGGGGCATTCCAGTTAAAACAGGTATGTTCTTCAGGTGAAAAAAAAATCACTGAAATGAAGATTGTTTATCAAAAGCATTTGTGGAAAACGTTGTATCAGTTTCACACCTCTCCACATGACCTGCTCTTCCCACTGGCAGCCTGTGTGGAGGTCAGAGTTAGGCAGTGTCAGCCTGCAGCCTTGTTGTTCCAAACCCCTGTGGATTGTGCCTTCAGTGAGCACATCAAAGGCAGCCAGGATTCCTTCCTTCAGTTCAGGGCTGACACAGTTCCATTTTATGGCTTCTGCTCAGGCTCTTACAGAGTGTTAGCACAATATGGGTGCATTTTGTACCATCTATTCTTTCCTGGCATTTCCAAGCAAGGCAACAATATCATTTGGGACCATTCCCTGCTGAACATTTTAAGGAAAACCCCTGCAGTCATCAGTCTCTATGAAGCCAGAGGTCTCATTAAGAGCGTGGGACTGACCCTTCCAGGAGAGACCTGCTGTAGTGAAATGAGTGTGGTACAGCCAGAACAGAGCCCTGGAAAGCAGCTCAGCAGAGGCTATCACACCTCCCCAGCAAACACCCAACTCCACCAGCTTTAACTGAAATTCCTCAGCAGTTTTTTTGGGGTTTTTTTTTGTTTTTTGTTTGTTTTTTTGTTGTTGTTGTTGTTTTGGGGTTTTTTTTTAATCCACCTTAAATTAAAAACAAATCAGAGCTACACTGCTTTGTTTAAAAAACCTGACGAGAGGAAGCTGAGTCAGAGTGGCTCCAGGATGCACACCTCAGGCTGTGACAGACAGGAAACCAGTGACCAAGTGGAAATGACTAAAAGCCCTGCACTGCCCTGATTAAAGATCCAGAAATAACAACACAACGTGCTGCACAGATTATGCCTTCCACACAGAGCAGGAATTGTTATTTTTTAACCTTCAGGTAATGGTCCTTCCAGAGAGGTGCAGAGAGCCATCAGACACAATTGCACATTTCAGATGGGAGGGATTTTGCACTGATTAGCTGAGCTGCTGGAAATTAGCATTTGGGGTTTATTTTTATAACTGAAGGAAAGCCTGTGCTCTCCCCTACTCTATTTTCTAACTGGTCAGAAAAACCCTGACACGGTGCCACTGCTGTGCCTGAATTCCCAAGCTGGGCACACCTTCCCTGGCACAGTGCCTGTAGCATGCTGGGTTTAGCAGGACAGACTACCAAACCTAACTTTATAAACAGTCACAAAAGCATTCTTGGGCTGTACTGGCAAGGGTAAAGCCCTTCCCTAGTGAGAGTCAGATAGTAGGGTGAGAATTAAAGATTATTAGTTGCAGATGTCTCTGGTTTTGATGACTGTGCTTATCAAGAAGGGCTTATTTGTCATATGGAATTTCACCATAACTCAAATTACTTGTGAAGAAAAGGAAAACTCTCACTTAGTGAAAAGTACAGGGCTGCTTTATCCCCTTTGCTGGGAGTTGTGCTGGTTAGGAAAGCAATGAACTTGTTCCTACAACTATGTTTTCCATGAATTCTTTGAGGAGAGCTTCCCAGAGCACTGATCAGATGAGACAGAGAACAAGCAACGCAGCAAACCTGCAACCAGCTGTAACCACAAGGCAGCTCTGCTGGGAACACAGCAAGCAGAGAAACTGGAGCTCCTGATCAGATCAATCTCCTCAGCAACAGATAAAATCTAATTCTGAAGAAAGGGGCTTTAATCTCACATTCATTCTGTGCACTCATCAACCCCGTAACTTACACGAACCCCCCGGGTGTCTGTGCACAGTCAGCACAGCCAGACTGAGCAGATTTAATGTGGTGAGTGAGGGCTGTGTTTCTGCCCATTATAACACATTATTCCTCTCAGCAGTAGCAAGATGACAGTTATTACTTCAGATTCCCAGGAATGTCAAATTCAAACTATGCACAAGCACCTGTAAAGCAAAGTTGAGCTCTACCCCATCATTCAAGAGAGGGGGGACTATTTTAAACTTTACTAGTCTGGCAAATTGCTCAGACTGCATTTCAATAACACAGGCTGAACTCAAAGCTTCACAGAAAGAGATGCTGATCTAAACCAGACATCTCTGACCCAGGTGCCACGGAGCCCCAGAGCAGCAGCTAATGAACATCCGTGGGAAAAGCACTGGAAAGAAGCAAATGATCCAGTAAGGGCAGCTGGATATAACATGGAAGAAAACTCATACAGCAGAGCTGAACAGAAAAGGGCCTGATGTCATCTGGAGACAGGAATGGCAGGAAAACACCATGAAATGAAAAGTAAAAAATTACCACTCCTTTTGCTCTGCCACCATCTCCATCCATGAGTCACACAGACAGTGAGTGCTAATCCATTTTTACCTGTTCCCATCAATTCCACCAGCTGGACTCTTAAATAATAACAGGCAATAATGTCTGCCAATGTTGTCTGATCATGCAAAGGATTTTTCTCATTAGCAGAATTTAGGGTGAATTAATAATATTTTTGAAACATTATCCTCTGGATTGCAAAAGGCATGAGCCACCAAGGAATTTTTCCAAAGTCTTATGATTTGGCCACAATGATGAAGTCTGAAAGTCTGAGATCTACAAGAAATCCTGTTTGCCAGCATTTAAAACTTTCACATGGTGACTTTCACTGCCTAGGAGGGACAGCAGAGTAAACGTCTGGGATCAACCCGAGGGCACAGGGCACTCTGAGCCATCAGTTCTGCTGCTGGTGGCAGAGGGCTGCAGGAACTGGTTCTGCTTTCCATGAAATCTCAATGGACCTTTCCTCATAGCCAGAAAGGAAACCTAAAGAGCCAGTTCAGCAGAGATGAAATCTGTAAAGCATCATGGGAAGGTTTTAGATGGTAAATCAGGTCTCTAAAATCTCAGGGGAAGTATTTTCCTCTTAAACTTACAAAAGGTTTTCAGATTTCTATCGAGCTCTGGAGCAGAGCATGTGAAAAGGCCTTTAGAAACTTTTTCACTTCTTACCATGAACTTTTTGGGGGAGATGAAGCAAATCAGATAATAGGAAGGTAATTTAGCAGGCATTGAAACAGACCTGGACAACCTGAGCTGGGGCCTCAGGGCATGCAGAGAGAGCTCTGGGGTCTCCTCCTTTGCCTCTGAGCAGAGGGATGACTCCCTTCCCTCCTCCTTTCCTGAATGTCACCCTCAGTCCCAGCCCCACACGGGGACAGCAGAGGCACCAGGGGCTGGAAGTGCAGCTGGAGCCACTTGCAAGGCTCAGTCCTGTCTGGGCCCCCAGTCTGGGCACCAGGTTATCAGGGAGCTGCATCCTGACCAGAGCTGGAAAACCCCTATCAGCATCTCCCTGCTCCTCTCCCAGCAGTGACACAGCTTATTTAACAGCTCATTTTCCTGCAAGGAAACTGGACTCTCTGAGCTCCTTACACAAGACTTTGAAAAATGTCTCCTTTTTTTCTAATAATTAATGTAACAAATTCCTTCAGAAGCAATTCATCTTCGCTGCTGTACACCATGAAAAAGTGAAACAATCTGACCAACCTCAGCCTTCTGGCAAGGCAGGAAATCAATCCCACCACCTGTGCTGGACTGTAATGAAAAATAGGGGCAAGAGAGTATTTAACTGTGGAATAATATTTAAAATTTAATTCAACAATTAAAATTATTAAAGTCATACTTAAGATACATTGCACATTTGCCTACATTTATTATAAGTGGCTCCAAAGAGTGTGTTTTGAGCAAGCTCTGCACTTCTCAGTTTTCTTCTGCATTATTTAGTGAAAAAAATCCTCTTTCATTTGTAGTGCACAATGCCAAGAGCTACACCCTTGTGTTCAGTTTAACACTGAAGCTTCCCCTCCTGAGTGCCCTGAGTGGCCTCCAGACTTAGAACTCACCATAATCAAGATGCTATGAACATTCTCTCCTTCTGGAAGGCCCACCTACACTGCCTTGCTCCTCAGGTCTTCACTTTACCCGTGAAAAACACTGTGGAATTTCATCTTTACACCCAGCACTGGCAGAGCTTAGCAGGAGCCCAGTCTCATCAACAGGAGGGCTCTACCTTTTTGATTTACAGGTATAAAAATTCTTACAGGTAGGACACTTCCAAACTGCTTTGAAAGTCCTGTTTGTGCAAGGCAGACATAGTCAGTGCTGATCAAGTGTCACTCACCAAAAGCTCCTCTCAGATGTTTGCTAGCTGCTAAAGCTCTCTCTAAAACCAAACCAAATAACAAACCAACTCTGCTGTTTCTGAGCCAGTTTCCTTTCATTCAGTTCCCTCATTAGAGTCAGCAACAAATAAGTAGATAGAGCAATAATAACGGTAAGTTTATCTGGTTTCCTCCACTCCCTTTTCTCCCCGGGTTACTCAGGCTTGGAACAATAACAGGATGCCGGGACGCAGGATGGGAAAGGCTGACTCCCAGCTGGAAAACCTTGGAAACTCGAAAGCTGAACACTCCCAGTATTGCTTCACAAAAGGAGAAGTGGATTTTTCTATTTGATCTTCATTTTTTGAATTCTGCGTAACATTTTGGGATTCTGTTGGGTTCAGTCTGCCTGATTTGGTACCAGACCGAAGCTCGGCCACCTCGGACTCGGGTAAGAGACAAATGTTATTTTCTGTCCTTCAGCCATCAAGTTCATCTCAAAGGGTTTTTTATCTCCACCCAGATTGTTTTCTAATGTCTTAAATAAGTTAAGAAATACCAGCAAATGGGCTATGAATTTTATACATATCCACCAAATCCTTTGGGCCCTACACTGATGGCACCCACACCAAGGTAAGTACAAAGAGCAGAGCTGTTTAAAGTCGACACTGGAAGAGAAAAATCTCTGGCTTTTGTTGTGCTATACCACAATATTCCCAGATTGTTGTTTTTTTTTTTTTAAGAGACATTTCATGGGGGTTTTTTGAGTGTTGGTTTGTAATATTTAGATTGTGCTGCCAATGTTCATTCTTAATGGAAAAGAGGTGGAGATTGTTCTGCCATTTGCACCTGCAAAGCCTTTAGGAATGGATTTCCCTCCTGGTGTGGACAGGTGCTGCTCCAGGACTGTTTGCAGTGAGCAGGGGTGCACTGGGCTGGGATTTGATGCAAATGTTTCATTGAAGTGGGGTGGATTTGGGGTCTGTCTGTAAGGTGGGTGGCTTACCTGTGCCCAGGGCCAAGACGTGACAGCCACCGTGTGCCATGGCCAGCTCTGGAATATCTGTTTAAAACTGAGAGGGGAGTTTATACAAACCCAGGTCAGTGATTTGGTATCCCAAGTTTAAACCATCCCAGGTACTTTAACACCCTAACTCTGGAGTGCCAGGTTTTACAGACCCTCTTCTAAAAGACCAGAAATTCTTATTCCAGAGATTCCTTGATCTCAGTGGTTCAAAAAGACCCATCTTTTTTTCTGATGGGTTATTTTATGAGCAGTGGCTTGACACAAAAAGTTGTTTGCAAAGGCTTTTATCTTGTCCTAGAGCAGGTGTAGCAGGTCCCTGAACTAACAAGCTCGCCGTGCAGCTTGCAGAGACAAAGCATTTATGCATAAGAGATGAAGTGATGGTGGTTTTTCTGTAAGAAATCCATTCTGCAATAGTGGGACTGTCAGAGTGCACAGCACCTCACTGTGCTGCCTGTCACACTGCAATAAAGATAAAGGAAGGAAAGAAATGCAAGGAAAAAAAGATACGGAAGATGAATTTCTGTGAGAAAATCTCTTCCACTCTTAGCTCCCAAAAACATTCCAAGTTGGCTGTTTCTGCAGTTAACAAAGGTAGAGTTAATCAATGTGTCCTTGCCTCCTGTGAATATAAATCACTAGATCAGCATTTGTAAAAGCACAGATGTTATTATAGATGTTCATGCAGGAAAATATATTAGACAAAAGCAAGGAGGCCCCAATGATTTACAAAAGCTTCTCATCTTAGGTTAATTTGTGCCTGGTAACAACAACCCATATACCAGAAACAAATCACAGAAATGCTGACTTGAAATTTATCTCTAGTATCTCCAGGAGGTGCTTTCTATCCTTAAATATGGAGTGACCCACAGGAGAAAAGGACACAGGATGCATTTAGCATAGGAAAGCCTTAGAATAGTACAGTATGCTGGAAAGAAGGATGGGAATTTACAAGTAATGAAAGAAATTAATTTGAAAGCAAAGGATAAACTCAATTAAAAAATCATTCCTGCTTTTCCCACAAAGCCACAAACCTGGGTTATTTTTCAGAATGCTACAGCTGCACTGCAATGCAACAGGAAGCATTTCCCAAAGCTTTGCTTGTTAGCAGAAGACCATAAGACTGTTCTTTAAGCATTCTTAAAACAAATTTTAACGCTGAAATTGAGTCCCTGAGCAACGTGCAGCTCACAAGATGTGGGGCACACAGGCAGGGCAGAGTTAACAGCTCTGCTGCCAGCTTTGCCTCACATCCTGCCTCTGCTGAGGGAAACTGCTCTGAAAACAGGATACGGGTAAAAATCACAGAGCATGGCTCAGGCACTGCCCTGATTTACAGCACTTATGGAACAAAGAACTTCACTGTCCCTCCATAAACCAATCGATTCAATTAATATTTCAAATTCAAAACAGAAAAAATCTCATAAAACTCTATGTCATGCCTAGGTATGTGGGGGAAGCCCCTGGGCAGGTGCTGTGGGGTGGTGACCCTCCCGAGAGTGATCCCCCCCCCGCTGCTGCGGGTGCCCAGCTGCCCCAGCCCGCCGGGGAGATGCTGTAATGAGAGCAGCAGCCAAAGGAGGGCTCCTGACACCATGGCTGATCCAACAGGGTTTATTGGGGATAGGTCTGAGGGTCCAGGTCGGATGAGAGTGAGGAGAGGGACAGGGACAGGCAGGAGCACAACCACTGCTGAAAGGGATCAGTGGCAGAGCCAGGAACAAGGGAGGGGCCAGGGGAGGCAGCCAGGGGAAGGTAGGAGGGGTCAGACTACAAACTATCCAATGGGGAAGGCAGTCAGGGGAGGAATTGGGGTGGGGTGACATGGGGTACAGCAATGTGGGAGAGGGAGGGTGGTCTTTCAAGGAGAGCCAAGGGGGACAGAAAGCACAGCACCTTCTGGAACAGGGGAATGTACCACAGCCCAGTTGATCGACAGCAGAGCATCTGCATAGCCAAAGAGGGAATCATGGGAAGTTGTGCCAGCTCCCCCTCTCTCTCAGATGACAGTATCTTCCCATGGCATTTATGCCCTGTCTTCCCTGTGGCTCCCTCCCACATCTCTCCCTTTTTTATTTATTAAAAACAGCTCGCCAACAGCTTCTGGAGGGCCTTTTTCAAACATGCTATGGCTATCATGACAAGGGCAATGATGATAAAAATCCAGGCAAGGCCTCTCAGCATGGAGGCAGCCCACTCAGGAATTCCCCAGTGCCCAAAGAGCTTGTCGATCCAGTCATTCATCTTCTTTTCCGTTTGAATGTCGTTCACCTGGTCCTGGGGTTTTTTCATGTTGGCTTGGTTGGAGGTGCTGTGCCAGGACAGGTTGAAGCAGCAAATTCCTTCGAAGTCCTCGCACGCGTGGCCGTGGGCAAGCAGCAGGAAGTCGATGGCTGCTCGGTTCTGCAGCGTGGCGTGCCCGGTGATCGCCTCGTCCGCCAGCAAATCTGCCAACGCGGCGGACGTAGTGTTGGCCTGTTTGCTAAGCCAGCACCCCAGGTGAGAGAGCTCACCGGGGGCCTTCACAGCGGCAGCCCAGGGTAGGAAAATGGACAGCGCGACCCTCTTTGGTTTTCCCCAGTTGTAAATTTGGCTGTCACAATTTGGATCGAATTCTTCATAGGTTCTTTTTCGGTGAGCCAATTTGGTATTCTGTCTCCATTCATGTAATAGAGTGATATTTGGGGTGAGGGTAGCCAGCCGGCCAAGGCTGCAGGGACCCCCTTTTATCTTGGAGGGGATTCCTGCCCACGCCCTGTCGCCACAGATAAGAAACACGCCTCGTGGGAGCGCCCTGGGATAACGAGTGGACTCGGACAGGGTTGTGCTGGTGTAATTGCACCACTCAGCCACATTGTAACCTCTGTCATTCGGCGAGATGTCCTTGTAAGTGCTACTCTGTGATTTTGTTGTAAGCTGCCAATCAGATCTCGCCTTGTACTCGAAATTGATACAATAACTCGCCCTGGTGGAGCCCAGCAGATCTAATTCCTGGGGCTCCTGTGGGACATGAGGGAGAATCCTCGTCCATTCATCCCAGGTGTCCACAGGGTTGGGTTTCTTACCTATGAATGGGTAATCATTCGGTGGGAGGGGGATCCCCACCAGGCACATTGAAAGAGGATCATCCACGCTTCCCCTGGGCATGCAGAGGTTGTCTTGCTGCAAGGACCTTGCTAGGGTGACCCAGATGTTTTGTTTTGGTTGGGGGATGATCCAACCAGTGGTCACTTGGATGGTCATGAGGAGATTCATGAAGGCGAAAGCGATGGCAGCACTCGCGCTGTTGCGAGGTGTTCCCAGGGTTGTTGTGGAGGAGATCATGTTTTCCACTCTCTCCCTGGGTACTTTTCCTTTAAGGAAGGAAAACACACATCAGTTCGTTCATCTTAACATTCCTTCCCCTGTTCATGCTTTTCCTAACGTTCTCCTATAGTTCTCTAAACCTCCCCCTTCTTTTCCAATGGGGAAAGAGGGCAAGCGGAGGAGAAATGAAGGGATCAGGGGAGGAAGGGACAAGGATGGGCGTTAGTGGTAGCTGTGAGGTGGGAAGGGTAAGGGTGTGTCAGAGTCAAAGACAGCTGTGAGGGCTGTCTGTGGGATGGATCTGTACATTAACAGTGTCCGTGCAACGATGTTTGGATAAGAACATTTCTTTTTCCTCCTCCTCCATGAGAAGGCGGTTTTGGGGGCATGGTGTGCAATGGAGCTAACTTGGAGTAATCAGGAGGGTTGTCTTCTTGCACGCGGTCAAGGTAGGGCTTTACGAATTTCCCTGGAATCCATCTGGGTCCAGCACCTGCAGAAACACAGGCAAATCCTCTCCCCCACGTGATGAGAGGGTAAGGACCTTCAATAGCTTTAGATTCAGGGTCTCAGATGAGCACAGGACGTTTCTCCATGAGATGTGCATGTGTAGTGTTGTGAAAGTGCCTAAGGATTGGGGGATTGGGCTCCTTCTGGGAGCAGATCATAAAATTGAGTACATAAAGTGCTTTGCACAATCTCTCTTGAGGAGAGGTGGTGATAGCAGCCTCATGTTGTTGTTCTAACAACTTCTTGATCTCCTTGTGTGCTACAATCTACAATCGATTGCCCTGTTGGGTTGTGGGGGATGCTAGTGATATGGGCAATCCCCCACTGCTGTGTGAATTCTCTAAAGTGTTTTGACACAAAGGCAGGACCATTGTCTGTCTTTATATTTTTGGGGACTCCTAGGGTTGCAAAGGTCATATAAAAATGTTTGATAATGTCTTTCAGTTTTTCCCTTGCATGCGTTGATGCAAACACCGCCCCTGAGAAAGTGTCCATGGACACACGTGCATATTTCAGCCTCCCGAATGGAGGGTAGTGTGTTACATCTGCCTGCCAGAGCTCGAGGGCTCCCAAGCCCCGTGGGTCAATGCCTACTGGCATGGATGGCACTGAGAAAGACTGGCAGCTGGGGCATGTCGCTGTAATTGCTCTGGCTTGCTCTGTAGAGATTTTTGAACTGCCGCCGCAAAGCGGGGCGTTCTGGTGATAAAAACAGTGGCTCAGTTGAGCCTGTTGAAGAATATCCAGTGTGGTGTGAGAAGGAGGATCGGCATGTACTGGCATGGCCAGGAAATCAGCTCTCCGGTTGCCCTCAGTGATGGGGCCGGGCAGGTCTGCGTGTGGCCTGACGTGCAAGATGTGGTATGGTTGCTCTCGGTGGGAGAGTGGCCAAACGAGTTCCGAGAGCAAGGCGAATAATTTTTTGTTTTGGACTTCTTTGAGCAGGGCATGCTCTGCCCGCTCAGCTATCCCGGCTACGCAGGCCGAATCCGTGACCAAATTCAAAGGTTGCTGAAACTTCCTGAATGCTCTCACAACCGCAGCAAGCTCTGCGGTCTGCGGAGAGCCCTCAACAACCCGGACATTGGACTCCCACTCTCCCAAGTCCGCCTCTCTCCAAGTGATCACTGACTTGTGGGGCTTTCCTGACCCGTCAGTGAACACAGTGAGAGCATTCTGGATTGGAGTAGTGCTTTTAAATGTTTTTGGGGCCAAATGGGGTTCCGATGTCATGGGAACCAGAAGGGGCAGGAGACGGAGGGGCATGGCCTGATGGGAGGCCGGCCTCATGCACCGGGGCTTGGCCTTCCTGGGAACCGGGACCGCGCACAGGAGACCCAGCCGGGCGAGGAATGACAGGGACGGAGGGGTGGAACCCGCCACGTGGGAGAGGGCGGGACCTGACGGGGAGCGGAACTCGATGCGGTGGGAGGTGCCCGCGGAAGGGCGGGAGGACGACTGAGAGAAGGCGCCATTTCACGGGCTAGGGACGCTGCCACGTGGTCGGCGCCATCTTTGTCTTATGCTTACACGAACCAGGATTTGAACTGCGGAGAGGGGTCTTGGGATCCAGAGGGCGGGTAGGGTCCGGACTGGGGTGGCCAGCCCCAGGCTGGGAAGTGGACTGAGTGGGACTGGAGGCAGCAGGGAGCAGCCCTGTGCACTTAGGCAATGTCTGTGTTCTGCCCCACTCATGGGGAAAGGCGTCTAGGACTGGGTGGGGAGGAACGCGGGGTAGGAGAACTGGGCGCCCCAACTTTCCGCCTTCTTTTTACCAAGCGAAGAATAGGGTCGAACAAAGGATTAAATTTCCCCACTTTATAATTCCCTTTAACTTGTTCCAGATAAATGCATTTCCCAACCTTTCCCCAAAAAGAAACAGAAAAGGTGTCTTCCCGAGGGATCTTGGGGAGGTGCTTAAACACAAACCTAATGAAAGCCTTGAGCTCCCTTTTAGAAAAAGAAATGTCCCCCAACACTAGGATTGACTGAACTTGGAGGTAAAACTCCTTCAGGGCAAGGGAAAGGCATCTCCCCATTGCCCCAACTGCTTTTCCCCAACAAGGTGAAATGAGAACTAAAACAGACGAGCCCAAGTGGGGTGCTCTCCCTTAGCACCAAGATTACTCACCAAACCACGAAGACTCAGGCAAAAGGAAAGGCCCCTCGTGGGGCTGCTCAGCTCCTGCAGGTCCTCCTGGTTTGCCGAAAGCTCCCCCCGGAGCCGCAGGCAGGTCTTGGCAGGCGAACTCCAGCAGGGTGTCGGCAGGCCAGGCAGAGCAGTCCTTACACAACGAAGGTGCAGCTCTCTCTGGAGCCGAGTCCGATTGGCGCTTGACTCCAGGAACAGCAGCTCACAGAGCCGCTGCGCCGAGGAGCCGCTCTCGGGGAGCTGGACGGCTGGAAAACTGCCCAAGTCCCTGTTTGGGCGCCAGCTGCAGGAAGCCCCTGGGAAGGTGCTGCCGGCGTGGTGACCTTCCGGAAAGTGATCCCCTCCCAGCTGCCCCAGCCCGCCGTGCACCCGGGCCCAGATGCTGTAATGAGACCAGCAGCTGAAGGAGGGCTCCTGACACGATGGCTGATCCAACAGGGTTTATTGGGGATAGGTCTGAGGGTCCAGGTCGGATGAGGGTGAGGAGAGGGACAGGGACAGGCAGGAGCACAACCACTGCTGAAAGGGCCCAGAACAAGGGAGGGGCCAAGGGAGGTAGGAGGGGTCAGGGTATATGCAATGGGGAAGGGAGCAGGCTCCGAGCCTGCTAAAGCTGCGTGGCAGGCTGAGGCCTAGAAAGAGAAAATGCCAAGTCATGGTGGAAAAGCCAGCAGCCCCTCTCTTCCACCTTTCAGACCCCAGCTTATCTCTCTGTGACCCCACAGGTTACTTCTCCTTAACCCCTGCTATTGGACAATTTCTGATCCTTTCCAGCCCTATATAAGGGGCTGCTTTAGCCCATTCTGGCTGGAAGAGCTGTCACTGGAACCCTTCACAGATCCCAATAAAACCCTCGCTGTGGAACTCCAGGACGAGCCTTCTCCCCTCTCGCACCTGCCTGCCGGCCTGCAATGCTCCTTAGCAAGCAAGAGCTGGAATCACAAGAGAGCTGATAGATCACTCAAGAGCTGATAGATCACTCAAGATCTGATAGATCACTAAAGAGCTGATAGATCACTCAAGAGCTGATAGATCACTCAAGAGCTGATAAATCACTCAAGAGCTGATCTCCTTTGGGCTTGCTAAGGCTGCCTGCGGCCAAGAGCGGCTTGGGCACTCGGACAGTCTGTCCCCAAAGGACTGAGCTCTCCGGCCCGGGCTGCCTGCTCGGGGACAAACAAGCCCAGCAGGGAGCTGGAATAAATGGGGAAGGGAGTCAGGGGAGGAATTGAGGTGGGGTGACATGGGGTACAGCAATGAGGGATTGGAACGAGCGAGGTTTTTCAAGGAGAGCCAACGGGGACAAAAAGCACAGAACCTTCTGGAACAGGGGAATGAACCACATTCATTCATTCCCAGCATCTGCATAGCCAAACAGGGAATCATGGGAAGTTGTGCCAGCTTCCCCCCATCTCAGATGACAGTATCTTCCCATGGCATTTCTGCCCTGTCTTCCCTGTGGCTCCCTCCCACAGGTCTACAGAACTACAGGCCTAAATCAGGCCAGATAATACTGTTTGGTTTTTAAAAGAGCAGAGGTTCACATAATCAAGATAACTGATTATTTCTAGCACCTGATCTTTCTGTAAGGAATCTTCATTGTATGTCCATCATAGTTGCAGGTTTTGCTCAGATTCTACAAGTTTAATTCAGAGGTTCCAATGTTAGTGCCAAGAAGAAAATAAGAGGTTCCCTTTGTGAGAAATTTCTTGGGCATGAAATTACTTTGGTGCCTTTTTTTTTTTTTAACAAATGGGTTTCCCTTGTTATCCTTGTGACTTTACAAACTGAAAATCCCTCAGAGATCAGCACTGGTGTGAGTGGTTTCCCTTCCTCCCCTGAGCACAGCAAACAGGGATCACTGGTGCAGACTGGAGATTTGCTGGCACAGAGAGGTGCCCAGCTCACACTCACCAGAGCAGCTCCCTCACAGGCCTTGGGGAGCTGCAGGAGAGCAGAGCTTGGTGAGCAGAGCTGGACACTTTTGAGCCATGATAAAAGGTTTTTTGTGGGTTTCCCCTCAGGGCTCTGCTCTGCCAAGGGCCATGCAGGTGTAGCAAACACAGAAAACAAACACTGGTGTCACTGCCATGGCCAGGAGCCACCAGCTGTGCTGCTTAGGAGCTTCCAGGGATCCTGCTCCAGAGCCCCTGCAAACCCAGGGGTCCCACCAAGAAATGCTGGGATGATCCTGTGCAAAATGAAGGCCTGGTTTAGAAATGAAGGCACACCATTGCAGGACACTTCCCTGTCCAGCCCTCCAGGAGGGACTCAGGCAGCCCCACTCCCACCCAGACTGTCCCTGCTGGGGCTGGAGCCCCTTCCCAGCCCCAGGGCCCAGCAGCTCCCTACGCACACCCCCTGTCAGACCAGGATCCTTCCCAGCTCCAGCCCAGCTCTCCCACGGCAGTCTCATTCCATAAAGGCATTTATTCCCAGTGCAGGAGCACAGAGCAGCCTGAGCTGCTGCCTCCCAGGAGGGATCCAGCCAAGGAACCCCTGGGCTTTTATCCCCTCCCAGCTCAAGGGTGCCCAAGCCTGGCTCTCCCTGCTGAGCCCGGGGCTCCTGCTGCCTCTGGCTGTGCCCCAGCTCCCTGTGCCCTTTGCTGGGCCCTTTCCTAGGGCTCCAACCATCCCCAGGGCTCCACCTGAGCTGCCCCCAGAGACCTGCACAGAATGAATTCCTCATCACACCACTCACCACTGCACCTCCTGAATTCTGCAGTGAGCCTGGCCTTGGAATATGAAAAATCAATAAAAGATTGTGAAGAACCCGTTTGCAGTTCTTCAGTGCAGGAATACAAATTAGGCCCTTTCATTTGAGCTTCACTCATCTGCATCAGAATTTCAGACCTGTCAATAAGAATGGGACTGGCTGTATTTTGAATGCAAGCTTTTGCTGGATATGTGAAGTAAGCTCTGTCATCTCCTGACAGGGGAGTTGTTTGTGCCATGGGTCTGATCTGTGCCTGTGCTGCTGCTCACATCTGGGGGGCAGGCAGGGAGATCTGGGGCCCAGCCCTCCCAGGAGCTGATTAGGACATTCACAGGATTTCCAGGGCTGGCAAAGACAGGAGAAGGGCACAAGGGCAACCTATCCCTCCATGGCACTGCCTGCACTTCAGTTTTGGTGCTCTGAGAATAGACCAGCAGTCAAGAGCTGAACAGACACTCTGGAAGACTTTTCTCCAGACAAGTATTTTTGTGTGAGAGCAAAACTCTTACACTCGATTAGCAGCTGCATTTGAAAGCTTTATCAAGTATTAGCCACAAAAGTCCAGAAGTTATAGTGAAAAATGAGAGATATTTTAGAGAAAGGCCAGCATGGTTGCCTGCACAAACTGGGGAGATGGCACAGGTATCTTCCCAAAGAGCAGCAGAGAGAAAAGAGTGTTCTTCTGCCCCAGCATTGCTACCTGAACTGCAAGGACTTACAGAGCACCATCGTAGTTAGAGGTAGGCAAAAAGGCAAAAATATTTTCAATTCCTCATTTTCAAAACCAAAGAGGCCACTTTGATTGTCCCCTTCTGTTCCTGTCCACTTTCCCCAGCATGCTGTGCCAGAGCTTGAGGCAGCAGAGGCCTCTGTTTGTGTCACACGTGTTACAAAGCCACAAAGCAGCAGTGGCACCTCTGCCTTTGTCCTTCCCCTGCACGCCGTCCCTCCCAGCCCCACTGCAGGCTGCCCCTGGCACCTGGCAGAGCTCAGCAGGGACAAGGTGGCTCTTGCAGCAGCAGGAGCCTCATTGTGCATGACAGTGGGAAGGGAAATTCCACTTCCACCCAATTCCTTCTCCTGCCTTTGTCCATGTTTCTGAGCCGCTCTGGTAGCTCCAGTCTTCCTTTTCCCCTCCCTTGGGTGATGCTATCTGCTGTGAATCTGTGCCCTGGGAAGCCTCAGGGAGCACAAAGCCTGCCTTCAGGGTCTGGCCTGAGGAGAGCAAGGGCTGCTGCTGCTGTCCTGCCAGTGATGGGACAGGCTCCTGGGATGGGCTCAGCTCCATCAGCAGAGTCCCCCTGGCACAGAGCTTTAGCTGGCTTCTCCATCCTGCTCTGGGAGAGTCCCTGCCTCTACCTCCAGCCCTAGCCCTGAACTCAGAAGGGATTTGCATTCTCTTTCTGGCTTTTGCTGTCATTAACCTTCAAATATAAATGGTCTGTCTGCAAGAAAATCAGTTTACTCGTGACTTGATGAATTTAAAGGCCTTTTCCAACTTTAACAGTTCTGTGATTCTATGTTAGGATTAGGCCAAGCAATCAATATTAATAATAAAGTATCAGAGTTTTCAACAGCTCCTCTAGGAGCCCAAAGGTACAATGGATTTGTGTATATTGGCTGTTTGCTGAGTGCTGTTAATTTAGGGGTTTAGGCTCCCATTAAAGCATGAACAATGATGGCACATTTTAGTATCATTCAGATGTCAGGGCACTCCAGGCACTTACCCAGCACACAGATGAAGAATGGAAGGCAGAAAGCAGGAGAGCTGGAATGCTTTTGGCAGTGGGTTCATTTTACAAAGGGAGAAATGTGAACTCCACAGGGACAGAAGTATCCCAGAGCTCCATCCTCTGCAGCACCATTTCACAAACACCTTTGCTTTGTACCCTGGACTTGCCAGCAGCAGCTTTGGTAAAAGATTAGGATTAGAGCAGATACTGAATTACTGAGTTGCGCTTGGACATGACTCCAGTCCCAAACTGGAAGAAAGGGACACATTTCTCTGTGGAATATATTTTCTCATTTCCCTGCTGTGAAGTGATGAGCTGCATCACCTGCCAAATTTGGACTGACCTGCAGCTTCTTCAGATGAAGAGAAAGGGTTTGTTCACTCCAGAAGGGCTTTTCAGTGGCTGTGATTAGAACATGACCCGTGGCAGAAATAAATGTTCCACTTATACAGCCTCTGAAGAGGAAACAAAGTTCCACCTCAGCTTGAGAAATATCCCTGTTAAATCACAACCACTCCCACAGAGAAACAAATCCACACAGAAGGGAGTCACACAACTTGCAACAGCTTTCCTCTTCTCTTTAAGCTTCCCTGTGTCAGGGGCCCGTATCTTCAGGCTCTCCAGCTTTCCTTTATCAGCACGTTAAAGAGGAAATTTGCTGCCCTAGTTTTATTTTGATTTAAAGATGGAATTTTCCTGACCAGAGCTAAGCTGTAACTAAAACTATTGGAAGACTCATTGTAAATTCACAAGAGCAGTAATAATATCATTTGCATCATCTCACAACACATGGAGATAATACCATGGAAGTGTTCCAGGAAGGGACTGTAACTATAGGGATGGACATAAAAGGTCTTAAAGTTAATTAAGCCTGGTCTGCAATCTGCTGGATCTGCTGGATAAGGGCAGGAAATAGAGAAGAATGAGCTGACATTTGAATGAGACATTCTAAAAAGGGAGAAAAATACAGAACCCTAAACAAAATCTATCCAGACACACCCTGGTTTTTTCAGCCTCTTGCCCAGACAGAAGAGATTTATGTATACGTGCATGCTTTCTTTATCTGGCACCATGTTCATTTCCAGAGGAAATACTTCTGCATTCAGCCACCCCAGAGAACATTCTGGACAAAGGAATGAGCACACACAGGCAGCTGAGCAGGGTTTCTCAGCTGCAGGTTACTGTCAGGGCAGTAAACATCAGTTATGGGCACCTGGGCATGATGCTGGTGTGCCACACAGCTACTTCTGCTCCTGAGCTTTGGTTAAAGAAAAACATGGGGAAAAAATCTTACCTGCTGTAAACACAGCTACGTTGTACTTTTAAAACATCATATTTATTGCATGTGGTTCCTCAAAGGAGAGGGACTTTTCCTGAATGAGGGAGGCACAGCAGGAGCTCTGTGCTAGGAGGCCTCTCTGATATTAAGGATCTATGTGGAAGCAAAGGGGAAATAGAGAAAGCTCTTCAATACATTATTCTTAAATGTACCTTGTATTCTTTCAGCTTGGCCAAACTCTGGAACACCCAGTGGCAGCTCCAGCCAAGCTCTGTGGAGCTGAGCTAACCAGGGGAAGCACCAGAACAGAGCCAGTCTGAAAGGTGCACATCATTTATTGTAGGGAGCAAAGCTGCTCAGAGGGGCCAGAGAAATCCTCTCAGGGATCACAAACACCTCCAAGGTGCCCAAACTATTCCACTTCTGCACTGGAATGAACAAATAATTTTTGGAGGATTCTCTTGTCTTCCTGCTCCCCAAAATCAAACAGCATCAGAGGGGGGTGCTGGGGATGAGGGGGGCTCAGGGAGACTCCTGCACCTCTCTCTGTCCCACTGAGCCACCTCAGTTTGGGATGAGCAAGAGGACATTGGCTCAGAGGAAGCAAGGATAAAAGCTGGATCTACAGCCAGGCAAATATGTCACTGAGACTGAGGGAGAGCCCCTGCCCAGGGGAGTACACCTGATCATCCCTGGAATCTGCTTTTGGATGCAAGGAAGGGAATAAGCTCTTTGCCTGTCTGCAACACTGCCACTTATCACTATTTTCAACATCTGCCTTTATCAATAATTAATCCAGATGGGAGGTCTCTTCCTCTTTATCTTGGACAAGGAATTTAGAGAGGGAAATGTCTGCAGTTCCAAACCATGCATGCAGGGTGATCCCACCCATCTTATCAGCTCAATTCAGAGCAGAAGGGCTGCACTTAACCCAGAGTAAACCCCCACAATGGCTCTGGCTTCAAAAGCACTTGACAACTGTCACCACGAGACATGTGGCCAAGAGCAAATTTTCTGTCATTTGATTGTTTGTTTCACCCCTGCAACATCTGCCAAGTAAATAAATCATAGCAGTCATAGGTGTTGTGGGATTTCTGATTGTGATAAATGGAATGCTCTAAACCAGAGAGCACAGAATCTGTGTGACAGTGATGATGAGGTGAGAATATTCTGTGCCAACCCCCAAACTCTGCCTGGGGGTTTGAGCACATTCCCTAACACCAGAACACCCCTGCTCCTCACTCAGCCCTCACAAGCCTGCTCCCAGGGACCAGAGGCTGTAAAAAGCTACAGCAGAGTAGGTTGGGACCTTAAACTCCATGGGATTAATGCTGTCAACAACTAGGGGAAAGCCAAAATGTTCTGATTATGATGATATTTTTATTTGCTATGAAACAGAATCCAAAATTGGTTTAACAGTTTAATCACAAATATTCCAGCAGCTGTGTTTATACTGGGCACTGTGCTTAAGCACATTTTATCCCTTGTTATATTTTGTACATGAAGTAAAAGGCTTTATGTGTGGGAAGACTGGACAGTACCACTCATTTAAAGGACTCTGATCCATTTGGGGAATACTTCAGGGAAAGTAAAGCATTATGTGACTACAGGAGAAAGTCAGAAGCCTCAAGCAGCACCAGAGCACCTCAGTGCTTCATGCTTTGCATGTGTCCCATTTCCAACTGGTTCTCATCAGCTCTCAGGTGTCTCTGCAGCTTCTGTGGTGCAGCCAACACGATCATGAGCAATGAGCAAAGCAGGGTTCTGCACCTGGCAGGGACAGACCTGCCTGCTGAGAGTGGGCAATGAGGAAATTGTTAAAGCTCAGCTCAGACTGAGTGTGCCTCTGACACACCTGCACCTCTGCTCCCTTCTGGGCAGGAGGTCAGCAGATTTACCAAGAGGGGAGTTCTTGCTGCACATACCAGGATGGTCACAGAAAAACAGTCATCCCCTAAAACAACAATTACTGCATCACCAATCTGATGAGAGGGAGTCTGTGCTGTCACTGCTCATTTTAATGGCTCCACAGCATTGTTTTACCTCCATCACATCTGTCATCCACAGCAAACAACCCTCAGTTCAAGAGTGCACTGTCATTTCATCAACAGAAGTCATTCAAGAATTATTAATTTAGCTAGTCCAAAAATAGTCCTTCCTTAGTGTCCATGAACAGTCCAGTAACTGAAACATTAACAGACATTTAATTTGCTTCTCAATTATCAGATTTACAAGAAAGAAACTCAGATAAAAACCAGATTACTACAGATTGACAGGAAAATTATTTAATTAAAAATGAGAATAGGAATCAAAGCTTGTGCCCATGACCTGGAGGAGCAGCCCCTCTGGGGTGGCTCATTTTCATGGGTAAGATTTTTGACATGACCCAGAAAAATAAGTCCTAGATTTTCTTGACCTATGTGGAAGTTGCACACTTTTGTACAGATTCTCCAGGTCTTCTTTTATTAGATGATGTAAGGGATTCATTTCCACAAATAGAAGAGTTTCAGATCCCCAAACATTTTTAAATTAACGCTATCCACAAAAGGCTACAGGTACCAAAACAGTGCAGGACAAGCAGGCACAATCTCTCAGCCCATCTCTCCCAAATATCCCCAAAAACAGAGATTCTTTGAGGTTTTCTTGAATTCTAACAGAAGCCAATTTCAGGGCTGATTCTGAGCTGTGCAGGTGTTATGTAAAGGGAAATCAAGACCTAAGCCAAGCAAATGTGTATTTGTGAACAGGAAATTGAACCTGAACCTACACCAGAAACACACATTCAATAAATAATTGTATCCATTCTTTATCAGATACAAATCAGGCAGGGGCATAGACAGCACCCTCCAAACTGCAAATAAGCTTTTGAAAGCTTTTAGAAAATGCATACTGAGAGAAGGTTCACTAGAAATTGAGAGAAACCAGCAGAGGTTAAAAATCCTTCCACCTTTGAGATCTGGGGCCTTGGTGCTTCACTGTCTGACAGGACCCCCTCAACTCAGTCAGATTTATCAGCAAGGAACAAAAGGGATCTGCCTTCCTCACTCTTTCTGTTTACAACCAAAATCTTCCTGGCCCATACATTGCTGATTTTCAGCTCTCTCTCTGCCTTCCCTCAGGATTCACTACAGCACTTTAAACCAGCAGCTCACTCACTAAAATGCAAGCAGGGCTGTCAGGATCTCCTGGGTAGATCCATTTTTGCTGCTCACCCATCTTTAGGGCACAGGCTGTCACTCGCTAACTTGGAGAGTGGCTTTGCTTCTTTAAAAAGAAAAGAAAAAGAAAAAAGAAAAGGAGGATAAAAATAAGTGAAAAAAAATTGAAAAAAAAACACCAAACCAGGTCTTGCCTCCCTCATTTTCTTCCCAGTTCTGTATCTGAGATAACAGAAAGACTTGGAGCACAATTTGGCTGCCTGCTTTCCACCCAGGCAATGAGCATTTAATGTACACAAAGCAAGTATTTACAGGTCTTTTAAAGTAAAATTTCTTCATTTCCAAAAGAGAAATCTGTCTTAGCTGAGGACTCCATCCACCCATGAGGAGAAGTTGTATTTTGCATCATCCAGGAGAAACTTTCTGGTGAGCTGAACAGACAGGGAAGAACAATCATTAATAAATTCTCCCCAGGCCTACCAGAAACTTGAAGCTCAAATCACAAAGCTTTTTCAGAATTCATTCTCCTTTTCCCTGGGATAACAATATGAGGAGCCCAAATGAGAAGTGCTGGGTTATGTCCTCACCTGTGTTTATGCACTGCTGCAGCATCAGCACCAAGAGCTGAGCAGCACCAAATGCAACACAAGTGCTCTCATAACGCTGATATTTTTAAAGAAGCAAGTTTGCTTAAGGTATTGCTCAAGTGTCTGTTCATTCAAAGGCACTATCCCAAGTGGAAAAGGACATTTTTCCAATCAGTTTCAGGCAGGCTTTTGCACTCCAGATTGTTTAGTCATCACAGTGGCTCTTTACTGCAAGGTACCATCACTGCATACAAAATGGCATTTTAGAACCAGTTCCAGGCAGGCATTTGCACTCCAGACTGTTGAATCATCAGCTGAAATCACTTCTCACGTGCACAGAATCGACACAAGGACAATCAAAACTCCAGCCCCAGGTAGTCAGGCACGAGGCCTGCTGAAATCAGCTCAACAGCCTGGAAAGGAGCAAGCAGCAGAGTGTGCTCAGGAAAGAGCACTGCTGTGCCTTGCTGGGGCATGTGACAGACACAGAAACACTGAGTTCTGCCCTGCCACACGTTACATCCGAAAATGAAAAAAAAAAAAGATTCCTCTGAGTCAAAACTGCACCATTTCCTTAGGCAGCTGTTCTCAGTGTCACTGGGGGTTGAGGAGCTCCCCAGTTCCTGCTGTCACCGGGTGCCCTCAGCTCCTGTCCCACGGGAGCCCCAGCAGCAGCAGCACGGAGGGGAACGGGAGCAGAGGTAACAACACAGTGGGGACACAGCTGGGACACAGCTGGGACACAGCGGGGACACAGCAGGGACACAGTGGGGACACAGCAGGGACACAGTGGGGCCACAGAGGGGACACAGCTGGGACACAGTGGGGACACAGTGGGGAAACAGGGGGACACAGT
>JAYDZK010000028.1:1273556-1297902 GCA_034509185.1 Euphonia xanthogaster
AGCAGTGAGACTGTTTCACTGATAAGGAATAATAAACACCTGAGTCTGAACACGAGCTGCTGTCCCAAGTGCCTTCAGTCCAGACCCAGAGAAACCAAAACTGGGAGCCCCACACAAAGTGCTCATTGGAACAGAGTTCCAGGTTTCTCTTATTTCTCCTCTTTCTTTCTTGGTTTCTATGTCAATGACCTTGGTAGGAAATTCTTTCAGGGGTAAACATGGATCCTCTCATCAAACTTCTCTCTGGCTCACAGAAGTCACTGTAAAACCTCTTCCACATGGATGCTGTGTCCCAGAGCTGAGATCAGAGCTGGAAATCAGATTGCACTGGCACAAACCCTGCCCAGAGTGAGACAGTGACTCACTCCTGTGAGGATGCAGGAGCAGGGCTGACAACAGCCATGAGCACAGCAGGGAAAGCTGATAGCCAAGTTCATTCACTCTGCTGCTGCTGGAACCTTCAAAGGTGTCAATGACCCCAGACAGACCCTGTGGGACCTGGTCTGCAAAGTCTTTTTAACCGGGGACAAAATAATTTGAAGCTTGTGAACCAATGGGTTAAAATTTGTTGACACTAAAGGGTTATGACTAAAACCCCAGCCTGAATTCAGCCGGTAGCTGTTTGCATGCTTGGTCCTTAAAAAGACTTAGGGGACGTGTTGTGATACACAAAAAGTTGGAAGTTGCACTTGCATTGCAAAGTTGGTAGTTTTAGATGGGATAATTCCCAGGTCAAAGTGTCTAGCAGAAGAGACTTACCAGTGTAAACTAATTTCTACATTTAAACCTCTGGGCTAGATAGTAAATTCCAGTATAAAAATAATACAAAATGCCATGAATGTGTTTTGTAGAATAAGTCTGAGTTTCTCTTGGAATTGAAAACAGAATTTTACTGTGGTTTCAGCTCAGACATTAGACTAACTCAGCTAATACCTACCAGAATAGTGGCAGCTCCTAATACAAGCTGTAGGACTAGAAATGCTATTTCTAGCAGTGGATCCACAAAAACCCCGACAGAAACACCAGCATGATAGTTTTTCTTTAATTGCATTTTTATTCAATCAGCTCTGTCCACAGCTTGCCCTTACTGTGGTACCATATGATAGGGGAGGTGCTGTTAGTACCAAACTGCCTGGAGTTGGCAAATTATTCATTATTCCCAGAAATTTACCAGCCTGTGCACTGATCCTGTGCTGCACTCCTGCCTTTTTGTGGCATAAGATCTGACAAGAGTTATTCAGAAGCAGGTCAGCCTGGCCTCTAAACCTGAATATCTTCTCTCCTGAAGATTTGAGGCCACCAGGTATGGGGATTTTGGAAGGAGTTTTGAATGAGTTAGAGATGGAACTTTTGAATTGTTTTTGATGATGTGGTTTATTTTCTTATTTTCTACATAGGTAGGAAGGGTGAGTTCTGCTCCCATCTTTATTGTATGGTTCAGAAGGTCACAAGACCCCTAGTTAAAAGATTTTTTAATGATTTATTGACTAATAAAACATTGCTAATAAGGATATTTATGTTTTTGACATAATCCTTAAATATTTTGTCTTATGGATTTATGCTACAGTGTAAGCTTTTTTAGTTAATCATGTTATGATACACAAATTTACAGTGCTGTATTTTAAACTTCTTGTTTGCCTTTGTAACTACTTAACTACTTTTATTTTTCCTACATCTTAAATTTTAAAATGCAAAACATTTTCCTTCTTAATTTAATATGTCTTTGTTTTAAACTATAAATCCACATTCTTGCTTCTATTACCTAAGTTTTGGAAGTTTTTTTCAAGGTCTTAGAATAAATTCTGTGTTTAATGCTAAGCTTTGGTTTCCAGGTTTAAAGTTCTGAGAGCTTCTTACATTTCAGATTCTAACAACAAGGGTTTGTGAAAGTTACTTTATGACCCTTTTGGGCCTTGCTTTCAGTGTTATAAATGTGGTTTTGTGTTTTTGCCCCGTGTATAGGGCAAGGACCACAAGACCTTCTGAGGAGAAAAAAAACCCAAACCCAACAATAAAAAATGTCCCAAACCAAACCAAACCAAACCAAACCAAACCAAACCAAACCAAACCAAACCAAACCAAACCAAACACAAACACAAACACAAACCAACAAACTCCAAATAAACAAACAAAAGATCCATCCCCCAAAAAAAGAATCTGGAAAAAGGCCCTTTAGTCTTACTGTAAAATCCATGAACCCGGGTCACCACTATGGCATCACCCAGGGTGTGCCTTAAGCTCACCTCTCCTAGAACTAACCTTTAATAATTTCTACCTCCTATTCAGCTCACATATAATTATTTACAATAAAGGCCACAAATGTGTGGGTGTGAAATCAAAGCCCTAGAGATTTTTTACCTGTCCTGTGTTTTAAGGGGGATGCTTCCCATGCCTGCTGTCTCAGGAGGAATATCTGAGAAACAAATCCTAAACCAGCTTTATCCCTGTGGTTTTTCCCCCGTGGTTTTCCACCTGAGGTGAGGATCTACACAAACCCAAAGCAGATGGAGAGTGGCCTGCTGCCAAAAAAAGAGCAGGCAGAGCTCTGCTCAAACCTTCCCTGTCCTTTCTGCTGCAATTAATTATGTGCTGAAATATCTCCCTGCTCTTACTGCCACAGTGCCACTTTCACTCAGTATTTGTGACAGGGGGATCTGCTCCTCAGTCAGGACATTTTGGCACTGACATTCTGCAAAGACAGAGCAGGACAAAAGCCCCCATTCCAAACAATTTGCTGCACTGGTATTTCTGCTTGATCAGGGTAGAGCAACCACCAGAAATGAAGAGATCCTACAATGTAGAGATAAGGACTGGATGAAGTTCCAGGCTGGAACTCTGATTTAAAAACCATAAAATGTCCTAACAAAATGCCTGTGTATCACTGAGAGTCTGCTGGAATCACAGCCAGCCATTATCCCTCTCCATGGAGCTGGAACAGCATTAAAATAAAAAGAACAAGACGAAAATCCTTCAGTTTGTTGTAATCTAGTTTCCATGTAACTCCACTTTTCTATGAAATCCAGACTCTTCCCTCTTTTCCTGCCTGGAAAAGAGCACAATGTGATATAAAGCTACAAGAGGAAAAAAGGAGATACAAATATTTATTTTTTAAAAATTAAAATTAAATTATCTCCTTCCTAAAATATAGCCTTAAGCTCCTGGAAATTAGTGTTTAGCTCTTCCTCTACTTTAATCAGGCAATTTGGCTGTAATTGAAGTAGCAAGTGATGCTGCAGAGTAACTGACCCAATGGGCCCTTGCTCGTGTTAAAATAACCTGAATTATTTCTACAGTCATGCCCACGAGCAGATGGGGCTGTGGGTACCTGGCCTGGCACTGCTGGTGTAACCTCTGCCCCCGGGGTGGAATCCTGCTGGGTGAGGGTCAAGAACTGAGCCCTGGAGATTCACTTCCCTTCGGGGTTAAGTGGCAGTGACAGAAGCCATGAAACCACAGCGTCTCTTCTGTCCTGGGACCACATGAGTCACTAATAAAGGCAGTGAAAAAAAGAGATTATCTTTTAGTAATTGTGTAATGCAGTACATCCTTATTGGTTTAGTTCTGTGTAAGCCAGCCCTGCCTTGCTGCTGACGTCAGTGAAAGGGTAAAACCTGGGATTTTTGGTGTCAGCACTGAAAGTGCTAATGCTCCTAAGCAGCCAGCCAGGTAAGTGAGAGCATCCTGCCGGTGAGGTCAGCTGGAACAGGCTGTCTCTAGTCCCTGCATGCCACCTTCAAGGAAATGTTACCTTCTGACAAAAGTGGCATGAGGTAAAAGAGAGTATTCAGACCCAGGCACCCAGCACGTTCTCAGTCAATAACTTAATAAGTACAGGCTGGCAGCTATCAAGCACCAATTTTAGTACAAACTGTTCAAAACACAAGGCCTTAATTCAGAGCTGAGCTTTCAAATGGCTTGTTTAAATCTGAAAACTTAAATCTGAAATCTGAAATCTCCTATTTGCAGATCACAAAAGTACAGAGTTTGGTGCTGCTGACTAAAAAGACATTTTGTCCTTAACATGTAACACAACCTATTGAATCCCAGCAGATTCCAGGAAATACTCTGCAGCAAAACAAGAGTATTGCGATGTTATAGCCAAGGGACATGGTTTTAATTATGAAAATCCATTTTCATCCAGCAGTTCTACTGCCTCAGGAGCCAATTCTCCTCAAATGCCAGAGGAATGAGCGTTACCTGTGCCCCAGGGGTTTCTCCAGACCTTAATCTCTCTGCTCAGATGCCACTCCTGGCTGCCTCCCTCCCTTGGGTCTCTCTCTCACGGGATGGGCAGAATCTGGGGAGCAGGAAAGCGCCAGCTCTCAGTTCCACTCACACGAGGGTGTGGGGAAAGCCCTGCTGCAGCTCTCCATCAGGCTGTGTTTTCATGCACTGCAAGCCTGGAAACATAGAATCCAAATGAGCTTAACATATTCCCAGTGGCAAATGTGTGGCCAGAGCCTGAAAGCTTGGAAACAAAGGGAAAAGACTAAAGTGCTTTAAAAAAAAAAATCACATCAGCACACTTATAAATAACACAGCAGTGATCCACAAAATGCTGGCTTTGAATCAGGCAAATTCCTGAATGAAGTTTAGAGTTAGATCCCAAAGTCTGAGGAAGAAATCCTTTGCACTCTCCTAAACTAAACAAAATCAAATTTGTGTTACTCTCCAGAGTGCTCAATTCCTCTAATTTCAATGAGCTTAGCTCATATTTCTGAAGTGCAGAATTTGAAGGGTAAAATTTGTAACTTCCTAAGAAAGAGACAGTGAGTTTTCTCTCTCTGGTCAAGATATCAGCCACATTTCTGTAGGAAGAGTTCCAAAGGGGAAAAGCACTCTTCCACGGAGAGCTCCAGGGAGGAATTCCTGTCTCTGATGACAGCTGGGGAGCTGCAAGCAGCAGAGAAGGATGAGCTGAGGTCTCACAGTGCCTGGGACAGAGATCCCCAAACACACTGCCTGTCCTCCTGAATTCTCTGTACCCTTCACTGTGAGACTGCAGAGGTTATTTCACAGGGGCACACAGGGCTCAAGTGTTCAGGTGTGAGGGAGGAGGTTCCCAGCCTGTGCTAGAGGGGCTGGAATTAGACAGGAACCTCCCAAGCCAAACCATTCTGTTATTCTGTGGTTTTATGTAACTGCCATTAAAACTGTGGCTGAACTAACTGGGGTGAACAGTGATTGTTTTCCACCTTTCCACAAACCACCCAAAGCCAGAGATGGCTGCAGGTAACCCCAGAGCCAGTCCCTCAGCAGAGCCAAGGGCAGCACAGGGTGATGCTCCAGAGCACACAGGAGTTTGTATGAGCTGTGTTCACAGAGCACCCTCAAAGAGTGAGCGTGGCTACATTGCCATTTACTCATTTACCATCTCTGACACAAATGCTGGCTTTGTGCCAGTGTTTGGCAAGCCAAAATGACTCTGCTCTGTCTCTACAATTTCCCTGTGGTTCGTGCACTGCCTTGATGCCAAGCCAGGCACGTCTGAAGGGAAATCATCACATCCAAGACAGCTGGGAATTTAAGTGTCCATCAAATTATGGTGGTAGTCAGAGAAATTGTCCTTACTGCTTCTGATCTGGATTTTGCATTTGTAGCCAGCTTTTCTTAGTTGGGAGATACTCATCCAATTGCTTTACTGCTTTTTGTTCCCCTTCAAAATAATATTTATCTGAGGAGGACACAGGCTAGGTAGAGAGAATTAAGGTTTTAACTTAATTTGAAGGTTTTAATGCTTAATTGTGATAGCTGAAAAAGAATATTAAAGACATTGAATTATTTAAAGCATAAACAGCATCCAGAATTGTAGAAGAAGGGCCCAAGGAGAAAACAGGACCATAACCTTGACTCTTCTCTAATTGTGTCTTGCACATTTTTCCCCTTTGGGGATTGGGGACAGCCCCACCGACTACACTCACCTGGTGAATTTCAGGTTCTTTCCTCTGGAATGAGAGAAACATCATTAAATGTCAGTCTTTTGAATTCTTGGAGACACTGGGATGAAAATGCCTTTTCCTGCTAATGATTTTGTCACTATCTCAATTACCAGAGAGGCCAGATGCCAAGCCCTGCGCAGGCTGCATGCACTGCTCAGGGCACAGCTGAGCAGGGAGGGCAGAGCACAGCTTCACTGCATGCTCTGGGAGCTGTGCCCTGGCCAAAGGCAAAGGAAGGAGATCCCCACTGCAGTGAAACCTTGAGCTGAGACACGTGGATGTCTCAGGCAGTGATGCTAAAAGTGTAACACGTGGTCCTGAAACCCAGTCAAGTACATGGGACATCTGAAGCAGAAGTTGATTTGTTCCATGCATAACAACTGGCCTGTGGACAGGTTCATCAACACCTGCAGCAGCACTGCTCCATGTTCATCAGGATTTCTAGTCAAAGCTAGGTATCTATTCCAAAAACTCTTGGAAAGTTTCAGCTTTGTATCAAGAGGCAGAGAAATAATTGATGAAGAATGTTTTGGATTTGGCAGTAAGGGCTGTTTGGCAAGAGCTGTAATGTGAGGGTTTATTCATAGCTGCAGCTGGGATCATGGGTGTGCTATTTACTCTTCCTTACACCCTTATTTGCACACCTTGCTGTCCAATGATTAAAATAGCCAAAATCAATAAGGCAAGCTATTGAAGAAACAATTTTGTTCAAAAGGACGTGTGGACTTTGTTTCCTTAATGATGCTGGGGAGGTTCTCAAACCCACACAAGAGTCTGAGCTGCTTCCAGTAGCACCTGGATGCTGCCAGGTGAGGAAAGAGAATGAAAAAGACGTTGATGCTCTGGAAACATTTATCACACTCATGGTCAGACTTAAAGGCCACAGGCTTTTTGATACCATAGCACATTTCTGTATTTCCTTTTTTATACAGAACCTCAAGTGGACACAGCAATGGTTGAAAGAGCACCCAGGGTAAGAGTGAAAAGGTTTCCCATGTGGTAAAAGCACAAATCTGGAATTCTGGTTGGAACTGAGGCAGTATCTGAGGTAGATGCATTGGCACCCTGCCAGCAAGCACACAGGCACCAAGGAGCTAATGCTTGCTTTCTTCCAAAGCACAATCCAGAACTCAAATTCCTTTCTATTTGCTTTAGCAATGTGTGCCCGAATGTCGGGAGCGCCGGCCGTGCGACCCCGAGGTGCGCTCACAGCCTCTGCTGCAGCCCGCGCCTGCAAAGGATGAGTCAGAGCTCTTCAGTTTTCAGTCTCAGAATTGTTTATTGTTTCTTATCTGTAAAACTTTTCCTCCTGCCCAGCCGAGGGCTGCTCAGCAGGACAGTCCCAGGCACTCTGCCTGCCCCCGGGGTGGTGTTATCTTTATATACTAAAAACTACGTGCAGCGTGGTTACAATTACTTTCCAATACCCATCACCTATGTCAGACAGTGAGTTTGTATTGTAGACCAATCTAAAAGTGCCAACATCACCACTGAGGATGGAGGTAGAGAAGAAGGAAGGCCAGACACGCCCAAGTCCCTCCATCTTGTCCCCAAAACCCTTATACTGAAAATCCCCAAACCTACATTTACACCCTGTGCCAATTTTATTATCACACCATTTAAACTGCTGTGGCTTTTAGGTTTTCATGTAAAGCTGGCAGTTTGCTCCACGGTTTGTAATCAAACCCACTGGTGTTCTGGGCTGTGTGCCAGGGTCCCTGAGCCCCCTGGCAAGGGTCTCAGCAACTCCAGACTCCCAAAGGGATGCCCTGAGTTCTGACAATCCTACCTGTTAACAGCCCCTGTTATCCCTCAGAAGCATTCTTGCTGCTGGCTCCGTGGGAATGCTCAGGCATGGCAATGTCCCCTTCTGCTGCTGCCTCTGGCACTTTGGGTGAGAGCTGCTGGGGAGGAAAATTGCCATGGCCAGAAGAGAGCATGCAGCCCAGCTTGCCAGGAGCTGGCAGCCAGGGAAAGTGGCATTCCCACCAGGAGTGAGCCCCCAGGCCAGCACTGCTCACAGGGCCCTGCTCTGTGTGTGCTGCCAGGGAAGGGCATTCCTGAACATCCTGAGGACTTCAGTGACGGCAGCAGGGGCTGCCACGTGGAAAATGGGCATGGTGCCCTGGGGAAAGTGTCCTCAGGGTCAGCCTGCCCTGGGGAAAGTCTCCTCAGGGTCAGCCTGCCCTGGGGAAAGTGTCCTCAGGGTCAGCCTGCCCTGGGGAAAGTGTCCTCAGGGTCAGCCTGTCCCACGGGGCAAGGCACTCCCATGTCCCTGGAGAAGAGCAAGCAAAGAGCTCCAGTGTGCACTGTCATTTTCCCAAAATGAGCAGCTTGAAAGTTGCCAAAGGTGAAGCAGAGATCAGTTTTTGCAAGAGGCTCTCCCACCTCAGTCTGTGTTTGAGCTGCAGTGCCAGAGGGCAGCCAAGGACTCCAAACTGCTGCCAAAGGAACCCTCCACTTCCAGGGAGGTTGGACAATTATGAACAAGGAATCCATTAATCAGGAGTTAAAGGAATTGAAGCCTCCTTAAAATCTACAAACACAAAGATGGACATGCTGAGTGAAAGGGGCAGCTAAATTTCAGCTGAAATGCACATTCACGTAGATTCAGTCAGCACTCTCTGTTATAAAACTTCCAGGCAGCAGCTCAGCACTACAGGAGAGCTCCACTCAGCACAGGAACCAGAGAAAAAGGTTTTTTAAACACTTCAGTCTGCTCTTTGGCCAAACCACAGCCTGTGCTGGTTGGCATTGGCCAATGGCCTCCTTTGGTTATTGTGTTTTGTGGTTTTATGGATAAAAGTCAGACTTCTGCAATCACAGAGAATCATATCACTGCCTTCCAGTTTCCAGCTGTAAAATGCCCATCTACACAAATAAAGTATAGAAGAACAACTAAATTATACTCATTTTTTCTAAAAATATTCCAAGTCAAGCTAAGGGCATAGAATCGAAAAACCTAGTCTTTGTTTGAATCCAGAAAACTGAATCAGACACAGCTTATCTGCCAAAAAGCAAATTCAAAGGCACCTTCTTCACCTCCTACCCAGCCACAAGGGGGAACATTCCTCAGGTTATGAACAACAATGTGAGAGAGAGAAAAGTACAGCAGAGAAACAGTTCATGGCAAATAAAATCTTTTTTACTGACATTGATGCTGCACCATGGGATAACACTGATTGCCTGGTTGCCAAAGAGTAATTTTGGAAACGTCTCAGCACCTTCCTGATGAAAATATTAATTTAATCTCGCATCCAGCAGCCTGTGTGATGTCAACTTATCATCACAATTAGTGGGTTTATTTTTGATGTGCATGCTGACAGCTCCTAAAAGCTAATGGAAAGTCATTTATGTGCAATTTGAAGTCTGATTACTTGAGTGTTAAAGTTCCCTGACAGTCCTTTATATCGGGAATGGGAAATTTAGGAAGAAAATGAATCAGCTTTGATAACATTAAAATAACTCCTCTGATATGAAAGTCGGGCCTAAAATTTGCTAGTATTAACACAGGATGCAAAAATATGGTTTCACCTGAAAATCATTTCACAAATTATCATTTTGTAGATGTTAAAGTCTAGAAATAGGGGATAAAGGAACTTTATGTGAGTCTCCAAAAGCTTCAGAAGACAAGGAGTTGAATTAATAGATGAGCCCTTAAAGAAAGATAATTTGCTGTATTGTACTTGGAAGTGATTGAAAATTTCCCAATAAAAACTTCTTCCACCAAAAAAAAAAAAAAAAAAAGAACAAAAAAACCCAGATTTTATTGTAAATCAATCTTTTCCATAGGAAGATATTGACTACAGCATATTTTGTGCCAGGGCATGTGAAACCCTGCATTTGGGTTTGCCAGGCCTGAGCATTCCATTCCCAGTGGAGTTTCCTGGAGCTGAGCCGTGGTGCCAGGCTGCCCTGGGCACAACGGGTGTGCTCCTCAGGGCCATGGCAGGCAGGGGGATGCTGGCTCTTACACCAGCATCCAAAGCTCACTTTTTATTTAATTGAAATACTCTGTGTTGGTTTTTTACAGCTTTCATCCAGCTAAAACTAGTTCATAGCAGGAAGAATCCTTCAAATGTTGATGCTGAGGCAAATGAACAGAAACAAAGTGGTCAGACTTCCCTGCAGAAGGAATGTCCATCTGCACTTCCATGTGTGCTCCCTCTGCTGAGTCTGATTCTGTTGTTATTTATATTTTTGCATTTCTGTATTACTTTCTAGGCTAAAGAAGAAGATGAGCCACCTTATTCTACTTTTCTCATTGTTCTTGGCCCCAGCATTTGCTGATGGAAGAAGTCAGAAATCAACGCCAAACCTTTGTTCAAATGATGTCAGCCACAAACGCCAGAAGAGAGACTGGATATGGAACCAATTGCACATCCAAGAAGAGCTTGATACACCTTTGCCACACCATGTTGGCAAGGTAAGCAGCAACCTGTCAGCAATGACTAAAAATAGCAAATGAGGATCTTGAAAAGCAGTATTTGTTTGCAGTCTAGGCAGGAGAAGTGAAAAGGAAATAGAAATGGGACTTAATACCTACATACGAACATGTTAAAATCTTCAAAATGTGGGCAGAGAGTAAATGAAGAACAGTGCCACAGGAATTTTAATTCCTTTGAAGAATACAAGTAAATGTAAGGGAATAGCAGGTCTGGAGATTCCAAATGCAGGAACAGCCACATTACCTGCAGGTGCATGGTTAGGAAGGAAGCCTGGGGACTGATGCACGTCAAGATTTTTCTGGCAGCACAAGATTCTTTCAGAAACCTCAGAGATCAGCAAATAAAAATAAAAATCAGCAAATAAAAGACCAAGAGTTTACATCCCTCAGCTTGTACACAAAACACGAGTGCCATGTTTCGAAATACTGTTACACAATCAAAAATATTGTTGCACAAAGCGAAAGCAAAGAATTTTTAAAAATACTGACGAGCATTGACCTGCTTGCAAACTCATTTTCCCCAGGGCAGTGCTCATGAAAGCCTCATCAACTGCACTGGCTGGGAAAGTCTCCCAGTGCAGGCTCTGGAAGGGACGCACGGCGCTCTGCAGATGAGCGCGGCTGAGCGTCCCTGCCCTGCACAGCACCCACACCTGCCAGGGCTGTCCAGCAGAGCCCAGCAGGCCCAGCTGGCTGCTCTGGCTGCCAAAAAGCACCACAGAGAAAGCACAGAGGCCACAGGGTCCTCTCAGCTCCCACGGGGCATCTCTGCCTCATTTCAGACCAACCCAGCCCGAGGCTGAGGAGCAGCTTCTGTTCCTGGAGCTGCCCTAAATAAGAGCAATTCTCCTGGTCCAGCTCTGGGTGTTTCAGCAGCACAATCTCCTGAAGGCTCCTGCAGTGGCTGAGCCCTTGATTAACCCTTCAAAGAAAGGCCCCAGCAGCAGTGAGGCAGGGCTGAGCAGCAGCTGCAGGAGTGTGCTGACACATCTGGATTTTGTCCTGCACCACCTCAGTGCTTTCCTTTTGTCCTCAGCACCAGGAAAGGCAGTCTCAGAGGCTTTCCTACACTGCAGAGGTACACAGAAATCGAGAAAGAAGGCACAGACTATCCCATCTTTGACACAAGGGTGGGGTTGTCTCTCATGTGGCTTCTCCAGAGCTGTGAACTGCTCTCCAGCAGTCCCAGCTGCCAGCAGCATGATTAAGGAATGAGGGGTGGAAATATTAATGACACATTTCAAAAGAGAATACCGACATTTAAACAATGCTCGACAGGAAATGACAATTACAGGATAAATCAGATCCTGAACACCCAACAGGTGACATTTATAATAACATCAGTAACAAAAGGGTCTAAATACTTGGTCAAACCCAGCAATCCTTGATAATTAGCTGGCTGAAATAAGAATACTGATATCGTGTATGGAAAATTGGGGTTTAAATCTTGTAGCAGTGTCCCTGTATGTGTGAGGGTATAGAAAGGGAAGTATCATCATGCTATCTGCAGATCAACTAGTGTGCAAAAGCATTTAGAATTGGATTAAATTATATTTTAAAACTGATTAATGTTCATTCCTCTCCTCACATCCCTTTTTCACTGCATATTACCTTAAATTTTAAAATCTGTGGGGTAGAAATGTAACCTTCCTGTCATACCATGAGCCTGAAGACTGCCTATTAAGGGATTGTATGTGACTGAGCACAAGAAAGCTGTCAGCTGTGGCAGGAATTCTGCTAATGCTAAGGAATAGAGGCTAATGCTGAATAATGTCAGGAGCTGTGAATACAGATTTCATCCTGTAATCCTGTGAAACTGAGCAAAAACCCCTGGCAGGTCCAGAAAGTTGCAAACAAAAGCAACCCAGACTGAAGGTGGCTCATGTTATTTCAGACATAATGCCGTTAATTATTTGTAAGTGTTGGCTGCATGAACAATTTAAACCTTTAGGAAATATGAGGTATGATTTTAAAAAAGCTTTGTTCTGTATAAGCAAGCAAGCCTCAGCGTGGGTGCAAGTTCATCCCACAAGCCCGGCTGCTGCTCAGTGCTGCTCAGTGCTGCCCCAGCTGACAGCAAAAGTTCTGAGGGTTCCCAGTGGGATGAGGAATTCCTGGCTGTGTGAATGCTCCAGGACAGAGCTGCACCCAGCTGCCAGGCCCCACCTGCATCTCCCTGAGTGCCCCTTTGCTCCCAGATCACGTCCAGCGTAAGGAACAAGAACGCCAAGTACATCATCGAGGGCGAGTTCGCCAACACCATCTTCAAGGTGGAGGAGACCAGCGGGGACGTCTACGCCTTCGAGAGGCTGGACAGGGAGAAGAAGGCAGAGTATGAGCTGACAGCCCTCATCATCGACAGGACAAACAACAGGTCCCTGGAGCGCCCCTCCAGATTCATCATCAAGGTGTACGACATCAACGACAACGCCCCCGTGTTCGTGCAGAGGGTGTTCAATGGCTCCGTCCCAGAAATGTCACCAGTGGGTATGTCCTCCAGCACTCCCCTCCCCTCATGGCTGGCCTCGAAAAGCACCACTTATATTAATGTGCACCTTGAAAATCCTTCTCTAGGAACCTCAGTCACCAAAGTGACAGCTGTGGATGCTGATGACCCCACGGTGTCAGGTCATGCCACGGTGACCTACGAAGTCACCACAGGAGGGGAATATTTCACCATTGATGACTCTGGTAAGTCAGACACACAAATGTCCTTACACTTTGTCCCTACCCTACCCTTTGAAGAAAACACAGTTTTAAGGCTTTTTCATTCTGGAAAAGAGGAATAATCATTCAAAAATATCATTTTAAACATGATTAAAAAGGTTTTTCATTCACACTCCACAATGCCACTGTCTGCATCTGGAAATGAACTCATAAAACCAGGATACCAGCTGCCATGAACACAATGAGGAGATAAGAGGTCATTTTTTTCCCACTTATGGAAAGATTAACCAGGAGCTGAGTTCATGTTTTCAGTTTAGCATATATACTGTTCCAGTGACCAAACACAAAAAGGGAATACACAAATCCTGAAGCAGCATTCAGTAATCAATAATCATTCGCTTTCCTAAACTTTCTAGCTTAAATTTTGCCCAGTTTTAAAACCAATGTCAGTATCTCTTGTAACCACACTAGTTTGCTAGAGCAAAGAACACAGGAAAAGAGGTTAAAGATCCATTAAAAGGAATATTTTGCACAAGCTGTCCTAAATATTCCATCACGCAGAAAAATTTCTAACATTTCTTGAAAAATACCACTGTAAGATTGGTACTTAAAGCTGTACATGTGGAGATAAAAAAAAAAGATAAAAATTTGCCACCAAAATTGAGGTATTGGACGTGCTGCAAAATCTAATTGTATCCAGTATTATTTTTTCACAGGTGTGATTTATACAAAAGAGCCTAATTTAGACAGAGAGACCAAGTCCACCTATGAGATTGTTGTTCAAGCCAAAGATGCTCCGGGTTTCTCTGGGGATTCCAGCACAGCCACGGTGATCATCTCTTTGTCTGACATCAACGACAACTCCCCAGAGTTCAAACACTGTGAGTGCCACAAGCCCCCGAACCACCCTGCAGCCAAGGGCCAGCACAGCACAACGAGTTCAGCTCACAGTCCTGCACAGTTCAGCTTTCCTCAAAAATGGCCAAATGAACTTTACATGATCAGAAGCTCTTCTGTGTTTCAGCCAGAGCCACTTTTCCTGGGGAATGCACACCTGGAGCAGAAAACAAAAATCAGTATTGATTTCATCCCTTTGCTAAAGATCTTGACAATTTGGGGTATTATTTATGCTTTCACATGTCTTAGAGATATACAATGCTAAATTCTCAATGAAATATTTTTATGTGCATCTGTCAAGCAAGAACAGTTTTAACTGAGTCCTGACTTCCATGTACACAGTCCTTATGTATTTTTCTTTTTTTTAACAGCATCATTTCACTTTAAAGTTCCTGAAAACATTTCAGTAGGAGGAGAAGTTGGCAGAGTCAAAGTAGAAGATATTGATGAACCACAGCACAGAAATACAAGATACAGCTTTGTCCAAGGAGAGTTCAGGGACACCTTCGACATTGTAGCAAATCCATACACAAATGAAGGAATCATTAGGCCAAAGAAGGTACTTTTCCCCATAACAAAGATGATTATTGTGGTTTTCCATGTGTAACAAGTGATTTTTTGGTTTAGGACTAGCAGCAGGAAAAAACACAACGCATGAAAGTCAGCATGAAATACATTGGTCCTGAACACCAGCTGTCCAAGCTCTGGGAGAAGAAGAGCTGGTGATTTCTAGTCCTTTTCAACCTCCAGACCTGAAAAACTCCAGAATTACTGCAGAGGGCAGTGGGGGCTGTGTCAGATATTCAGGTTAGGTGCTTTGGGCTCTTCTCAAACTTCACGTGGTTGGATGCTTCAAGGAGACAGTGATTTAAGAGCTGAACCAACTGGCCAAGTCAAAGAATCCTTCCCTTCTGAAGCCCACCTGAAACCAAAGCAGGAAATGCGAACAAGTCCACCTGACCTCCTTTCTAAAAGTCTCTTTGCAGTTTGGCATTTGCTCCAATCTGAGCCACAGCTCCCTTACTTTCCTCAGGGTGAGGAAAAAGCTTTTTTTTAAGAGCTTCCCCACTAATTTCTTATGTCTTTAAGACTCTCCAAAGCCTTTATTAGGGTCTGTTCTTTGGGTTTTTTTTAATTCTCAAACCCACATGATTGGTACCAAGGGACTGCTGCAGAGCATTGCCAAACCAAGACTTCATTGATTTCATTGACTTGCTGTTAAAAAAAGAGAGGAGAAAGGGCTATAAATCAGCTCCTGTAATCCTCAGATTGACAGGAATGTGTTTTTCCCTTCCAAATGCCTCTCTGTAACTGCTAAGACTAAAAATGTCATTAAGAAGAGAAAACTTTCAGGAAAAACAGTACCAAGGATTTCAAGCCCAGCAGTAAAATCCTTGGCTGTGGTCACACTGGGTATGAGCAGCTCTCCTTCACCGGGTGCAGCTCTTCCCCAGCTTCCCAGGAGCTGGGGAATGCAGTGCCTGCCCAGAGGAGGAGCAGTCACAGACCCCACACCCTCCCTGAGGGACTTGGATCCAGCTCTTCCTCCAGCACACAGTGGGCAAAGTTCACCCTGTTTTCAATGTGATTTTGGCCATGCACACATCATAATTTTAAATCCACAGCCTTGTGGGATAAAATGTCAGCTGCTGGATAAGTCCCATCACTTCCCCTTGCAATGTCTACCCAAAGAGGAAAACAAGGGTCACCATAACTGCTGGGTATCTCAGCGTCTTTAGAATCTCAGGTGGCAGAACAAAGGAAACTTTGAAAGAAGCATTTCTTACTGCCTGAGCTCCTGGCCTTCCTCCCATTGTGTGATTCCTTTTGTAGTCTCAGGCAATGGGAAAAACAGGGAAGAGGATGTCGTTTCTCACTGAATGCCCCAGCTGTCAGCCCGTGCAGATCTGCAATCTGCCTTGAGTGCCTTCAGAACACAAAGCATAGCCAAGAGGAGGATCTCTTCCCCAGCCTTTGGGGGACAGGAGCTCACCAAGTGTTGGTAGTTACAGCATTATAAAAAGACAATTTTTTAACCCAAAAGAAAATTATTTTGCCGAACTTAAACTACTGGATGAATCTGTTCCACACCAGAGGTACCTTGAGCCACGCTATGATAGAGAAGTTCAGCTGGGAAATGCTCTCCCATGGGTCCAGCCAAGATGAAATTTGGTAACATTGCCAAACATGACTTAGAGCACAGATCTTAAATCTGCACAGAGAGCCAATGGAAAGTTTGCTTAGACATCACCAATGAAAGAAGATCTGTAACTGTCTTTTTTGGTTTTAGCCCCTGGACTTCGAAACAGTGTCAGAATACAGGTTCAGCATCGAGGCCACAGACCCCACCGTGAACCTTCGGGTTTTCAAGCCCGGCAATCCCCGGAGCGTGGCCGCCGTCGTCATCGAGGTCACGGACGTGGACGAGCCTCCTGTCTTCAGCAGACTCCCCTACGAGTTCAAAGTGAGGGAAAACCACGCAGAGGTGAAAACTCTCGGCTCGGTTCACGCCGAGGACCCCGACGCAGCTAAACGGAAAATCAGGTAAGACAACACCAGCTTTAGCAATTCTAGTTGAAAGTGCAGAATCCATTAATAGCACCAAGAATTTGACAAAGAACCCAGACTTTGGCCATATTTTTTAGAATCTGTATGCCAAACAAAACAAAACAAAAAAAAAATTCAATTTAATTTTTCCAGCACTGCAGCCACAGATATACATGCTCACCAAAAGCTGAATATAAATTTCATCTACCCATGTCATTAACACATGGACTTACTGATAAAACATTTGCACATTTAGGGAAAAAAATCTAAACTTGGATCCATTTTTACCTGGTTATAATGTATTGTTTTGGGGTTTTTTTATTGTAAGAGCTCTCTCAATCATGTGTTTAGTGAATAGACTCCTGAAAGAGCAAAGTACCATAATATGGAAACTCTTCCAACAGATGTATTTCACTCTCACAGCTTGCATAGTTTTAGGGCAATATTCTCAGCACTCCTGGTCAAGATATTAATGTAATTTGTCACACAAGAACTCTCTGACCTTCCTCTGAGAAGAAATGAAAGGAAACACAGCATTACCAGCCCTACATTGACATATCTTGTTTTAAACAAAATCCAGGTATATTCAGCGTAGAGCAAATCCTAATGGAGACTACGTCAGGGTATCTAATAATGGAGTTATTCAACTTCCCAAGCCTCTGGACAGAGAATTCAGCTCCTCATACAACATCACTGTGGCAGCTGTGGAGATCCTTGAAGATGGTAAGTGCCACCCATTTCCCAGTTTGAAAGAAATCCGGGTACACCTTTCCAGCAGGGCTGCCAAAAAGGAAAGGCACAGCCTGACAGCGTGTTCCTGCCAAGCTGGGAATGAGAGGAGTGCTGCAAGGTTTGCATCATCATCATCTTCCCAATCAAACAAGTCCCTACAAATAGGTCAGAGATCATTTTAAGATTTGACCCCTGGCTTTGCTCAGCTCCAGGGAGTGGGGCAGGCCAGTCCCAGCTTGGTTTGATATTTCAGACTATAGACATGTTCTGTGCCTGCTGCTTTAGTGCCAGAGAACGATGCTCAATCCATCTGCATGTGGAAGAATCAGGAAAGCCATAATCTACTGTCCTTTTACTCCTGAAAAAATCCTTGATGATTTAACCACTACGAGAGGTTTTAGGAAAATATCTAAATCTCAGAGGAAAAAGTTTCAGTTTTGATGGAGCTGGAAAATCTTCATCATGTGGGAGGCACAGAAGGGGGCAGCAGGTGTGGGGTGGGGGTTCAGCCAGCCTGGACTCCGGGCTGTGAGCTGTGCCCTGCTGTCATTCCAGGCCGCCTTGCCGACAGAGAGTCCCACGCCCACGTCCACGTCATCGTGGATGATGTAAATGATAATGCTCCAGAACTTGTCTCTCCTGAGGAACCCCGAGTGTGTGAAAATTCTGCACCTGGAAAGGTGAGACAGGGAGAGCATTCCCCTGAAACCTGAATTACTGCTTGTCAGCTCAAATAAAAGATGTATCCTAATAAAAGTGAGTCTCAGTTTCCATGACAAAACACCCAATTATTTCACTGATTTCCAAAACATCAGGAATAGCTCTTAAGGATATTGCACTGCTGGAATATTGACTTTTATCTGCTTGCACACATGGGCTGCACTGCTCCTCTCCCCCCAGGCTCTCACGTCTGTGTATTAACAGTTGAGCCATGAAGGACAGTCAAGCTTTGCACAGCAAGAATCAGCAACTCAGTTCTATCACACAGATGCTTGAATGTGATACTGAGGAGAAACCCATTTCAAACGAGTAAGAGAAACATTGCTGCATGGACACGTTATTCTGTAGTCACAGAGTGCACGGATCTGCACATCCAAATTGTTACAACTTGGCACAGTGGTGGTATTTTGGATTTATATGTTTGGCCTCAGACACAAGTGTTCAGCCCATACTGTAATATTTGTTTGATTAAGACACTTTAAGTCATGGTTTAGGGGAGGTACTCCCCAGTTTAGTGTATTTAGGATGGAGAGGAGAACTGGAGGCACAAAAGGGAAAGATCACGGGCTAAGAACAATTTACTGGAAACAGCAATGAGATAAGAAAATGAACAGTAATAGCAACAATATAAATAACAGAAATATATCTAGAGAAAAAAATAGAGACAGTGCAGAGCAGCCACACCATCCCAACGTGCTCCCTCTGGCCCAGCACCAGCATTGCCCCACCACTCCCTCCACCACACCTGCTCAAACTGAAGGAACCCCTTCTCCAGGAAGAGAGTCCCTTTCCTCTCCCAGAAATGACATGAGGTGCTCAAGAATAACCACCGTGCCCCCTTCCAGCTTCTGGGAAAAAATTAACTCTTTCCTGGCCAGAACCAGGACATTTTGTCACTGCCTGAACTATCTGATAGGACACTCAAGGTATTAATTCCACCTTTAGTTTAATTTATAAAATACCTTTGGGACATAACCAGACACATTTTTTGTATTTTATACATCTAATGTACATCAGGTTGAAGATTTCAAAACCCAAGTATGTGCTTCAGGCATGGCAGTCTCAAAGGCATTCCAAGAATGACAGTCACACCTCAGAGTAGGCTAAGGACTTCAAAGACACCATCTTAGACACTTCAACAAGCCATATGTCTTTAGAAATGAGGCTTTTTTCATGCTTTCATTACACAAAATTTGAAGAGGCAAAATTGGTCTTTTTGAAGGCCCACAAAGAAAAATCTGAAACTGAAAAAACTTGAAGAAGAGTATCCTGAGGTGTCTGTCCTGCCCTGAAACTGAGGGGTTACACAGCACACACAGCCCAGCTCAAACACTCCATGTGCTTTATCACTGGAGGCAATGTACACTGAAAACTGTGACCTCTTCCATCCTTGCAGGTGATTGTCAGGATTTCAGCTGTTGACAAGGATGAAACATCACCCAGAGGTTTCTTCAGATACTCACTGGCCACAGAAGACAGCAACTTCTCCCTGATTGAGAACTACGGTAGAGTATCCCTGCAATGCCCCTCCTCAGCTGCCAGAGCAGGACCCCAGGGCTCAGGAGAGAAAAGCTGCAGCACTGACCTGTGGTTGGTCTAGCTGAGCTAAGTAACTCTTTATTTTTAAAGGCTCAACATACTGAAAAAAAACCGATGTTTAATGAAACCAAAGTTTCACTGGGTTCCTGAAAGGCTGGCACTGTCTAAGGGGAAGAGGCTGACTGGTAATCTGTGAGGACAGTCTGGTGGAGATTATCACCTAATGGCATGTCCTTACTTCTTCCAGACAACACGGCTAACATCACTGTCAAATACGGGCAGTTCAACCGGGAGCTTGCCAAATTCCACTACCTGCCTGTCCTCATCTCAGACAACGGTGACCCTGACCTCACCAGCACAAACACCCTGCTCATCAGCGTCTGCAAGTGCAACGAGAAAGGCAATTTCACCTTCTGTGAGGAGAGGGCAAAGCAGGTTGGTGTCAGCATACAGGCACTGGTGGCAATTTTTATCTGCATCTTCACAATCATTGGTGAGTATCTGACTTTTGGAATGTTCTCTGCAGTACAGTGTGAGGATTGCTTTGTTCTTTCTTTAGCTGAGATCTACAAAAGCTTTGTGGCCATGAAATGGTCACCAAGCCAGAAATGCTGTACCTATTTGATTCATCTCATGTGCTCTTCCTCTCTGGCCTGTTAGAACAGCTTCAGCTGCAAAGCTGCTCGCTCCCCTAGACAGGCTATTGCACACACCTATAATATACTTGATTTACTGGTACCAGCCTCATACACAGCTATAAAACAGGAAATTTGGGCTGGGGTAATAACAGGATTCCTGGTTCCTACGGCAGGAACTAGTCTGGAAACCCTTGAAGCAGTACAGCGAACATAAATACATTTGTAACAAATCAGCAGAGCAGTGCCTGTTTTGCTGCATTTGAAATCTATCAGAGAAGGCTGAGTACCTTTTCCTTGGCTGAGAACTGGCCTGTTTTGCAAGTACCACACAAGCAGCATCTGATGCTTGGCATTAAGAGATCAAGGCAGTAGTTGTTTCAATGACCTTGTGACACCATGTATTTGTACCTGTGATTCGCGCTCAAGAGTCAGGGGGGCAATCTCTGTCCAGACTGAACTCCCTCAACAAATCCTACAGTAAAATAGAAAATTTTAAAATAAATATGTGTTTAAAAAAAAACCACCCAGAAAAAGCCCCCAAAACCTTCAGACTACGTTACATATCTTAAATGCAATTTGTTTTAGTGCCTTGCTTCTCTATTCACACGCGCTCATTTAAGTTTCCTTTGCAGTGATTGCGTTGCTGATTCTGCTGAGAAAGAGGCACAAGAAGGACCTGAGTGGGCTGGGGAGGAGCGTGGCAGAGATCCACGAGCAGCTGGTCACCTACGACGAGGAGGGCGGCGGCGAGATGGACACCACCAGCTACGACGTGTCCGTGCTCAACTCCGTCCGCAAGAACGGCCTCAAGGCAGAGCCCGCTCCCTCTCCCTATGCACAGGTCCAGAAACCTCCTGGGAACATCACCCCTGGAGCTGGGGGCATGGAGATGATGATTGAGGTGAAGAAGGATGAGGCTGACAACGACAGGGATTTGCTGCCCTACGACACCCTGCACATCTACGGCTACGAAGGCGCCGAGTCCATCGCGGAGTCGCTCAGCTCTCTGGGCTCGGGCTCCTCAGACTCAGACATTGACTATGACTTTCTCAATGACTGGGGACCCAGGTTCAAGATGCTAGCTGAGCTGTATGGATCAGAACCAAGTGAAGATTTTGTGTATTAAGCTCAAACTAGCCATGAGTTTTCTCCCTCCCGCTACAGATAGACACCAAGAGACTGCCAGTGGCCAAAGAGGAACTCACAGCTCTTCCCTCAAGGATTTCAAACAGGCATGGAAAAAACCTGCAGTAGGGTTAAAAAGACACACAGAGATCACCTATATTAACTTCCCCCTGCACTACTGTCCTCACTAACATTCATTATTTGCCCCAAAATTCCTGCTCACTGATCTGCTCAAGCCTTCCAGAACACATCTCCTCTCCCCCTCTTCCCCACTTCTCCTGGTTTTGTCCCCAGTTTCTCCCTCAGTCCTCTCCTCCTGTGCTGTTTCCATCCACATGCATCCAAGGTCACCCTCCGCTGGGAGAGAGAGGCTCAGTGCCATTGGGAAGGGATGTTTTAGCCCCCCTGGATCTCCAGCTGGCTGCTTTGCCTGCCCCTCTTGCAACATCTTTATTGATATTCCACACTTATGCTCACCCAGCAGCAGAGAGGAGGAACATATGGTCTATCACTTAGTATTAGAAATTATTCCATCACTTTCAAAAAGAAGCATTATTTTTTCCTTGCTTCCCTTCTATTAATTATTTTTGCTTTATAGCTTTCTACTACATCTATGAATTACTCAAGATAAAATTAGGCAGGATTTTTAGACACACAATCTGGTTTCATCTGTCATTTTTAACAGCCTGATGACAATTTCAGGCACATTTCTGGCGTGCTAGAATTTGCTCTAGCTAGCAGCAAAATTGTTTTTTCTCTCTGTAAATAGGATCTCAGTGTTACTCAATGGAACATGTCCTGCAGGGCAGGAAATGTGGAGATCAGGGGAATGTCAAGACTCCAACACTGTAAATCTCTCTAGATGGAAATACAGGTCTCTCTAGATTTCTAAAGAGGTTGAATAGGGGGTTTATTCAGCATTATTAAAGCAATAGCATTTTTTCAGGGACAAAAAAATGAAGGGCCTCATTACTGTGAAACTGTTGTGCTTTTTTTCTAAGCAGGTACTGTAAAAGGAGTATTTTCCACCTAGGAAAATACCATAGACTCCCATACCAGAATGCCACAGACCCACACACCAGGCTGCTTAAAAGCACCACAAACGTAAGGCAGGTTTGGAGCTGCAGCCACCACGTCTCTGGAAAGGGACTGTGCTCAGTTTCCCACCTGTGAAGAGCCACAGAACGAAACTTCCCACATTGGAAGGGACCCAGCCAAACACATTTGGGAAAAGCGGGTCCCTTGGGACCATGGCCTGTCTCTGGCTTGCAGCAGTGCAGAGTCCTGTTGCCTCCAACAGGAACAGAGCCCAGTACACAGATCCTCCACTGTGCAGGATCTGTGCTGGACCTGTATCTATTAGTTTAGTTGATTTGATTATTTAAATCTGGTAGCTAACCAAATAATACTAAATATTTTTTTTTCCCTTTAACAAGTATAGTGGAACCTCACAAATTTGCTTTTTACTTGTTCACATCATCTCCAATTCACACTCCCTTCCCCTGCAATGTTTTCTTGGCAGTAAATAACAATGCACAATAATGGTCTCACACTGCTCCTCACCACTGTAAAAGTCCAATGCAAGACTTGGCTGGACATTAATACAACATCAACAATGTAATCACTCAAATCTTCAAATATGAACTAAAGGAAAACTGAGGAGAATTCTGTCCATTGAGCAAATCCTTAGGTCCTACCCTTTGTTCTTAAAAAGTACATTTTGGGGTGACTGCCTTGGTTTTATTTTGAATGGGCTCATTCTGTTTTGCTTAATCCAGCCAGCTGTATGTGCTCTAGGGGTTCCACATATTTGTGTAGTATAAAGAATGCTAACTAATAATACTTACAGTTTTAGGAATTTTTCAGTACCTGTGGTATTGGCTATCAGCAGGTAAAATTAGTTAGGAAATTATTTAGTGCAGTAAGTCAAGTACTTTGGTAGGTATCAGCCAGATTCTATTACCTGGAATTGCTGGTTTTAAGCCTGATTTTTTAAAGTTATTTTAAGGAACACTGTATCCATTTCCAATGTATATGATGTTTGCACTGGACTGTTTCTTTTTGTATTCCTGTACTGTATTATGTTGTTTTTTTTACTACATAAAAGCCAATTTCAAGTTTGGATTTTCTGTGCATTAACGAGTTCCACCCAGCAGACAACATCAGGCTTTGTGCCTCAGTGAGCCCAGCCACGAGAACCCTCCAGGTGAGCCCAGCCCAGGCACCCAGGAGCTTCCTGCAGAGGCAGTTTTCTCCCTGCCCTGGCACAGCCCCAGCAGGGCGGGCCGGGCCCGGCGGGGGCCCAGCAGAGCTCTGGGGTGCCAGCAGCCCAGGGAATCAGGGAATCAGGGAATCAGGGAATCAGCGTGGCCCTGAAGCATCCCGAGCTGCTGCCCTGCTTTCCTGCCTCTCACACGAGGCAGGGAGTGCCAGCCAGGCTCACACAGCCCCAGGGCAGGGCAGGGCGGCCCCAGGGGATTTGGGATTGGGATCAACGGGAGCAGGGGCTGAGCCTGCCCGGCCCCCTCCCTGTCCTGCTCCCCCAGACTGCAGCAGGGTGCAGAACCTGTGCAGAACCAGAACCTGCACAGAACCTGAACCTGTGCAGAACCAGAACCTGTGCAGAACCAGAACCTGCACAGAACCTGAACCTGTGCAGAACCAGAACCTGCACAGAACCTGAACCTGTGCAGAACCAGAACCTGTGCAGAACCTGAACCTGTGCAGAACCAGAACCTGTGCAGAACCTGTGCAGAACCTGAACCTGTGCAGAACCTGAACCTGTGCAGAACTTGAACCTGCACAGAACCTGAACCTGCACAGAACCTGAACCTGTGCAGAACCTGTGCAAAACCTGAACCTGTGCAGAACCTGAACCTGCACAGAACCTGAACCTGTGCAGAACCAGAACTGTGCAGAATCAGAACCTGTGCAGAACCTGTGCAGAACCTGAACCTGCACAGAACCAGAACCTGCACAGAACCTGAACCTGTGCAGAACCAGAACCTGTGCAGAACCTGAACCTGTACAGAACCTGTGCAGAACCTGAACCTGCACAGAACCAGAACCTGTGCAGAACCTGTGCAGAACCTGAA
>JAYDZK010000028.1:1319071-1349064 GCA_034509185.1 Euphonia xanthogaster
AGGGGCCGATCCCGGCTGGGGCAGGCTCTGAGGGGCCGATCCCGGCTGGGGCAGGCTGTGAGGGGCCGATCCCGGCTGGGGCAGGCTCTGAGGGGCCGATCCCGGCTGGGGCAGGCTGTGAGGGGCCGATCCCGGCTTGGGCAGGCTCTGAGGGGCTGCGGGAGCCCGTGGGTTGCCGCCCAGCCGCGGGTGCAGAGTGCGGGGATCCCACAGCCCCAAGGGACCCTGCCCGAAACTTTGTGTGGGCCGGGCCCCCTCCCGAGAAGGGAGCGGCCCCTTCCCGGCCGGGCAGGGCAGCGCCGAGACCCCGAGCCGGAGTCTGTGACACTGCGAGCGACTCTGGGAATCAGGCTTTAAATCCTCGTCTGCGTTAGCAAACGAGCTTTAGATTTCTTTTTAGAAATCTAAAGATTTGGTGATTTAGGACACGTTTTACTCGTGTGCATTTTGTTGCCTGTAAATATAAATCTTTGAAGAGCAAGTTATAAATATTAAAGCCTAAGTGCATAGGGGGAGTATGTGTATCAGATTTTAGACTAAATTTATTCCAACCCAGTTTGGCACACACATGCCTGATGCATTCAAGCTGCACTCACACAAGTCAGGGAAGTTATTTGGTTTTACAGTGGTAGGTGCCTGTTTCAGAGACTGGTGAATGACTTAACAATAATTAGCATATTTATATAACACATTGTTGTTTATACGTGGGATTTAGAATCTGAGAGGCATTAATATCATTTCCTGAACAGGGGGGATTCCTAGAAGTATGAAGCAATGGCTTGTTTGGCGTTTTCCCCCCACTTGAGCTATATCTGTGTGTGCACTCAGGGTCTGAGATGTGCAATCCTGCCCAGAGAGAGCAGGCGAACCTTAACTCAACGTGCCTTCAACTCACATCTGGTACCAAACGAAACCAAACTGCTATTAAGGACCTTTCTCCTCATTTTTCCCTTTTTAGTTATTTTCTTCCATCTTCCTCTCATCTCTGGAAGCTCCATCAGTATTGGGATAGGCAGCAATTATTCCAATCTCCGTAAGTAATCTCTTTTTTTTTTTTTAATTGTATTATTGGCATGTTTTGCAGTCATGTACAGCTGCAGAAATAATATATTTCAAGTTCTCTAGCAGATAAACATCAATCCAGTAAAAAGCAAATAGCTTCCTGACTGAGAAAAAACTGAGTTAACAGAAATGTCCTTAACCTTGTCATCTTTAGGCAGACCAAACTCCCAGAAATGACAGAATTGTCTGAAATAAAGGACCATAAAATTTAGTGTCAGGTACAAGTACTTCAATATTTTATTAAAAAAAAAATCTTCCTTTCAGCATTTTCTCCCACAACAGCAAACTAGCAAATTGACAAATGGAGCACACTGACATCAGTCAAAATTTATATCATTTTGGCACTCACTAGCGAAACAAATGTGGCTAAAAATTACTTCCAGTCATTGAAATAAAACAATTCCTGACATTTGACTTCCTTCTGCTCTCCTTTTTATGACTGCCTTTTGTAGTTATTACGTGAAGGTTTTTTGAAAAGGAAATGCAGCATTATAGGAGCCAATTATCCTCATGTCACTGGTCCTATTTTGGCAGAAAACCACATGCAGGCAGGGAAGCAGGGCAGCATGTCCAGTGTCTTGGATGGAAGAAAAAAATACACAACAATTAAACCCACCAAGAGCCCTCTCGGAGCAAGGGCTGCAGCTCAAGAAAAGCTCTGCTGGCATGTTATAATCAGAATGTGACTTTGTAACACTGTTCATGCCCATCATGGCTGAGAAATCCTACAATTAAAGGTGCAGTTTAAAGGAAGAACAGACAAGAAATTCCCTTGATTTACTTTGGAACATACATGGAGGAACACAAAGACAGCTAACAATCATTCATAGACTAGAAATCACACTCAATGTTTGCTGTCACAACCTATTGTGACAGCAAACTTGGAGAAATTATTCGTAGAGTCAGAACCAGCTTCTGGCCACAGTAGGGATTTTTAGGATCTATCCCTAAGATAACTTTGCTAATTGAGAGCAGAGTTTGGTTGGTAAAGGTGAAGACAGTACAAAACCAAGTAAATGCCAAGTGCTGTCTTTCAGATTGTTTGGTAATCCCTTTAACTCCTCCAAAACTCCACATTAAAGCTGGGCTGAAGAGCAACTGCAAAATCAGTAGCTGCTGCCTAAGAGATGCCCAACTTGGCATCACCCAAGTCACAAAAATACATAACAGCAGTACAAAAATGTGGACATTGGTACAGCTGCATTGGCAGTCCCCTCATTCGTTAGTGAGCTGCCGGTGGGCTTGGCAAGAAAATCCCTCTGCTGTGCTGGTGTTGTTACAGGTCAATATTGCAAAAAGAATGCTGAGATTATTTTCCCCCAGAAAGGTTGGGTTTACATAATGCACAAAGTGATGTTTGACAGCACTTCACTGCAGGACAGCTTTGTATTTTGTTGGGTTTAGATCAGCAGAGTTCTGTAATAGAACAATTGCAGGAACCAGTTCAGAGGAGTCTGAGGATTGCTCTCATTTCCACAGGTGCCTACAAAATTAAGTGGTTTTCCTTCAGCCTTAACTGAGTCCAGCTCAGCCAGGCCTGACACTCTGGCTCTGTCCAGAAGGGCTCTCAGCTCTAATTCCTGTAATGCCTAGGCTCTGAAATGTTCCAGTGACAGGAACAGATAACCTTAACACAGCACAGGTGGCATTAGCCACAAGTGAAGCCGTGGCTCCTGGGATGCTTTTACAGCAGATGTGGAGAGAGTGGAGCTAGGCTGAGCTGTTTGGAAGTACCACAGGAAGGAGACTCCACAGTGGCCTCTACGGAGCTCCTGTAGGCCAGGTACCAGAGCTGTTTGCTGCCCAAACCCTGAATTTCCTAAGCAAGGGCAAAGGCCCAGGAGTGCAGCTCTGCCCATACAGAGTCAGCTGAGCCTGGAGAGTCCTGCTGTAGTCCAGGACAAAGGGAAAAAGTCACCCAAACAAAGTCCAGGTAAGAGAATACTCTGGGATGGAGCCCAGTGACTTCAACAACTCAGAGCTGAGGTGGGCTGACAGGGTCAGAGTTTAACAGAACTTCCTAGTCAGAAATAAAATTTGTTTTGACTTTGCTTTAGATGTTTCTTTCTGAGAGAAACATTGGATTTTCTTTGCGAAGTGTTTCTGGGTTTTAGTCTGCTGTGTTTGGATGGTTGGTTGGTTTTCAATATAAAAAGTCAGATTTATCTCTAGAAAATAACAACAATGAATATAAATTATTAATCAGCAGTCATGAACCTCAGTCAGTGTTTCAAATGCTTAAATGAAGGGGTCCAAAAACTGTCAGAGAAGTAAAAAAGGCAGAAAAATTGTTCTATGCAAACTGCCTTCCCTTTCTGCATATGCCTGCCTCCTCCACCTCCTTCCCAGCACTTTTGAGATTTATCACTGAGGAAATTGGTTGTAGACACAAGTAAAAGCAATCAAACCAACTGATTATTCAATCAATTATGCAGATTGCCAATACATATGTGGTATTATAAAAAGACAGTAATCTCCAGCTATTTAGTATTCAAATGTTCAGCTATGTATTCAAATGTTATAGGATAGTCCAATTCAACTACATCCCTGCTTTTATATATAAGAGCACAAGGAGTGTCCAGAGATATGTAAAATGTTCATTTGCAGGCATGAATGATGAAAACCAAAGCTTTAACATATACAAACAGCATTTCCAAATCCAGCACTAAGGTTCCTGTCTTAGAATCTTTAGAGAGTCTACAGACTTGTCCTAACTAAACAGAATTCTCTCACCAAACCAAGATGGAACAGAAGCATTCCTACTGCAGCTCTCTGTGCACAAAAACCCACCTAAGACAGGCCCAGGGGACACCTCCAGAAGGGAAAAGTGCAGAAAATCCTCATCCTGGAATCAGCAGAAGCACCTTGGAGGCTGTCCCTCAGCATCTGGCTCGGGGACAGCAGAAGGGCACAGCTGGCTGCCAGCTGTGCTGCCACTGACTCCAGCACTGAGAGCTGCACCCTGAGACCCCAGGATGACAGTGAAAGGGTGAATAAACTTCTACTCATAAACAAGGAAATCTTTCTGCACATAGCAAGAATAAAATGCCTTCTCCACTGGGACTCTGCACTCTTGAAAGCAAATCCTGTCTTTTTCCCACTCCAAACTCAGCCAGTTTAGTGCAGTTGTCTGAGGCACAAACACAATTCCCAATGACAGGAAGCACAACATCAGCAGGAACATAACTGCACATGCCCAGGCACAGAGCCCAGTGCCTCAGTCCAAACCAGGGAAGAGACTGGGTGATTTGGGGTCTGTACAAGCACCTCCAGGAGTTCTCCTGGCCGTCCCAGATTTGAGACATGCAGAAAGACAGGAGATTGCTTCCAGCTTTGGTGGGAGCTGCTGGCTTCGGGAGGTCCAGGATGCCAGGAGTTTAAGAGAGAGCCTGACAGATCTGCAGCCAGACTTGTGCACAGCATCCCCTTGCACTTGTGGGATGCCTTAAGAAGTGTCAGTGATCAAAGCACCAACATGCACCAACCATTATCAAAAATGCCAGATAACCACATAGGTCTGTGGTGCCAGACACAGGGACATGCACTGCAGCTGCCCCCTCTTAAGTGCACAGCAAAATTGAATCCTCAGAATAATTTGCTCTTTTCTTCCTTCATTCTATTTCTTCTCCGAGTGTGGATGTTTTCTGAAGCTGCCAAGATGTTCCCATCTCCTTTTCCTTAAGAGCTTACCCCATATCTCCCTACAGTTTTCCACATTGCACTTCATGTTTTAATGACTCCAGCTGGGCAGGTGGGAAGGATGCTCAAATACCTCCAGAACCATACCTTGGAATCCTTTGTTCCTCTCCTCTACTAAGTAATAGCCAGCATCTTCCTGCCATCAATTTACTTTATGATGGCTTGAAATCATCTGTTACATGAAGAATAATTTCTTCACCTTTTAAATGGAATCTGCACTGGGAATGGATCCATTTCTCTCCAAGCCTGACAGTTTCTCATCCTCCTGTGTGAGGATGAGCCTGACAACTCCAATTCAATCATTTCCATTGTGCCTACTAACTTCATGCTTTCATTTCAAGCAGCTTCTCCCAACTCACACTTCTCCACTCGAAATAATAGATAGGAAATGATAGCTGCATAGTTCCCATGCACCTGCATTGCAAACATGCAGAGTCTAGTCCAAACTTGCTCTCTAGCAAATAAATAAAATGATGCTTCAGTTTTTGGAGAGGATCTCAGCAAGCTGCTACAAGCAGCTCTATCAAGAAACTTCTCAGAGTGGAGCTTTGGTTTAGATCTTGTTTGAGCTGTGTTCAGGCACATGCCCAGATGCCTTTATGCAGAGCATCTCTCCAGGAGAGGTGGACTCCTCTCTAAAGCTTCCTTACAGTCTCTGTCCTCAGATGTTTTGAAGACTTGGCCTCCAGCTCTGAGCTGGCAGCAGCAAATCAGCTGGCTTTGACAGCATTTATGCAAACTGGGATTTTAGCTCCAAGACTTAATACATTTCTTGCTGGAACTTCCTGAATACCTCTGACTTTTTTCTTTTTTCAAATTACATTATATAACATAGGGATGCCTACAGTCCTCAAGAACGTGTGTGAAGATAATTCACTAAAGGACATTCCAGCCAAAGCCCCTGATCTCTGTCTACTCTTAATGTAAATAGTTCTTCTATGACACTTTGTTTCTGTGGGCTCTAAGTTTCTTATCTTTAAATTGCTCTTTTTAGTTGCAAGCATGTTAATCCCTCTGTTTCCATCTTTAAAATGAGGATTTGTCTTTCAGCAATTGTTTTTTCCTTCATTGACAAGTAATCTTTATTAGTTTTGTGGTTTAAGAAAAGCACCTCTGTAAGCATCTGATCTTCACAGGTTTTCAGCTTCCAGCTTTATTTTGATTTAGCTGCAAAATTGCTACAAGATTACTTCTACTTAGAAGCCCAACTAGAACTGAAATTTAATCACTCTAGGTTCTGCATAAAACAGTTGGCCTTGTCCTTTCAGATGACAGGTATCTAGAAAACAGGAGGGGGGCAGAGGAAAAAAAGGCTGGCAGAAAAGTCAATTGCTTTAAATTACACAGGAATTTAAGGAGAAAGGCTGGCTCTCCTGGCTGCTGGGTTGGTGTCTGCCCATTCCCTGCCACTGACTCTTGCTAACAAGAGAGAATTCTCTGAGCTCTGTTTCCACTTACTGAGAACCTGCAATGGTTTTTATGGTTAGATGACACATGATGTGTTTCTAGAAATTTTCAAACCAGGTTTCCTTGTTGTCACCTCAATGTATTGCCCTGAAACTTGCTCCAAGGGCAGTGGTGACACAGGGAACCACAGGACCCTCACTCCCGGGGCAGCAGAGAAAGGGAAAAGTCCTGCTGCCTTGACCAGACAATAAAAGCTCTGAGAGGTAAATTAACTGTGGGATTTTTTTTTTTTTTTTTTTATTTAAAGACAAATTGCTGCTTTATTGCAGCAGCCATGTTGACAAATAGCCCAACAATATCTAGTCACTGTAATTCCAGCTCTGCCTCAGAGACACATCCAGAGAGAAATGTGAATCCAGAGATTCCTGGTTTGGCCTCAACTTGGTGCTAAGGGAGGAACACACACTCTGCAAAGAGGAGCAAAAAGGAGGAGCCATTTGGGGTGATTTTTGTGCATCATTTGAAGAGTACATCAAACTGCACTAATGATCACTCTCCTCACAGTAAACACATTTGTGGAATCAGATGTTCCTTTAGAAAGAATGTGGGACATTTAATAGTAGGCTGAAAACAGTTCCAATGCATCCTGCTGAGTGCTCTGGCTGAACAGCACATCTCTGAGCAGCAATCCCAACCAGAAATGCCCAGGTGTGTTTAGGGAGAGCACAAAATCAGAATATCACCAATACTTTTTAACTACACAGACAATTTTATAAAGTACTTTCCTTTTAGAACAGTACAATCCTAAATGGAAACATGAGGGGAAAGTGCACTTTTGCCACTTGATCCTATTAATCAATCTGAAAGATATCTGAAAACTTGATAGCTAAAAATAGAAAAAATCCCTTAATTCACAGCTTTATTTCTGTGCTTCTGATTAAAAAAAAAAAAAAAACAACAAACCCAAACAAACATGTTTCTACTGAAGCAAGCTGTAAATTGGAAATGTTCCTAAAGTTGGGGACATAAGATCTGCAACTCCTAAGGAGAGCTGCAGCATCTGTAGAGGTAAAAACAAGAACTTTTCCCCAGATTTTCAAATTATGATTCCCAAATACAGCCAAGGACAATGTGGTAAAATGCAGGGATAAAGGTGGTATCAAGGTACTGTAGTAGTACAGAAATGACATCCTGGGTCTGTGCTCTGGTTTAAGGTTATTGTACTTTCCTTTAGTTGTCATCAGTGCAAAAGTACTAAGGAACTGTGGACACAAGAAGTCATCAGAGATGAGAATTGTCTTCCTTATATTGGGTTTGGCACAGGTTTCCATGTCATGCTCCTCTTGATCATAGATGCAGAGCATTAAACAGCAACCCAGCCCGGGCCATGAGTGGTTCATTCAATATCCCTCACTGGCTGTGGTGAAAATTGGGTACCCACTTCAGCAGAGACACAATTCAGGGGATATGTGGCTAAAAAAATTGGTATTACTGACACAGGAAAACTAGCTGCAAACTATTACCTTTTATTACTGTGTTTTAATATTGATCCCAATTAGTTTTCAACTTGTGGGTCAATTTTTTTGCATCACATCTATATAATACTGCCCCTTAGCCTAAATTTGACGTGGCCATTTTGATGTTCCTAAGTTACCAGTTTCCACTTGCTAAATCCATCAATTGTGGGCTGATTTAGAATCCAAACCCTGCACCCCATTGCATGGCCCTCTCTGATAGGAGCAGGTGAAGAACCAGAAAGGGCTGTTTTGAGAGAGGCTCCCTGTCATCCGTAGGAAAAATGGGTTTCAAATCAATTTTAGTTTTAAAACATACTTTGAAGACAAAATACCTTTTGGCTTCATGTACTGGGACAGAAGGATCACCCTGGGAAGTAATGCATTTTTCCAGCAGTGAAACAATCAGTCTCGAAAGAATTTTCATTGCAAAGAACTGAAAGCTCATTATTTGCTCAGTCAGTTTGTGATGCCTCTGTCCCTGCCTGCTGGCTGTGCCTCACTCTCTTCCTCAAAAGAACACTGACATGTTTTAATCTTCATCATTTTGGGGATTATTTTACAGCTCCCTTTGAGAACAGGTGAGACATTTGTATCATCTGGATTCACACAACATGTAATTTGCACTTGCTACAGCTGGGATAGGTTTGCACACCCATTTTTTAACCATCATTGTACCCCACTGCTTCTCAGTCCAAAGGAAATTGGACCTGCCCATGTAATGCTTTACAGTTTACAGTCTGAATCCCTGAGGCTAACAAAACATCACTGTGGGTTTCTGGTGTTCTCACAAAGGCCAGATCCCAAAGTGACTTCCCCAGTTCCACAACAGCTGGCAGCACACAAAGCACAGCATGACCCCATGGGACATGAGGTGTTTGGGTTAGAGTGACCTTCAAAGTGGAGCCAGTGAAGTAGTGAAAGGTAAAACAGGAATTTTATGTTGCAGGAACTGTAGAGAATTTTCATATGTCCAAAAAGTGGTGACATCACAGCCAGTGGTTGAGGAGAGTTGTGCTGAACTGGTAAAAACAGGTGCAGGGAAGAAGATACAAAAGGGTGTAAACTGGAGCAACTTCATAGAGGTTTCAAATCATTAGGGAAACTTTGATCTAGATTAGGAATTAAACAGATTTATGGAAGATATCACCAATTACTTATATATGACAATTACTTACATATGACAATTAATATCACAAGTATTGCCAGGAGCAATTTCTCCAATAAATTTCCTAATAAATTATTTTTTCCCTTTGCATCATTTTTCTGTTTGACATTTGCAATGACTGTGTAACCAGTCCAACACCCATAAAAGTTGTTTCCATTCACACAAGGACTACCCTTGGCACCGCAAAGTATTATGGCTTAGCAGCTGCTTTTATCATGTTATTAACTCTAAGAAAAACCCCCAAACCAACAAAGCAACAAACAGACAACACCCTTAAAAAAACCCACAAACAAACAAGCAAAACAACCCACACCCAGACAGGAACTCCCACAAGGTTAATTGCTGGGAATTCCATGCCATTTTACCTGGAATTGTCTGAGATGTCTGCCAGAAATACAGAGGCTGTTTGAGAGGTGCAGCACGATGTTCTGAAGGTACACAGTGATGATGGGAGGTGGCAGAGCTTCCAGGTGCAAGGGCCCAGGCTGAGATTTGCTGTGGCAGTGTGGCAGTGCTGGTGATGTTTATGAATTGGGGGCACTGGCATCTTCCCCTGGAGCAGCTGTGCAGGAGATGAAATCAGGAGCAATTACCCAAAGTGTAGGATTTTGCAGCTGTAAAGGGTGACAAAAGGTTCCAAATTAAAAATCCTGGCTAGCTAACCAAGCTCATGTAGCAGCAGTGCCTGTGCTCTGCTGGGTGCCAGCCTGCGCCTCTGAGCCTGGGTGCTCTTCAAGCTGGGCCTGAACTTTTGCTTGCCTCTGGAATGTTTTAGATTGTTCACTTAAAGTAGCCTGGATACAACCTGAATTCATAATACTCTGCTGAAAATTAAAGCTGATTTCCAAAGAATCTTTCTGCACAAAGTTCTGCCTTACCAAACTTAAAAATATTTTATTTAGCCATTAATGAACTATTTTCTGTCTGGTTTACTTCTCTTTTTCTTTATTGGAAGACTCTATATGTGTCAGTGCACACTCAGATGCACTTGTCAGGCAATTATTTGCATTTTTGTACCATCCAAACAAGATCACCTTCAGTAGCTCTTCAGGTGAAATGGGAAAAAATTATAAAATAATGTATTCTTTGAATAATGTGGGAAGTTTTTACCTCTCTTTCCCTGAAGAATTTTCTGACTTCCTGATCTCCATAATTTTGTTTGTTCCATATAGTAAATAGATTTGTAACCTAAGAAACTGGAGTATAGTTCCATGATAAGTTCTTTTTTCAATTATTTGCTCAGTGGCTGAGATGGTTCAGTGGGACACTGAAATTCTATGGGATATTTTGTATTGTGAAGTGTAAAACACAAGAAAACCCCATATACTGCCTTTCACAGAGATGCCCCAATTCCCATTAAACTTTGCACTGTTTGAATGTTGATGGGTGTGAAAAGCCAAACTGCTGCTGCTGCAGGCAAACCCTCAGAGCTTTTGGCATGGGAAGGGGTGGCCCTGCTCAGATGTGACAAGTGACACCAGTCCTACCCACACTCCCATTTCTCATGCAAATATATTTTGTACAGGTGAATATTAGCATGACCTGAAACTGCTTTTCTGGCTGTTACCATCTCTGCTTTGAGAGAAATGTCTGTTCATTGCTGTCTGTGTGCATAAAGATAAAAGGAACCCCAGTGCACTATCAAAGGACAAGAGAAAATTACTTTTTTCCCTTCTCTAGGCAGAGAGGAGTTGATTCACTTTTCTACTCGGCCCCCCAAAATCAGCAGTAGCCCTGGGACACGTCTTCAGTCATTTAACTGAGGGGCCAGTAAAACATTTGGCTTCAGGCAGAGCTGCTGACCCTACTGGATAGGATTTCATGTCTGTAACCCAACCCTGAATTTATGTCTCCATAAATTCACCCAAGGCTTTCTTAAGACTATTGAAAAATCCTTCCCCACTCTGTCAGATTCAGTTCCTACCCTTAATTGTCAAATTGGAAAGGGACCATGACAGAGTTATACTTACACCTAAGGAGGTCTTAATCCAGTCTTTCAGGTTTATGGAAGATAACAGATCTCTTTTTTCCCCATTTAACCATTTTGAGTGTTCACCTGGGGTGAAGACGCATTGTTTTGGTTTGGATGTTCAAGCACATCAGGCAGCCAGAAGGCTCAGAGGCACCTCAGCCTTGTGATTTCCCTGGTGTGCTTCACCTGGAGCTCCTGTGGCTCAAACCCACAGAAAATGCCCAGAACAGCAGGACAGGAAGGGTTTGTTTCAGTCTGGGACCCTTTTCAGGTCTGACAAAGCAGAAAGAGCTGTCATCCAGCCGAGCCTTTCAAAAGCAGCAAGATTGACTTTCAGAATGAATTGCTTGTTACACAATCATCTATTGTTTCTCCTCCTTTCAGATGAACTGAGGCTACTGCTGAGTAAAAATGAACCCCACTGTGGTGACAGACTCTGCCTCTTACACTGGCTGTGCTGTCACTAGAAGGGGACTGTGGCAGAGTCCACATGCCCTTGAAACTCTGCTCAAGTGAGTTAGCCTTCACTTTCCTGAATCATGCCCCCACATTCTGTGAATGTGAATCCATCTGCTCACCAGTTCAGTGTCTGCAGCAGTAGGCTGCTCTGAACAATAGGTTTCATCTGGTTTTGCTGTTGCAAGGACATGGATATTTAGAGGCTTATTTATTCATCTGTCTAAATCATTCATACTGGATGCTGAGTTCAAGGACCATGTGTGGTTCAGGCAGCAGTGGGAATGGAAGCTGTGGTCAAGCTCAGAGTGCATTAAGCTAATGTATTATGAAAGCTACTGCCCTGAAATGCCAGTTGAGGAGGGAGAAGGAAGAAAAAAAGCCTACGAAAGCCAGTTGCCATTGCCAGAAACAATTAGGCACTGGCAGCTCTGCAGAGCAGTGGCTGCTGGCTGGGCCTCTGCATTTGGAAGTGGAGTGTGAATAACCAAACCACCTCACAGCTGATGCAAGTGATGCTTGGCCAGGGGAGGAGGCAGAATTACTGCCAGGTGAGAGATATCCAGTGTATTTAAAGGAGTCATGGGGTACTTTTGATACACAGTGCAGACAGTTTTAGCCATTTGTTTTAAAACCAGATTTGTTGCAAAGGAGTTGAAGGAGGTGTTGAAAGATCTCTGATGAACACAAGAGTGCTGCAGTCTCAGCAGCTGCTGTTTACAAGCAAACTTGGAGATGTAACCACCTCAGCTTCTTCAGCTCCTGCCTTGTTATGTTTACACTTTAATGTCAAGCTACAGTTTTAACACTGAACCCTTCCTTTTAGCATACCCACTTTGTGACTAACAACATCTAAGAGACAAACTGCTTTTAGACGTCTATTCTACACTCTACAAATAGCATTGATCACATGCTGTCACTAATCACTTGTGGATTTCAGTTACCATGACATTTTACACAGAAGAGTGTGGCCTCAATTGTGCAGAAGGACCAGATGTTACAATGGCAGGGTGGACTGTAAAGACACTTCAGGTGAAAGTAACCCCAAAAATGAGATTCAGGAGTGAATAATACACCCCATCCTCCAATAGGCATGAGATACATGGAGGAAAAATGCAAAGTGAAACCCTCTGGACATGCAGTGTGTGAACAGCAGGCCCTCCCCACCATCCCTGTTCAGCACCACCCACTCCCAGGCTGCCCAGAGCAATTCCAGCCCCACACAGCACTCTGACAATAGAGCAGCATCCAGGTTAGATCCAAGGAGCACAAAAGATTACGACTCTGCACTGAGAATCCCTAAGGTTTACAGTTAATGTGCATGGGAGGAACATAAGACCTGAATTTAGGCAAGATCTCATGTTCTTACACTCTGAGTTTGTAACCTGATCAGCAGAGCTTGCAGCTAGACATGGGCTTGTGGTTTTTCCTCCGAGAAAACCTATTGGGTGTGGCTGTGAAAGGTTTAATGGGAACACACCAGTTTGGATGATCTTGAATTTTGCCAGGATCCCATGATACCCTTTAATCAATTGCATTGCACATAAGAATGTGTTCTTTTCTGCCCTTCTACAAAGGTGTGCATAAAGTAGTGACTGACAACAATCTTCTTAATATATGTAAATATATTTTTTTCTAAATGCAAAGCTGTCACTTCAGTGCTAGTAAAAAGCTACAGGAATGACAGCTGATAAAATAAGAGTCAAGTACTCACAGGTTTGCTCTGAACACATTACAGCCATTAAGAGCTCCAAACCAACAGAGCATTTGCAATAGTTACCGGAGTGCACAGAACTCAGAAACTGCCTGGGGGAAAATTCATCATTTGTCAGTGCAAGGACTGAGGATCTCCAGCCTTCCCACACTGACTGTTCACAAGTGACCCTGGGAGCAGTGTCACCCCTGAGGCATCAGCAGCTGCCACCCCACAGGGACACTCCAGACAAGGCAGCTGCCAGAGCACCGGGCAGGCCCTGCCAGCAGAGCAGCAGGCAAAGCCAAGCTCCCCAGAGTTACCCTGGTGCAGCATTGCCTCCCTCCCAGCCTGCTGCTGCCCAGGAGTGCAGGACAGACAGACAGACAGACTCCAAGGGCTGTCAGGCACATTTCCATAGCAGCAGTGTCCACATCAGGAAACCATCAATGAACGTGTGGCTAAATCAGCACATGAAAAAGTCCTTGTGTATAAAACCCCCACCTTTGTGACTAATGCATAGGTAACATTATGTAAGGTATATAATTATATACCTTACATATTTTGTATATATTATATATATGTATATATAATACATATATAGTGTATATATAATGCATATTATATATTTTAATATATGTGTGTGTGTAATATATGGTATAAAATTATATACCATACTTAGTAACTAATATCTTGGGGATGAGTAAATATCTAAATATAAATAATATATATGTATCATATTTACTACTTTTCCTCCTATCTGTGTGCAGGATAGAGGCTCTCCCCTTGAATCACTCACTGTTCTACTTTCTGGTTTTGTAATGCTGACATCTAAACATTTAGCCCATGGGGTAGAAAACACCTTGGTTCCTTCAGAATATATTTGGTATATTTGATATACATGTTTCATCCTAATATATTTTAGGACATTTAGGACTTCCTGGCAGGATCCAAGCACCTTGTGTTGTCCTCTGAAAGCAACAGTCATTTTAAAGAACTACATCCTTGAGCCATAAAGCATGAATGAAAATACCTGACTTTTACATGTTAGTTATCATTATTCTTTCTCATCGTAGACTCATCACATTTACTTTACAGTTAATGGTATCTCGATTCAGAAATGTAATTTTCTTTTTTTTTTTGGCCAACAAAAACTTCATCTACTTCATATGAAACCCATAAATAATAAAAACCAGGAACCAAGAAGGGATATAGTTTCTTTATAGCATGTTTTTCTGTTAAATCATTATTAATAGATACCTTTAAAGCTTGTGTCAGTCATATCCCTTATCCATTACTTGTGTGTCCTTGGACAATTTCTCATGCTGCTTAAGGGCATTGATTAAGCATACAGATAGATCTATCACCTAAGATTGTTGTTTATTTATTTAGAGGCTTTCAGAGACATGGGGATTGTCACCTTTTTTGAATTGAAAAGGATTTTATATAGATAAAAGCAGGAATAGATAGATAGATAGATAGATAGATAGATAGATAGATAGATAGATAGATAGATAGATGATAGATTAAATTTACTTTCATATTATTACTTCAACAACCTAAAAATCTAAAACTCTGATAAATGCTTTTAAGTGACTTTAAAATTTGTTTTTTAACAACAGGCAAGTGCAGCACTCTATAAAGTTACAGCTATCAGACTGTCAGTACTAAAATCCTACGGACGTCATCTCCCCACATTTGTTTAGAGGTCACATCTGCATCCCCCACACTCACACACACAAATTCCCAGTGGAAATTGGAACCTTCTGCTAAATGGCTGCTGCTTCAAGGACAAGAAGTGACACAATATTTTCTCATTCCCAGTGCTGGTAGCCAGCAGTGCTCCCACTGCTCTGTGTGTTTCTGACTCACATTAGCAGGGTGCAGCAGGACCTCTTACTCACTGCAGCTATGATGAATTCACTGCAAAGGAGGAGGAAAAAGACAGCTGTTGTTTAGGCTTTTTTTAAACCCAAACAAAACCTGTAGTCCAGATCTCTGCCATGCAATATGGTGTTCCTTGACTGCAAGTGCCTCAGTGGATGCTAAGCAGATGTTTTGAAATTAATTTCCACTGGGCTGGAAGTTTGTAATTCTCATCATAAATCATAATGTAAAACTAGTGCACAGATAGGTTAACATTTCCATTTTCAGTGTGTTACAAATGAATAATTTCTACACTGTAGAAATCTAGCAGAATAAAGCCTTGTTCCACCTTTGGAGCTGTCTGTGAAAACAGTCCTTGTCAAAGTTCTTCATTACCAGCCAGAAAGGACAGCTTTATCTTTCAACAGGAGGCTGAATTAGCTCCTCAGATCTTCCCTGCAGCTTATCAGGAAGTCTTCTGTGAACCTCAAGAGTTTCAGGGAGTGTAACCCCCAGCAAAAGGGGAAGAACTCTCAGGTAGATCTTCACCAACATCTTGCTGACAGCTTGACCCAGACTAAATAGGCTTGAGATTACTTCCTCAGCCTAAAAATATGTGAGCACAGGAGGCCCCCACCTTGTCCTCTGCAGGGAGAGATGTGTCCCTAAGTGCCATTGGGATCACAATCCCTGCTTCTCATGGAAGGATTGGACACACCAATATTGCACAGCACTCACCAGGCCAGCGGATGAACCCTGCAAGTACTACTACCAGACTGTGTTCCAACTAATTAGCAAAACAATTTTGTGATAGAATCAATTAATTACAGTGCCAGGCAGATGGTGATAGAGCCACACGGGGTGCAGAACTCTGTCTCTTAAATTCACTATCTGGAATAGTTATCAAAGTCACAAGGCCTTTCAATGCTGATAACGTGCTTTACTGTGTTATTTTGGTCTGCTCTATTTCAATTTTGTTCCAATTCTTTCCCCCACCTCTGGCTTTCCAGAAACCCAAATCTCTTTCAGTAAGGCTGATACAGCCTTATAAAACAGTTTGTGTTATGAACAGTAATGGCAGCTGGTGGTTATGCAGCACCTTAAAGAACTCCTTTATCTTTTGGAACCCTGTTGAAAACTCTGTACAATAATTTGACTTTCAAATATACATGAAACTAGAAAATGAGAACCATTTCAGGTGCTTCTGAAAAACAGTCTACCACCCCAGTAAATGCCTACAAGCAGGACTTAGGTACTTTTTGTTTCTACTCACAAGCAAATCTAGCATTAGCTTTTGAGATAATGAAATTTTTGGTGGACTGCAGCTGTACAGGGATTCCCAGGGAAGCTCACCATGTGCAACTTTATTTGGAAAAAACCCCAGCAGTTCAGTCTCAGCTATCAACTAACAGAACAGACCAGTCACCCAGAGAACTGGGATAAAATACTGGAACCAAAGTACCAAAGTATTGGGATGTATTTCCTACTGCCCCAGGAAAGCTCCCCCATCAGTCTGAAAACTAGTCAATCATTCCTGTCAGTGCTGGAGTTCTTAAAAATGAATCACAGAAGCATTGTGGGGTTTTGCTTTGGACTGGACTAGATCCTCTCTCATGGTACTTAGGTTTAAACTACAGCTGTGGAGTGGTTACTCAGGCCCTTAAACAAAACCCTAAATTCAGATTCTAGAATCCCAAAGATGGAAGGTTGTGTTTTCTGCAGGTTTGAAAACAAAAAGCTTTTCCACTGTATACCCAATAGAAGGTTATCAATCCAGTTCTGGTTTTGGTCTGAGAAAGTTTTTTTCTTTAAACAGAGACATAAATGGCCAAGTTCCTCAGTCTGTTCCATGTGCCCACAGTGCATTCACTTCAGGGCTTCTGGATCGGCCTGTCACGAAAGAATATTCATGAGATCTGCTTCTTAAAACACTGGCCGCTCATCAGCCACAGAAGCAGATTAATGACAGAGGGAAAGGGAAATGACTTTCAAAAACCTCCAGCCCACTGTGCCATTAGTGCCTAATCCAATATCCTGGATTCCTGCTCTTGGCCCTCAGAGGGAATCAAACCCTTTGTTCTGGCAATGATAAAATCAGATTCAGTGGTGTCTACAGCAGTGACCAGGAGGCCTCAGCACTCTTAGATAACAGACTGCTTTGTATCAGCCATGCAGGATCTCAGAAATGAGAAGGGCAAAGCAAAAAGAGATGCTAAGGAATGAGTTCAAAAATGAATCCTGAGGAAAGGGGAAACCCAAACCCGGCAGCTCTTTCTCAGCCATATCACACCAATTTTACTATCACAAAACTCACAGAAATCTCAGGCCACAGCTGTGAGAATGAAGCCACGGGGTTCTGAGGAGATCCACCACTGTTGGGGGCAGGCTGGTTACACTGGGGCTCTTGTGCTGTTTGAACAATCATGAGCAAATGGCAGGGACTGCCCGTGTGTTCTGTTTGAGACAGGGAGAGGATTCCCCAGGGCCCACACAGAGAATGATGCTTGTGAAACAAAGAGGATCCACAGTATTTTACCCATCCTTTCAGACCTAGGCATGTGCAGAAAAAGCTTTGTAGCCAGCCACGGTGAAGTGAATTTTCGGGGAAGGAACACAGGGAAAACTCGGGTCCCCAAAATCAAACTCCACAGTGTCTACTGAGAGCAAGAGTGGACTTCCCAGGGAGGCAGGATTCTAGGATGGATTTTCATCATATGTTCAGCATATTGCTGCAAGGTGGAAAACATCTGTGCTATTGCCACAAACCAGGCTGGCAGGAAGAGCCTGAACAAGTGGTGGAGCAAACAAAAGAATGTGGGAGGACAGAATCTTTGTTCTTTTTGTAGCACCTCGCACATGCGGTTTCCCAGCCATGGCTCTTGGGCATTATAGCTGTGTAAGAATATCAGTCCTGGTGTGCTGAGCCAGGCTCCAAAATTCCTGAAAGGCTGTTTAGGGCATCACAGTAACCAACAACAGCCTGAGAAGCCACATGTGTGATTCATGGAGAGGATTCCAGTGCAGCCCTCAGTGTGTGCTTCCCACAGCTGAGTGTGCACACACAAACACACACAGCTCTGCACAGGAGGGGCTTCGTGCAGAAAAAAAAATCAAATATAACTTGATACTGACCATTTTATTAGTAATTAAACACTGCATAGAAAAACTTAAAATGATTCTGTCATGAAGATTTTACTTAAAGCTCACTTTAACGGGAGGTTTCTATTTGTTAATCTCCACAGCCAAGCCCCCAGATTGCCTCTCTGGGCCTTGGGGGTTCATAAACTCCCTCCCTCTCCAGCAGCTTTATAGAAAGTCATGTATATAATCCTGCCCATGGAAAGTCTTCTCTAGGTGAAAAAGATAAAGGAGGGGGGAAAGCAAAAAAAAAACAAAAACAAACCGTCAGCATGCAATTCAGGGGCAGCTTAGGAAATAAATTCTTATAATCATGCTGACTAAATTGGAAAGAAAACATAATGTCAAAATAAAAATTTCATATTGCAGGATAGGTCCCCAGAACTCAGTTAATTTTTACCCTCCATAGCTGTCCTGGCTTTCAGAAACAGAATTGTTACTTCCTAGCTCACTCTGAGAGCTTAATTTTAGCATTTAGGAAGCAAAGCCCTGGCATAAAAGTATTGCATTTAATGTGCACCTACCATGAAATTCAGCCTAATGGGAAAGAACATGAACTGTTTCAAGTGTATTGCAAGTATGAATATATTTGCCTATTCTTTTCTGGCTTACTCAACCAGAATCCCCAGACGAAGAAACACATTCTTATATTTTTCTTCCTCTCCCTTTCTCTTTCCTGTGCTCCCTTTTCTGATTGAGGGTGGTTTTTGCTGTTAAATCCTCTTGGATGGGAAGTAGAACCACTTCTAGGACTTAACAAAAGCATTGTCCTGTGTGCATTCAGGGGAAGCTGCCCTCAGAAGCAATGCATGGATTTGTTCCAGTTGAGAAAACAAGCTAAAATTTCCCTGGCTGGAAGAGGAAATCAAATGTATGACCTTTGCTCAAGGGTTAGCCACACATTTCTCAGAAATTACTCTTGGAAAAGTGGTGCTGACCTGTAGCACTTAAGACGTTCTTGCCTTCATCTCCCCTTTGTCTCCTTCTCCACCACTCATTTAGCATGAAGCTAAAGCACAAAAGAGTTGAGCTTTTAGTGTCTCACTTTACCTAGCTCCCTTTTTTTTAGCCTGTATTTTCTATCTAGGGACTTTCCTGAAACCATGAGAAAGTAGATGGAAAGGGTAAAATTCTGCTTCAGGTTTAAACATACATTTTCCTTGTTACCAAAGAATTCACTCCACTGAAGCCAAAGAGAATCACAACCTGTGTAATCATTGCTCCCAGTCCCAAGGGTTACATGAGTGGAGGCTTTCATCTTGAAAAAAATCTGGTTTATGTAACTTGACACTTCTCATTTTATAAGTAGAGTAATTAAACACTGCACGAGAGCTTAAAATGATTCTGTCACGAGGATTTTACTTAAAGCTCACTTTAACGGGAGGTTTCTGTTTGTTCCAAGAGCAGCATCTCCACAGCCAAGCCCCCAGACTGCCTCTCTGGGCTGCACCTCAGGCCTTGGGGATTCATAACCTCCATCTCTCCCCAGCAGCTTTATAGAAAGTCATGTATATAATCCTGCCCATGGAAAATCCTCTCTAGGTAATCCTGCCTGGAGTCCACCAGGATGGTGAACAGGATCAAGAAACAAAACAGGAGACTGTTGAGGCAGAAATGTTTGAACGCTGTCCAAACTTGGGTTTTGGACAGGTCTTGTCCAAAAAGCTGATTTCAAGAGAGGCATGGTACTGTTATTTAAACATCTATTCCATAAACACAGCATAATTTGAAATACTAAATATTGAAAGCATTAAATGTTAACCTAATGACTGCATTCTTTGTTTCCATTCGTTTCATTGCACGCCCTTTTACAGCTGGTCCAGCTGAAGAAAAGGAATTTGCACTTTCACAGTTCTCTTGCAAATTTGTAGCCAGGTTTCTCCCAGTCCTTGCCAACAGTTCCGGGGAAGGCACACAGACCTTCTCCAGATAGTCAGACGGGCAGGTACTCAGGAGGGGCATTTCAGAGAGGTTCAACCTCCCTGCAGGTGCATCCAGGCTCTTCTTACTGTCCAAATCGAAGAGCAAGAAATTCCTGAAACTAGCTCCAAAGTGAAGTTCCAGAAGTGGGGAATATTTGCTCTTAATCTGTGGGATACTGTCACACACCACTGAAAGAGATGGGAACACCTAGCTTTAAGGAACCACTGGAGGAACACAAATGGAAGGGTTATCAGAGGCTCTGACAGGAAAGAATCCCAACTGAAGAGGCCCAGAGTAGCCTATGCCTGCCAGTTTCCTTCTGAGAAGTCATTTCAGCTGCCTTTAACATCACTTTTTCACTCAGCAAATGAATGTAGCTGTACTTGTCAGCTTGGCAAATTGCTGTATCATAGTACCCTTGCACTTCTGTGAAGCAACAAAATTATATTCCTTATATGCAGGAATACCTTTATTATACAATGTTCTTGTATAATAAAGAATAAAAATACTCAAACATCCCAAAGAAAAATATAAAGGGGTGGGGGAAAATAAAAAACAACCCAATCAGCATCCAGTTTGGGGGCAATTTAATAAATCAGTTCTTATAAACACTCTGACTAATTGAGGCTCCTTAAGGTATCCCACTGGTTGTTGTACTGGTAGTTTAAGCAGTCTTTGTCAGGCAGTTAAGTTCTGAATTCACTGCTGCTTGTAACTCTTACTTCTTCACTTGCATAGTCCCAGGCTGTGATCTCCAGACAGGTTGCAGTTCTTTGGAGCATTCACAACATGTATCAGTGTTTAGTAGGAGAGCTGTGGAAATCACCATCTACTGTTTCCCTGCCACAACAAAATTGCTCTTGCCTACAAAAATCCTGCTGCCAGGCTGGTTATAAATTTCACAGATGACCTTTGTCTGGATTATCAACACTAATGACAACAATGTCCTCTTCTTCTACAACTTTTATTTATCCTTTCCAAGGATTCAGTTGGAAGACTGCTTCTCTCAGTAGCTATGTTTATTCAGCATATTCTTCCTCTTTTCTTTGCTGGCACTGGGTTTTATTTAATGAGTATTTTACTGCCTGCTGAGGGTCAGTATTTGATCTTGACTGATACAGAAAATCTCACTGGCACACTATCAGCTCCTCTAAGCAGAAATGAACAAAGGACACAATTGCAATAGCCCTGGAGTAGCTGTTAATAAGAGCAGAACTTTTATCTGGTTTTGCATCTCTGATTTGACAGCTTATCTTTTCAGAGGCTAAAAGGAGCAGAGGGTTTAGGAATAACAACTGAGCACAGAGTTCTGGCCCACAGGAAACAAGAGAGACAAACCTGCAGGGCTGTGGCCCCTTTGCCTCCCCCTGGAAGCACTGACAATGGCTGAGGGAAGCCAGGAGCCTTAACCCAGGAGGAGGAGCAGGGACAAGCAAAGGCTGCAGTGCCAGCTCCTCCTGACATGGGACAGGCATTGGGATGATGACTCCCCTTGTCCCATGAATTTAGAAAATGCTCAGTTCTGCTAAATACAGCCATTTTCAAGATAGATTTAACCACGGTAAATTATCTGACAGGATATAAAGAATGACAGTTCTGTTCCATAGTGAGAAATGATCAATAGTATTGTTACATTCTGAAATAAATATTAACATATTTCTCTGAATGGCTGCCCTTTTTTTGAGGAGAAGCCAATGTTTAAAAGTTTCTTTCAAGGCAACCTGTGAAGGCTGCTCCAAAAACCCACAAACACCACCAAGAAACTGTTTTTGTTAAAGGAGTTACCTTGCTATGCTTTTTCCTTCATCTGTTATATGAATCTATGAATTTCAGCAAAAGCACTTTCCAACATTTTGGTAATTTTGATTTTAACACTTCTATAATACAAACTTTGAAAACAAGACAAGCCTATCAGCAAGGCAAAACCCTCTCTCACAATCTAAAGTGGTGGAACAGTGACAGTTTTAGAACATGAATCTCAGTGCGTCCTGAATTGGAAAACTTTGTAGAAATAAAATCAAGGATGCATTTACAGAGCACAAATCATGCACATAAGTGCCTTCCTGAACTGAGGCCCAGCTTCAGTACCTTTATAAAAAATAGCAGACTCCTGGTTTTGGCACATTGTGAAATATGAGTTAGTGGAAAACACTATATACTATGGAACTGAGAATAAGATAAAAAATACAGAATGAACAGAGTGAATAGAAAACAGCCAGCAGGGCCGGAGGACATAACACGTCCTTGAAATCCTAAATTCAAATCTGCCTTGAGTCATAACTGAAATAATGTGGCTGGTTTCATCTGGGTGGCTTCCAGAAGAGGCTTGTTCCTATCACTGCATTGCAATAGAAGTGTTTGTAGCTGCCAGACTTTGTTCCCCAGAGGGGAGTGACAAATAAATGCATTTTACATATAAATACATAAATAGGGCAGGAGAAAAGTGTATAAAGTGGTAGACAAGAAAATATTCTGATGTCTCTTGTTAAGCATCACTGGTGACTCCCATTAACACGAGCCATTCCCAGAACCTGTAAATGATGTTTATAAATGAAAGGAAGCCTGAGGTCGCCCTGTCTGCGAGGGAAGTGGAAGTGCCTGCTTCAATCCCTCTGTCTGGGGTAGCCAGGGAAATGCACAAAGCAGGGTCTGGGAAGGGAGACCAAGGAGTTGAGGATCTAACTCAGAGAAGGCTCCTGACCGACTCCTTTGTGACACACGCTTGGGAGTTAGGCTGGAAAAAGGGTCTGGGAATTTATCATCCTTTCAGTGCAGCTAGAGGCATGAAAACAACCTTTGTTTTCCATGGGTTCAGCTGTCTGGCCCTGGGAGTGCTGGATTCATCTGAACTCCTGTTTGGGCTTGAGCTGCTGGGTGCCTGTAGGGAGCTCTGCCCCCCGTGGTGGTGACACGTTCAGGCCTCTGCTCTAGAAAAAAGGCCTGGGACATGCTCCAGGAGCCAGATCCAGGTGCTGATCTTTGGGAAAGGCCTCTGCTCCCAGCCTGGCCATGGAGGGCTGGGCAGGCAGAGCTCCCAGATCCAGGTGCTGATCTTTGGGAAAGGCCTCTGCCCCCAGCCTGGCCATGGAGGGCTGGGCAGGCAGAGCTCAGAAGGGAGCTCGGCGGATGCAGGCGCGGCTGAGGCTGGCACCGCTCCCCGTGTGACTCCGAGTCTGCCACCAGCAACAAACAGAGCCATTCTGGGGATTCTCCAGCGAAGAGAAATGTCAGAACTGACACAATGTTTGCAGTAATAAGCTGTGTTGGCAAAATTCTTGTAGATGTCACCCAAATGTAAATGAACCCCGGTGACTCAGGGAAACGATCTCCCGAAGAAAGAGACACAGAAGTTATTTGCATTTAGCACTGGATTACAAATATCACTGTTCTCTCTCTTCCTCTCAGACTGAAACTGCTGGCTCAGTGTCAGCAGTGCACAGATGCATTTCTCCTTCTTGTTTCATAACTTGTTTAATACCAAGAGGATAAAGTAGGGATCCCTGAGCTTCTCAGGTGCCTCTTTTGCACACACGCTCTGCTGAAGGATTCTTGATTCTCACTACTGGGAATATTTTATACAGCACAGCAGAAACATGCAGAAGTGAATAACTGGTGCAGAAACACAGAGATCAGACAATGAAAAGAAAAGACAAATTTGCTTTGATAAAATACAGAGAGGTCAACCCAGAAGCTTCTGTTGGGCTTTAGAAGTTTTCTTGCTGTAAATACCACACTGGAAACAGTAGGCAGCAAGGCTTTGCAAAGTTCTCCAGAACCCCTATTCTGGAAATGCTCTGTGGAACATGGAAAAGGTACATGAATGAAATGGGCATAATGCAACATCCTAATTTTTGTTGCCTGGAGAAAGGAGACATCATCAGAATAAAAAAAAAATACCCAAAGATAATACAGGAATGCCATTTACATTTCTCACTTTTTAAGGAATATAAAGAAAAATATGAAGAATCTAACAGACTTAACTGTCATATTTTCACCATAAAGAATAAATAGCACAGTAATCCCCACTGCAGAAGAGATGAAAGCTTCAAAAAAGAAAAGTTTAAAAAAAAAACCCTGTTTCCATAGCAAGTCTCTCTATTCCCACTTTGTATCTTCACATAACCCATGAAATATTCATTCAAAATAATTGCTCAGCTTAAGGAAACAATGTGCTGGTAATTCATCCCTCTTCAGAGGTCACAGCAAGTGCAGGAAAAACGTGCAGAAATAGGATGTGACTGAGCACAGAGCATGACACAGATCACGTGCCACAGAAAGGGCCATTGGGGTTTAAATGAAATCACAAGGGAATCCAGGGAAGGGCAGAGTTAAGTCACCAGCCAAAAGAACAATCCCTCAGAAATGCCTCCAGTCAGAGCCCCACTCACACAGGTGGGGGTGTGGTTCATGGTGCCACCAGTGTCCCACTGTCCCTGCAGCCCTGCCAGCACCTGCACAGCAGCTGTCCCCACCACACTGCATCCTAACAGAGGCCAGCATGGGATTTCAGGAGTGAACAAGCCAAAAGAAGTCTCCATGTGCTAATATCCTGCACACTTAGGTTATTGTTTGGTGCTTGAGCAACTGCCTTGTCTCAGGAGCTGAGCATCCTTGTGGATCCCCCGTGGGCTGGGGCTGGGCCGCTCCCGGGCACTGATACCATCCCTTCCTTCTGAAAAGGCAGAGAGCATTGGATGCCAAGTTCCTGGTACATCCTCTGTTCTGCTGGGACAGAAGAAGCTCTCTTGGCTCTGCAGGTGATAAATTCCTTTCGTGCAGTCCAGCAAGGGCCACCTCCTCCTGCTGTGTGGGGAGCTGTTGAACAGGGGAGCTGACACAAAATAAGCCCACAGATTTTCCTGCTGGAACCCAGCAAAAGCCACGACTGGTTACACAGGAAACCCCAGTGCTCTGCTCCATGCTCCTCAGGAAAGGGGCACCTGCAGCCCCGAGCTCTGTGGGGACTCCTCTGCTCCCAGCACACTCCAGGATGTTTTGTCCTGGCAGAGGGAAGGGCTGGGCCAGCAGCCCCTCCCTGACCCACAGCAAACTGGCATCCAGCAAATGGAAATAAAACAAGCCTTAAAGTCACATCATGGAAACTTGGAAATCCTGCTGCATTCTGCTAAGTCACTGTGGAAAAAAAACCTTAATTTTATCAGTAGAAATTGCCAACAAGAATTAGAAGAGCTCTTCATTAAAGGCAAAATAAGGCCGACATTAGGCAAACTGATTTTGTATTAATCTTGATTTGGGATCATAGCACAGCAACTATTTGTGGTAATATAGATCTATACACATTTGTAGGAGACAGGGATGGGTTTGATCTGCTTGATCATATTGAATTATCTGGAGTCAGAACCCAAAGGACAGTGTTTGTAGAGTAAATAAAACCTTTAAATTAGATTTCTCTGTTTAAAGTTGCTTTTAAAGTTTAGGGAGAAAATACTACTACTAAAAACAATGTTCCAGAATTTCAAGGAAGATTAAAACTTCACTGTAAAAAGGCAACCATAACAAAAAAGTATAATTCAAATCTAATTAACTAAGATGGGCAAATAATGATTAAAGATATGTTCCTAAGTTACAGATGCATGCATGGATGAGTAATTAATCTGATCTCATACCAAGATCATTCTGCACCTACACTTCTGACCCAGGACCAGCATTCCCCAGCTCATCCTGGGGACATCCTGCTGCCTTGGAATCCTTCCTCAGTGAAGTGGCAGCTGCTTTGTAATTTCATCTCTGGGAGGAACTGAGACACGAGCAGATAACTGAGCTCATGCAGCAGATAATTTGATCAGACACTGTATTGGTTCCTCCTGCAACGATTCAGGAGCTGCTGGTGAGGAGGACTTGTTTGAAGAGAGGAGTAATATTGCAAAAAGCATTCCAGGGAACCTGTGCTTCATCAGGGGTATCCACCCCGTGGGCAGGGAAAGAATAAAAGAATGAAACTTGTGCTAAAATAGTCAGATGAAATAGAACCATAATTCAGTCAGTAATCAACTTGACAGATGTAAATTAATGCATCAGTCATTGTTCATTCCTTTTTTTCCTCAGTCACAGATTTTTTTAGGGGTGACATGTGCATGGTTCTCTTTGCAGACCTTTTGGGTAATGGAACACTGATAAAGGGCAGCATGGGGATGAGCACAGCCCTTGCTGGGCTGTCTCCAGCCTCTCTGCAGGCAGGCTTTATCTCCAAGGGACACAGGAGGGGAGCAGGAGCAGTGAGTTTCCTTTCTGAACCCCTCAGCACCCCCTGAATCCCCGAGGCTGCCCACACCTTCTGAAGGCTGCAGGCTCAGGTATTGTTAGCTCATACTGTTGAAGCCGGGCACCTGTTTGTCTCCTCAGCTCTGCCTGCCTTGGCCCAGCCTGAAAATCAGGTTTCAGGAAATGCTGCTGCTGCTGCATATCCTGCTGCTGCAGGATAGTATTAACAAATGGCACAGTACCTATGAATCCATCAATAACTGTAATAATCCAAACAGCAGGGTGTTCCTTGTCTCTTGTGCTGTCAGCACAAGGGACATCACCATGAAAGTCTCTGCTCCAGGTGCTGTTCAGAACAAATTGCAGCAGGTCAGCATCCACTGGCTGAACTTTCTAAAGCTGTAGATGTAGCCCCATAAAACACAGTGATCACCCTTGTTAACGTTTCTAGCACATTTCTCCAGTTAATACCAATGCAGGAGCCATCCAGAAGCAGGAGGAGTTCAAACAGGATTTTGTTGTTGCAGCGAGCTCATACCTTCCTTGGCCAAGCACTGCAGTCTGCCCTTCATCTTCAGCAGCTAAAAAGAGGCTTAAAACACACCAACCCCAACAAACAGAAACCAAAACCATACACAAACAACCAAAAACCGACCCAGGGAAGCCATCAAACCATAAACACCTGGCTCCAAAGCACATTCCCTTTCCAGCTTGCAGTGCAAGGCAGGACCCTCCCTTCCCCAGGGCAGGAACCCACCTCTCTGTAGTACAGTTTAAAGACACCACCACCCTCACTGGGACCCCTTAAAAGAACCTTGTGATGCACATGTCAAGAATGTGGAGTTGAAGGAACTGTTAGATACATGCGGAGATTTGAAGCCTTTCCCATTCTCATGGTTTTCCTCAAGCTTCAGGACAGCGGGCACTTGGGATTTTTTAAAAAACATAAATACTAAAACAATCCAAAAAGTATCCATTTCCCATTACCATTCTAACAGGGCATTTTGCCAGTACAATTATATTTAGGATATACTGTGAAGTTCACGGGTTTATGATTTTGAAGGAGCAGGTGAAGAGGTACTTCTCAGAGGTGACAGATTTAAACATTGCTTTGAGGCAACAGGTCATCCTGAATTCACACCTTCTCCACAGCAGATCACTGACTGTCAACTTTTTAATAATTAATGAGGTTCATCTCAGCTGTTTAACTATTTCACTCCCCAGTTACAATACCCACAAGGAGTCCCTGCTGACATTGAAGCACAAGAGCTCTGAAGAGAAAGCAGCCACCTTTTCTAGACTGAATTTGTTGCAGTCTCAGCAAGTTGCTCGTGCTTTAGGCACTGAGGTTCAAGGCTCCCACAATGTCTCAGGACTCTGGGACCTCTGAGATGGCTGGGCTGAAGTGAATTCCTGCTTGGGGAGTTGCTCTTGGTCCCCTCCAGGAGCCACAGCACCTTTGCGGAGCACCAAGTCCTTGCTGTGTTCAGAGCCCTGGGACTCCCCTGCTGGGTGGGATTTTCCCTAAGCCTTTCCCTGTAAGGTCATCCTGCAGAGTGTCCAGCACAGAGCACATTTCCCTCGTGCTGTGCATGGCTTTGATAGTGCTCTAGTAACCCTGGAGCACCATTTCCCCCTTTTATTCCTCTCAGTGCTCCATCAGTTCTATAAACAAGCCTTTTTCAGAACTGCAGCTCCCACACCTGTGTTTGTACAGTGTCCTATAAAATAGGAGCTATTTTCATGCTGTCAGTTTCTTCACAAAAAACTCTTTGTCTACTAATGCAAAGAATAGAAAATTTCAGCTTGTTTTTAAACTAAACATCTCTTAATCTGATTGTTCATGCACCAGAAACTGAAGAGGTTCACCCATTCCCACCAGAACTGAAGAGCAGCAACTCTGAGCCCTCCTAAGAGCTGGAGAGTACAATTTACAAATCTGAGTTTATCAATCTCTTTGAGATGGAGTTGTCAATCTCCTGATGCAAACTCTTTAGATTGCCCTCATAATGGAGGACATTCTGATTCTCCTGTAATGCAAGATTGCCTTCAGGCAGGGAAGAAGAATGTTTAGGTAATTTGGATAGAACTCCTTAACTGGCCACACCATGTGGGTCCTCTCAGCCTCATTAAGCACCTAACAAGGTAACCCTGATCTGCAGCACGGAGTTAAAACGAATAATTAAGGCAGGTGAGAGGAAACTGATGAAGGGGTTCCTTTTTTTGTTGTTGTTTTTGTGATTTTTTTTCAAATTTGGTAATCCACCGTGTAAAAGCCCTTGCTGTTAGCAAGCATGTGGATTAAAGTCCCTTTGTGATCATGTGTGATCAGGACAACAGGGACAGAAATTATTTCCTTTTCTATTACAAAGTTGTTTCTTTCTCCACGTGTCTACCCATGCACTTGAAAGGGGATAGAAGATCAGCCTAGATACCAGTTTCTCTACCAAGAATCCCAAAGCTTTGTTCAAAAATTCTCAATTTTTTTTTCCAGTGGGTAAATGAGAACAATTTAACAGACACATTTCCACTGTGAATATTAATAGAAAGCAGCAATAGTTAGTGACCTTTAACACAGACTGAACTTCAAGAAGGTAGGAGCTGGATGGTATCCCTGCATACTTCCAGGCAGTATCCCTACAAGAGCTTTTATTTAGTTAGTTTTATTAGAAGCACCCCTGCTGGGCACACTGATTTTCTAGGGCTGAACCATTTTTTTGGTGCTTTTTGTTCAGAAGGCCACAAAATACAACCAGTGTTCCAGGTTAAGGCCTTGTCCAGGGTGCTCTGAGGGCATCACAGGGGTTATCTATGTGCAGCACCACTCATTACAGAGGGATTTATGAATCCTTTGGATTCAAAATTTAATCAACTTTCCCATAATGTGTAATTATTTAAATTGAGTATCTCTAGAATAGTGTGCTCACAGAAAAAGTCCAAGTTCTTGCTCCAGGCTGACCCTGCATCCCTCAATTTTGACTCCCTCTCAATGTGACTGGGTGGCAATGCAGAACAATGCACACTGCAATTCCTGTTCCTTTAGAAATATTCCCTTGTTTAAATCATCTTTGAGAACAATAAACAGCTTCCCTTTAAGAACAGTTTGGAACACCTACAGCCTGGACTGTCAGCTGCCTGGAGAGGGAATGGTGCAGCAAGCACAGCTGATTCTCAGGGGTCTGTAAATCTCAGCCTTTCTCTGCTTGCCTTCTCTCTGGGGAGAGCTCAGAGCCCTTCTGACTCCCAGCACACACAGAGCTGCTGGAGCTGATGCAGATGTTTGAGGTAACTCTCTGCTGAAACAGGCCTTGAAGTGGCAACTGCATTTTCTATTTTGAATATTCACATATACACACTGCAGTTTATATTGAAGGTGAATAAATGTCCTTTCCTAAAGGCTACACTTGGCTTACGGGGAGTTTCTGGTTGGTTTCAAACTCTTTCCCCTGCCCCCTCTAATGAAAAGCAGCCATCTTTGCATTATTTAGAGGAAGGAGCTGTGTGGAGCCTGTCACAGGAGCTCTGTCTGCAAGGCAGCAGAATGTCCTGCTGCCCCAGGGGACACCCCCCGAGCCTGCCAGCTTTCCTGCCAGCTTTACCAGCCCATCAGGGTGCATCTCTTCTCTGCCAACCTGCCCAGCCCTGCTGGGCACACACAGGGCAGTGGAGGGCATGCATCAAACACTGCAGAGATCAGGGGATGGTCCTGGGCCGTGGGGCCAGTCCTGCACTCCCAGGGACCAGCCCCTGCACCAAATGGGTGTTCTGCAGTAGCAACAGGGGTTTCCCCCCCCTGTCGGGGTCTCTAGCTGGTCAGAGTGACTCTGAGAAAAGCTGGAAAGTCTCTTTTCTCAGCCTGGTGCTTGAAGAAGG
>JAYDZK010000028.1:1356901-1371673 GCA_034509185.1 Euphonia xanthogaster
TGTTTTAATTCTTTCTCTCAGCCTTCTCAAAACTCCCCAGAACAATTCCTGGGAAAGTTTATCTGGCTTTCTCTCTCCACCAGGCTGTCACATCCACACCTCTTGCAGTTCCCCTTTTGGAATTTCCACTTTGCTCCTTGTGCACTTCAGTCCTTTCAGCATCAGTCAGCTCATGGCACAAGGAGTCTCGGCTAGAGAAATGGAAAAGCCATCAGAGCTGTGGATCATACAGCCCTGGCTCCAGCAGGATACTCCAAACAAGCAGGGCAGCCACTGCCCATGTCCTGCTGGAGTCAGCTCCCGGCAGCCCCAGGGATGGGGAATAACCGGGATTTCCCCGGGAGCAGGGGCAGTGCAGCGGCTGAGGCTCTGCAGACCCCTGTGTTATAAATGGATGCTCCTGTTTAATAACTAGAGAAATGTATGAAATGATCACAAGTGTGAATTTGGGAAAAGCCACAAGGGCTCGGGCCCTGAGCCAGGCGACAGTGCCGGGGACACTGAGGCCTTGGTCTCTGTCCCACCAGAGACCCCGCGGGGCTCCGAGGGTCCCTTCCCAGGGCTCTTCTCCAGTCTTGGGCTCTGGAACGGGGTTCCTGGAAATGGTGGGAAATTGCTGGAATCTTGTCAGGTGAAAAATTTCCGGGATAAGCTTCTGATGATGCCTAGCAGAATGCTTCCTGCTGGGGTCTAGTCAGATGAGAGAAATCCCTTGGAATATACATTTCTGGAGACAGTGTCTGCTTGGTGTTTGAATCTTTATCACTTAGTCTGTTGCTGTTGCTGATGCCTATCAAAAAATGCCTCCTGCTGGGGTCTTGTCAGATGAAAACTCCTTTGGAGTACATACATCTCTGGCCACAGTGCCTTCCTGGTGTTTTGAATTTCTATCACTTAGCTTCCTTGTTGCCCGACACTGGTTTTAGTACATAAAATGCTGTGGTTTTTAATTTCATTTAGCACGAATTATTTTATAACATATATAACATATTACACCTGTGACAAGTGACACATTTCTTCTCTTTCTCTCTCTCTCTCTCTGTGCACAGCAATTGCCTCGAACCAGAGCAGCGCTTCCAGCGCCTTCCCGAGCGCCGGGGAGCACGGCGGTGACAGCAGCCTGCTGGTGTCCCCGCTGCTGGTGGCGGGGGTGGTGATCGGGCTGGTGCTGCTGCTGTCCTGTGCCACCATCGTGGTGGGCAGCCTGCGCAGGGACAGCCGGGCCCGCCGGGCCCGCCCGGGCACAGCGGCTGCGGACGGTGAGGGACACCGGGAGTGCCTGAGAGGGCAGGGGAAGGACATCAACTAGCGGGAGGACAGGAAATAACGGGATCAGGCACGGGGGCTGCGGACAGTGAGGGACACCGGGAGTGCCTGAGGGGGCACGGGCACGGGGGGGAAGGACATCAACTAGCGGGAGGACATCAAATAACGGGATCAGGCACGGCGGCTGCGGACAGTGAGGGACACCGGGAGTGCCTGAGAGGGCAGGGGCAGGGGGGAAGGACATCAACTAGCGGGAGGACATGAAATAACGGGATCAGGCACGGGGGCTGCGGACGGTGAGGGACACCGGGAGTGCCTGAGAGGGCACGGGCAGGGGGGAAGGACATCAGCTAGCGGGATCAGCACGGCGGCTTGGCAGGGTAGTGCAGCTCCGTGCCGGGTTCCCACATAGGTCATGGTTAACAGAACCAGCCAGTGCTGCCAGCGCCTCCTGAACAGCTCGTTTCCCTCGGTGTGGGATAAGATTTATTCTCCTTTGCATTTTCACATCCCCCTATAGCCTTGGTGCAGCATTTGCTGGAATTTCTATTTCTTGGAAAGGCAGAGTTGTTCTCATTTCAGCCAAGTGCACCAGCCTACAACAATCACTGGGCAAATGCAGTTTGTCTGAGTGCAAAAGTGAATATCTGCCTGGAAACAGAACAGGGCACCCAAATATCATTGAACTGTCACCATCATTAACAGTGTCGTGGATGACATCGGTGTCACCACAGCCATCATCGTTAGAGACTCAAAAAGGTGCCAGTTCCTTCCTCCTAAACAAAATAAAACCCATGAAACAAAACCAACACATAACCAAAAAACCTTAAAGATAATTTGGGAATATCAAGGAGTTAATTTTAGAGTAGTGTTTTCAGCTCTTTTGGGCTTTGCTGACAAGAAGCCACTTTGTCAAGGAAATGACAGAATATTATTTCTATTTAAGGGAAAAAAACCTCAGTTTTAAAAGTTACTGTGTAATTCCTCAGACAGTAAAAATTCCAGTGATAAATGGTGGAGCATCAACAACCACGTCCTCTGTGAGGAGGCTCCTCCACCTGCAGGTTGTTATGGGTGCAGTTCTGTGCATATCACTGAGGGGTTTTTTATTTATATAGAAAAGCCAATAATAGGAAGCCACATAAAAATGCATTGGCTTAAATGTTGTTTTCACTGAGGTAAATTAAGTATCCATTGAAGTCAGTTGAACTTCATTTAGTTATTTGGACCAGGATTTTTTATGTCTAAACTAAACAAATCTCCTAGGATCAGTTTGTCCCCTTGGAGCAAGGAATAATTTCTTTTTGGCTTTTCCAGAAATATTTATCCAGATAAGTGAGTAAGGTCTTTATTTTGGGAATCAAATTTAGAGTCCAAAAAAACTGAAGTGCAAACTCCCATGGCAACCTACAGAGGGAAAATAAAAACAAAATCCAGAAAGCTAATGTCTACTATTACAGTAATATCAATTTTCCTAATTTTCAGCAGCTACATTGAGGATTAAATAGTTAAACCCAAACTGGAGTTACTGTTTGACCCAATATTTTGGCATGATAAAATACTGACCAATAAGCTTTAATCACTGTGATAATTTCATCTTCTTTTAAAAGCCTAGAGCCAGGCAAAAACAGAAAGGAAAATTTTCAATTTCCTTGTTAGATATAACAATGCTAGAGAAATGGAAAAGAAAAGCATATTTGGGGAGATATTCAAAAGAATAATCCCAAACTAAATTGTGCCACACCACATTACATGGACACACACACACTAATTAGCCTCTAACACAGAAAAGAGCACTAAACTCTTAATATTTGCGGGGCTGGGAACCTCTTGCATGGAAGCATTAAGAAATCCCTGGAGCAGGCAGCAGGATGATTTTTCTGTGCCATTTTCCAGATTTCCCCATTTTTGTCAGTGTTTATTTAGAGCAGCATTTTCTCACCACTCAAACCCCTGCCCCTCCTGTTACACCCCTCCCAGAATGGACAAACTTCCCATGGATGCACCTGCTGGAATTTCAGTTACCCCACAAACAGCTGAAGCTGCACGTGGTAGAACGCACACTCATTTTCAGCCTTGGAGGCCCAAGAAAAGCTTTGGAACTTCCGTGTGTGTTGTAGGGAGCACTGAAGGCACAGTCCCTGTGCCAGAGCCTGAAACACCCCAGTTCACCTGCAGGTGGACTTCATTTACTCCTAAATAAATAAGAGTATCCCATGAAAACTGATTGTTCCAAAATACCCACAAGTCCTGTGCCTCAGAAAGGGTTTGTTTTCTGATTTGTGGCAGTGTTATAAATGAGTGACAGAGCATCCAGCACGGGAGGAAGAGCAGCCAATGTAAATTGTTGTTTTGCAGCTCCAGATGGTTTCTCCCACGGCGGCTCCTCTGCAGAGCTGAGATCCTCCTGCAGCGAGGAGCTGCCCCCAGCCTGCGACTTTGACTCCTACCTGGATATTCTTTCTCAGGTGAACCTCATGTATCCTGATCCACCTCCATGGTAAGCACTTGCCTGACACTCTCAGGGTTACAGTCCTGCACTGGCAAAGCCCACTGCAAAAATTCAGCTCACACAAACTCTGAATACAGACAGACCTTGTTTAGCTTGAGTGTAAGTTCAAGTTTTCCTTGGCAGAGTAAATTTTTACTAAATAAAGATGGACAGGAATATTCATTCAGTGATATTCACATTAAAATTTATCATAGTGATGATATACTAATGAAACACACAAGTAGAACCACTTAAAATCATCTTTCTTTGAAAGAAATGCATTTACAAGTCAAAGTTTCAAAGTCAAAAATACATACTTTTCCCAAGAACTTCCAAGTTACATTTATTACTGACCTTGAGAGTGTTCAGATCAGAGGAAACAGAAGAACAAAATTCCAGAAATCATACAGCAGCTCCTAAATTGTGTGCCCACATTCACAGGTACAGGCTCACTTGTGAGCCTCAGGAGCTGCACTTTGGGCCATGGGCATCTCCTTTATGTGCCTCAGGCACATGGAGGTCCAGAAATGAAGGAATTCAGTCACTCCCTCCAATGAACCAACAGAAATCATTTTAAGCAGAGCATCAGCAAACACAGGTTGGACAGCCATGCTCTCTTTCTTTTTCTTTTTTTTCCCTTCCCTTTAAGCAGACTCTTTTTGACTTAAAGCACTGTAAGACCAGCCCTTTTCTGACTGTGATGTAGAGCAGCTCAGCACTGTGAGCACACCAGACATGGATCTTTGCTTTGGTTATTCTGTGCATGTTCTGCAAGCAGCAGTTATGTATTACCAGCTCATCCTATATAACTAATGGGCTTTTAGGGGTTGTGTAAATATTTTAGCAGAAAGCTCACATGTGAAAAAATTACTCTGAGCCTGGCATCTAAATGTGTAGAATTTCATATAAACCCACTTAGGAATTCAGACTGGGTTTTGGGCCCACACCCACGAATCTTTCCTAATAAAAGGCAGCCAGCTGACACCCAAGCAAGACTCTGAGTGGGCAGCTGGCCAGATTCCTGAGAGCAAACTGACAGTACAGTTCTTTAACAGACAGATCATCAGTTATACCAAAGGATGCTTCCATTTCCAGCTGGAAACAGACCCAGAGAAGGTTTTCCCATTTCTGTGGAGTGGTGTTTGAAGGAGATACGAGTGACACGGGACAGCACAGGTTATCCACAGTTTGCAGTAAATTCTGCAGTGGCTCTGTAACAAGCCTGGCAAGGTTTGATTATCTTGTGTCCTACCTGTTCTCAGAATATTCTGGGACACATAAAGGTGTCCAGCCACTGCCTCCTCCAGGTTCCCTGCTGGGCTGAGTGGACTGTGTCCCTGAGGATCCCCTCTGCCCACGCTGGAAAACACTGCTCATCCCAGTAATTACAGCCCTGCATCACAGGGCCAAGGTAAAGATTATTGTGAATGGTTTGGCTGCTTTCTCACTGCCACTGCAGATAAATATTTTAGAAAAAGTAGCTTTGGCAAATCATCAAAATCTTAGTAAATTTTATATCTTGGCAACACAACTTGGGGAACTTCAGGGAAAGAGGATGGCTGGAAGCAAAGCTACATGGAGAGTTTCAAACTTGCTATTAATGCATTCTCCAGACCACTGGAACTGTTCAGAAAAGCACTGGGTGAGAGGCACTGTCTGAATTACTGCATTATGTAAAGCCTGAACAATTCCTGTACATCTCCCTTTATATTCTCCTGCATGGCATAACACTGCAGTGTCTGTTTTTAATTAGTAGAGCATGGAAATTATTTGAAAGCTGACTGTCAGACATGGCCTGGAAGCAGAAACAAGACATGCCTGACTTTGTGTATTTAAAATATTAACTCCCTGGGATCAATCTCATTGCATATGATAATATTTTGAAGAGTAGGTTTACTGAAACATAGCACTGCCTAAATGGATGTAATTCCTTCTCCTAATTCCTGGAGGGCAAGATGTAATTTAAAGCTAAACTAGCATGGCCAAAGCTAATGATGCAGCTGTGGCATCAGCAGAACAGAAATGAAGAGCAGCAAGGAAAGCAACTGCACTGGTAAATAACTCTTAAAAATTTTGAAGTCAGAGATTTCAGTGAGTTAAAAGCAGTGGCTGCTGCCAGGATAATTCCCTTTTATCCACCTGGTGCTGCAAGGCCACCTGCATTGCAGCACCCAGACAGGAGTGTGCAGCTCCTCACCCCACTCCTGCCAGACCACACACTGCAGTGGTGTCAGGAGAAAGCACAACACCTTTATTTGGCCAAGGGGTGGTTAGTTAGATTTTATAGCTGAGCTTTAAACCACAAAATGAGTGGAAAAGGGGTTTGAGGGGAAGGCTGATGAAACAGAGTCAGTCCATGTCTGTGGCTGAGGGAGAGCTCCCTGTTCAGGCCTGCCCACTCCCAACTCTCCAGCTGGAAGTCCAAGAACTGTTTATATAAAACACTATTTATAGAAAAAATGTTATTGGTAAATTAATCTATGAAAAATGCCTTGGGATATTAGTGTTTGCTCTGATCTCTGAATCACAAGTTTCATTTGTGACTCAATCTGATTATCCCCACAGACACTTCCACTAACCCTTTCTTGCATTAGATTTAGAGGGATGCCAGGCATGGAATTCTGTCATTAGCCTGCTGTAGTTGCAGGCTGGTTACAGAGAAGCCATTTGGTCAATTTGTTTTGACAGCCCAAAATATACAGAGCTGCTATCTATAAACATCCCTTTAGGACAGTTAATGGCTTTTTAATGAATCTGAGATCTGTGCTAGCATCTGTCACATTGATTTTACATGAGGTGTAGATGGGAAATATAAAAACAAAATACAGGGGGTATGAACCAAACAGTTTCAGAATTTGAGGGGTTTGTATTTCAGAGAATATCTCTGATATGTGCAGATACTGGCAGCAGGGCTGGAAGTTAATGTTTCATAGTCTGTGTCACCAGACATGGCAAAGCCTTTGTTTCTAAGAAACTCAGTGTGAGAAAGATGATCCAAGTGATCTCCTAACAATTCTAAACCCCAGAATTCTAATCCCTCCAAATGAGCAAACTGAACACATCAGCCAGGACAGAAGAACAATCTCCCTGCCCTATCTCACCTATCATCATGGTCTGTATGGCTTGGAAAGAAACACTGGAAAGCCTGTAAATCCAATATCTGCCATTTTGTTCAACAGTCACTGTGCTGGTGGGACTAAAAGCACACTGTTGACACTGTGGGGATGAAATCTTGATAGACAGAAGTCTTGAGCTCACATTCTCTGTGCTGACTTCTTTGTAACACACACTTCCAGTGAGCATTGCTAGTAATCTTCTTACAAAGATGAAGTAAGAAAGCTGGTTAAAAATAAGTCGAGTTCACGTTTGAAGTGGATTGAATTACAGTACCAAGCAAAGTCCAAGTAAATAAAAACTATTACATTTTCTTTAGGAGAGTCAGTAAAATCCAAGCAATTAGGAGATTTCACAGCAGGGAAGGGATTTTATCAACTTCTCACCTTGTGGCCAGGGAAAATGCATCTCACCCCACTGCATAAGTGCTTTTTCACTCCTTGGTCATTGGATATTAATGGTATGTACAGAGCTTTAGGCAACCAAGATGATTGCCTTCTGCATCTGAGACTCATGAGTGTCTGACAGAACATCCCTGAGGAATGGCTGCTCAGGAGGATGCAGGGATTTACCTGCAGGAATGGTTCCAGTGGAAGCCACAGAAGTCCTCTCCAAACTTCACACTGAATGTTCCCCACAGGGCACATGAAGTCAAAACCACTCAGCCCCCTCTGTCCCAGCATTCATATTCCATCCCACTGTGTGAGGGTTTGTTTGTGGGCTCACTGTTCCTCAGCCAGTCACCCTGCCTAATCTACATAGGATCTGTTCCACAGAAAATTGTCTTTTGTAGGCTTGATAAATCCCAGTATTCTCAATAACCATGTTCAGCCTGCATTGTTTAAATGGGCAAATTTTAAAATTACTTTAAAATGGCAAAAGGAAATTCTCCTGTCTTAAAGTCAGACACTAATTTCCCTTTAAATATGTATTTTTAAAAGCCTACTTAAGGGACTTTCTATTCTAAGACATTATTTTCCATCCCCTACTTCTGAGGATGCAAGTTAGCCAAGCCAGCCTTCTGAATTTTCATGAAAGGCAGAATTAGGCTTGCAGGGAACTGACATAAAATCTTGCTATATTGTGCTGTATTCCTGAGAGCAAACTAGGTGAGGAGCTTTTGCCACATTACAGTGACAGCTGGCAAAGCATGAGATGGACTTTTGGGGTTAAGTTCAGCCCTTACTTCAATAACCCCCACTGAGATTTTCAGTTAGTAAGGTAAAAAATGCCACTGGAAATATGACAGGTTAATAATTCTCTGAGGTATCATGACATGAGCTAAAACTCTCAATTCCTTTAACTGCAAATTCCAAACACTCTAAAGCCTCTCCCTTCACATCCCAGTGCTATTCCTCATCAGTATCAGGGATAGAAACGAGTAAATTCCTAATTATTTTGGCAAACTTCTTATTTCAAGCTTAACTTTGTCTACAGCCAATTTATGAGCATTTCTTTCTGTGGCATTTCCATTCCTCTTAATTATCCACACCTTTCTCTTTTTTCTTGTGTTTGTAGTCAAAAATGCTCTCACACCTCAGCCTGTGTGTTGGGAGGCTGGGGCACAAAATTCCCTTTGCTTTCTGTCAGCAAAAATGTCTGTGGGCACCTTCTGACAAGCCTCTCTTTACAGCTGCCCCAGTTCCACTCTGCAGGTGCCAATTATTGCTGCACAAAATCCACCCTGCAGCAGAGAAAGCAGCAACAGCTGAGGAAGGGAAGCACCAAGGATTTCTAACCAGAAATCTACAGTGCCATGCAGAGCAACCACCACTTAAAGCTGCCAAATATTTGATGAGTGTACTTTAAAAAGAAAGAGTATTTTTCTCTGATTTCCCAGTTGCATATTGCAGCCAGTATTTCCTTCACCTGCTCAGAATTCATCCCTGGAATAATTATAGCAAAGCCCTTTCTTGGAATATGATCCTAAATCTTGTCAAATGGAAAATTTCCCCAAACATCATCAGGCTCTGGTGACATTCAAGAATTGGTGATGGTGTTCAGAATCTTGTTTGTGGATTGACTCCATGGCTTGGGAAGCTACAAATTTTTATTTAACTGATTTTTGTTACTCAGTCAGTGCCCAGCATCCTTTACTGTATAATGGTTACAGAAATCCAGAGATCAGACACTGCTGATGACCAAGTAGTTCTTACTATGTATAAAATAAATGCCAGGCTGAATTGTATAATATGAAATCTTCATCCTGGAATGACTTGTTTTATTTAAAACATTTATTTCAATTGTTTAAAGCTGCACAGTTATGCTGAAACTGCACTATACTGGTTCCAAATGTTATCTGATATGTTTCCATGAAAACAATTTACACTTAATTTCATTTTTCCTCTGGAATATTTATCCATCAAAGTTGCAACTTCCTCAAGATTCTCTTGACACAGAGTGCAGAACAGAGATGCAACCTGTTAGTGCTCATTAACACAAACAGTCTTATTGTAGTTCTGAGGAATTGGAAATTCCAGAAATAACTATGGACAGAAAAAAAGACAAAGAAACCTAAATCCCACCTTTCCTATCTCTTCAATAGTTAAGTTAATTAAGCCCTAGATGCTTACTTGAACAATACCTTGGGTTACATTTTTTACTATGTAAAAACATTAAAATAAATATGTAAAAAAAATATGTATATAATTAGAATCTCAAATGGAAAGTGTCAGTATCAAAAATAAACCTAGGAAAATATCCTGACTCATGACAATGTCCTTAGAGAAGCAGTTCTGTCAAAACTGGTGTATTTCCCCATGGTAACAATAAATCACCAAAGAAAATATGTATTCTCATAGGACACATGACAGGACAGGACCTCAAAGGACACATGGACAGATTTCCAGGCTGCTCTCCTGCCACCCTGGCTGTGAGCAAATTGTGCCATCACAGGAGGCAGAGTTCAGCATCATGGGCTCAGCTGCCTACACTGGCATCAAGCTCATCACTATTTTTTTCATCTGAACCTTCTTGCAGAGTTACAGCACAATTGTTCTGATTTCAGCTTTTCTGTAGGGTAACATCATCATGGAAAACGTCCTTTGTGCTGTTTCATCACAGCTCCAGCCTGCCAGCACACAGATCTTCCAGATTCAGGGGCTCTGCTTGCCATTTTCAAAGAACACAAAATGGAAACAGTGCAACAGGAGCAATTTTAGCAGAGTTAGAACATACAACAAGTGAGCAAGGTGAACCACGAGACATCTACTGCACAAAGGATTCTTCATTCCCAGCTCTGCCTTTTTTCATTTCTTGTTTGCATCTTAAAAAGTTCTGTCAGCAGAACCTTCTTCGTGCCCCAGAGAGGGGCTCCTAATTTATGAATGACAGCCAGTTAAAGAATCTCCTTGGGGTTTCCCTGGCAACAAATCCATCCTCATACTGCAACGAGACCCCACACATTCCCAAAGTTCTTGCCCCTCCTGCCACTTTCTGAGTCAGCAAGGTCATCCTGGAGAGCTGCTGCCATTTTTGAGCACCATTCCCCACCCTGTAGATCCCAGTTACCTGCAGTAGGATGCTCACAGACATCAGTCTCCCTTGCTTTTCCCAGGGAAATTATCCCTTAAAAACTCAATAGTGTGTCTAAACACAGCAGTGCAGGTCTATAATACTTGCTCATCACCTGAAAGAAATTATTGCTATTGAAATTTTTTCTAAGTAATCCTTCAAATCTTTTGAGGAATGGTTTCCCAACCACCACCATACAGTGCATGCCTGTCTCAGTATTATTTCTTATAATACTTGTTTAAATTCTCTAATTAAAAAAATCTTGTAAAGTCATATAAGTTTACATATTAAAGTCTTATTGAAGGAGAGACTGTAAAATAAAAATCATGCTTGTAGAGTTGATAATGCATTATTTATCCTACAGGAATGTCTCTATAACAGCAGTCAGAAAGCACGACCAAAGTACTAAAGCTGTTAAACAGAGAGGGGGAAAATCACACTACATAACAAAGAAACAAAAAACCAAAAACCCAAAAAAAAAACCAAAAACAAAAAACAAACAAACAACAAAAATGCATTTTAAAAACCCACGAAACACTTGGAAACAAAGAAAAAATACAAAGTTGAAGTCTCTTTTATAACCTTAATTCTGCCCTCACCAGAGAGGAACCTTATCTGCAGAAACAGAGCAGGAGCTGTTTGCAATGTCAGCTCTACAAGCAAAGATCCCATGCATAGAAAAGAACACAGGAAAGGAACAGCAAGATCATAAACTGATAATGAAATACAAAAAGTTATTAACAAAAACCAAACCCCACAACTATTTGAATTAATTGTAATTCTCTCCATGGCTACAACAATCTGTAGGCACAGCTGTGAACTGCCAAAAAGCTGTTTAATTGAAAGTCTGGCATGTGTTTTTTACTACCTTACTCACTTTTTAAAATGTGATCTTAATTGCCAAAAACGAGGGGGAAGAACATTACTTGCTTTTGGAGAAGATAATTATTTTTGTTCATCATATGTATTAAGGATAAAATGCCCCAACACAAACACATTGGAACTAAACATTAAAATGCCAACTCCTCAATACCATAACTCCCACCATTTACTTGACCCTTCAAAGTCTCCTGCCTAAGGGATCCTTTCCCTGTTTATCCCAGCCAGCAGTACAGTTCTACAAAGCTGAGCTGTGGTCCAGGAAAGGCATTAAATTAAACCCAAGGCAGAGGAATCATCTGCAGATGATCAGGTAACAGCAGCAAGGAACAGTTCCCACTGTGCCCATTTCTCCTTTAGGTCAGTGGCAGATTTCCCAGAAGCAGGAGACAGAGAAGCTTCTTCCCTTTTGTTCCTTGGCAGAAGGATTCCAAATATTCCCCCTCAAAACTCCCACTGCTGTGGGCTTTTCTGGATGGAAACTTTTCCCCTGTGCTAACAGGCCCAGCAAGTGCTCTCTGTTAGCCTGATTAGGACAGTCAAAACCTGAGGAGAGATTTTAAATAAATTCACCAGGCTTTGGGTCAGCAAAATGTAAATTAAGTAAAGATGCAGCTCATAGGAATCCTGCAGGAAGTGGCTGTTTCTTCATCCTCATGGAGCTCAAGGAGAGTGGAGGACATCAGGTCTTCAGTCTCTGATGGAGGTCTAAGAACTTTTCAAATACTATCATGTGTGTCTGAAAGCTTCAGTGTGTTCAGTAGGGGCTGGAGTGACATCTTTTCCACATGCTGTAAAAAAAAACAAAACAATTCTACTTCCTAACATGCTGGGACTTTCCTGAAATATCTAGCAGCCCTATTCAGAGTTTTCAGAACAGACTTTGGTTCTTAAATATTGTTTTCTGATGGGGAAATTGAAATTTTCTAGTCTGAATTTAAAGCCATTGTCCTGATGAATATAAAAGTAAGATGAAATGGAGGTAAAAATAAAAACACCCATGGATATTTGAGTTTAGTTATGTGGCACTCTGATTTCACTTTCTTACCTCTCCCTTCCCCAAGAACCATTTCCATCACCCAGACTGGGGTTTGGGAGCTTGGTGTAGCCTGGCAGTAACACAGGTACAGGGGCACAGTGTGTGCCTGCAGTCTGCTGAGAAGACACGTGCTCAATATCCCAGTTTTCAGGAAATATCCCAGATCTTAATTGCTCTGCAGTTAGTGTGGCTGAGGAAATAGGTTCTCAATTTGTCTGGCTCCAGCAGAAATGTTTTTCAGGTTAACTCAGTAGAGAAAGGGGTTTTTGTGTGTTGTTTTTTTAATAGGAAACATTTCCTTCTTCAGGATTGGAGTTAAAATGATGCTGGAATGGTTAAACAGCAGCCACAACGCAGGTCTAACTTTTAAGATGATGATGTTGTGACTCTTCAGGGCTCTTGCCTGTAGCCACAGAGCACAGAGCAGCATGAGGAGGGAACATTTCCCTGGCTGAGCCTGGCGGCACCCCATGGAACCCCAATCCACCTGCCCTGTTCCTGCTCTTTGGGAGCAGCACAGCAGGCACTGCGCCCATCCCAGCGTGACCAGCCCCAGTCCGTGCAGGTGACCCAGCTCAGCCCTGGCAGCTCTCCCCTCCCATCCCAGCGTGACCAGCCCCAGTCCGTGCAGGTGACCCAGCTCAGCCCTGGCAGCTCTCCCCTCCCACCCAGCGTGCCCAGCCGGGGCTGCTGGCTGCGCTCCGGAGGCTGCAGCCAGGCTACACAGAGATGTCTGCTAGAGACTGCTCACCAGCTCCCCGCGCCTCATTTCTCAGCTGAATCAGCCACAGCACTCCCTCCGCCCGCAGGCTTCTCTCAGCTGCCTCTCACAGGCAGGTGAGAGCAGGAACGAGCCCTGGCTGCACTGCACTTATGGTGACGGCACCCCTGGATTAGCTCTGGGTGCCTTTAAGCGCTATATTCGTGACTGTCTGACATGGCAGGGTCAGCAAGGATGTGGGCTGAGGAACAAAACACCAGACACTCGTTTTCTTCTCACTTTACTCGCCTCTGTTATGCTGAAGTAATGTACTGTGGCATTTTTTTCCCAGGAATTTCATGAATATTTCTTTTTTTTCTTTCAGCTATGATGAATGTGTGGGGCCAGGAGCAACACAAATATATATTCCCACAGATGATCCCCCCCCATATTCCCTTACGGACCCTTGCCAAAGAAATGAAATACCTAGAAACATCTGTAGCAGGCAGGAGGAGGAAGCAGCGTGCGGGACTGCGGGCCGGGCTGCGGGAGCTGCGCTGGGGCTGCGGGAGCTGCAGCAGCCGCGCTCGGCGCTCGCCGCCATCGCGCAGTGCGGGGGCTGCTCCCCCGAGCGGGACAGCGGCGTGTGAGCACAGCGGGACACGGAGGGCCCCAGACCCCGCAGTGAGAGCGGCTCTTTCCTTCATTCTTCTGAAGAACTCAGACCAACAGAAGAATAAAACCTCTGGAAGTTTTACCAATTTTATATCTTTAAACAGGGATACAATGGGATTTTTTTTTTTTACCGTGTATTTTGCAAGTTTACGTAAATTTCCCTGTTTGTGCTTCAAAGTGTTCCATGGCATCACACAGCATAAAAGACCAGCAGAGACAAGCAGTGCATCTGACCTTTCGAAAGCATTGCAGAACCTATTGAAATTAGCCACTCACAATGAAGATAAATGTTATCCAGTCAAGCCTACTTGTTGATTTTATGATACTTTGCATGTTTTAGAACAGACAGAAAAAGAAGACCCTTTTGTTGTCATTGTAAGTGTCACTAGTACAGCTCATTCAGTGTATTGACAACAAAGCATTTTTAAATAACTCTTTGTCTGTGGGTTTCAGTAGGCAAAGCACTGCCTAAAAAAAAAGAGATTATTATCAGTACCATGTAGAAGCAAAAGAAAATAATAATAATATTTTAATATTCACATTATTCCTTTGGTACCAGGCTTTCCAGGCCATTGCAAAGCCTGTTGCAAGCCTTCCTCAAAAGACACCATGCACGGATGGAGGAGCGGTGGCGGCGGGTGCCCCGGTGCAGCTGGCTTTACCGGCAGCAGCTGCAGCACAGCTGGGCAGGGGGGGCTGCGCGTCCTCCACGGCCTCGCTGCAGCCCAGGGAAGGCACAGCCATCCTAGAGGGGCTGCAGGCCGGCTCCCGCACACGGCTGCATTTCCAGGCACAGTCCCGGCTCTTTTCCCGTCAGGAGCGCGGCTGCTCCCGGGGGATCACGGTGACCTCTGGGAGCGGTGCGAGTGCCGTGCAAACAGAGACGCCGGGCTGGGCACAGGAACGGAGCCTCGGGGGCCTCGCAGCGTTCTCAGCTTTAGAGAAGGGACCAGGAAAAGGAAGCCAACGAGTGAGGCCCGGACACTGGGCTGGCAGTCCGTGTGTCCCCTCGCTGTGCCCGGACACTGGGCTGGCAGTCCGTGTGTCCCCTCGCTGTGCCAGGGCAGCGGGAGCCCAGCTCAGGCTCCGCGGGGC
>JAYDZK010000028.1:1400551-1418976 GCA_034509185.1 Euphonia xanthogaster
CCGCCGCGGCCATGGAGGACCCCGAGTCCGCGGGGGCCGCACCACCGCCCGGGCTGAGCTCGCTGCTCCCCGCCACGGAGTTCCTGCGCTCCCGCAAGGGGCAGCTGCTGCTCGCAGAGTCGGTAAGGACGGGACACCGGGGCTGGGGGGCTGCGGGAGCCACCCCCGGGGCAGCCGGGACCCGAGCGGGCTCCGCCGGACCGCCCTGCCCCGCGCCGCTCCCTGTGCGGCTGAGGGGAGAGGGGGCAGCAGCTGAGGGGAAAACTGCGGGAAAACAGCCGAGGGGAGCCGGGGGCAGCAACTGAGGGGAAAACTGTGGGAAAACAACCGAGGGGAGCCGGGGGCAGCAACTGAGGGGAAAACAGCCGAGGGGAGCCGGGGGCAGCAACTGAGGGGAAAACTGGGGGAAAACAGCCGAGGGGAGCCGGGGGGCAGCAACTGAGGGGAAAACAGCCGAGGGGAGCCGGGGGGCAGCAACTGAGGGGAAAACTGGGGGAAAACAGCCGAGGGGAGAGGGAGACAACAACTGAGGGGAAAACTGGGGGAAAACAGCCGAGGGGAGCCCGGGGGCAACAACTGAGGGGAAAACTGTGGAAAGCAACCGAGGGGAGAGGGAGACAACAACCAAGGGGAAAACGGGGAAACAGCCGTACCGCAATGAGGGAACTGCAGGGCTGTCTCCGAGTGTAATGGATTTAGTGTAATTCAGGCAGAGCACGTTAGAGACCAGAACTTGTCGCATTAGACTTCCAGCGCATTAAGTGCGTTTCGCTGTCGGGGACACACTTTTCGGTAAAAAAGCGCTTTGATTTCGTTTTAAGCTATTTGCGGTGTAATCCAGTAACCACTAGGGCTGCGGTTTGTAATATCAGCTGGTGCCAGGTTAGGGGGCAGCCTGTCCTGAGTGTGTCAGGAAAGACTTTACTCATGAATTTATGGTGTGTGGCATCAGGCTGTGCGTCACGGCCACTCAGCTGCTGTCCCGAGCCCCCCGGAGCCGTGTTCGTCGCTGACCCTCGGAGGGATGCACTTGCTCGCTGCTGAGGAGCCCTTGGGCCGGAGAGCTGCCCAGAGGGAAAGGCCCTGGGGTGCCGAGACAGCGGCTGGGCACCAGCCCAGGTGGGCACAGGGCCAGGGACACCTGGCCTGGATCAGCAGTTGTGTGGCAGCAGGACCAGGGCAGTGACTGTGGTGTGAGACTTTCTGGAATTTTATGGGTAAAGGCTTAAAACCTGACAGCTGAAACAGTACCCATGTGATAGGAGAAGGAGCTCGCTCACCCCATGGGGAGTGGGTATTTCACACCAAAATTTAGCTTCTGAATAGGAATCTCGTTGATTGAAATTAGATGTTCAACATCATTTTTATTAGAAATAATGATAAATTCAAACACTAAGTTTGCTGGAGTTTTGGCAGCAGATAGTCAAATATCAGGAGAGCCCAAACTGACAGTCAGGTGCATGGAACGCTGTTCAGATGTTCAAGGTGTCTCTGGCTATCCACTGTGCTAGCTCAGGGAAGGAAAACAGGATATTCCAAAAAAAGAAAGTTAAGGAACAGACAGAAGGAAGCAGGATTTTCTGTGACCAGCTGGTGGGGACCAGCTCTGAGGGCTTGCGAGGCTGCGGGCACTGCCCTGTGGCAGAGAGACAGGGAACAGCCAGATGTGAGGCTGGCTTTGAGCGGAAAAGCATTCACTCAGGAGGTCAGGATGACTTCGGTGGTGGAGAAAGCCTTGGGCTGGGCAGCAGCAGGCTGCAGGCTTTATCAGCTCCACCAAAAAAATGCCAGCTACCCCATCCCTCCTTCAGGTACCCCATCACACACAACATCTGTAGTTAACAAAACCACACATTTGGAAGATACCAGAGCCCAGCTAACCTGGCTCCTTTGGCATGTGTTTTTGTTACATACTATAACACACACTGGAATTTCCTTTACAAGATCACAGCCACTAAATGATGGCTTTCAGACAGCCTGGCTTTGTAACATCTCAGAATGATGACATCTTGGAGGAGTACTGTTCTGGTCATGGGATCAGACTCACCCTTTTGTTGTCATAGAGAAGTACTGACGATGCCTCCTTGGAGTAATAAAAACTGCTCTGTCTTGAAAAAACAGGGGTTTATCCTTTGTAAGGCCACTCGGGGCTTCCCATGGGCTTGGCTAGCTGAAAACAGCTCTAAAATCCCATCTGCAGAGAGCTTTCCTTGTGCTCCTTGCAGACCAAGCCCACGTGCTCAGGACGTGGTTTCCTGGCAGACAAGAGGCAGCAGTAGTTTCTCTCCAGTTGTCTCAGCTTTGCCAGAAGAAACCCTTGAAGACAACACAGGCCCTAGAGTAAATGCAGCCTGTACACAATTAGAGAAATGCAGTGCCAAATAATTGAAGATGAGTCCAAGTTAAATCTATCATGGTTTAAATCTGTGTTTCATCTTTAGCTTTGTATTTCTCATCTTGAATGTTTAATTTTTCCTCTGACACAGTGCTAATGTGGGGTGGGGTTGGGTTCTGCATAAATGTATGGAAATAATATTCATGGATGCACTTCTTGAACAGTGCCTTTTGTTCAGAAGCAAAGTGGGGTGCTCATTACTGTTACAGATGTCACATTATTCAGCATCTTGGCAGTTCCCCAGAAATGCACTTTATTTCTGCAGCTCTTGAGCCGTTTTTGAAAATAACATTTCCACACAGAGGATCTTTTGGATGTTCAGGTGTGAATTGCTCTGGTGCAGTACCCATGTAAACTGGGCATCTGGGTGCTTCCCCTAGAACAGGCCAGGCTGGGGATGGAGCTGATAACAGGTAGAGGCTTAATTACCTCAAATTTTATTCAGATAAGGAAGATATCCTCCCCCCATTCCCTGTTCCTTTTGATCTCTGCAGAATCACAGAATAGTTGGGGTTGTATGGGGCCTCTGGGGAGCATCCAGTCCACCTCCCCACTAACCTGCCTGATTAATTTTTTATTCCAACCGGGGCATCTGTAAAGACAAAGAAGCGTAGCATCAAATACATTTATAAGCTTCACTATCTCTCCTAGTCCTGTTTATTTCACTGCCTTGCTCCCTCCATTTTCTATCTTACAGGTTACTCTTTTTTTCCTTTCTATTCTCCCCCCCCCCATGCCACAGTTTCTTCCACACATTTTAACACTCTTCTTCAGCTACTCATTTTTCCTAAGCACTCAAGTTGCTGTGTTGAAGGTCAGCATCTCATCCTCTCTCTTTTCCACCCTTCAACAGATGAGTTTTCAGTTCCCTGTGTCGGAAGCATTTAATAGCCACTCTCACACTGGCACCAGAGCTTGTCTGGGCAGGATCCCCAGTTGTGGATTCTGCTGCTCACCTGGCTGTTCCACTGAAGCCCTTGTGGCTGCTTTAATTAGCATCTCCTCAGCCTCCTGAAGCCAGCGTGCAGTGGCACTACATTTTCTTTTGTTTTTATAAAAATGCAGCGAGAATAGGTAAAGTTGTGCCACCTTTGTGGTGACATAAAAGGATGTAGAAATCATTGTGCCTATTTCTCTCCTCTTCTCCTGTCTTTCTCCTGTCTTTTCAGTCTCCTCTGACCTGACCTTCGTATCTGAAACTCCAGATGCTCGGTGTAAACTCTCCTTGGAAGAGGCCCCTGTGCCTTTCTCAGGGTCTGTAGCCAGAAGGCCTCTCCTGCAGCCAGTTCTGGAGGAAGCAGGAATTTCACCTCCTCGACAAGTGCAGCAGAGAAGTAGTAACTGAACAGCAGAGACCACTGAGTGATGCACTTTGTGCAGAATACAAGAACAAAACGCACTCTTGTCCAGAAGATGACACTGCTACCCACTCGTAAAGCCTTAGGCAAAGCTGTTCTTTCCTGGGGAGGGAGGTGGGAGCAGGAGATGAGGGGCAGGAGATGGGAGCAGATGAGGGGCAGGAGGTGGGGGCAGGAGATGGGAGCAGATGAGGGGCAGGAGGTGGAGGCAGGAGATGAGGAGCTGGTGCAGTGATGCCTCCCAGGATCCCCATATTCCCAGTGGGTTCCACCAGGTCTGTTCTCCCTCCTCAGGGGAGGGAGAACAGGTCTGGAGCTGCCATGACCTCAGCACTGCTCAGGCCTCCATCCCTTCAGGGATACTGTGCTCTCTAACCACTGTCAGAATTGTTTTTCAGGCCTTGAACTGCAATCTGGTTGTACAGTAAAGTATAACTTTGTAATTCCTGGCCACTCTAAGAAGCCCAGCAACACAATATTAAGTAAAAATTGCATGGGATTAAATGGGAAAGTTACTTTCTGAAACACAATACCCAAGAAGGTTTTGCGTGAATGGGAGTGTACATAAAAGGTGCTTAGTGAGCAGTCAGGCTGCTTTTGTGCCAGGATTTTTTATTATTTTTTTGCCAAGCTGTGAAAGGTTCCTGTCTTGCTCTTTGCTGCATTAGAGCTTCCTGCATGCAGATATTCCTTCTCAGTGAAGCTGGTAGCAGTCACACCAACCTGTCATCAGCAGCTCAGGAAGAGCTCAGACTCGGCTGCTCTCAGTGCTCAGGGTGCAATCCCAAGTGAGGGGAAGAGCAAAACGCTGTGTAAATACAAATTGACAAAAGTGATAAAACACTGCTGCTTTTATTTCCCTCCCAGAAGCTGCAGTGCTTTCTGAAAGTGCTAGAAATGAGCTTGCAACTGCATGGAGGCACACAGACTTCCTCTCTAGATGCCTTTTTTTTTTTTTTTTTAAGCACAGATACAGAGCTCTAACAAAAACAAGGTCCCATTGCTTGACCTTTCTCTGAAGTGACCGTGAAACACACAGCTCCAGGAAAAGAGGTGCAGAGGTGCACAGATGTGATGTGCAATGGAACATTTGACAGTCCTTGGAGGGGTCAGGGTATATTCTGAAAGGTGCTGTTGAGTTTTTAGAGCACTTTTCAGTTTGCAAGATGTTTTTCACGAAGACTTGAAGTCTGGAAAAGTATGTAGGTAGATGCCATTATTTCTGAGTACAGACTGGCACTTCAGTCTTTGTATTGTGGGAGGGGAGGTGTATTTTTAAAATTTTAAGATAACATCAAATGCTTGAGTTAGTGGCAATGCACTTAAATGGTCAGAAAAGGCATCTGCTCACTTCTGTAATTCAGAAAAGACAGCTATAGGTAATATCCAGTATTGCTCAAGGAGTCTGTGCATTCCAGCTGTCAGAAGAGGAAATGAGCTCTACACAAGGAGAAATGAGAAACATCATCAAAACCCTGCAATTTGCGGGCTCTTGTATTACACAGGGCTGTTCCCAAGCTACCAAGGAAGTTTGGCATTAGAATCCATGTCAGTGCAGTGACAGGAGACAGAAAAGAAAAAAACCAAAGAGCTAGGTGCAGTGCCAAGGTGCAGTGCCATGGTCATCACCTGACAGACCTCAGGCACCTCCTTCCTCCTGATCCTCTTGCTCTTTCCAAGATCTGCCTCCCTCCCCTTCCTGTGCCTTCCAGCCTTTCCCCAGTAAAGGTATCCAAAAATACCATCTTTCAAATCTTCATTCTCAAAATCTGGTCTGTTCTTTTATAGACATTTATTTCACATAAAATCTTGAGTGCCTCCAGAATGAGGAATGATGTTTAACTGCAGACCAGTTACCAGTCTTCAGAGTCTTTCCTCTTTACTAATACCATCAATAATCTACTGAAATCAATTGGGTTCTTGTGAATCAAAAGGTGCCCTTTTTTTTCACTGTGCCTAGAGTGCAGTTCTCCTCACAAGGGGATGCTGACAAGTGGAGAGCAGAACAGTCTGGAGTGAATCCCACCCCTGAGGGTGGGAAGGTGGGAGTACAGTGACTGACCTTCAGGGCTGAGGAGCAGGCGGCAGAACACTGCTGTCATCTACCACTCATGCGGGGCTTGGCTTGAACAAGTGACTGGCCTGGTAACCAGATTTTAAAATAAACAACTAATCTTTCCCCAGCTTCTCTGGGTCAGACCCAGTTAGAAAGTTGAAATGCTCAGACTGATCTGTCTCTTCAGCAGCTTCCCTGGCACAGAAGCAGGGATCCCCTGGCTCCCCGGCACCTGAGATCAGGGGCTCCTTGGTGTGTTCCTGCCACAGAACAGCTCCTGTTTCACCCTCAGTCCAGCTCATGTCTGAACCTCATGCCTGCCCAGGGCTGAAAGGAGACAGCAGGAGCCTTCCCTGGCACAAATTGCCATAAAACTGATAAGAGCAGACCACAAAGGCTCTTCCTTTCACTTTACACTTCGTCAGGAAAGCTTTTTTTCTCAGTGCAAAAGCAGAGCACAGAAGTTACTGCCACAAAGAGAATCGAGATCAAAGGGATCTCTGCTGTGCAGCATCACCTTACATATCTGAAATTTGCCTCTCTGCCTCCCCTCGCTGCTCCAGTAGGATGTATTATTTAACACTGCATTTAATCCTTTCTTAAGAGATCACTAGGTTTAGTTCAAGTCTAAGGATCTGCCATTGGAAGGGTTGTGGTCAGTGGGACCTGCCCTGAACCCATCTCCCTGCTGCTGGTCACCCCTGCAGCTCAGCCACCACACACCTGCCTTTAGCCACAAAAAGGAAGATATTTTTTCAACACCAGTACAAAAAGAAAATGTCATGTATAGATGGCGATTTCTTTTTATTCCAAAAAGACATAGAACTGTGTCTAAATTATGTTCCAGAAACGCAAGTGAAGTGGATTCACAAAGCAAGTGCAGTCTTTGTTCTTTGGGGTGGGAAGGGAATAGGTGCTGTGATGGGAAGAAGGAAGTGCTCTCTCCTCTTAGGAGTTGTCAAGCTCTGATAAATCCACTTCCCTTCAAAGAGTTCTTACCACTTTTAGCTCATAGAGAAAATGCTACACTAAGGATGAGATACAGGGAATGAACTCCCTCCACTTTATGAAAATAAGAAAAACCTGCAGAGAGGCTCTGTGAGCAATAAACAACTCAGAATGGGGTAAACATGAGCAAATGGGGCAGATATTACCAGCTAGCAGGCCCATGCAGAAGTGAGCTCTATAAACTATCCCAGCTCAGTTTCTTAGAACCCAGTGAAACAAGAACAATGCATAGACCTTTAAGATAAATATAGTCCCTTACTAAAAATGTCACATCCTCTCTAACCTCACCAGCCAGTCCTAATGGATGAAAACAGTTTATTCCAGCTGTTAGCATCCTGCTCAGGCACTGACTGCTTTCCCCAAAACACAGGCTGAGAATAAAGGCTTGGTAATTAATTAAACCAAGAAATTATTTCAGTGGGATTGAACTGCTTAGTTGTCCCCTGAACATAAAAGGTTTTTTTGATACATGTATTTGAGGGTTGAATGACTTCACAAAGGAGTAATTACCAATAAATAATTATAGGAGCCTTATCAGTCAAGTGTAATGATGATTTTTTTCTGAGGTACAGGTGGTCCCCAGGAACCCCTGGTAGCAGCAAACAAAGAAATCCAGAGCTGAAATTTAATGAGGCACATGCATTGATTACCTTTGCAGGAAGCTACATCTGCCTTTAGATGTGCCACCTGGGGGAAAATAACCCATTTATTTTCAGTGCTGTGTGAGTGGGAATGTCAGTGTCCTGATTTGGAATTAGAAGTTAAAAAAATCTTTGTAATCTAATGCTCAGTCTGTGCTGACCAAAAGCATCCCTGAGCTTTGGGAAGGCAGAGATTTGTCTCCAGGAGTAAAGGCTGGACAGAGCAGCCAGGTGTGAACTGGTACATAATAATGTGTAATTCAGCATCCTGCCTACTTCTGCTTTTGTTACTTCAAGGTAATTTGATTGAAACAGCAACCAGTTCCCACGCAAGGCAGTTAAACAGGAGGACTGGAGCCTCTTTTTGGAGGTGACCAGCCCCCAGTACAGCAACTGAAAATGGTGTTGAGCTTCTCCATGGCTCCCTCACCATCCACTTACACAAACACAGTCCAGGAGTGTAGGACAGCACTCTGGTACTGCCTGGCTTAGGTGAAAATGCATTTTCTTCAGTTGTTTTCCCATTGTGAAACTTTGTATTTTGAGCCGGGAAAAAAATGCCATTTTTTATTATTTACTAGAGTTAGGAAATATTACAGAGATAAAAGAAATCTATGGGAGTTATCTGTCCTGTTACTCTCTAAAACAAGCTGTGCCACGCTGGAAAACTGGAACCAGACACTTCCAGAAGTCACAGAACAATTAATTCTTGGCCCTTTTCTATCCATCATCAGCAGACTTTATTCTTTCAACTCCAAGATTATAAATGCTGAGTTACTTCAGGCTGTCTGAGCACTGATTTGGGTTTCAAATGGGAGCTGTCACAGCTGAAAGCTTAGAGCTCTGCTTGCTTGGCAACACCCCACTCTATTTTCAGAATTATGTTGTCAGAGCTGTTTACAGTCCAGAGCAAATTACTGACTTCAAGAGGTGCAAATCCACCCAGTGCTCCAGAAAAGTGATTTCACACACGTGGAAACAAACACTCTTACTTCAGATTTATTCTGTGCTGAACAAGAAAAATCATTTGGCCCAATGAAAAATAAAAAAAAAGCAGGATGCTGAAGCTATGCCAGCAGCAGCAGCACTGACAGAAATACACAGGGAAAATAACACTTCAAAGCTGCTCAGCTGCCTACAGCTCTGCTGTTCCATGCAAATAACTACGAGTTTTCCCTTTACTTTAGGTGCTGTCATTTATCATCTTTATCTGCTATATTGCATCTCTAGCAGCTTCTTTCATGATGGCACCACTCCTAGAGTTTCTGCTGGCATTGTTTCTTTTTTTTGCCTACGCCTCCAAGCTTAATGAGAAGTTTAAAGGAGTCCACTGGCCTTTGGCGGTAAGTGAGATGTGCAACAGAAACCTTCGGATTCAATTGTGCAGTGAGAGGGGAGGGAAAGGGGCTGGGCAGGAGTTCAGGGTGGCTGTAACAACTTTACTGCCCTCTTAGAAACTTGTCTCCGCTGCCTCTGCTTCAGAAGGTTCCAGAACACTCTAAATTACGCTCTGCTCTGCACTGCAGCTTTTTGGGTGCTGACACAAAGCATGGCTTTATCAAAGCACAGAATGTATGCCCAATTCCAGGCAGATGGCTTAGGGCCAGCATCAGCCCAAGTCTGACTGCTGGGGACTCCTCATTGCCACTCTTGCAGAGGGGGAAACAGGTGTGTGGTTGATAATGGGCAGATTTTGTCAGGCTGTGATTAAATTCTCAGGTAGAGTTACACCTACAGACAATCTGAGCTGCTCTGGGAAGGGGCAACTCTGGCCAGTTCATGCTCACAAAGGAGCCCAGTGGCTGCTGGGGCGATGCTGGGGCTGCAGGAGAGCCCTGGCCACTGGATGTCCCTGCAGTCTCAAATATCACTGCAAAGGGAGCAGCTGCCTTGCAGTACAAATACTTCAAAAAACCCTGCTGATCTTATCAATCTCGATTCTCTTTGGTAACCATCAGTAGTTCATTGCACTGATATTTGAATTTGAGCTCTCAGTGCATAAAAATAACTTCAGCAAGGCCACTGGTAGATAAAACAGTATCAGTGACTTTGGCTATGACTGTGCACAGCTCTCAGCTGGTAATCTCTGTTCCATCATTTTCCCATTTTCTACATGCATCCGGTTCCAGAACTAAGACAAAAAAGGCACTTGTGTGTTTATTATGGCCATTACCATAACATATTGCAGGCACACAATGTAGATAACTGACCTTGTCCTGACTTCAGAGGAGTCAGGTTTCTTGCAGGATTTGTGCTTTGAGACAAATCTTACTCCTCCATCAGTTCTGGAAAAGTAGAAGAGCTAATTGTGAACAGAGCTGAGGGTGCGATTATTGCAGCCCTCGTGATTTGCACATGCCCTGGGACACAGCTCTGTGTTTAAAGCTCACTGCAGAGCCATCCCTGCTGGTGTGACAGGGCACAGCTCAGCAGGACCTTCCAGGGATCACACCAGGCACAGGCTCCTGGGGCAGGCTGGTGGAGCTGGCAGTGGACATGGGAAGTACAAATCATTCCAACACTAAACCAAGTGTGTGGTTCCTGAATGAGGAGCTGCACAGACAGCTCTGCCTGGAGATCACCACACAGCCCTGCATCCATGGAGAGACAGGCTCCTGTTCCCACAGAGCTGGGACCTCCTGAGCCTCTGGTGCCACAGGAGTTCTGCTCAGAGGAGTTCTGCACAAGGTTTTTAAGGCATTTCAAATGATCTTTCCATTCAAGCCCTTGCTGTGCTCCAAGGCAAACACCCCACACAGCCCTTCCCAGGCTGAAGGAGGGACACAGGCAGGGTAGCAGCAGGATTTATCCCAGCATCTTTAAGAGCAGAAGTTTATGCCAAGGTTCAGGTCTTCTCTTATTTAGAACTATTTCACAGATGAGCAGTTCCTCATCTACAGCAAACCAGGCTGTGGTCACAAGCCAGCGAAGCCACTGATGCAACAACAGAGGGGCTGAGTGTTAGTTTCCAGGATGGTTTTGAGAGGAAATGCTTGACCAGTCTGAGAAGGCACCACTGCTTCTTCCACAGGATTTCTTGCGCTGTGTCACCGCTGCCATCATTTACTTTGCCATTTCAATTGCTGCTGTCTCAAAATACAGCGATGGAGCCTCGAAAGCAGCAGGGGTGAGTAGGCATGAGCTCTCCACCTGAGTGCTGTGGTGAGCTGAGTACACTTCAGTACATGGATGTACTTAAGAAACAGTTCAAATATGACCCCACTGCAAGTCATAGAAGTTTCTTCAATTAACTGAGAATTAATTTGCCTAAAGCAAAGAAATGGTCACTTACTCAGAAAAACATGTCTTGAACCAATGAATAGTTTTCTCACCCTAACAGAGCTGCTCAGTGTTAACTGAACCCTTAGGGAAGGCACCTATTCTTTTTAATTTTACCAGTTGCTCCTGCAAGGAGTGTCAAGATCCTTGAATGGAGGGAATAATAATAATGATGATGATGATGATTAAAAAAAAAGAACTCAAACCTGTAACTGCTAAGGCCAGTCTAAATTAAGTATTTTCAACCTCCTGCCTCTCCTGCTTAGTTTTACTTGGATGAGTTGAAACAAGAGCAGTGTCATTTTACCCTCCAGTACAAGGGCTGCCCAGGAGAGAGCCTTCACCCATCAGCATTTTGTGGTCAGAAATACAATACAGCCCCTGCCTCTGCAACTTGACTCTAAGCATCAATAATATATGCAACATAAATAAAATTTGCATAACAATTTTTTAAGCTTGGGAAGAACAGTGCCCAGTGGTGTGGGCCAGCAGCCCTTCCCAAAGCATCCCACAATACAAACCCAAATCTTGTTGAATCTTTGTCCCTGCAGTGAGCCATGGAGCAATGGAGTGTGTTCAGCCTAGGCTCCTAGACCAGCACCCAGCTTGGCACAACTCTGCTGACACTGGAGAGAGAATTCCAGAATCATTTTAATCTGTCTAGTTCACTCAGTAATAGACACATCTCCTTGCAAACAAGTGGAAAAATATTTCCTGAGAAATGGAGGTGATTCTTTGGTGGCAGAAGTGCCCTGGGACAGTGGAGGTGCAGGAGGTGCTGATGTCCAGAATGTGCCCAGAGCCCAAGGGGGCTGCAGCCTGGGGGAGGGCTAAAGACCCCCCTGGTCACTTCTCAGGCTCCCAAAGCAGCTGTAATTCAGGTGGTACCAATGTGTCACAAACCATTTCTCTTCCCTGCCTTTCTGGAAAGGCATGGGCCAAAGAAACCTTGGAGTTCTTGCTGTGTGGGTTTGGTTGGGTTTGGTTTGTCCCTGACAGACTGGAGCTGTTGTTAAGGAGAGCATTATTTTGCCCTTTCAGGTGTTTGGGTTTGCAGCCACCATCGTGTTTGCCATTGATTTCTACATCACCTTCAATGACCTGGTCACTTTCCTCAAGCAAGGAAGCTCCGATTCCCCCGAGGGGCACAAGACAGAAGGTGGGTAAAATTCCCTGCTTGTCACACGAGCTGCAGTGTGAGATTTCCCTCTCCATTTCACCTTTTGCAGGGAGAAAGAGCTCTTGCTCAGTAAGAGCAGTTTCTATTCTTGGGTTTGTCTGCCACAGCTCTGCTCAGTTAGGAAGCTGCAAATGGAATTCCAGTGATTTATGAAGATAACCTGCAAGCCAGGAATGTGAAGTTTCTCAGAATTTCACATCTAACTTTGCAAAGCCCCAGATCCAATTATAGAAATCACCATGCAGCACAGATTTTCTTTCCCTATTAAAATGTCTTGCTGTAAAAACAAGCAAACTTCTACCTTTTTTTTTTTATTTTGGTAACTTAAAATTAGCATCCATTATTCCACAGCTTTTTGTGTCCAGGTAGTGCTTTTCTCTTTATCATTTCCTTATCATGATTGCCTCTTATGATCTTTGACCATCTGTGGGCAAATGACCTTGAAATCCAAGGGTCAAACAGTATAAAATTAACAAAGTTGCTGTCAATTTTTTTTTTATTATAGTCTACTTCAGATCAGACAAATCCACTTAGGAGAAGATAAAAAGAAGCTGTTGGGTGTTCAAAGCCAGTTCAGGTCAGGACAGGAGTAGTTGTTCTGTAGTTTCCAGGAGCCCAAATCAGGCATCATGTCCCTGTGACTCCTTATTGCACCCACATGGATTAAAAAGACTGTTCCATACTTAAAAACAAACAAAAAATATCCCAAATGCCCTCAAAACACCCCATCTAAAACCCCTGCAAAACCAAACAGCCAAGGTGTGTATGGAATCCTAGGAGGTGAACAGCAGCACTGACTGTCTCTTCTGGGGATTTTAGGAGACTGTTAAGTGTTTTTTCAAGCTTTAGACTGAAAAGAGAGACAAAGGAAAAAAAGAATAAAAGGAACAGGAAACAGACTGTGAAAGCTAAAAACTGAACTGCCCTCAGAAGATGATCAGGTGACAAAGGTGCAGAACTGGGATACAGATTAGATCTAATTCCCCTGGAGATGGAGGCACAAATACATAAACTCACAGAAGTGCAGTCACACAGCTTTGTGTTGGTGTTTGTGGCCATCGAAGGAGGGCTCAGCCCTGCAGCCCCAGCTTGTGTTTACACAGGGGCTCTTAAGTGCTGAGGCCAGAAGGATGGAGCTCTGTGGGCCTGCTGGGATTTCTCAGCATCTCAGAGCTTCTGGCTCTCAGAGGTGTAGGGCTGCTGAGCACACAGCAGTGCCCAGAGCAGCAAGGATGCCAGCAGGGCCTCGCAGCAGCATCTCTCAACTCCTTCAAACACCATTTCAGGTCCCATCTCCTCAGCAAGAGCTGTCATTTCACAGAGGTGTTCATTCCCAGCCCTGCTGTGTCCTTCGAGGCACACCCTGTCAGTGCAGCCTCTCTGTCCCAGCCAGAGCCACAGCCAGGGGGGATTTCCAGTTTGCATTTTCACTTTTGTTCCTTGTTTCACTCCCCAGATGAGGACTCCGACTCTGACTCAGACTGAAGAACCAAACACCAACCAAGCATGAAGGGAAGATGATCAAGCACTTTCCTCTTTGCTGAATGCACTGCCATTTGAAATATCCCCTCATTTCAGCCCCTTTCCACCTCACTGTTTATGGAATCACCAGAGCACACACAGGGCAGTGATGTGGAAAAGGAGACTACTCCCAGTGCCATTGAACACTCCTTGGCAACTACAGATCCTACAGCAGATCTGTCCAAACAACACAGCTCAGTTCTCTGTTGCCCCTCCCCACTCAGCACATCCACGTCCCAAGTAAGTGGGAACAGCATTTTTAACATTTACAGCTTTTAATGTGCTTTCATAATTCCAAACCTTTAACACTTAGAGCTTTTATACTTCTTGATGTGCCAAAGAGGAGAGGTTTGGATGCCTGTTTGTTTCTTTCTTGATTAACTAACAGTATTTCTTTATCCAAAGTCTGAATACTCCCCAGCACTGAAGGCAAGGATTGCAGTTAACACATTGATTTCAATACCTTTGTATCTCCTGTCTATCTGTGACAAGGAAAATGACAACTGGAAATCTGCAGCAAGAGCAAACCTCAAAATATAATGGTGCTTGAGGGCAGCTGGCTCATCAAACATTCAGTGTCCCTTGTTTTAAGCTGCTTGGATGGAGTCACATCCCCTCTGCTGCATTTTCACCACAGGATGGGGTGGAGCAGGTGAGGCAGCCCTGGGCAGTCCTGTCCTGTTGTTGTAGAAGCCCTGGGAGTGTTTGCACAGCCAGGGAAGGCAAGCTTGGCAAATACCTCCCAGCAGGGCCTGCCTGGTGAAACCTGCAGGTGTCTGTGCCCCAGGCACCAGTGCTGATGTCCTGCTCTGTGCCACTGGCCACTGGTGCTGCCACACTGAATGCACCCAGGCCCCAGGAGGGCAGTGCCTCCTCCCCACTGTGAAAAGGCCAAGAATCCAACCCCAAACTACAGAATGTCTGCAATGAATCCATCTCCCCAGCCCCCTTTTTTCAGTGTGGCTGGGTTGGGGTGGGTTGGTTTTTCTCCCCTGGAAGGATGTGATTTATCTTGTGGTGGTGTATTCCAGGCAAAAAGCCCTCAGAATGTACAAGCTGTTTTCACAGGTAGCACAACCTACCCTGGAATATCTGTGTCCATTTATAAACACTTGGGAATGCTTGGGAAGAGCGTGGCACACTCCTCACAGATGGCATCAGACAGGTCTGTGGCAAAAAAAAACCTGTATGGATGTTTTAAAAATGAATACAGTACCAGAACAGGTGTGATTAAAATGAGAGCAGATGGTACTAACAGAGTAAGTGAAAACCAGGGACGAAACAATAAAGGCAGATTTCCTTTGGAATAAAATCAGCACCTGGGTTCCAGTTCCCTGTGGCAGCTGCCAGCAGGACAGGGGAGCTGGCAGGGACCAGGGGGTGCTGGTCAGGCTCAGAGTTGTCCAGCAGGCAGCTCCTACATCTCCTGCTTCCTGACCACTGACAGAGTCAATGCAAAACAAGTGGTTGCTTCTAAATGGGACAGACAATCTCTGATTCATGAAAAAGATTTCTTTGGACCTTTTCCTGTACGAAATCCCGTGTTTCTCTCCCTTCTCTTGTCATATTTTACTGGCACATACTGTGATGTTCAGGGGACCTGGGCTCATTTTTATACTTGTTTTGTATTTCTCTTTTTTTTTTTTTTTTTTTACTAAAAAATGTACTGCATGTCACAGCTGGAGACATGGTTAATATTTAGAAACCATGCTGGATTAAACTTCTTTTAATAGAAGTACTGGGTGTCTTTACTTACTTGAAGACCTGACTTTGCTGCTTTGCCTCTGCCCAGCACAAGGGACTGTGACTTCAGGAATCCTAAATCTGTGCTGGGGAAGGGGCACAGCTCAGAGCCAGCCCTGGAGACCAGCCACAGGACAAACCTCTTCCTTAGGGCATGAGATGAAAAAATTTAACCAAGAATTTGTTCTAACTATTGAGTAGACATTGTGGATTCAGTGCTCTCTCTTGGCAACCAATAACCCTGTAAACAAGAAAGTCCCCTTTGGGTTCATCCTTTACACACCCAAAATATACTGAGGTTTTCTGGTAATTTTTTCCATGTTGGTTTAAAGTAAACAGGCAGCAAACAAAATGTTCATTAGTTGCTTCAGGACTGCTTTACCAGCTTGCAGTGAGGTGCCTGCCCAGAGAATTTCCTTACAGGCTTTTTAGTCCTTGATGGCTCTGATTATTTCAAAGCAGTTTGCTCCCAGGGTCAAGCACTTCTGTAAGATCCCAGCCTTTTATTTAAAAAGATCTGTTCCCATGACTGAAAGAAACCATGGTTCTGTATTTTAGGGATATCATTTCAGAAAATTAGATTTAAAACAATTACTTCAAAGCTAGTTTGGATTGGGGTGGAAGGAGCTGACTCAGTCTTCTGCCCATATTCTGCCACAAATCCTGCACCAAGTTCAGGCTCTTGGGGACATGGAGGAAAATTCAGCTTGGCTTTTCGGGTTTCTTGTTTGTTTGCTTGTTTTTCCTCAACTGACATCAAAAGGGTGCTGGGAGCAGTCTCTGCAATTCAGGAGACAAGCACAGCACCCCAGCTGCAGTGTGGAGCCCTTAACTGAGTGCTGATTTCAGTGGCCTCCTCAGACACCTCTTTCCAATCACAATCACTCGTGTCCCGTGGAGGAGCTGCTTCCAAAGCCCCCAGAGCCCAATCCCTGCCCTCATTCAGCCACCTGGAGTTCCTGGGCCTGCCTGAGAAGGAGTTTCCAACCCCATTTGTGGATGAATCCTTGTAGGAACAAGGCCAGAAGCTCCATGACCTCAAAGGCACCGACAGGAAGGGAAAGTGGCACCTCAGGTGAGTTCACACAGCTCCCACCTGCCTGAAGGGCTCTCTCCCTTCTACCAAGCTTTTCCATTTATCTGTGGACTTGTTCAGACTTGTGCAGTGATTTTTGGACAGGTGACACTAAAGAGTTCAAAAGATCTTTCCAAGGAATTCAAATACCTTTCCAAGTAGCTGGTTTAGATTCTGACTGAAGAGGCTCTGTTATCCTTTGAACACTCTGTCCATTACTGCACCTAACTGTGCTTTTCACTTGATTCTGTTTGAAGTTCTTCAAGTCTTCAGTTTCCATCTGACAGAGTCACTTCCAGGATACCAAGGAAGAGCAGAGCATCTCAGCTGCTGTGGTGGTGGAGAACAGCCTGGTATGCTGGAAAGCAGAACACAACTGGATGCTCTGCTCAGCAAGCACCTGGTTCCACTCATCGTCCTTCTGCTAAGGAAGTTCACTGTGCACAGTTCTGGTCAGAAGTAATATCACTGAGTGGCCTTACTCCAGATTTGCACCAGGATACAAAGGGCCCTCCAAGGGCAAATGCCCCCTGTGCAGCATGTGCAGAGCAGCCCCACCTGGCCCTCCTTTAACCCTCAGAGAGGATGCATCAAGGAGGCAGAGGAAATTTAGGTAAGCACTGAGAATGTCAATCTTCTCAAGCATGACAAGATGCTTGAGACACCTTTGTGCATGGAGTATTGGCTTAAAAGTCAGGAATAAATAAACAGGAGTGTATCAAAGAATCCACACTGCAACACAGACAGTCACCCTAGGACACTCCTTTACTGGAAGAATTCAGTGTTCAGTGTTTTGTAAAGCTTCCAGGCCAGAAAGTAAAACAGTGACTGCCCAGAAGATTGAAGTGTGGTTTTGTCTGGGGCTGTGGGAAGGAGGAGTTTGGGTGGAGGTTTGGGGTTGTTAGGTTTTGGGTTTTTTGGGGTTTTTTTGGTTGGTGGGATTTGGTTTTGGTTTGGTTTTTTATTGCTATTGCTTTTGTGGGGTTTTGTTGATTGTTTGGTTTTGGATGTTTTTTTAAAATAAGTCAATTTTTAAATCCACTTCTGTGAAGAGGAAAATACTGATTCCAGTGTTAATTCTCACATTCTCACCAGGAAATACTTGTCCTTTTCTTTTATGGGTTTTGGACACAGCCCATCACATTTTGTTGGCCTGATCCATGAATAAATTAATTACAGTCTTCCCGGAAGACTGAAGGAAGATCTAAAAGTTAGACAATTTTTATTTTATTTTTTTTTAATTTGACAGCTGATGAAGCTTCTCCCGACCCAGGAGCGCCATGGATACCACCCTGGCTAATGCCACAGTGCTGCTGACAGCCCCACACAGGCAAAATGAACGGGCCCCTTGTAAGAGCCTCTGGCTCCCTCAGGGAATCCTTCCCTTGTGCCACCACCTGTGTCCCCCTCCCCACCCAGCCCTGGTCCCTCCCCAGTGTTCCGAGTGCAGCAGCCACATTCCCAAATCCCAGACTCATCCATCCCTCGTGCCTTTCACAGCTCTCACCTGTACTGACTCAGTGCTTCCACCTCTGCCTAAAGCACCTGGAAACCAAAACATCACTTGCAGCCCCAGCCCATGAGGCAGCAGAGTGTTCCCCCACTCCCTGGGGCATTTCAGCCCCAGAATCCCTTTCCAGTCCCACATGGGCAGCTGCAGACCCCAGGATGGAGCATTGCAGCCCCTGGCAGCGCAGCAGAACCGCTCCAAGAGCGATCCCACCAGCAGCCTGAGAGCAGCAGAGCAGTTCCACGTTCCCTGTGCTCCACTGCCTCTCCCCAAGGCTCTCCCGTGGTTTCTCCTGCCCCCAGGAGCGTCCCAGGGACAGCCCCAGCCAGGGCTGCCCTGGTGGGTGTTTCCCCCCACGCTGTCCCACACACACAGTGCCTCTTGCAGCTGCCTGGCTTTGCGGTGAGCCCAGCACCCCCCAGTGCTGCACTCAGGGCTTCTGCTGCCTCCTGGGGAGGTTTCACCCCTGGCAGGCCTCACTCTCCTCCAGTGGGATCAGGCAGAGAATGGGGAAGGGAAAAGTGAGAAAACTCCTGTGGTGAGATAAAGACAATTTCACAGGGAAAGCAAAAGCTGTGCACACAAGCAAAGCAAAGCAAGGAATTCATTCCCATGGGCAGGCAGGTGTTCAGCACCTCCAGGAGAGCCACAGGGCCACA
>JAYDZK010000028.1:1437399-1448237 GCA_034509185.1 Euphonia xanthogaster
GCTGCAGGGGCTGCAGGGGGGCTGCAGGGGGGCTGCAGGGGGGCTGCAGGGGGGCTGCAGGGGCTGCAGGGTCTGCAGGGGGTCTGCAGGGGGTCTGCAGGGGGTCTGCAGGGGGGCTGCAGGGTCTGCAGGGGGTCTGCAGGGGGTCTGCAGGGGGTCTGCAGGGGGTTCCAGGTGCCCTGTGGCTGATCTCCAACCTGCTCACTTTGCTCCAAGGCTGTTTAGGCAGCGGCTGCAGAGCGCGACCACTGCTCAAAAACTGAGATTCCTTTATAGAACAAAACAAAGAAATCCCAGAGCACAACTGACTGGATTTTTAACCCTGCCCTCTTCCCCAAAATATCTTCTAACAGGTGCTATGCAGGCACAATTGATGCCACCACAAAGGGATCATTTCTGGACAGCTCAGCCACACAACACTTAATCTATCTACCAAGCACTCCTAGAAGGAGTTCATAAGTACCCATGCAGCCCCAGGGTAGAAAGGATCACCTGATTCCACGTCCCAGCCTCAATTTAACCAAGTCATTTAGGCTGAGAAACTAAGCAAACTGCTACAGTAATAAATTACATTTTAGATTTTTTTTTTTTTTTAATCACACAGAAGCCTAAAAACCTCTGGGACTCTGACAGTACTTGCAAAATTACTGTTACAACACAGAACACTGGCACAATTGTATCTGTACTGTCCAAAGAGGTTGGTATAAATATTGCCCTTGGAGCTGACAGATCTTTTGCTAGAGTGACTTCACATGTTGATTTTGTGACCTGTGTTTATGCAACCCAGTCTGAGAGTTTAACTCAGAATACAGCATGAAAATAGAGACATGTACACAAGGAATGTGCACTGCCAGCAGTTCTCTTCCTAAAATTCCTCATATCTGAGAACACCTTAAGCACTGCCAGTCAATGTTTAATAGTTAGGTGTGCAGGCAATACAAAACACCCAATTTGCAGAGAAAGCACTTAATTTTCTACACTACTGCCCAATGATTGTATTAGTCTATGTAAGAAAATACATGTAGCAAACTTGTCCTAATATAAAAAACCCCCAGGTTAAGAGAACAGCATGCTGCTGTAAATACAGCATCTGTCAAAGCTAAATAACTCCAGGCTGCATTTTCATCCACTTCACCCACAAAGCCTAATTGCTGGCATCAGCAGGAAGTTTGTCCTCCCAAAGTCAATCTACCAGAACACGATTTTAGTTCTATTAGTGCAGTTTAATCTTGCCACATTGCACAGCACATTCTGCTGTCAGCATTCAAAATAAATGTAAGGAAAATGTATACTTTACTCAGCAGAAAGAACACTCATACACAATACTAAACAACAGGAGAAAGCAAAGCCCAAAGACCAAACTTAAACCAGATTTGCAGCTATTTTTAACACAGTGAGGATTCAAATGAACTTACAGTAAGATTCCAGTTGATCTGGGATATTCTTGTGTGAAGGCTGAGACTGAACAAAAGCAGGAGAGCCCCGGTGACCACCAGAGCACTGCAGCTGACGAACTCAAAGAAATAAAGGCCCTCGCAAGGGGAGCATTCCATGATGGTCTCTATGCAGATGAACGCCGTCAGCGCCAGGAGCTGCGAAGAAAAACAAGTGGGGAAAAAAAAATAAATAGATTTGCACATTTTGAAAGTAGCCACAAGTATTCCTGAAATTTCCACTGGGAACATGATTGGTTTACACTCAGGAATGTGTGATTTTAGTTTACAACAGGGCACTGTGTGGGGAGCAAAAACAAAAGCAAAGTCATGGAAGATTTTCTGGATTTGTGCCATTCAACAAAGAGCACTTGAGCACAATTACAGGACTCTAACATCAAAATGACCAAGACACCCCAAAAAGCACGAAACCCTTGCAGGCCACTGGCTCAACATGCAAAAGCACCTCAAACATTTTATTGCATTTTTTACTCATGATACACTATTCCAAAACTAGAAGATGGAATCATTTGTCAACCTCAAGCACAATTACAGAGTATTAATGTTGTGTGATTGTGAAAGACAATGTCAATAAAGATTATTACTTGAAATTCACTACCAATTGAGATCTAAACCAATTCAAAATAGAACAGATTCAGGATTTCTACCAGTCTCCAAAAATGCTTGCCTTTTTCACATTTATCATCATCAGTACAGTATATTTCATATAAAAACCTATTTGATCATTCCCTTATAGCACAATAAAACAAGCAGCTAAGAGATGACGGAAGATCCCTGGAGCTGCAATCACAAACATGGAACTGGGATAATGATAGGTCACTCTAAAGTCAGAGGATGCACTGGAAGAGTTACCACGTGCACTCTGAACCCAACAAGAGCTGAACTCACCACTCAGGATAAAACCCTAACGCTCGCTGAACTTGAAAATAAAGCCTGCCCAGTGCACAAAACCGAAACAGATCCCCCCAGAGGGCAGTACCAGGCAGCAGGGACAGCTGCCAGCACCACGGGCCACCACTGGCACCCCATGGGCACACAGCTCCCACGCCACGCCTGCAGCAGCTGCATGGATGGCTTGGGGGTTTTTGGTTGTTTTGCTGGGGTTTCTGCATTTTCCAGGACAAGCAAGGAAGGCCTGAGGAATGTTTTGCTTTGGTTTTCAGGATAACCACCCCCATCCACCCACTGACATTTTTTAGAAAGAATTCTCTTCTTGCTGTGCCACAAAATTCTATCGAGGCTGCAGTAAGCACTTCAATCTGAGGATGAGGAACTGAGGGAGATTCCTTCCTCAGAGCCAAATATTCAACAATCTGAATGTTTTGCACAAACACAAGCTTAGAAGATTGACAGAAGCCAGGATAAAAACCAATTTCTGCTAAACCCTTCTCTGCCAATTCCAGTGTTTTGCAGATACACTTCCTTCAAGCACCCTCTTTGCTTCATCCATCGGTTTGTCTTTGCCTCCCACAACAAAACTTGCAAAATGAAGAAAGAGGATTTTGAAAGAAGTAACCAAGAAAGCATTTTTACCACCAACATGAGCAGTAATTCCAAGAAAAGGACAATACCCCTCATGCTCATTTGCCACATACTTCAGAATACAGCAGGAAATGTAAAGTTAAAATCAGATTAAAACTCAACCAAACTACTTTAATTAAAAACTCACACTTGGTTGGAAAGCCTCTCACAGTTCACTTAGCACATGTTCATTAAAGACAGCAGATGCCACACTAATTTTTGTCAGCTAACAGAGCAGGCCAATTCACATCAAAGAAATTCTCAATGGATACTCAGTGATTAAACACTTCAGATTTTATCTTTGACATTGAAAAGCTTCAGAAAGAAAGATCATGCATGAAATGGAATATTCAGAATCAAAGCAGAATCAAAGTCAAACTGTGATTTCAGCAATGACACACATACCAAAAAAATTACTGTCCAGACAAAGCCTCATTTTAAAGTATTAGCATGCAATGAAGTTCATCTTCTCTGTAAACACAAGCCTCAAAACTGAAGATGACACTGAATGCAATTAAAAAAAAGCTTTAAAAACCAATCTTTGCTCTTTCAAGAAGGATCAACATCACACATGAATGCGAAGTGCTAGCCAGCAAAATTTCTACTTCTGGATTCTCCAATATAGTAAAGTTTCTATTTTTCTTGACACTATTTTTAATATATTATGACACTTGTAATATTTTTTTTTCTTTTAAAATACATGATTCTGCAATATTCTCTAGAAATACTGCAGTACAAGCCCCAAATATTAGGTTCATTTTCTCAAAACATGAACAACTCTGAATTGGGCCACCAACATTAGGCTGGAGGAGCCAAAATCTCTGGCACATCAGCTGCTGCACTGGGCAACAACTCTGGGGTTTTGCTGATAAACTTTTACACTGGCTCTTCCCCACACCAGGCAGCATTGCTTCTTCAAGGCCAACACATCCATCTTGGCTGGCAAAGCTCAAAAGAGACCAAAGAGTTTCCTGCAAGCAGCATTAGAAATTAATTATGTACTGAAGAGGCACTTGGAGCAATGAACTCAAATAATCCTGTGTTATTTACATATTCCCAAGCCCAGAATTAATAAACTCCAGAGCAACTCTACATTCAGAATTCATTTCACCCCTTAAGAAATTATAAACTTAAGAAACTATTTACCTGTGACACACTCTTATAAGAAAAAAAGCCTCAGCTGTGTACACTTAGGCCTGACTTAACCCAAAGCATTTCAAATGCAAGGAAAGATGTGCCATCAGTTTGGGACGTGCAGCAGCAGCAGTGGCCTGGGCTGTGGCAGCCCAAGCCCACTGATAAACTCACCAGGGGCTGGGAGAAAACCTCAGCTGCTTCCCTGTCTGATGGAGGGACACAGGAAAAGGACAAAAGTCCCATACACCCCATTTTTTCTGTCTCTTTGGAACTTCAAACAGATTACAACTGGATCTGTTAGCGTTTTTCTTGCAATAAATATATGCTCCCCTTCTCAAAGGCTGTCCATGCTGCCAGTGCTGCAGACACTCCCTCCTGCCACTCCTGCCTCACAGCAAAGCCATGGCAAAACATGAAACCCACATTAATCACTTCATCAGAAAAAAAGCTATCCTACAGAAAAATCCTTTTTCCTGATCACAACAGAAATCTCAACCCTCAATACAAAATATATTCTCTTTAAAACAGCAGGATAATCTTGTCCTCCTACACATTTATAAACTTGCCAGAAGCATCCTCCCAACTTGTAGTTACAAGTTGTATGAAACTTCAGTAAAACATACTTACCATCACTTTCACTGGCCATTCACCCAGAGAGGAATCTAACTTTGTTTTCAATAAAAAAGCAAACTACTCAGAATACAAGAAATGAAAGTGAAATACACGGGGTTGATTCCACAGCTCCATGACTCAGAGATCTCAGAAGTGTTGAGCAAATGCTGCCACATGAACCAAAGCTGCTTTTTAAAGGCCACGGCTCATTCAGTGAGAGGGTTCATTAGAAAAGCCCCAACCATGTGCTAACATTCATGATCACTGTGGTTTTTAATTGATGAAATAAACAGCTGATGAGGCCGTGCATTAGCAGGGAACACCCCTGGCTGGCAGGGCTGGGAGGCAGAGGAGCCCCTGGCTCTGCCTGCTGCCACAGCTCACAGCCCAGACAAAACTGCTGCCTTGCCTTTCCATGCTGACTGCACACACTCTCCTGGGAAGAGGAAGCAAGGATCAAGAACCTCCAAGCCTCCATGCTCCATCCAAGCTTGCACTGCTCCAGGGGACTGAGACACGAAGCTGCAGAGAAAAACCCAACTCCCCAACTGCTACAGCTCAGTCCTTGCTTTGCAGCACTCAAAACCCAGGATCCTGCTTCTGCCTCCCACAACTGCAGTTCCAAGGCTAGCTAAAAAACCCCAGAAAACCAGGGGAACAGCACAGTATCAGAGCACAGGTCTTGGCCAACAAAACACACCAGGACATTTGTCCAACACAGGAGGCAACCCCCACTTTCAAATCACACGTCTTTTCATAGCTTAGGGTGAGGAGATTTGACAAGTTTTTCCACAAGCAGAAGTTTCAAGGCTGGTTTACCAAGGAAAAATGAGAAGCTGAATGTGGTGGAAATCTCCTCTTACATGAATTACTGCTCTCCCCCACAAATAACACAGCTACAGCTTTCCTGGGCCGAGGCAAGAGAAGAAGTTTTCCCTGATGGACAAAACAAACCTTTCCATCTGTTTTATTCTGCACCAAGTACTTGGAGACTTCTCTATTCCACTCTAATTCCTCCAACACCCTAAAATTTGTATAGCCCTCTTTTACTACTAATCCTTGTCTTTTCTTAGCAGTCGCTTTTGGTTTCTCTTCCACTTCCACCCTTCTTACAGTAAGTACAGTGAATATTGCATTAAAATGCGACTTTGATCACGACAGAAACAGCTGCTAATTCTGGATGCTCAGGTCCCTGCAGAGGTATCCCAGGCCAGCTGCAGTAACACCTTCCTCTTGTAAGGATCTGGGCTAGAAGGCAGGCTCAGAAGGGATGAGCTGTGCCAGGGAAGCTGAGGAAAGGTCTGGCTCTGCTGTCCCACAGCATCCCTGCCCTGCATCCCCACCTGCCACCTCCACAGCTCAGCCAGGAGGAAAAAGCCCCCAGCAGCGGGTTAAACAGCAGATGTGCTTCCCAATGATGCCATTTTGTGCTCGTAGCCCTGAATGAAGTGGCAAGTGTTACTGCCAGGGTGTGCAGCACTGCCAGGCAATTCCTGCACGGAGCCACCACAGCTCAGGGCCAGGAATTCCTGAGAGAGCCTCTGCTCCCGGATCCAATGTCCTTGGAGTCTGCCACACCAGCCTCCCACCATGACTGCAATTCATCTCAACCTTCCTGCAGAAGGAGAAGGGCCCTTAATGAAGAAATCATCTGCCTCGGGGCTCTGTAAATGGCTCAGATTTACATCACTTTCTTGGCAACACAGGCACATCAGACATGAAACACTGCATTTCCCAAAATGGAGAAGACCTGCTGTGACAGGTACCAACCCTGAAAAAGAACTTGCTAATGGTGTATTTTTCCTGTCAGAATACGTTGTGTTGTATTTTTGAGGAAAATAATCAAAGAACTTTGCACTAAAAATAAAAAAAAAGACAGTTCTGCAATGAAAACAAAGTAAAAAATGAGTTTTCCTGTTTATCTAAAACATCACCACAGAAAGCCTTATTGTGTGGTTAAATGACATAATTACGCATGATTTCCAAAAAACCACAAAATGGTCAGCATTTTTTCTGCCTGAAAAATACCCACAGAATTTTAGGAAGAATGTCACACTAGCAAGACATTTTTACATCCAGACTGTTTAAATTAATGGTACAGCAGAATACACATGCACAAAATAGGGAGGAATATATTGCTTTTACACCGCTTAAAGTATCTGAAGACTTTGAACTTTCTGGAATTAAAATCTAGATTTATTGTTCTCATTTCCTTGGCCCAGCAGTCCCAACTTTCTGCACGAAACGAAGCGGGTCTCATTCCTTGCAAAGCACATGCATTTCCCACATCTGAAACAGCTGGCACAGATAGGAATATTTGGGATCATATTGCTCAAACACAGTCCTGCTCCTCCAGCAGGAAACCATCTTTTACCCTAAGCAAAAAATGACTGATTCCCCGCCTGCTCCTGCTCTGCATCCTCCAGACTCCATGAAAAGTGTTATTAACTCTGGTAAGAGGCTGCAAGGGGCCTTGAATCACAAAGCAGCATTGAAATTTCCCTGCAAGATAGAAAGTTTAGGAAAACAACACTTACCAGAGAGGGGATTCAGCAGCCTGGGTAAACGAAACTGTGCTCTGATGGCACAAACCATCAAACCAACCCAGAGACACTCAACCAGGCCTCCCAACTCACCTCTGATCTGCTTCTGCTGCTGATGGGAGAAATAAAAGCAGAAAAAATGAGTTTCAGATCATCATTGCACCTCTAGTGTTTTGCAGGGAGCTGCAAAGTTTTCATTATTTCTTTGTTCACTTTTGGCTGTAATGTGGCAAAACTCCAGTGCATTAAATATTGTGGAATCTTTACTAAATCAGCTGATCTTTTGCCACCTCCAGCAGTTTTATGTAACCCTAAGATTCAGCTACTGCTGACTTCCCCTTCTCAACTTAGGCAGAAGACCAATTCTAAACACAGAACACATTGCTGAGGCCTGAAACATTTTGATGGTGTATTAGGAGAAAGGGTCATATTTAAGACTGAGGGTAATCAACACTCAAAATCAACAAGAGAATGATGTTTTTTTCAAAGCATTTATGACATCAAAACTAAGGCTTACTCTACAAAAAAATGAATTGAACTAGTGAACAGAAGAAATTCTCAACTGGCTAAACCAGAAATGCCTCAATTTTTAAAGTGAACTTAATCGTAGAATCTAGAACAAAAAAAGCTACAGACATGATGTGGTGACTTATTTCCTGCTAACTGCACTAGTACAGAGTTTTGTTATTGCTTGGACACCCTTATACAACAAACATCCTTATCTGCTAGATAAATGCAAAAGCAATTCCAGTTCAAGTGCCATTAAACACACAGTAGGTTTTGTCAGATAAAACAAATACAGCTCTTTCTAAGAAAACAAAAACAATGAACCCCCCAAAAGTCTGATTTAGATGTATTTTAGGTTTTATCCAACAAGCAGTTGACCAAAGGAACCACTGAACAGCATCTGAAGCCAAGGCACATTGCAAGGAGGGTTTTGTTTTAGGCACATGACACTTCCCCACTGAAATCTGAATGAGATTCAAACAAACCTTCCAGATTAGACAAAAATGAATGCAGTGTGCCACCTGTCCCATAAACAAAGGCCCATCAACTGCTTGTTAGCAACCCCACCCTACGGGAAGGTTCATTTGAAGACCATGCAGAGAGCCATGCTTTGAACAAAGCCAAACACAGCTGGCTTCTCCCACCAATTCCTCTCCACAGGATCCTGTGCCTCCAGTCCCCAGATTTTCATAAGCAACAGGTCCTTCAAGACAATAATGAACAAAATCCCAACAGAGTCTCATCCCATTCATATTCTGCATTAATCACTTAATTCCTGAGCAACCCAGAGAAGTGAACAACTCATAAATGGAAAGGCTGATTTTGTATCTACAGTACATGAATTGTGCCAATGGCTACAGTGAGTGTCATCAAACAGAAAAACTAAAGGAGGTAGATGGTTCTTCCCCCCTTTTTTACCATATTCCGATATCTGAGGCTCAATTTTCCCATTCATTGTCTCGTGCTCATTCTGGCAGCATCTGCCAGCAGATTTTACAGCCATTCTAATTCCCAAGCCCCACAAGCTGGTCTGCTAAGGACGCTCCCTGGTGCCAGACAGGGCAGGTTCCTCAGAGCAGCTGCAGCTCACCAAGGCCAGGCAGCCAAATTCCCTCAAGAAGCTTCAGTGTGCCCCTGCCTGCCCCAGGAGGCAGAGAGGGACAGACCACCAGCCCGGGCACACAAACCACTGCAGCGCGGCCAGACCTCAGAACAGGGCTCCAGGGTGCTGATAAAAACCATCACTAAAGCACTCACACAGCACTGAGTGCAAATTCTTCAACAGCAGGACTACCCAGCTAGGTTTCTTCAAGTCTAATTTTATCACAATCTGACCAGCATTTGCATATCATGCTCTTCAACAAGACAGGCAAAAATAGGTCAAAGAAACCATCATACATTTCCTTGGTGCCACACTGAATGTAATTTTGTATGCATTGAGTCATCTGCATCTTCCTCAGCCACTGCCAGCTGCAAGTAATGGGGGCAGAAGGGAGAATAAAATATTTTCCCATTAGTCCCATTTGCTGCTATAGTCCTCCTCATGCAGGCTTTACCACAATAGTAACACAAAGTAAAAACTGTCTACAGGTAACAAAATGGAGACTAAATCCAGCTTAACTGCTCCGTTAGCAAGCCCCACTTTCAGGCACCAAAGCAGGGAAATAAAACCTTCCTGAAAAATCACTGCCAGATCCTGTCGGTCTTACAGACTCATTTGGTAGTTAGTGTCACTGAAGCCAGCAGAGCCACCAGGTTTGTCTCAGCATTCAGGAGCTGTTAGCAACACCTGTGTGGGTCACTCAGGAGGCACCTCCCAGTGCAGCCCCCACCTTTCCCTCCCCAGCCTCCCAGCAAGGCTGCAGTGCCCTGTCCACTCCAGTTCCTGGCACTTTCCATCAAGCCAAGCTGGAAGGACCCAGAGCTTCTCACACCTTTGCTATTCTCACAGAACGGGCAGATCTGAGTGCCCTGCTCTTGTCTCGGGGCTGCACACACACTCTGCTGGAACAGAGCACATTACTGAGACCCCACTTGCGTGAGTTTTAAATGAAGTACAAACAATCCCTATTGCTTCACTCGTGAGAATTCTCTGTTCAGCTTTTAAAAAAGAAAAAATCAATACTTCTGAACTGGCTTCATGCTCCATCCATGTTCACAGGCCAGCCTGTACTGGAAACCTGGCTAGTCAAAACAATATTAAAACACAGTACTGTAAATCTGGTAGCAAACAGATAAATTAAGTGATTTATTAGTTTTAAGAAGTAAAGGTATAATTATAAAATTTGTCAAGTATTTGGTCTGTACGGCCTCTAGTCTAACTAGCCTGTCTGGCTATTTTAAAAAGTGAAAGTTCTATTTCATCACTATCAGAATCTGTCTGTATCTTTTAAAACCCCATTTAATCCCAACTATGAGTAAACATGAAACATCCCACAAATACTAAGACAAGAAAGGAATTTTAATGAGGAAACAGTCAAGAACTTAAAGTAGTCCTACAGAATCCACTGAAGTTTTTTGGGTTTGTTTTTGTTGAAAGGAAATGGTGCAAAATGTCCCTGCAATCCCAACTTCCCAAGCCTGTAACCCGAAGGCCCCCATAGATGCCATGCCTTAAATGGCAAAAAGAGTCCAGACATCCTGGAGAAGGAGAACAGCAAAACAGAGACGGGGCCAGGAGAGCAGAGCCCGGCGGAGCCCGGAGAGCAGAGCCCGGCGGAGCCCGGAGAGCAGAGCCCGGAGAGCGGAGCCCGGAGAGCAGAGCCCGGAGAGCGGAGCCCGGAGAGCGGAGCCCGGAGAGCGGAGCCCGGAGAGCGGAGCCCCGCGGAGCCCGGAGCCCGGAGAGCAGAGCCCGGAGAGCAGAGCCCGGCCAGCGGCACCGGGAGCGCAGGAGCCGACGGGCTGGACAGGCTGGCTGAGACAGGGGCAGGACAGACTGACACGGGGGGCAGGACAGGCTGACACAGGGGCAGGACAGGCTGACACGGGGGGCAGGACAGACTGACACGGGGGGGAGGACAGACTGACACAGGGGGGCAGGACAGACTGACACAGGGGGGCAGGA
>JAYDZK010000028.1:1457734-1494091 GCA_034509185.1 Euphonia xanthogaster
CGCTGCCCCTGCCCCCGCTGCCTCTGCCCTCGCTGCCGCTGCCCCTGCCCCCGCTGCCTCTGCCCCCGCTGCCGCTGCCCCTGCCCCCGCTGCCTCTGCCCTCGCTGCTGCCCCTGCCCCCGCTGCCTCTGCCCCGCCCGCTCAGCTTTCTGCGGCCGCTGCTGGCACCGAGGTGCGCTCACGGCCCCAGCTCGGCCCTCGCGGGGCGGGCTCGGAGCAGGCTCCGGGACCTGCCCCGGGCTCACGGGCGAGCCCCTGCGCTGACACTGCGCCCGAGCGGCTCCGGCAGCGGAAACCTGCGCGCTGTTCTTCCACGAGTGTTGTCTTTTGAAACCGTGACGTTTTCCAACGTAGCTTTGACCGGCTCTGAATCAGGTTTTGGGGGTGCTTTTCCTTGTGCTATGTCACGACAACTAAGGACAAATTGCAACATAACCTGACAAATCCAGATGAGTGAAATGCAGCTAAGTTGGGTTTTTTTAACACAGCCGTACTTCTGTGTACCACGGTGAAGTTCAGTTGTTCCGTGTTGCATCCTGTGATCTGCCGTGGTTATCAGCCAGGCTCTGATAGACCCGTGCTCCTGTTCTTGTTACTGGTAGTCTACACTGTCACCTGTTCCACATTACAGGACTTTAGCACATGAACAATTCTAGCGTCTTCCTCTGGCCTCCAAGAGTCTGACTGCTACAGTTCTTCCGTTTTCCATGAACACTGTGGATTATCCACCTGGGGATTTCCTTTCCAGTTACCTGTGTGTTCTACTCATGTCTCCCTTTCAGTTCCCTTGAAACTCCTTTGATCTCTCTTTTCATAGGTTCTACCCTGTACATGTGATTTTTAATTTCAAGATATTTTTCTTCTTTTGTTTGGCCTCTGAATAAACATCTCCAAAGAAGGAGGGGCAAGGAGAGAGAACCAGGGAAAGAGTCAGGGGTTTGTTCACCACTAACAGTCGCAGCTTGGTTAACTGGAGCTGCAGCTGACTGTGCAAGCCCTTCCTCAGCTTCTCTGCTACACCCTCTGTAGCAGGGTGAGGATGATATTCTCAAGCAAGGTGAAGAGTTGGGAGATGTGTAAAAGAAAGTCATTGCCCTTTGGCAAAGTGAGCGGCAGGGAAAGAAAAAAATAAGAAAACATAAGCAAAGCATGGAGAAAGAGGGTAACTCTTGCTTAGGTCCCATGAACCTGGCCTAACAATAGGAAATCATGTAAGGGGAAAATCCCACTATGGCACAGGGCTGGGCTAGTAGGTGTTTACAGTCTCTTATTTCAGTTCTTGTATAATGCTAGGGAAATTAGAACTCTCACAATATGTGGTTGTCATTTAGGAGAGGGTCTCTGGATTGTAACTGAAGGCTCCATGGCTGTTTCAGGAACACAGGTTACGCATATTTACCTGAAGAGACATTTAACCTTTATTTTGAAGGGCTGCTGTTGCAGTTCTGGAAAACTATCCTGAGCAAAGCAAGGAAAGCATTTCTGAAACATCCAGTGAGTATTATTTTGGTCAATCTTTTGCAATTCTAACCAAAACACATCAGCGTGTTGAAAGAGAATCTAAAGGTGTGTTGAAGAAGGACAAAGGGGGAAGATGGTTGAGTGGTTTTGCAAAAGGTGAGGTGGTAGGAGATGTTTATTGTGGCTGTTTGCTTAGTTCCTCCAGCACACCCTTCTGCAAACTTAATAACTTCCTTCTCCCCTGGAGTGGAGAAATGAAGTGTAAATGTATTTAAGTCATGAGAGCAGTTTGGGGGTGCTGGGAGGTGCAGACACACCGAACCCGTCTGGTTTGGGCAGCCAATTCCCGGGGTAGGGAGAGCACAGCGAGCGAGCTCTGCTTCAGCAAGGTGTTCTGGGGCAAGAGGAGGGCTGGTCCCAGCATGTCCTGAGTGTCCCAGCTCCCAGGGCAGCTCCTGAGTGTCCCAGCTCCCAGAGCACAGCCCTGCCTGGAGAGCCCACACCCAGCCCAGGCTGCGCTCGGATCCCTGGCATGCTCCTGGGTAGGTGGGTGGGCTGGACTGACTTGGCAAGACTGGCTGAGGCTGCTGCCAACATTTAACAAAGGAATCCTTTACACACATTCTTGCCTGATACGGCACCTTTTCAGCTGTGCAGCACGGGAAGGAAAAAAAAGTCGACGTTTAATATGTAAATAGAAGTAGTGATCCAGGAAAAAGGTCACTGCATTCATCCCCGCGGATCAGATCACTCCCAGATAACTTTGGCTTTGCGAGTTTCCAGCACAGCCTGCCATTCCATTGTGTGCCTGCTCACGGGGACCAGGAAAATGGGGAACTGGGTCACTGATCAGCACTCAGGACACAACCAGAGTATCGAGCTAATCAGATCAGGGAATTAATCACTGAGTTCTTCACATCCAGCTAAAATGGGACTGAAGAGTGAAAACAAGGAAGCAGCACTGAGGGAAAAACCAAGTATGCTGTTCAGAGACACTGTAATTAAATAATCTGATTGTTACAGAGCAGTTGGGTCAGCTTTGACAGAATTAAAAACTCCCCATCAGAAAGACTCTTCAGGACACTGGTCCTAAATTAAAACCAGCTGCTGAGTTAGGTGTAAAAAGCAGTTGAAAGAGAATCTTAAATATTCTCAGTGGACAAACTGAACAGAGACCCTCACCTCTCAGCCTTCATCTCAGCTATTCCTACAACCTCTCATAAACTTGTGAACCAATCTGGGTTCTTTTCATTAAGCACATTTAAGTGCTATTTCCAAGACTAAAACTGTGATTCAATTCCAGTAGAATAGGAATATCAATTGAAAACCAGATTTTAAAGTGCATTTATGGAAACACACTCAAAAGTATTTTAATGCTTAAACATAAAATTTTGTAGATCTGAATGGTGCTTATTAGGAATGGTGCTTTAATGCAGTCAAGAGTGTAAAAGGCATTAGAATCCCAACAGGAAAGTTACATCTGTGCAAGTACCTGAAAAGAGCTGAGAGGTTCTTTAAGAAAAAGCTCCGGTATTTCCACGTGACCCACCGAAGGGAAGGAGCACTGGTATGCTGCCAAATTCCAGGAGAGCTGAGCAGTGATTAGAGTTTAACTTTGGCATTAGACAGGAGGCTTTTTTCCCCTTGAAATTCTCAATGTAAAAAGGGCTGAAACTTTTTCTCAGCTTTTCAGTTAGGGGAAAAGAAAAAAGCCAAGCCCCACCCTCAAAAGCTAATAAAGAACTTGCTTTAGGAAAACATCTGGTAGCTTTGAGTGCCTCAGTGCAGGGAATTGTGCATTTTCCCAGAGTGGGAGTGTGGTGTGCACACTGGTTCTGAAGCCATGAGCTGCATGGGAGGTGGACAAATAATTTTGCTGAGTCAGAAGTAGGAATTAATAGAAGAAGAAGAAGCTGTGAGTTCTGACAGACTTTAAGCAGAAGGAAGACTGTCTGGGATGGTGGGGAGTCATGAGGTGAGTTCAATGTAATGCTGCTGAAGAGTGTGACAATCCCATGTCACCACATGCAACCACAGCTGGGCACTGCAGCTTCCCAGCAGGACACAGCCAGGAAAGGCACCTCAGGAACAGTGAGGAGACCTGGGTTCCACAGCTGGGAGTCAAAAACCAGTCCTACCAGCTGAGGAAAGAGGTCAAAGCACAGCCCTGCCAGCTGAGGAAAGTTCAGAGAGAAGCAGAGAGAACAGAAAGAAGCTGAGATGAAGGGCAGCCTCTCAAAGCTTCCTGCAAGTTCCACTGGCTGGAACACCGTGCCCGTTTGGCCAGGGTCTCTTGGGCACACACCCACAGCACAGTGAGAGACTCCTGGGCTTTTCATCTGCTTAAAAGAGTGCAGCTTCAGTAGCCAAAAGTGGTAGTGAGTCCTACTCCTCTCCTCAGCTACACAGCATTAGCCCGTGCAGACTTTCACCACCTCCACCTGCATTCCAGCCCTGAGGCCTTGGAAAACAACCAGAGCAGCCCTGGAGCCCCCCAGGCTTCAGCCTCTGGGGACAGTCCCCAGCCCCAGGGCTGCCACCAGCTCTCACAGCTGGGACCAGAGGCAGCAGCAGCTGAAGTCCCCACAGGACCCTGCCAAGGAGCTGTACAGGATTAAGGGGACAGGTCAAAGTGTCACTGCTGAAACTTCACCATCACTATCAGGAAACAGTGTTTCCCCGTCAAAAACAAACCAAAAAGAAAAAAAAATCCTCCCCCCACCCCCACCAAGAAACAAAACCAAGAAAAGCAATGCTGTCAAATGGATCAGTCAGAGCCTCACCTTGCAGACAGGAACACAACTTCATGTGCTTTTAACAATGAGCCATTCACAGAACCTTTTTTTTTTTAATCCAGAATTAGGGACTGACTACTGGGCCAGTTTGGTAGTGAATGAGGAAGTCACTGGCTCCTTTCACCTCCAAAAACTTCTAAGGGCATCTGCAATGTGCAAGTGCCAGAGAGGGGTTACTGTGCAGCCACAGCTGGGCCAAAGGGCAGCAGACATTCTACAGAGCAGAAGGTGAAATGAATTTCTATAAAAAAGAAAAGCAAAATGCCAGATTCTTAAGAAAAGTGCCAGCAGACCTTTAATGGTGCTGGGAACCAGCCAAGACTGTGAGTTACATTTCTTTTGAAAGAATCCTGTATAATGAAGCACACTGAAAAAATATGCAGAGAGACTGACAGCAGTGTTTATTTTATTCATGGCACTACATTTATCCAGGGAACTGAAGGAAAAAAAAGCCCTGAACTGAGAAAAAAGGTGGTGGTCTTCCAATAACACCATAAAACCACACAGAGCTAGAGAAGAAGGCCAGAAACTCTTGTTCCCTCTGCATGGACATGGGGATGCTTCCTCTGCAACATCAGTAGTTTTATAGCAAGTGATGGAGCATGCAGGGTACAGCAGACCTTGGAGGGAAAGAGCCAGGGTTTATTTTTTTGAGGAGGTGGGAAGCTGAAGGGGAGGATGAAAAAATTGTATAAACCATGTTTTATAAGAAAAGTTTTAAAGGTCCCTTAGCAGGCTTAAAAAAAAAAGATGAAGTACACTCACTACATTCTTTCTTTCCACGGACGGAACGGGCCAGCGAAAACAACTGACCTCAACTGTTTGAATCCTGTGTGTGTTGTTATGCAACAACCCAGCCAGTCCCCTGCACTTCTCCTGGGGAACTGCACATGGTAGAGAAGTTCATTCGTTAATTACCCTCCTGAATTTGTTTTACTTACAGCTAACCTGCAGCTGACTGCTAACATCAGCAACCATAACAGCAGTTCAAAGAATATTCCCTTTTGCAACAGCACCTAATTTCTCCATACCATAGAACTCTGTATTCAGCTCATCTGGCTCATTCCCTCACAGAGTATTTCTTTGGTTACATGGGTCTTCCACATGGAAGGGAAAGTTTTGGCCTTTTTGCTTTTTTTCAACAGGAAAAATAATTTCAAGTCTTCCATCACTGGCTATAAACCCAAGGCAGGCATATGGCCCCAGCTCTCCACAGCCATACACAGGAACTAATAAATCCTGATTCCTTGCAGGCTTGTCTTCTCTTCCCACCTTCCCCAGCTCACCCCTCCCAGCGAGGCCACTGCCCCAGCCTCCTCCCCAGGGTCCCCTTGCACAGGGAGCAGCTTAGCTCCTATTTCTGTCCTCCAACTACTGCTGGAGCAGAAGGAAGCCAGCGCTGCGCCAGGTTCTGTGTCTGCAGACCACAGATCTTTCTTTGGCTGGGCTTGCCTAGGAACCAGCCAAACTTCCTTGGCAATCCCTGCCTAAAGCAGAGGAAATCTTTGGATTTATCGTCTCCACCAAGCCCTTAATTTTCATGCAACTGGGATTAAGTCAGCTGTCTGCGAGATCTTTCTTGTCACTGAAACTGGCTAAAAGATTTAAGTTATTTTTGAGGAGGGGATAGAACAGGATAGAGCACAAATGCAAAAGCAGTGGAAACCATGCTAAAAATATTTGAAATATGACAGCATTCTCTTAATAGTTGTGTTGTACTTCTGTTCAGCTGAAAGGTGACTTGGGAGAGATTTTGACGGGATTTTGCTGTTTTAAGTATTTCAGATCCTGCCAGTTTCTCTGGCAGTTTCTCAGCATTGCAAGATACTGGTCAAAACATCCTGATTCAGCCAGTTAAGCACAGCTAATTAGTCATCTACTGACAATCCAGTGTTATCCTGGGGCGTGTGTGCTCTTCCCAGGAAAACAAACCTGGAAGTAATAATTCAGGTTCACAGCATAAACAAATGCCAGTATTAATTCAGTCGCCCCCATCTCTTGCACAGATCAAAGGCTGATGTTCCACTGCTTGTTTCCAAACCAGCCCATCACCACAGGAGCTCCCAACTCTTACCAAAGCTTGAGCCCAGCTGTGGAGGTCAGGCTCCATCACTGACCTCCACAACTGAGTGAGAAAGAGCCACTTGTGGGTTTGGTTGGAAGTGCCCAGACCTCTCCCTCCAGGACTTCTGCCTTTGTTTTGCATTCAAGAGATTTGCTGTGCAGTCAGTGACTGGTCTTCAATGAAATGGAATTCTCTCCTACTTCTCCCTCTGCCTGTAGGCACAGTAACTGAACTCTTTCAGAACATCAGAAAATTTGGAACATCTTCATTTTCTAATAATCTCCAGAGTATCATCAGTATACCAAAGTCCTTTGTGGGTAATAATTTTCCTCCTCTGCAAAGGAGAGGTTTTGATTTTGTGCCCTCAGGGCACAGCACTGTCCTGCAGTCCCTCTCACTGAGGCCATGCACAACACACAAAGTGGATCTGATCTCAGCAGCCCTCTCCATCCATCCATCCATCCATCCATCCATCCTCAGGGGTCTCACTCCCTCTCTAAAAGGCAAGTCCTTGGCTTTTGGAATGCTGTCAGACTAGTCAGGTGAGTGCTAGAGGTCTACAATGGCATTTTCCTCTCCTCAGCTTCAATATTTCACTGCACATGCTTGCAGTAGTTGCAGCTCCTCTTCTGGCATGTCTTGAGGGATTGTTTTGGGCAAGCCCAAGTTAAAGATGACATTTTTATGTCATAAAGCTACACTGCATGTTACATACAGAACATTTGTACTGAATGTACTCAGACACTTGTCAAAGGCAGCTTGTGCAAGCTAATTCAGCTTTCTTGTGGACAGATAGAACTGCTGGCTTTCAGTGCAGGACACTGCTATTTCAGCTTTTGTTCTGAAAGAAACAAACCAGTCAAACCAGTGTCAATTTAGTCAACTCAAAGTTAAAAGGAGAACAGCTTAACTCATATTAAAATTTATAAAACTGAATGGAATTGCTTTTCTTTGGGAAAAAATCAGCAGCTCACTCTTTGGAAGATACTTGGCTGACAAAAATAATCTGCCAAAGAGGAGTTACTGAGGGAAGCTGACAAGCAGTGCCTTTGCCTTTTGCCAGTGCCTCTGTAGACATATCCAGCATTGTCACCTTCAGGCACCGATCCCACGCCTGCCACCTCTCAGGCTTGGAATATTTCAGCTCCAGAAATGTTCAGCAAAACATAATTGTAATTAAGTGTCAGGGAAAGGGGAGTGAGGGATCTTTTCCTTCAGATAAAGTGTTACTACTCATAGTGTTGGTTCTGCTGCACAAAGTCTGCTACCACAGGCAACAGAGAAAATTAATTGCTTCCCTTGGTTCTGACATAATCTCACAGACCTCCTGCATGTAATTACTAACGTGCTTCCCATAAAGCCCTCCAGGAACTCACAGCCAGGGGCTCTGACTCCTGGAACAAACCAGGGGTTACACAGCTCTTTCAGAGAGTGACAGTGCTCCAGATGCACTCACACTGCCAGGTCACACCGCTGGCATCAGTCACCGCTGGCCGCAGCAGCACTGCTGCACTCAGCACAAGCCACAGCTGTGCTGCTGATACTGCAGCCTGTCCATGGGGCTGACACTGCAAGCCTTTTTATTCTTTTAAGACAACCAAAGCAGAATTAGGTGCCCTATCCTTCAGGTTTTTGGAGACATGTCTGATTTGGAAGCATTGTAACAGTAGATTTATACTACCACTTGTCAAGAAATTCATTGGAGAAAATTCCTTGAGCTTTTTTCTAAACATTTGAATTTCACTGGGGTACATGTAGAAGCACAGATCACTTCCTTTCACTCTTCCAGGGAGCAGAAATCCCACTCAATCCCACCCTGTGCTCACCTGCAGCCTGCAGTGCCCACTCTATGGAGCTGCTGATAAGCCACTTAGAGGGAGTGCAGGAATCTCACAGGAGCCAGCGGTGTCCCAAAGCAGCAGCTCAGACTGTTGGCTTTTGTGATTAATTGTGCTTGTTGTCTTCTCTACACAATCTGAGTGGGTCAGTGAAGGAGAAATTCATTATTACAAAGGCTGTAGCACGTCAGGCTGGAATTTTAATGTCAATTCCTTGAAGGGAAACTGAATTCCAGCAAAAGAGTGCCTTTGGAATTAAATGGTATCTATCCTATGAATACATTATTTATTTTTAAATGAAAAAGACCATATAACAGACAAGCTTGGGTTGGTACCAAACAGTCCATTCAGCTCTAAACACAGACCCAGACAAGCAGAGTCTCCTTCAGGACATGGGTAACAATCTCTTAACCCCCAGCTTCTCCTCTGCAGGTATTTGAACTGCAATGACTCAGAAATTCACTGTTCTGTTCAAGCAGAGGCTCTTACCTGAGCAGTTCATTCTCTAACAAAACCCTGCCACACCTGAAAAGCCAGAGGAGTTAATGCCACCATTTGGAACAGCATAGGCAATCAAAGACTCCTCTTCTAAGAGCAGCTTAGAAAGCTTAAATGAGCCTTCAGAGCAGCCTTAAGAAAGATTTTTCTGCACCAAAGCCTTATTATCCCAATTTTTTTTCCCCTAACTTAGGGATGTTTTGCTTTGAAAAAAAATTAATTACAGCTGAAGAGCTGTTGCAGCAAAGTAAATGTAAGAGTTATAAGTTCTTCCACTTCTATCCACTGTCACCATATTTCCAAACTCACTTTCAACTTCACCTCATCTGAAGATGAAGTCTTCACTTGGTTTTCTCCCAAACTAATAGAGTAGAATAGAATTTTCTTCATATACTCAAAAAATATTTTCTAAAGCCCATCTTAAAGGGTTAAAATTGATTATTCACATTAATGAGCTAATGAAAACATTATGGCAATTCTAAAATGATAATTGTTTCATGGTCACATAAGGATTCCCTTCTGGAGAAATTATATTCTAGAAAGCCAAAGCTTAGCTGATTTATATTTCAGAGGCAGGGTGACTCAACATTCATACTTGGAACTTCAATCTGTGCAGGGGAACAGAGGCATCCAGTTGATATGAAATGAAACAAACAATGAAAACAAGCAGCAGAATCCTAACTAAATGCCCACTCCTTCTGTGCTTACTGGGAAGCTCTTCTTACACCCAGCCAAGGGAGAACACTTGACTATTGGCAGAGAAGAGGGATTTTCAACACTCCAGCAATTCACTCCTTAAACTTCCCATAGCCTGGATTTGAATCCTGCTAATTCAGGATCAGTGCTGTACTTGGGAACAGTGTTCCACAAAACACATCTGAAGCTGGTGAAGCACACAGCTGTCTCCCCAGCCCCAGGAAATACGTTATTTTGTACCAAAGCAGTTGTGCTGTGAGCTGTCCCAAGCACAGCTCTGCTCCACTGGCACGGGACACAGCCCCCAGCTCCAGAGGACTGGCACTGGCAGGGGCTGGGCCAAGCCCCTGCCTGGCAGCTGTCACTAACCCAGGGACACAGCTCACAGCCAACCTGCTCCTCCTGCTCACAAAGCTTACCCACACCCTGCTCCCACACAAACAGTTCCAGGAGGGCATCTCCCGGACAAAAGCACAGCAGAAAGCAGTCTGGATTCATGTTTATTGAAGCCAGTAATTAAAGACGTCCTCATTTTGCCAGCACTAGAAAGCAAGGTTCCACATGACTGCATACTGCACCTGGTTAAAGCCATACAAGTGGACTAAGGTTTGTTTCATACATTTGCAGTCCTAATTGTAAGTTGGAAGAAAAACCAATAAACTTAGTATACAGGACAGTGAACTTTCATTTACAGCATGTATATTGTTAAGTTCACGATGTACAGAGCAGTCACTTTCAACGTAGTTAAATTAAATAAAATACGAAATTCTGTTCAGTTTAAACAGTTGGATTTTTTTTAATGCCAATAAAAAAAGTGCAAACTTAAAATCAAGCAGCATAACCACAGCATTTTTATGGAGGGCCAATCTTTAAAGTTTTCTATTTGCTTCAAGTTGAATGCTTTCATTTTTTGTTTTCTTAGTTTAAACATGAACAGTAGATGCAGTCACTATAATGCATATAAATATAGGCATATAATAGTTTAAACAGTCTACCATACAAGTGTATCTGCAAATAAAATGAAGTTTCACTTGAAAATGTAAAGGCTGTTTGCATTTGGCCTTTGGTTCCAATGCTTGAAGACACCAGAATAACAAGTGTGCAGCTCACCAAAGCCAGCAGACTTTGGCACCCACAGGATGCTACATTACTTACAGCTCTCTTCAGTAAACTAGGAGCATTCACTTGCAATTAGAAACTGGAAATCTGTCCCTGTTTTGTCTTTCTTCAAAGCTGGTAAGTTATGACACAGTAACAGTTTTGATCAGTTTTACTATACTCAACATTTTTATACACACGGAAAATACTTCCATTGTAAGTTTTAGCCATATTGCTAGAAAAGTGCTTATCAGGTTAGATGACAAAAAAAGGCAGTTTCAGACTGAGGTTTTCAAATTATGCCATTACAATCACACAGTTTAGTTTTCTTGTCCAATTTTTGATGGTTTAGTCTCCAATCTCACTTCTCAGTGTCAGTAGGACAGTGTGTCATTACTTCTGGTGTGGTAACTTGCAACTGGCACCCATTACACCAGAAAGTGCATCCACGTCACCATCAGCCAGCCACAGTCTTAGTCTAACTGTTATCTAAACAACTGTATAATTTCAGGTCATACAATTTCTTAAAAAAGTAAAAAAAAAAAAAGAAACCAAAAAAACCAAAACAAACAAACAAAACAAACAAACAAAAAACAAAACAAAAAACAACAACAAAAAAAAAAAACACCCAAAAATAGAGTATTTTCAACCAAAAAAACTGGCACAAGTAACATACTCATGATGATGTTTGTCCAAGAGGCAAGTAAATACTCTTAGCTTTCTAGATGTCCAGACATACTCACACGAAAAGCCTCTTGCTGTAACATAGGAGTTGAGGTTAACACCCAGCACTGTGTTAGTGGTCAGTCTAATTCTGTATCTTAAAGTAACAATATATATTAGGGAAGTTATATCCAGACATCAGATTTAGTACAACAAGTTCATATCAATAAAAAGTAAACTCTGTATAATTCAAATTGTGGTTTTTCCCTTCAGCATTAAGAGCACAGAATATGCTTGGTATTTTTAATTTCTGGTAGTGTGTCCATGTAAAACAAGCATACTGTGTATAAAATCAAAGTGCCATTTCAGTAACCACTGCAGCTGTGTTTGTTTGTACAGAATGAGGGTTTATGTGACCATGGACAGGGTTCCCTTAGAGCAATGGGGACAACCACAACCCATCTTTCCAAATGAAATGCTACATGAAAGAAAACACAAAACAACTTCTTCAGGATGTCCGTCGTGTACACATTCATACTTTTTAGGTTACCTTCAGAATTGGAGATGGCTGCACCTGCAGCAGATGTGGTTGGAACTAGGGCCTTGAAAGTTTTTTTTAAAAACCTCCAAAGGTGTAAGGCAGGAATCCATTTTAGCTTGGTAGCTAATATTTAGTTACAAAAAAGTAAGAAAGAAAAATACTGAGAGTGTTCTGTAGCACATTTCATTATGGGAAAATGATCCATCACCCACCATTCTCCATAGGCCAGTCTCTTGGCATAAAAAAGGCAGAAGCTATCAGAAAACAGGATTTAAAATTAAATACAAATTGCCAGACTACTGTTTTTCAAATAAAACCAAACAGTGACTGTTTGTACTACAGTGCACAATAAGTTCAAGCACCTTCTAAAGACACATCACATACTGTGCCAGGCACTTGGAGCTAAACAAGTTTAGTTTCTCCCTTTGTCAGCTACACCAGAAAGGGCATCCACACTCTTAAGACTTCTTTATAAACTAAAACAAGATTTAGAACAAGAATAAATTCCCATGGTTCTTAGTGTTTGGCCTGGAATTCTCCAATGTAAAGTAGTTTTTTAAAAACAGTGACTATTTACCCCCTGTGAAACACAGGATTTGACAACATTGCTCCTCTCCAGTCAATCCAACATTCTGGTTTCTCGCTGTCCCAAATCCGTTTCCCCTTTTAGGGCTCCATTCCCCACCTTGGCTTCTTTCCCCCAGTTAATGCTGTTCCACCACCACCACTCCAAGAATATAATGCATTGCAAACATACAAGTAGCCAATTCCAGAAACTCTGCAAGAGGGTTTCAGTTCTCTTCCTTGCCTCGTGTGCAGTCAGTAGTACTTTTAAGAGAATTCTCCATTTTGCTTCTCTGTGTTCTTCACAACAGGAAAGGCAGCTGCACCTGCTTTACCTCCAAACCAAAAGAATTGCCCTATATAAACTCTAAATGGTTATCTTATACAGAGGGATTTTATATGCAAACTTCCTGAATGTGCACTTTTTACTGGGACAAGGCAACGATGTAGTAAGCTCATTTCCCCTGCCCCAAGAAAACTGATAGCATCTGCCACAGCAGAAAATTCCTGGTCTTATCAGATCACTATACATAGTTATTTGGTCATTTACATCTGCATTGTTCTGCCCATCAAGCCTCATTCTCTGTGGGAGGAGAGTTTGTTGTTACCATGGGGTCAGGCTTTCGAGTGATCCTGTCCAGCTCCTCCTGAGCATTTGCCAAAACTGTCTTTTGTCCTGGAGAGAAAAAGCACACAAAGCAATTTAGTTTCAATGAAATGTTTTCACCAAGAAGCACAAGTGTTCAATAAATCACCTTTAGATGACAATATATTATTTATTTCTCATTATTTTGCCACCTTCCCAAGGCCACAGATCCTGGCACAATGCAGGGTATTTTTTTGTGAAAAGACTGATACTCAGGTTTGATTCACTTTAAAGAGATGAAAAGCTGAATTACACAGCAGAAAAAAAAGCACAGCGATATGTTTATAGCAACTAACATTTAAAAATAACTATATTTAATCTTCCACAAAAATCAACCATACACAATTCTATTATTGGCATTGATAGCAAGGACATTACTTAAACCCAACTTTTAAGCACAAGGTATGTAGGACACTTGCTAAAAAAGAAATCCCATTTATTTGGTCGCACTTGTACCCAGCGCATTTGAATACGAAATAAGTAACAGGAAGAGCTCTCATATCTGCAGACAAGGCTTCCCTTCAAAAGGGGACAGGAATTGCATACTCATGTAATATCTCCAAGCAGGCATTTCAAAGCACTTCTTCAATTGGAACCAGACACACTGAAGTATTTCATGGGAAGGCATATCTTACATTTCTATATCAGACTCAAAACTTTTTAACAATTCCCTAATTGAACCATCAGCTTACTTCAGTGTTTCTGAAAATTACAAACCCACAGACAAATTCATCACCAAAATTAGAACGATAGATCCTAATGCATGGAGCATACAACCATTTAAGATTAAAAAGCTATATTTTTAGACAAAAAGTAGATTATATAACCATGTACAGCTTCCTTACATAGCCAAAGAATTTAACAAGCATCTGTTTTCCAGCTCAAATGTGTGTGAAATATTAGGTGGATTTTTTCCAGGGTACATGCTGAAAACATTAAGAAGGCAAGATTTAACTGGTAGAGATTCAAGTGGTTTTTTCCTAAGTACAAAGACATAACCAAGTTAAAAGGTTACCTTTAATCACTAGGAAGGTTTTAGCACTAGTCATAAGCCACAACACCCTACACAGCATCTACTCAAAGTAGGAGTTAGTATATTAATTAATGCACTGTAACAGAACTTAAAATACAAAACACTTCATGTGTAGACCAATGGGAGTTTGTGTAGACCTGGGAGTTTAAAAAGCCTAAACCCTAAAACAATAAAGACCACACAAAATCCTCACTTAAACAAGAGCAGATCTAAACAAAACCCACAACTTTGCTTTTTATGCTGGATGAACTGGCTCCTTAGGGCTCCAAAATAACTCCAAGCAGTGTCCTGCAAATACCTCATGTGGACAGGAAAAACTCTCCCAATGCCGGGGAACATACTCCCCTTTACCACCACAGAGAGCACCTTCCAAAGGAGAAGAAATACAGGGAGCAGTTTTTAAGAAAATAAGAGTTTCCCCTCAATTACGAATGGGAGTGACACTTGCTTTCAGTTTCCCTATAAATTTCAAGGAGTGATGGCCTCATTCAGTGAGACGTGTTCTGGACAATTACATGCCCCCAGTTCTGTACCATTCCCCTTGCTAGAATAGAGTAAGAGCAGGGAATCTGAGTTCTTTATCCTCTGTACAGGAATACAGAGGGAAGGCAGCCTTAGAATTTGCAAGAATCTTCTTGTGAATATTAATGAAATAACTGTGCGACAATAGAAGTTCAGATGTAGAAAAACAATCCACTACAGAAATAACCAATTGAAGTTTTATGAAATATCACAGTCTAGACATCAAAGAGAGTCCAGAAACAAAGGCAAACAAGAAGCATGGCATAGCAGGAAAAATGGACATGACACTGCCCAGAAGAGAGATTTTTCTCAGGTAAGAACTGTCACAGTGAAACCAATCCCTCAATGAGGCTGACCAGTATTGTTGAGACCCACAATGTCACTCTCATGCTGGGACAGAATCTCAACATTTCAACCTCAGGCTGTTCCTAGCTATGACAGAAACAGATGGTCTCTTTAAAGCTAAATATTTTTGTCATCAACCTTCTGAAAACGTCAGGCTCTTTAAACAGTTTAGACATTTGAAATGCTTACAAAGATAATTTTAGCACATTACTCGCACAGAGGATGCTGCTGGAAATAATGCTTTCTCCAAGATGTTCTGCTCAACTCTTCCACAAAGGAACAGGCCATCTCTTCTGCTCTCACCAGCACCAGGTACCTCACAACCCCAACAAGAGCTTTCCAGGGAGCAGCATGAGGAGCCCTTACTTTCTCAGCACAGTTTAATCTTACACTGGCTCATGTAAGGTGTGAGCACAGCAGGTGACATGAACAGGCACCTTCTTCTGTGAGTGAAAGCCAACTGTTCTGTTCCCACAGCCAGGAAAGGAAGAGGAGCAGCCAGCTCAATGGAGCCAAGAAAAGCCAACCTTGAGATCATTCAGGAGAAGCACTTCCACCCAAGAAAGAGAACTGCTGCAGCAGGCACTGCAGCGAGGGACATCTGCAGAGCTCAGCACAATATTCTGATCATTCGTGGTCAGGACAAGAATAAGCCAATGGGAACTAATGAAGAAACTAGTGGGGAAAACAGAGCTCAGCCTCTAGCAGGAGACCAGAAGAGAACTTGTCTAATTTAGTCTATCAAAATCAAAGTTAAGGAAGGATGTATGATTGCTGTCTCTACATGTTTCAGGACAGAAATTATCTATTCCAATTAGAAGCTAATGCTGACACAGGGAAAAAAAAAGGCAAAAAAAGCTTGTTATCTTTGAAAAGACCTGGAAGGCATAGTGTGTTCTAGAAGACTCATAGAGTACAGTCCATTACAGACTAGTTTAGCAGTTTTTCCAGAAAATGCAGTTATGTTTTAGGTGCTTAGAACAGCCTACAAGCCCAACAACCAACAGGGTCTGTCCTGGGAAGTTCTGCCAAGCCACCCACATTTCTGTGAAAGGATAACAGGTCCTGTGCAGAAGGGAGAAGTGGTAGATATCACATCTCACATCACCTTCATGGAAATAAACTTAAAAAAAAAACAACCTTGATATTTCAGAGAAAATTAATGGATTTTAATTCATAAAATTACCCATTAATTATCCATAGCACTGGTCAGTAATTTTATTCAGCAATCTACTGTGTCCCACTGTTGAAGAGAGCAGATATGTAGGTAAGTGTGCCTGAGGAGAAAACAATCGATTTGGAAAGATAGGATTGGGGAAAAAGTTATTTACATAAATTACCAAAGCAATGCATGATGATAGAATGGAAAACAATGATTAAGCAAACACACAAGCTTTTGAGACACTGAATTTGATACAGACTAGAAACTCTCCTTCCAGGAGGCATGAAATGTATTGAATTGGCTGAATTGTTATGGAAGATCCTGCTCAGTGTCACAGAGATGAAATCAACCCTGTGTCCCCCTGAGAGATGTGAAGAGAACACATCTATAGCACAGATCAGCTCAGCCCTTCCCAGGGCAGGCAGGGCCTTGTCTGCCCCCCCCAGCTGCTTCTGAGCACAAAGCAAACGGGCTGAGCAGAGTGCCAGGGGCACAGGACTGCCACAGCCAGACAACATGGCCTGCACACAAATCTGTTCTTGCAGGCCACACACAATCACAGGCAAAGGGGAACAGCTTTCAAACCCAAACACTGCTGCAAACACAAAGGGGCTACACTGAGCTCCACTGCCACCCAAACAAGACCAAGAGCACTGGGATTCAGAAAGACTGAGCAAAGGAAAAAAGTAACTGAGAAATTAAGTACTGGAACAGGCTTCCTGGAAAGTGACATTACAGCTTTTATTTCTGAGTTTGATTTTTAATCACTAGCCAGGTACTCCCCAACTGACTTTGCTTCAGGTAGAAAGCATGGATGAAATAACACCTAAAAATAATTCCAGTTCTATTTCTATAAAAGTTACTTTGACTTTGTGAGTAAAACATGAAGCTGCATTTGATGAATCAGGGGACATTTTCAGTGTTTAACTGAAGAGGGCATTCTGGATTATGAAAGAACTAGTTCAGTGTTTTTATAACATGGAAGCAATATTATTATGGAAATAATATATAATACAAATCCCCTTTGTTATCTTCATAATAATTAAATTTAATAAAGACAAAATTACAGGATTCATCATGCTGAAACAAAACACAAAAATCACACTTGACTTGCTGTAAGTCCAATCCTAGGCATTTTTGAACTTTTAGAACATGAAATGTCATATATAAACCCTCCCAGTTAAAGAGAAATTTAAAAATAACCAGACTCCAACTGCCTTGGCTCTCTGACTGACAGAACCATCAGTGTGGCCTGGAGTAGGTATTTCTCATTTCCAGTTCAGAAAGCCTTATCTTCCCCTCTCAGCTGAGGGTTTGAGGAACTGTGGGTTTGGCATCACCATTAACAGCCACAAGATTGCACAAGCTTGGGATCAGAAGTAAGGTATCTCTCAATAATTAAATAGCAAAAGAATTCTGGAAGGAAAGCTCCTGAACATTCAGTGTGATGGGAATGCCAGTATTGAACAGAAACAGTCAAAGAATCAAAGCAGTAAATTCCATCTGTCAGGTGGACGATGCATTTTGCACCACCAAGGTCTGGGCAGGTACCAACCCCTCCAACAGATTTCTTTCATTTTCACTGAACTGCTGCATTATTTATCAGCAAGGATCTCCCACAGTGCAGTCACAGCACACACACAGAAGGCACCCATTTGTCAGTGTTATCAGCTGTGTTGGATTGCAATAAAATTCTAAATAATTAATGAGTGAACAGCTTCAAGCTGTCACAAGCAGTGATTCATTTCAGCTTGAACTCTGGGGAGATTTCAATAGTTTCACTGCTAACTCCAGCCCAAACCCAAAGAACTGCATCTCCTTTGCAACAGCAAAGCATCAAGAAAAGAAAGGAAGGAATTCTGAAGTTGAAAAATAAATCAGCACTTTCAGCATAGTGACCAAGACTCAAATGTCACTGAAATCCCAGCAGTGCACTAAAAATTAACAGAATTTAACAGAAGCCCTGGAGTTGTGATGTAGCAGTAGTTTAGCTCTTCTTTTAAAGACATTTTGTACTGTCATCTGTCAAGGTCTGTCACTTTCCTGACCAGTGTAAGAGACACACCCAAGGACCAAGGAGCCAAATAAACTATTAAAAACAAGCTGCAATAACAAGCCCATTACCTGATTTCTTGGCTGTGCTTTGCACTCCTCCAGCACCAGGACTTCCAGGAGAGCCAGTCTTTTTGCTCAAGAGACTGTTAAAGAAACTAGCCAAGACACCTTCACTTGCAGCATTATCTAAAGAAAAAAAACAAATATAGATTACACAGAACACTAAGAGCTGGTAAATTATAACCTATTTTCACATAGATACAAATCTCTTGCCAATCATGGAAATAACCTCAGCTCTGAGAAAGTCTGTCCTTGGTGCAGTTTGAATACCTTGGCATAGGCAGAGATGGCTGAATGCACATTCCTGCTTTTCAGAAATGATTGGGGTGGGGGGGGGGGGCTGTGTAATGAAATTTTAATCTAAATATTGGCATGTTTTAAAGTTTTTAATAAATGTAAAAGCCAAGAGCAAGATTATTAAGTACGGACTTGAAATTCAAAGACTGATAAGCCCATTAACAACATGCACAGATGTTCTAGTACAGCCCTTCATGCCACACTGCTTTTAACAAATCAAAACTTGGCAATTCAGCAATGAGACGGGATCCAGAAGGGCATTTTACCCCCTGGAAGTGAGGCATGGCCATACAGTGCACAACAAAAAACAACACTGGCCCTGCAGACCTTCTTAATGCCCAGAGGGTAAAGAAGCCCCTCAATACCATGGAGCTGCATGTCAGGGAAAGATCTCATTTCCAAGTGACTCCATCTGCTACAGCAAATGGCACTCCCGAGAGGGCTTAGTGGAACAGGGTTTGCTGTGGATTCCAGAATAAGTGATATGAAATATAAAACTGTTCATAGTTTAGAGCAGTCTCCACCCTAATAATCCACCTGATTCATAATACATGTATTGAGGCAATTTAAGGAAATGAGGATGCATTTGACCTCTGTCTGACTGCTTGGCAGTAACAGAACTCTATTCCAAGTCACACAAATGACCAGAAAAGAAATAAAACAATCCAAAGTTATGTCATAAATGCATTTCTGTTATTAAACTAGCTATACAATTAGTGAACAAATACCCAAATCTTTCTACAGAAGAGGATTCATGTTAAGGGAAATAACACATGATAGAACAGTAAAATGCTCATTCATACTTTTAATATTTGGATCTGGTTTCTTAACTGATGTGATTGGTGAGGCACTGGGTACATTGGTGGGACCAGCTCGGCCTTGAGTCCTTGGGGATCCTGCAGGGCCTCTTGCAGGAGATTCCTTAAAGAGTCCAAATCACACACATCAGAACAGAATTCCAAAGCATTAGTAATGTTAAGCAAGTTTAACATCACATACTTTTTCAGCCTTTCTACTGACACTGTAGTGATGCACACTGGAGGAAAAAAACAAGCACCCAAAACATCAGTTATTTTGGGAATGTGCCTCCACTACAGAAAAGGCTGAATCATGGCAGGAAATTTTCAGTTCAATAATCCAATATTTCCACAGTGAATTCATAAGCAACATTTTAAAACACTGCCTCATTATTTATTTCCTTTCTGCAGTTTGCGGAGATTATGTAGGTTACATTTAAATATAAAAAATGGATCTCTGCAGGTTAGAATCATTCCCTTTTCCCTTCAAAGAAACAAAACACCTCCTACTCTTTTCCTTGGATCTACTTACTGATGCTCTTGTAGGCGTTGCTGGCTGTTTGGCAAGGAATGACTGCAAAAACAACATATTAGCATATTAAATATATTTCAAAGAATACAGAAGAATAAAATACAGTGAAGCTGAGTAACCATAAATTTACTTGATCTTTTTCCTGATATTTACAGGATTCCCCTTTGATATTTCCATATTTCCCCACTCTGCCTCTAGAGGAGTGACTGCAAGGAGTAAATAAGCTTTGGGCCTTTGTCTCACACAGCCAGCCCAGAACTCAAAGCCAGAACCACAGACACCCCAGTCTGTAACCTCCAGGACATTTATCATCACCTGGATAGGGAACTATTGCTACATTTTTTAAACTACAGAGCATAGCCAAATTTGACACAATAAAGTCTTTGAAACCTCTGGCTGTAAAGAAACTGCAATGCTCAGATGTTAGGTTTTAAAAGTATTTCTTTTTCACAGATCAACACAACTGTGTGGTGAAATACAAAGTCTCTTCTTCCTCTTCTCCTTTGATGTGAACCTTCTTTCTGTTTTTAGCATATCTTCCCTTCAACTTGCCAAGTTAAGTGACCATATTTCCTACTTGCATTTGTTAGAATAAAGTCTTACTTCACAATTACATCTGAATTTGCAAAGCTGAGAAACAGCTACCTGGTGATTTAAATGAGGAATGAAAAACTAAAGGCAATAACACGGGAGAAATTAAAGTGAAATCTTACATAGTAATGACTTATTTTCATTGTTCCATTCTTACCTGCTGCTTCATAAGAAATACTTGCTCATCTTCTGCTGCCAGCTCTTTATCATGGACTAACTGTTGAACACAACATTTTGTTGTTATAAGTAAAAACTGAAATTACTGTAACTGGTTTTTATGCTTTGGTGATCAAAAGGGAAGAGAGGCAAATCTTTAAGACTACTGTTCACTTTTTTTTTTAACTGTTCTTTCACATTTAAAATAACAGTACCATTAAAGAAGTTGCCATTAAAAATACTGTAAAATAAAAAATATTGGAGTAAATGAACAGTGATGCCAGCACTGTCCTATAGACATGAGCACTTGATAAGTAGCCACATTCCTCTTTCTAAGTCTGGATATTGATCTCATCAGCATCTCTTCCATGAGCTGAGATGAACTTGCTCTGCCTTTGCATGGCAACCTGAAAGCCATGTGAGTACAAATGGAAATGTCCTACAAGAGAATTCTCCATTTTCTGGGTGTGTTTCTGCCCCATGCATGCAAAAATGCTAAATGTAAAAATAGTTATTCCTGGGCTGCCTTTCATTCAATAAGGTGAATGGTTTCTGGGTTTGCTTGCAGTATTTTAAATAACTAATAAATGAAAGCCTGACATTTCACATATTTAGATTAAAAAAAAGAGTTACATTTATATTTGGAGTTCTTCAATATTAATAGTCCTCAACAGCTTTTCAAGCAAACTCTACTTATTTGTAGGGGTACAGAAAGAAATAACCCCTGTTTACCTTTCTTACAGGAGGTTTTACAATGAAGTCCTCATATGCATCTTCTGGTTTTACTGTTGTGAAGTTTTCATGTAAAATGGCAATTTTCTTCTCATTGTCCCAACCAGCAGGTCTGTAAAGAGACTAGAGCTTTACCTTTTCTGCAACTTCTACAGAGAACATTTATTTACTGCCCTCTACTTAAATAAGGCAAATTTATTACAGATCAGCCCTCTTACTCAGCTAAATTCCAAGGATACAAAAACAGGAGTGGTATAGTCTGAGTCAAGTAACATGCACTAAGTAGCTGTTTAAATTTGGGATTCCACAAGACTTGCATACTAAGTTTTTGAACAACATACCATTCAATTTAATTTTATATCCATGTTACATGCAGTGCAGTGCTAAATAAACCCCCCCCTGGCACCCTGCTGCTTGTCCCAGTGACTCACATAAAAACTGCATCCTTCTCTACCACTAAGGCAGGCGTGGTAAACTGGAAACCATAGGTTTTATGTACAATGTACTTATACAACAGGTCAAGGTTCTTCTCCTCCTTAACTGATGTATAAATCAAGGCAGCCCCATCTGGGCCTCTGGTTAAGGAAAATTAGGTAATATACAGTTTCTAAATTATAATAAGAATTTCAAAACAGGAATTAATAGATTTATAGCTACTAATTAGGCAAAACAAGACATTTAGTATACAGGATGAAGGGGATATAACAGGGCAAGGCTTGTGGCACTTTTCAGTGGCATACACAGAAGTTATCCATCCTCCCAGGCTTACATGGAAACTGCATCCCATTTCATTTGGAAAAAGTCAAAAAGTTAATACACACATGAGATCTCAAGCTTACATGGAAAATGCAATTTCTGAGGGGAAAACCAAGAAAGAACACTTCATGAAATATAAGGCAAACCCTTTGTAAAAGAACAAAAGGTCCAAGTCCCATGCACAAATTAAAAACTATAAAGTATTTTATACATCTGTCAACATTTTTGAAAAAACAAACTATATACATACTTACCTAAGGTTAGGTATGTGTAGCATATACCCTAACCAATACCTAAATACCAAGCAATCTTGCAGAGCAATTTCTTGGACGAGTGTTACGTGCAATTCAACACGAAAACATCTCTTCTTGCTTCCAGATCAGAGGCAATCTCCTCAGCACAGAGAAGGATACACTGTAAGCAGAATCTGCGGATGTGTGACTGAATGAAGTCAAAGTGCTCTTCCCTGTAGTCGTGCTCCTTCTCCAGGACACTCACTGCATCACACTGGGAGAGGCAGGAAAACAAACCAGAAAAACCCAGGCATTTAATCCCAGCACATCTTAAAACACCTTCCTTAATCTTACACACTCCCATCACATTTACTTTGAGTCTCTGGTTCCAAAATAGCACCGATAAATCAAACGCTAAAGTAATTAACATATAACTGATAAAGTTATTACTATTCCATCAAAGTAAAAATTGATGTCGATGGCAGAAGCTCACTTGTAGAACAAATCCCTCCACTGTTAATCCAGAATTCATTTTGCATGCCTGCAGAAAGCATGCCTTTAACAGAGAAGTAATGAAAGGCAGCAGAGCAGCCAAGAGAAGCAGAGGCTCACCTTAGTGCACACCACGAGCACGGGAATGCCCAGGTTGTGAGTCAGCACGTTGTCTCCGAGGGGAAGGGAAACGTGTTCATCCTCCTGGCCAGACCCAGACGAGGGGCCTCTCCTCTGTGGGGATCCTTGGTAACCTTCTTCAGGTTCTACATACTCCTGAAACTCCTTTATAACTATTAAAAGAGAGAGATTCTTAGGCTGCAACAAATGAACTAGCTCTTTTTAAAGCACAATTAATCTATAACCAACCAGAAATCTCAAGGGTTTTTTTTTTTATTTTTATACTACCTGAGAACTGAATGCAAGTTAAGCCTTGTTGCCCTTTCCAACAACACAATACTCCTCCACCAAAACTTACAGGAAGCTAAATCAAGTGGGATCTGGAGTCATTATACATAAGCACAATTATTTGCAAAAACACGTATTCCTGAACGTTTCATTATAGAGCAGTTGACAACAGAAAACATAAATGTGGTTTAGCAACACAGCCTATACCCTGCCATTTGTACCTATTGTGGAAGAAAGCATGGTGAAAATGTAAATGTACACAGAAACCACCAACCTGAAACAGCCACTTTTTCATACAAACAATTACTTTAGCTCCTATTACTCTACATTTCTGTTGCAGGCATCCAGTGCCAGAAATATAACACCTATGTGCATAAACACAGACTGAAGGGCATCTGCAGGCTACCTGAAGAGACTCAGCTGCATTCTGGAAAACTACAGTGGGGTCCAGAGGAAACTCAATGCTTTTTATGTAATAGTATTTTAATTTTATGGCAACAGTATTTATGGCAATAGTATTAAGGCCATTTTGGAAATGCTCTGTGAAATCACGTGCTTCATCAAACGTGGGCTGCAATCTACACTTTAATGTCTTTTATTCAAGACCAAAGGCACAGACCAGCTAAATCTGTGTCCTGGATGTGGCTGCTCCAGGCACTCACTGCCCCGAGGCCCTGGGCTCTCCTCCTCTTCACTCAGCCATAAGGAACTCTCACGAAAGAGCCAAGCAAACTCCATGATCTGCTCCCACAAAGGCTCTTTCATTTTAGAAACAGTGGGAGCAGAGTGACTGTAGGGACATTCAGGAAAAATCCTTAGAAAAGCCACCAGTCTCCAGCCCAGGCACACAGAGAGGCTGCTCAGAACACCCTCTGTACCAGGGAAGAAACTGCAATGAGCCTCTTGAGCTTTAGGAAGTGGTAAAACCTCAGGGAAGTTTCTTATACAAGCCTTGCAAAAAGAAGTCATGCTACCATTTCAAAACAGGAACCATTCCTGCAATGGCATGGGTGCGTGGGAGGAAGAACAAATCAGAAAACTCTTCTGTTTAAAGCTGCACAATCTACAATGTTTAGCTGAAATATAAAATTGTGTGATTCCTGTGGAAGAGAACTCCATTCCAGAGAAAAGCCTAGAAACCCCAAACTAAACATAGACCATAAGACTTCCAATCACCATTTCAATATATGCCAGGGTGCAAAGAAGTACAAACAAATGAAAATGAAATGCAGTTGCTTTTAACACGGGGAGGCAGTGCCTTCTTGTGGCAAAGAAACAGCAGTGCTCCAAAGGATGCTGTCTCCAGGACTGTTTCTTAGTCAGCTACAGCAAAGCAAAATTCCATCAAACATTCTGCACATTCCATGTGTTTACTATCTCACCAAAAGCATTTAACTAGAAAAGGAGTTTTCTGAAGTGGCACTTTCCTTTATTACCTTTCCCATTACTATTTACTGTTGAGGCCAAGTGTATTAGAGTAGTTCAGATGAGTCTCTCTGACTTAATCACACAGAAAAGACTATTTGACAATACAGCTCTCCATTTACCACAGCATAATAATCAGACAGGATTCCTTTCCTGGTTTTTGTTCATATCAAAGCAAAATAATCTTTTCTTTACTGAGCATAAATCCCTTCATATTTGGGGAAAAAAGGCCTCTCCTGAAAAGAGTAACAGTCAACAACACGAGAAAACACAAGATGCTCTAAGAATTTTAGAAATGTAAATAAGAGCAAATGCAACATGGAAATTTCAGAAGTCTGATGGTTTCATCCTCAGGAATTTCTACTGAATGGGAATGAAGGGCATAATCCCAGAGAGCCACAGCTCCCAGCCCCCCTCTCCCCAGGAGTCAGCAGGACCCAGCAGCAGCACCAAGGCCACACCGCACACATGGAGGGAGAGGGGTGTTCTCCCTCCCTTCCCCCTTCCGGAGGGAGAACACCCTTCCCCCCTTCCATGTGGAGATGAGCTCTGTGTGGATTCCCAGGGATGCACCTGGCCTGGCATTAACCCTGCCAGACCTGGAGCAACGGGACACAACACTGGGGCCAACAGGGGCAGCTCTGAACAAACAACTGCTGAGTTACCAGAAGGTACCAGCCAGAGCAAGCACCTCTGACTACAGCACCCTGAGCACACAGACACCACCTGAACTCAGGAACAAGTGGGAGTTCCTGACAGCAATAGGCTCTTCAATACTGCTCCAGGCTTCCACTCAACCCCCATTCCCTTCAGAATTTAGTCCTAAGAAATCCAAGTGAACCTGAACTCCAGGCACTGTCAGATGCCCTGATGCACAAACTGCACTCTCACAAAGTAACAAAGCAGCTCACTGCACTTAAAACTTTCTTTGACACACAGCAATTTCATACTTTTTCTTACCTCCCACAGCTATGTCTCATTTGAGCTCTATTCTCAGGCTTTTAATGGATATAAAGTTGTGTGTCCAAACAGCTCATAAAATCATTCCTTTTTCCTTTTTTTCTAATGAGCTATGAATATTATTGAATATTATCTCCTCCCCACAGTTCTAATTGAGGAATCATCTTCTATATGGTATGGAAAACAACTATTTTCTTTATTAAGAAATAGTGAAAATTACTTTAGTTTAAGGTTTTTCAACAGGAAATACCCCTAAGATGATGCACATAAAATAGGAAGCCAGAAAAACAACAGTTCCTCTGGAAATCTGTAATATTCTGCCACCCATCACTAAGGCTGAGTACTCAGAATGGCCTACTACATTAAAAAAATTCTCACCAGGTGATGATGTGCCATTAAAATCCCACCTCTACTACAGAGTGCTGATTTATCTACAAACTTGTGGCTCTTTAGAGTTTTGCATTGAACACAGCAAATGAAAGCGAGGTTCCAGCAAGCTGTTTTGTTGCTGTTGCTCACACGAGGCGCTGCAAGGTAACTCCACCAAAACCTGCTGCACTGCTCAGGACATGCACTGACTAGAAGCACCACTGAGACAGCAATCCACAATTATTTTAGGTTGGGTTGTTCCAGCAACAGTTATCTGCTCAGGCTTGGAGTGCTCTTAAACTGCAATGTGGAAATGCAGGCAAATGCTACAACTTAATGGATAAATCCCAAAGGCTCTGAACAGCAAAATGAGAAAAATGAAGAATATTTTTCTGAGACAATCATTCCATATTTACACTCTTCAAAGTTTCACAATCGCTTTTAGCTTTTTTTGTGCCCTATCTTTACTGATCATTAAAAATTTTAGTCTTGTGAAAAGAATTCTTAGACAAAAGATACCTGGATAAACTATTTTTAAAAAATCTTTTAGCTTTAGGAATCTTTCAGCTCTATGTCAAATCAGAAAAGCAAAAAGGTAGACAATAAATTCTAAAACTAATTCAGCTTGAATGGGACAGTACACAATTTGCAAAAACATGTTATTGTTTTTCAATTCTTTAGCTTCAAACACCCCAGAGGTCATTGGTCTAATTGCCATTTTACCAGTACACCTCCCTTCTGCAGTTCTTGATTCCTGACAGCCACCTTATCTGCTCTGCTGCCTTAAAAAAAGGGAGGCAACATCCCTGAAATAATTATTCAAATAATGAATTCTCACAATTGAGCCTGAATTAAATGGACATAGCTGGCATTATGTACCTGACCCCACATTAGCCAAGCTCTTAGCAAGGAACCCCGAGAGGAGCTCAGGGATGGAGGGAGTGCAGGCAGGCAATGCTCTGGGTACATTCCCTGGAAGGCAGCCTGGGGCTTCCATGTGTGTCCTGCTGCCCACTCCAGAAGCTCCAACTCTAAAGGGAAGCTTCTCACCCAGCCAGGCAAGCCAAGAGTCAGAACCTCAACCAGCAAACACAGGAGCAAGGGCTGGGTGCAGAAAGGCCTCCCAAACCCTGCCAGCAGAGACAAGGCAGCCCCAAGTCCAGCTGCACTGCCAAGGGTGAGCTAACAAAGGCATCTCTGGAAACTCTGAGCACCTTAGCAATGGAGAAGGAACAACCCAGCAGCACTTCCAGTGGATGCCAGTGGGGCAGGACTGGGCAGTGTTTCCCCAGGGTTCCTGGTGCTGAGTGTGACAGCCAGGGAAAGCACTGTGGACATTCACCTTGGGATGGAGGAGCAGGAGTAAGGGAATACTCTGTCAGAGAAGTCAGGAAACACATCCATCCACGTGGTCTGATGCTGCAGGGGGCTTAAATTTAGCAGATCCCATCACTCTGCACTCCATTTCTATGTTTCAACTGCCCTCATGTGAACTTTATTATCCTGGTTTTTACATATTTGGGCTGTTGCAAGCCAGTGACTTCATTTCCTAAGTGGCAGCCTACCCCCGGAGGCACAGGCAGCAGGATTTCAGTAAGGAGAGCTTTGCTGTGTTGCTTCAGGATGGGCAGCAGTCCCAAGGCAGTCACCAGGCACGTGTGCAGTACCCTGGCCAGTGCATTACCCTGACACAGCTACAATGGGCCTTTCCTCAGGAGGAGAATGCCAGGACATGGTGGCCAAAGTTCTGAGCACAGAGCTGGCCCTAGGGACAGTCTGCAAGAAGCCAGAGATGTGTCCAGGTGACACAAGGGTCTTGCACAAGGCCTGAGAACAGATGGAAATTTGAAGACATCAAGGCCCTGTGTGCCACAGCTGAGCCAGGGGATGGCACTGGAGCCAGACACGGGGGAACTCAGCCCCCTTCCCCATCGCCTCTTCCCTTGACTCCAGGAGAGCTCAGAACAAGCCAGGAGTTTCTATGATACTTTAGAATTCTCTATCTAAGATACCACTATTGGAAAGCCTAACTAAGTTCCTCAGACAGGGCACTCAAGCTTTGCCATAGCTCCTTCACAGAGTGCACTCTGAAGGGAAGGCTGAAAAGCTTCTCTTTCCAAAAGGAAAATTTAAGTGCACAAACTCGCCCTCTATTTGGATTGTCATAACATTTGCAGGGTCTCACAAATGTGCAAATTGGGTCAAGTGCTGGATTTTGATACTAGAACTGCCTTTCCATTTCCCATTCCAAAAAATCTCTGACACACTTTTTTCCCCCTAAAAACTCTCATGTTTCACTTTTTGTTTAAATGTAACCTGATGATCAAGCCCAGTTTCAATCACTAAGTCTAAACTGCAGCTGGTATGCTGTAGGCACAAGGCTTCTGGGAACATAATATTTAACATTCATAAAGGATTATCAGCTATACAAATACACCTGAGTGGTCACAGGTCAAACAGATCACACTGCTCCCTGTGGTAGCTCAGGAACCTACCAGCCCATATCTGCAAGGGTTCCACACTCCAGCACAGAGAGCCACCAGGAGCAAAAGCAGCAAGCACAAAGGATCAGTCTGAATCTACTTCATCTGAAAGGACTGGAACATGCTAAGGTCTTTTCCACTAAAGAAATTTATTTTGGAGTAATTCAGTATGAAAACAGAAAAAAAAAAATCCCAAGAAACATTCAGCGCTACTTTAGGAAAGCGCCGCAGGATCCAATACTGCAACAGTGACTGCCTGCCAGTGCTAGATCCCATCCTGCCATGGATACGCCAGGAAAGAAGGCTAATTTGTACAACATTCCTAAAGTCACAGGGTAGGAATGGCTGTAGTGAGACACAATTAACTTCACCAGGTTCACAGAAACCAAAACCAGTTCTGAGCCATCAGAAAAACAAGGGCAGAGAGACTTTCTGTAAGACAAGCACAGTATGGGAATGGGAGCTGGCTGAGATATCACAGCAAAGCAGACAGCTCACTTCATCACTGAATTTTGTCACCATCTTTTAAAAACTGAATCTGTAATTTTGAGTTATTTTTTTAAATTGCCCTTTTTAAAAATCAAATTATGAAAATCTCATTATTGCCCAGGATCTAGACCAATAATTCACCTGATGTTTTGTCAGCACAGCAAAACTGGAAGAGTTGTTTTAAAGCCTAACACAGTATATTTGAATTAGTGTTGCAATCACAACTTAAGAGTAATTTTTATCCAGCCCATTCTCAAAACACTGACCAAAAGAAATCCATCAAATGTTGTGAGAGCTAATTAAAAAACCAACAGCAATGTATGGATGCACAAAGACTTACACTTCTGCTCCATGTGCCTCATCTCTTCTGGAGGAATTTTCATCTTATCAATGTGTTCTTGCAAGACACTGGCCCACTTCTGTAAAGACTCCATAACAGTCCAAGGTCTAGACATATCTGCAACAAAGACCACGATGGTGTCTTGCAGGGATTCAGCAGAAACAGCAAACTTCAGCAGCCCTTTGTGGTACAAGTCTCCATCCAGGATCCAGACGTTGCAGCGAGTGTGATCTGAAAGGAAAAGGCACAGTTGGAAGCCAGCAGATGCCAGGGCTTGCTTTGCCAGGCTGGGAATGACCAGGTGAGAGCATCAGTGTTCAGTGGAAGGAGCAGACCCAGCTAGCAGCATGCTTTGCCTGCTTATTTATAAGACAGGTTCCTGTGTAAATGCCTACATTAGTCAGAAATGCTTTCATTTCTGGGTTCAGAACATTTTCCTTAAAGAAATAATTTCTGTTCTTGAGCTTTTACTCAGGACAGCTGTCAGGACAGTTTTTAATCACTTCACAACATTCCTGCATTAGAAACAAGCACGGTGAACCCAGAACACAGGGGATGTGTGAGTAAGGCCCAAAGGGGCGGCCCTGCCCCAGCCCAGCAGGGGATGAACGCTGCCCTCGGTGTCTCCCAGACTCACAAGCTGGTTTCACACACTCAAGAAACTTCCCAGCAGAACTGAGCTGCAAACAAGATACCAGCAATAAGCAGCTTAAGTTTCTAGCACAGGAGTGGGAGGAGCAAATACAGGATGAACCCCCCACCTTCCCAACAAGGTTGTGCCACCTGCTCTTAACTCACACTGACTTAACACCAGCTCCTTCTGCAGGCTCCTAACCAAATAAGCACTGGGGAAATGACCTGGTATTGCTGCTTTTGTGTTTCTTCCACAAGTGTTTCTGATAGTGGCAGGATGCTTCCTTGGAATGCAAGGCAGAGTAGAGGGGGATCAGCTGGGTCAGACAGCTGGCATTTTACCCTAAAACTGAACTCTTGGCAGGAATATAAGAACTGAAAAAGAAGTTTCCTCCAGAAATGATTGTATCAGGTAGCATGAACAACCAATTCTTCCAAATTAAAAAAAAAAAAAAAAAGAGAGAAGGAGAGAGGGAAGGAGAGAGGGAACATTATCCTCAAAACTTCTGCTGAAGAGGAACAACTTCATTGTTTCTGTCTTCTAGATTCTTCCTAGTGCCTCTCCCTAAGTATTCCCTATTTTACTACAGCTATCCAGAGGGATCAGTGAGTCTCTTGCACTACATACACAATATGTCACTTCTGAAACACAGAGATCTGCAAACCAGCCACTGCAGAACCCAGATTTTCAAAGCAGCTACTGAGCTTCATAATTACCCTGCCTCACTGTACTGCTGTGTCCTGAATCTTTCAGCTTTGCAAAATAAATCCAGTTACTATGGCTATCATAACTTTATTCTGGGAAGGAATCCACCCTTCTTGCCTGCAGAAAAAGGCAAAAGCTTGGCTAAGAAATCTGGAGGAAGAAAAGATGACAGATATATACAGCCTACCTGTTTAATCAGGCCTTGCACAAAATGACTGAGCAGCCCAGTTTCAGACATCTCATCGAGGTGCCGTATGTGGCAGTCTATGTTTAGCATTTGTTGTAAGTTCTGCTGGGCTGTCCTAAGACATTCCAACATCAGCCATCACACAAATAGGCCAACAGCCACTCCGTGAACTTACAGCTCCTCTCACTGCCAGCTGCACCCCTTGATTCACCCTACAGTGATCAGTGAGGGTAAGCCCTGTGCAGCTCAGAAATGCACAAATGAAATATCTGTGCAGGACTCTCTGCATCCTAGAAAGATCCTGTGTACATGCCCTAAAGCAGCAGCAGCCCCCCAGTAAATAAAAACCCCGTGAGCTTTCTATGAGCTAAAGGTTATTAATAGACAGGGACTGTGTGTATGTACAACTGTCTCCTTGGAGCTTGAATCGAAGTTTTGAAAATCTAATGCAAAACTATCCATACTTTATGCAAGTTTACAGCTCTCTGCAGCACTGATGGATTCTCCTGTGGGGAATACTCTGCAGAAAAGACTTTCACACCTTGGCAAGTTAGAAAAATTAATAATATCCAAATTCACTGCTTCTAAGTCTTGTTTTAAAGCCAATATCTAAGGTTAAAATTAGATAAAACAATTGTTTTAATTGTTTGCTGTGCACCTTTGTTCCCCTTAAGGATTTAATTTTTGCTTAACACGTGGAATGCAGACTGGAACTAGAATACAGGTGGAACTACCACTCACAGTCAATCTGCTAGCAAGGCTGGAAGCCTTGCACTCACATTAAAATGTACTCTAGCAAAAAAAAAAAAAAAAGTAACATTGTATGTAAAGGAAAGGTTTTTCTCTTTTCCAACAGGACAGAGGAATGTCTTGTGATTCACATTTGCTAAAACATAAAACACAAAAATACAGCACTGGGTGCTCATAATTTGGCAAGGACTTGGTGGTAAATTCAGCTTTGTCAGCACCACATCAAGCTCGTCAGTCATGAATGTTAACTGGGCCCTTCTTACTGGCCATGACACAACATACAAAAACAGGCAAACAATTACCAGGTCCTGATGGAAAAGCAGGAGCAACTTATCACACGCTATTACAAAAGCTGCTAAAATCACATCTCTAAATCCTGTCAATATTCCATTATCCCTTTAGTCCCAAAGAAGATTTTCCAGCTTTGTTGAATTTTATTGCACATGGTTGATTCTGTGAACTGCAATGACATCTGCATCTATTCAAAAGATATCAGTGGCAATTACATATCCCTTGCTCAAGCTGCGAAGAGAAGCAAAAAAGGAGAAAACTTTCAAGAAAACCATTTTAAAGATGTTGGCAAAAAAAAAAAAAGACCATTTTCTCATTAGAAACTAGTGCAGCAGCAAGACTTGGCTCAATCTGGAACAACCAGTTCAGCTGGAATATGCATATGATATGGCTGAAGCCAGTCCAAACCTGAGGCAAAACCCAAGTCTGCTTTGTTTTGTTACAAGCAAGAATGCAACCCCAGAATGGCTCCTCTTCCCTGCACACTGGGCACAGGTGAGCTGCTTCTGTAGCCTGGCAGGTGAGAAAAGTCCCTGTGTTGCTGGTGGCTCCAGCTGACACACACAGCACAGAGCAAGCCTTGCAGTCTGGCTCCCTGTTCTGCTCTACATCCCCACTGTAACTCTGCCCTGGCCCTGCAAGGGCCTCTAAAAGCTATTCTGGAAACACAGATCCTTTAGGAAAATTGTGCACAGCTTCTCTTCTTCCTCCTACGAATTCAGATTCTCAGTCCTCAAAAGAAGACTAACCAGTAGAGACAAAAAACATCTGTTCATCATAAAGACAGGCAAAAACCTGAAACTTGCCACAGTCCCTGAGAAATTCCACTAATGGAGGACTCTGGGGTCTGAGCTCCAGGATCAGTCAATGTTCAAAGGTAACTTTGCAGGCAGTGCTATAAATGCTTTCATCCAGATGAACTACGGTGTCATGTATGCAGGAGCAGCCATATGCTCTAAGGATAATGTAGCTGGGGCTTTAGGACAATCCTGTCTCTCCCAGGATTGCTTCTCAGCTCTCTCCAAACCTCTTCTTGAGCAAATGACTTGGCCTAGGCAGCATTTGGGATAGCGATAAAATATAACTTTAAAATAAAAAGGTATCTTTTTAGATACCATTTTATTTTAAAGAAAAGAGACTTTTCAGAGAGAGATTCAGCAACAGACTTGGAATCTAAGTATCCTGAGCCCTGGGAACCAAAGCCCACATGTCACACCTGGAAGAGCTGGAGCAGCTGGACAGAGCACAGTGCCCATGTGCTGCCAAGAAACCAGCAGGGCACACGGAAAACCTCACAGTCCGGGGCACCTCTGTGAGCCACAGGGGGCCTGCAAGGCAGAGATACTTCCTGGACTTTCCTACAACTGAAAAGAATAATTTAATTGCTGAGCTGATCTTAAGGAATAAAGTAACAGTAAACTAAGATTGCATCCAGCAATCCAGAAAAATTCTACTTTAGATGTAGGAGCAGCCAGGTTCAAACATCCCTTGAAGAGGAATGGGGAGGGGAGACCACGGCATAGGAAACAACACAGATTTTCCTTAAGGTTTCCAAGGGGAAGTAGATAATGAATGACTCAGCATTATGAGAAAATATTTCTCCTGGACAGAGTAAACTTTTCTGAAATGAAGAAGAATAAGACCAAGAGAGCAAATAAATCTTCTATCACCTGGGAAAGAAGCTGAGATCATCTCACTCCACTGCAGAGTTTCAGTTACCAGTGTTGACCTGGAACCCCTGGAAGTCCTTGTGATCTGGGCTTAGCAAGGTTGGAGTCTAATTAAAAGCAGAGACCCTCAGAACCACTCATCTGCTCCTGAGCTCCTGAATGTGTACCCTGAGGTTCTTTATGGCTCCCAGAATTGTGGGTCAGTTATAAAGCCTTTGTTCCCCAATCTGAATATGAGCATACACTCATCTGAAGCATACAGAGAGTTTAAAAACCAAATCCAAACCTGTCCTAGAGAACAAAGAGTGTTATCTCTGCCTGCTGGGAGGTCCTGACCCACTTTGCTATTTATTTTGCTTGTGGATGACACTAATGAGACAGAAAGGAAAAAGGCACGTATTATTAGCTCCTAACACACCCATTAGAGGATGCATGAAAACCTGAATTGGCCAGCTGAGCCTGCAGTCAGTCAAAAAGATCTCTTTTTCCTGCTACTGCTGCCTGAGTTCTTATGACAGGCCTCTCCTAATCACTTTGAATACTTATCACTTTCAGCCACTCAGGAAGAGCCCCAAAATATTTCCAGTGTAGGGATACACTTGAGGTTTGATAGATAACACCAGGACAAATAGCACAGCAAACATTTTTCTGCTTGTAATAGCATCTTCTTTGAAGCTGCAAGAGGCCTGAGGACACAGGCTGTCTCAGCCCTCCTAATCATAGGGGCTTTTTCCACCCTGAAGTGTTTATTCAGAACTAAAGCAGTTTGTGCATGGTGGAAAAGCACTTAACAGCCAGAACCTGAAGAAGCACTTAAAATTACAGCCCAAAAGATTTTTAGGAACTGCAAGGAGGCCCCTGGAAGATATGGCAATGTACTCATCCTTTCATTGTGCCTGACTTAGTATCCAAAGGCAGCTTCCTGCCACGTGAGTGCAGGCCCAATCTCCATAACAACCAGTCACATATGGGCACTTAATCACTCCTGCAAGCCTTCAGTGCATCTCCAGTTTCAAAATACCATTATAGGATCTTCCTACTTGTTCCCAGGAACAGGGATGAACCACCACCACTGCTTCCCTCTTCTGAGCTCTGAAGGAAGGCATTAATAGGAAGACTTACATTCCCCATTTTTAAAGACAAACCAACCCAAGGAGGTCTAGCAGCTTGCCCAAAATGAGATCAGCAGAAGCACGTTTAGAAGCAAAGATAATGAACTCACTCCCCATCTCCTCCTGTCCCCAGCCTTCTCAAAAATACAAGCAATCTGATCATGAGGCCCGCTTTTAAATGGTCTCTTGGCATAATCTCCCTCCATACAGTAGAGAGAAAAAAGATCAGCAGCAGCAACAAAAAGACAAGGAGCAAAGAGATCAGCTCCAGCTTGAGAAAAGTAAACACTGATTCTGACTTTAAGTTCTGTTCTTCACTTAGTCAACTAAAGCAAATCATCTGTTATAGCTAACCAAAATTCCACACACAGCCCCTATGAGAAACACCCTATGCCCAGAAATCCACGCTGAGCATGAAATTCTCAGGGATGTATCCCTGCCTTCCTCTAGTCACACAGTAGCCACAGCAACGCCACTGCAGCTGCTACAAAGTCACCATCAGCAAAGGGATCTCCCCTAGCCCAGAAGGGATCCCCGGAGCTGCCCTGCCCCAGGCACAGGTCAGGCTCTCAGAGGGGCAGGAGGGAGAACAGACATGGAGTGTAAATCCTCTCCCTCCACAAAAATGGACACAGCTCCAAAACTCCCAGCACCACCAGCTGAACCAGCTACTGGGGCGTTGCCCAGAACACACTCATCAAACCACAATTATTAAAACAGCATGGCAGCTACTTAATTAAAGAGATTGCATTTGAAACAAACTTACCATCTCTGTCTTCATCATGAATATTCAGATACAAGTATTCCAGTCCTCTTCCTTTCTTGCCATGCTCTGCTCCCTGTATTTTAGCCATGAGTGTGGTTTTGCCTGAACCATCATCACCTGCCAGTAAGTTTGTAGAGGAAAAAAAGATACCTTCAGAATTACATTTGACTTCACAGAAAAGATTTTTTCACAACTTGCTTAATTAATGAGAAGCATCCTTGTATGCTTCTGAATCACAGTTATTTGCTGTTCTCCTTCAAGTATTTCAGCTAAATCCAGTGGCTTATACCAGAACAATAAGAATATCCTATGCTCTATTGTTACTTAAAATAGGCTATAAATCTAACAGTGGAAATCAAAGAGAAAGCAGATCTATAAGCACAAGACAAGACCATAAATCAAATTACATAACCCAACTGTAACGATCCCATGTGTCAGTTTGCACCAATCGGTGTTTGAAATACACTTTGTTTCCATAAATAAAAAAGCAACAAACCAACACCCGACTGGTTGCGTGTGCTACTTACCAAAAACAAGAATATTCTTGCCCGATGGCAATTTAGATCTGGACCGTGTGGAGACTTCGCTGAGGATGGAGGACCTGGGGAAGCAGCAGAGCGGCCGCGTTACCCCGCGGCACGGAGCGAGCCAGCTGTGACAGCACCATGAGCTCAGCACATCCGCACCCACAGCCGACACATGCGGGCTGTGCACGAGCACGGCTGTCACAGCCACAGGCCAACTGCCCTCTGAAGCACCACAAGCCTGCCACCTTCTACAGAAGAGCTTTTATGATTACTAAACCGTAGGCAGGGACATTTAAAAGTTCTCCTCCCTTGCAAGAGGCCGCAATACTGCAGAACATTACTTTTGAACTAACTCTCATCACAATCGATTGCTGTATTCGATATACGTCCTTCTGCCACGATAGGTATTTTTTAAAGCGCTCTTTAGAAACAGAAGTCAAAAACACACGAGATCGCCTTTGCCGGAGCCGGCCCCGCGGACGTCCCGCAGAGCCGCGGTCCCGGGCCCCGCTCCCCCGCCCTGCCTCACCCCGTACTCCCGTCCCTGCGCCCGCGGGGTGCCCGTCACGCACGCCCGGGCCCCCCAGCGCTGTCCCCGGGCCCCGCCGCCGCC
>JAYDZK010000028.1:1507301-1517758 GCA_034509185.1 Euphonia xanthogaster
TTAGCAACTGCACACCCTCCACGCTCTAGAGATTAGAGGACAAGGTCTCTCTGTTTCATGGGAGGGATTGTACACATAAGTAATAAAAAACTAAAACAGGGGACCCAAAAATACATCCTATTTTAGAAAAAAAAAATCAAGATTTCTTAATATTAGAAATTAATGCAGACACAGGGATTTTGGGCTTGATTATCTCCTGGTTTATTCTCTCCCTCTAGTGGTGCATCCCCAGGAAGAGAGTATCCACTGGGTGTTAAATGACAATGTTTGTATTTTCCACACAATTTATAGATGGGAAAGCTTTAAGAACTGGCCCTACATGGAGAGGTTTCACAAATGCATTTTTGCAACACTGTTGGAATTTTTACCTCTCTTTTTTCTGCCTGAGTCAGTTCTTGATGACAAATAAGCAACTTTCTGTGCAGAAAACAAACATCTTTTGGAGTACACAGATTTACAAAGCTGCCGCAGTTAAAATCCCTTGGGGAATCAGCAGAACACAGAGATGGAAACAATCCCTCTCCTTTTGAAAGCAGCAACAGCAAGCTTACTCATTTGTTTGCAGTTCTGCAGCACAAAAGTAGCAGCTTTGATGAGCTCCTCATCCTGAGATTCTGTCAATACCTGAATCATAAGTGGCAGACCATTGTTCTGAAGCAGCTCACGCTGGTTCTCTTCTAGAACAGGACAAGGTAAAAGAAAGCTTTGGTTTCAGCCCCACACACCTTCACCTTACAGGCATTTTTGGGGCCAATACTGGCAGCTGTCTGCAAGTTTCTGTAGAGAGAGAGCTTTTCATTCCAGACCCGAGCCTGCTGCAGTGACAGCAGGAGAGCTTTACATGCCACAGGATGATTTGACCAGAACTCAGATTGCTGTAAGAAAACTGAAGGATCACTGAGACAAATTATACGATGGAGTTCCAAGCTCATTTAATTGTGGCCTAAAACATTTGAATAATGACTCCTGTATTTCTTCTCTTCCATTACCTGCTCTTGGAGTAGAAATGTGACATTTCTGTGAGGCCTGAAATGCAGAAGTATCAAAATCTCAAGGTTTATATATTTAGCAAAATAAAATTAGTAGTTTACTCCTGGTCTAGCCAATCTGTTCCTCCTCATTTATTATGTAATTAGCTGAATTTTTATTGTGATCTCATTCACATATGTATTCATATAACTGATAACTCGCAAAACATAGTTCTTTCTTCTTTAAACTTAATAAAAAAATGAAACAAAAAAATTTAACACTTTTATTTTGAGTGTTGACATTTTAGGAGAAACCTTTTTTCTGTTGGTTTAATAATTTTTCTATTCAAAAGACATTTTCCGTTAAGTCTTGTTTCACTAATTCTTCATGAAAAAATGTCTGCTAAAATAAATTTATGACCTATTGAGCTAATTACTGAACATGTTATTGGCACTCAGAGGATGAAAATCAACCAGGATTTTTGAACATAAGGCCTTTTTCTTGTTTATCTAAACATACATGAGGAAAACCAGAAGTACAAATGAATTTCCCTTTCTCTTTGCTTGCACTACCACTAAACACCAACTGAAGTGCTGTATTTGTACCAGATATGCTTGGGCAAGCCCTGAGGAACACGACAAAAACATTTCAGGGCTACCTGTTGCTTCTGTGTCTTGAAAACCAATGCACTTACATGACTTTTACAATTATTCCTGGCCTTGTAAGCAGTGGGCAGAAGCTGCATGTGCCAAGGACCACGAAAAAGAGAGCTCAAGAGAACTCATTTGCTGTGTCTGCATTGTAGTAGCTTTCAGGTCTGGATTAATTATTCCCTGTGACACCTAAGCCCAGCTCTGAATTCTTGCATATTTAGTCTACTTTTTCAAAGCTACTAAAGACACTTCCTGCTAACAAGCTTTAAAATTTTAAGATGGAACATTCTAGAAAACTCTTTGTCCAAATACTGACATTGTATTATTTAACAGAACTCTCTCTCGTGTCCCAGCCTTGATGAAGTGACACCACTGGAGGAGACAGTGAATGAGAATTTAGGAGAAGCTGACAGACAGGAAAAAGAAAAAGCAAATCTTACCACAAACTTCGGTACAGTGTCCAATTGTTAGAATAATACTGATTTTTTCTCCTGTGCTCAGTGTCTCGTTGGACAGCAGCTTCAGCAGCTCTGACACAGTGTGATACTTTGCCAAGACAACACCCATGGCAGCTGTTTGTTAAAATAATGGGAAGGAAAATAAACTAGATCATGAGTGTACAGGAATTATCCAAGGATAAGACGCTGGGTTTTGAGGGAACTCTACAAACCCCTCAGAGCCTCGGGCCTGCTCAGCCCTGCCCTGCTCCACCTTGAACAGTTCAGATTATCCCATGCCTCCTGTGCTGCTTCCAAATCCAGCCCTGCCCATCCTCCCAGCCTCTGCTCCGTGGAGATGAGGCAGAAGATCTAATGAATGAGGAAGGCTTTGCACTGTGCAAGTTCTGGAGATCCCTTCTCAGTTTCTCCACGTCCTTTATCAGCTCCAGCATGGAGCCAGAGAGTTGAATAAGACAACAGAGTATTTGCCATAGAAAGAGCAGGGGGCAAGCCCTTCCCGGCACTGGCAACACCACTGCTGGACCATCCACGCTGAGGCCTAGTCCTGTCACACCCAACTGATCTGAAACTACCCTCACAACTAGTGCAGGCTGATGCTTTTCAACTTTTGGGAACTTTGAAGCTCTTATGGCAGAAGTGTGAGATCCAGCAGCCATGGCCACAGCACAGGCTCGTCAGGATCACAGGTTTCTGCAAACCTTCTGTGGGAAACACAAAATCTCACCAGGAGAGCAGTACCCAGCCAGCAAACCAGAGCAGAGTGTGCTGTGCAGAAACACCACATTCGTTCAGCTCCACCACTGAATGACTAAAGCTTCCTTGAGCTACACAATTCATTATTCAGGCATGGGCCTAACTCCAGGATCCAAACTGACTGGTCAAATCCAGGCCCAGAGCTCAGCTTTACTTACCCAGCACGGGCTGGAGCATCTCACTTTTAATTTTCAGTTTGGTTTAAATTTCACTGTATTTATTTTAGCAACAATGGGACAGTAATCCACCTCAGATGAACTGAATCATTCCCCACTTACACCTCTGTGTTTTAAAAAACACTGCAACATCCACTGGGATGTATATAACTTAACTGCCTTTAAGCATTCATTTCTGCTGCATTTTCCACCAGCACAAGACTTTAAAAATTGCATTTTAAAATTACCATAGATAAAAAATGTCTTTCCACTCACAGTTAGTAGCAATACAGGCATCCAGAGTCTTTGTTACTACCACAGCAAGTTTCATGCTGGAGTGACTCAAACAAGAATCATGCATAAGCTCAAGGAGAACTTTGGCTAATGTATCCAATCCTCCAATAGAAACAAAATATTTCTGCACATATGCTTAGTGGAAAAAAGAAAAAATGTGATTTAAGAGACAGAGTTTGCAAATTATTTTAGCATTTTACCAAGTAAGTCCATCAGAGTTTTTCTGTGCATGTGTTAGTCCTTACATTTCTTATAGAACAGAAGCTGGATATACATTAATCTCAAGAAATGCAGTAACTGCATATCAAATAGTTACAGGAAAACATGACCCTGATATAAGCACACAAATGACAGACATCATGCCCGAGTTCTACCTAAGTCAATGTTTTCAGTCATGGCATAAGGACTTTAATTTAGACACACTTTTAATCAGAACAGCTCCCAACAGTTTTACTGACCCTATGAAATGTAAGCAGACTGGCTATCTGTGGGCTTGAGCACAGCATAGTGTAAGTAAATATGGTGGAATACAGTGGTCAGAGTGAAAGCTGGAAGAACAGCAAGTGACTTTGTAGAGATTGACAAGAAAGAAAAAAACATTTAGCTCTCTAATTAAACTTCCTTTTATCAAATGCAAAACTGTGTAAAGCTTGAGCTGCACTTACAGTTATTTGCAACTGTGAGACCAAGAAATGAACAGATGGGACGAACTATCTCAGGCTCTGTGCAACTCTCGAGCCACTCTTTGGCAAAGGGAAAAACCGAACAGCAAATGTTTTGATTATCTTCTGGAAAAGTAAAAACAAATTACCCCAAATCAAAACGCAATGAAATCAACTTCAGCTGAATAGTAAAAATGAAAGCAAATTGTTACCGATTTGGAGAATATCTCTGAACTTCTTCCACAATTTTCAGAGCAACACCTACCGTTCTGGGGGTTGTTGACACAGGCACAGAGAGTGCTGCACACTGAGGACCAGAGCTGATAGCAGGGATCAGTGTTTTCAGCTGACAGATTCTTCTCAGACGTGGAGAGAGTTGTTCTGTTAAGGACAATGCAAACAAGTCCCAAATAGTCAAGGAAACATAGCTGCTAACCAGCCTACTATTTGTCTGTTTGAATTGCAACCCTGTTTACCTGAACAACTGCAGCAGCAGGCTGATGCAGCCTGTGTCTCTGACATAGGTTTGCCCATTTTCTAAAAGAGAACACACACAAGGCTCCAGAGACAAATGCAACTGCAGACAAAATCTTAATATCAAGTTTAATTTACATACATACATTCGCTTTCCTAAGCACATATCCTCCCCAGAAGGAAAAACAAAATCACATCAACATATTGGTAAATAACCTTTCTATGTCTCTCTCTTTCTAGACACTCTCAGAAACTATGGGTTTGCATTTGCAAACTATATTTTTAGAACTAAACCACATTCTGCTGTTTAAGGAAATCCCAGTGAGCAATGACCTACTTCGACACTTCAGGTTCAGTTACATGCAAACATTCATCTTTATAAATCCACTTCACCAAAACATTGCTTATTGAATGTCCAAATCTGCTTATTGAATGTCCAACTGCTTATTGAATGTTCCAAATTTTGGACTGCAGATTGGCAAATAAAAAAGGAGTGCTGTTGTAACACAGAAAAAACCCAACTTACTATTATTTGACACCAGTACTAAGATGACATAAACAGACATTCTTTTCAAGTTCACACCAGAATCCTTTTTAATTAAAAATAAAATGAGGTCTTCAAACAATGCAGAAGTACACAAAGTCTGTTGACAATACACTGAAAAAAGAAAGTAAAAACCATTAAGTCCTAAAGTAAGCCACTCATCATCCTAAATTATTAAGTCTCAGTTGTGGCCAGTATGTGGGGAGCAGAGACAGGGCAGGACTATGAAGTGCCTGAGGGCTTCCCCCTGCAGTGAGTTCTACACCAAGCAGGACCCTGGCAAGCTTTGGAACAACCCAGGAGTCATTGAAACACTTGCTGCTGAGGGAGAGGGGGAGTGCAGGTGTCTGGTAACTCAAAGACACCCTGTGTGCACAAGTCAGCAAGGCACTGATCAAATCTGGGCATGGACAAGGCAACTGGGGCACCTTCACTGCCCTTGCTCCAACTGACAATCTTGTCGTCTCGCTTTGTGAGACCAAAAGAAAATGGAGACAAAGCAGGAGCACAGTAATGACAGGGGGCTATAGCGCACTCAGAAATAGAAAGAATATTATTTTTATTACCATTACTCTCTATAATAATCCCCAATGTAAATAAAGCTGCTTCCTTTACGATGCAATGAGCACTCGACTTGGCAAGGTCATTTATAAACATCAAACCACCAATTTCTCGAAAGTATTCGCTTGCTTCACCTACAAGAGGAAAAAGGAACAGAAACTTTTGCTTTGGCTTCTCTGCAAAATGAAAGGCTTCTAAGATTTTCCAACATCTCAAGCCTTATGTCCTTTAGACATTTTTACAGTGCCCACCAGTTTCTTGGCATATATAGTGAACATAAATGCCTGCACTGTTTCTAAGGAAAAGCCTTTCTTACTGTTTTGTTGACAAATGGAATAGATAGTGATCAAAGCCTCCTTCTGAGACAGAGGGCAGTCCATCTGATATTTAAGGCATTCAAGCAGTAAGTTCAGATCTGTTTTCATATCTAGGAGCAAACACAAAAAACTTCATTAAAATTGTTATATTTTCCATATCTTAATCTAGTCAGTATTAGAATAAACCTGTCCAAAATGTAGTATGTACGTGTATTTTAAAAAAGGGGGGAAAGTGAGCCAAAATGGAGCTACATCACTTCTATTCAGCCACAAACAACAAACCTAGAAATATTTCTGTCCATAGTTTGTTATTTGAGCATGATTTCCTTTGCAGACTAACAGCCTCCTTCTAATATTTCTGGCCTTTAATTACTAGTAATTCTTAGGAAGTCTGATGTAAACTACTAAATACTAAATTCACAATTGCAAGGTGCATTAAGTGTAAATAATACAGAGCCATTCAAGTATTCAGAGAGCAGTTGAAAATCTATGGAGGAGTAAGGAAAGAGTCCAAGAGCACAAGGCTGCTCCGTGGTACTTGAGGTACAGGAGACATAAACCATGCAGCACAGCAGCAGAGCCCTCAGTCAGTGGTTGGAGACATAACACAAAATATTCTCTGGGCACCTACATACCCACCCAGCCCTAGGTGGGTAAACAGACCTGGAAAATCTGCTTCTTAGTCTTTGGGCTGTAATTAAAAGACTTGATAATTATTTCTAACTGTGACAGAAGGTGTTGTTTACTGTAAACCCTTACAAGGTTTGAGGGTTCTTAAAGAAGTTAAAATACAATAAAAATGTGGATAAATATTAGCAAATTTAAAAAAAAAAAGTGACTTTGTGGTGGTGTGTTTTACTATGTGTGTAGGTTTGGCATTGGATTTACCCTTTGCATATCCAATACAATATCCAAAATTTGGCAGCTAGGAGAAAGCATGTTTTCCCAACTGCTCACCACCCCTCAAGAGGCCTATCACTAAAGTCTACTAAAACTTTGTAAAATCAATGCAGATTGTAACAACAAATTATATTAGATATCTTACCACACTGATTTATCTGCACATTTTGAGTGTTCATTTTTGTTTTATCTCTGTTCTTGTTCTACAACAGCAAGGAAAAAGTTTTCAGTTCCGTTCAGATTAGCAGTGTTTATAATGTATGCAGTAGAAATGGCACCATTTTTCTAAAATGCACTTTTTCCAGTTTTCTGCTTTTACTCTGTCATCTCTCACACACACAGTTTAATGTACCCTCATATGACAAAGTTTTCTGCTGGAAATACAGTATTTTATAATAGCCCTGCATTTGTAACTACCAGCTTATCATCTTTTGAGAGTGGACACTCTGCAGAAATCAGGTAATTCCATGTTCCCACTGAGGGGCACTGTCGGTAAAGAATCTCCCCTGCTCTGTGTCACTGATCACAGCAAAGCTGATCCAACTTTCCTTACAAGAGTGGCCAACTTTGCCATCAGCCAGCACCCGGCACTAAGACCAAGTCCTGTTAGTCAGGGGGTGAACACTCTAAAACACTCGGCCTCCTACTGCTCAAGGAGCCACGGAACCATCGGCATTGTTCTGCAGTACTGATCAAACCAAGGGCAGGGAGCACAGAGACATGTTCCTTACAGTGAGAACTCCTTTCTTTAAATTCACCAAAGACATTGCCAGGTTACGTGAACCATGTAACCCACAGAACCCCACAGCATTGCTTCTTCACAAACCCCACGGGGCAGCCTCTGAGAGCAGAGCAGCAGAGTGACATTCAGCTTTGGAGCAGAAAGATCCTCCCTCAAACATGCCCCAAGTCCCAAACACAGAAGGTTGATGCAAGCATCACAGTAACCTCTTACAATTTCTCCAAAAATTACTTAGCTCCTGGTAGAAACTTTAAACCAGTGGCAAATGCACCTTAAGAATGGATTCATTTTCCTTCTCCAAGTGGAGCAAAGGCAGAATCATTGTCATCCTAATGAAGACAGCCAGCCCTGCTTTCTCTTGGGAGTTACTGATCGCCCCCATTCCTTTGCTGCTCCCCTTAGAGAGTGAGAATTGAGAGAGTTCATCTCCCTGCAGCCTTTCAGAAGTGAAAACAGACATGCATTTCATTTTCCTGCAAATCCAAGCCTGCCACAACAAGGAAAAGCTTGTGAGCCTTCCTCACCTCTTTTTGTCCTACTGCCACCACCCCGCCAGCCTAAGAAAGAACAAAACCCACCCAAACAAAAGGAAGGCTGTAAAAATGAGTTCGCTCTGGAGCTAATTGCTTTTCAGAAGAGTTTAATTTCATACACGTTTATACAAGTATGCAATATAAGAAGCACAAGGGGTTTAGAACTGTATCTATACAAGGACACATCTTGACCTTCACCTGGATCTTTTTTACTTTTGCAACCTACAGAAGGTACACAAAATAGTATTGATAAGCCAGCCTACATTAATGAGATGCAAACAGCTCACCTCGGTTGCTGCATCACAGAGCAAGGTGGAAAGACAAGCAACTAGATTTGCTTCAACAAACAGCTGGCAAATGGTGCATCTAAAACTCTTCTCCATCAGTTATGGAAAATAACCCAGTAACATCGCTTCAAGCCTCAGAAACCACTCCTGGAGAAGTGCAGATCTGTCAACGTGTGTGCTCAGCAGCACTAGAGCACATGGCTGGCACGGTCAGCAGAGCAGCCAGCCTGGGCAGGACTCATCCTTGGAAACCCAGGGAGCAAAGCCCAGAGGGGAGAAGTGCGGGTTGTTGGTGCCCTGTGGAACCCAAACCCCACAGCAGCAGCTGGGGCCGTGAGGAGGCTGCGCTGAGGAACAGGACTTGGGGCTGTCCTGGCCTATTCCAGCTCCCTCCAGCCTCCTCCCTCACATGAGCCGTGTGTGATTTACAGCTCATTAGCAGAGCTCCACTCTGAAGCCTTAGCAAGCACCCCAGATCAACCCAAATATAAAAGGGAAAGAACAAATCAAAATTAAAAATAAAAGGGTGGGTGGGGAGGTTGGGAGGTTGAAAGGCAACAGTCTAAAGATGAAACAGCAGCTGCATTCTTCTGTGGGAAGGCTGGGGAGTCCCGAAGGGGGAAATGGGGCACGGCTCGGGTACCTGTGATCCAGTGGCGCGGGTGGCTCCGGGCAGAGCCCGAGGCGAGGCGGGTGCCCGCTGCCGAGCGCTGTCCGGCTGAGGGACGGGATCTGCAGGCTGAGGGACGGGATCTGCAGGCTGAGGGGTGGGATCTACGGGCTGAGGGATGGGATCTGCGGGCTGAGGGATGGGATCTGCGGGCTGAGGGGTGGGATGTGAGGGCTGAGGGATGGGATCTGCGGGCTGAGGGATGGGATCTGCGGGCTGAGGGACGGGATCTGCGGGCTGAGGGATGGGATCTCGCGGGCTGAGGGACGGGATCTGCGGGCTGAGGGATGGGATCTCCAGGCTGAGGGGTAGGATCTGCAGGCTGAGGGACGGGATCTGCGGGCTGAGGGACGGGATCTGCGGGCTGAGGGACGGGATCTGCGGGCTGAGGGATGGGATCTGCGGGCTGAGGGATGGGATCTCCGGGCTGAGGGCTGGGATCTGCGGGCTGAGGGACGGGATCTGCAGGCTGAGGGATGGGATCTCCGGGCTGAGGGCTGGGATCTGCGGGCTGAGGGACGGGATCTGCGGGCTGAGGGATGGGATCTGCGGGCTGAGGGATGGGATCTCCAGGCTGAGGGGTAGGATCTGCGGGCTGAGGGACAGGATCTACGGGCTGAGGGATGGGATCTGCGGGCTGAGGGACGGGATCTGCGGGCTGAAGGACGGGATCTGCGGGCTGAGGGCTGGGATCTGCGGGCTGAGGCACGGGATCTGCGGGCTGAGGGATGGGATCTCCAGGCTGAGGGATGGGATCTGCGGGCTGAGGGACGGGATCTGCGGGCTGAGGGATGGGATCTCGCGGAGCTGAGGGCAGAGCCCGGCCCGGCCCCTCAGGAGACGCCGCAGCCGCAGCGCCGCCCGAGCGCCTCAGGGCGCGGCCGCCCTCGGACTCGGGACAGCCCAGAGCCTTCCCTTCAGCCAGGCGGGAAGCGCTTGGAATTGTAGAACCGCCAGGGGTGAAAGAGATCTTGAAGAGCATCAGTTCAACGTCAGCCCAGCACTGACACTGCAAACCCTAAACCACTAAACCATTCCCAGCGTCAGATCCAGAGGCCTCCTTAACAGCTCCAGGGATGGCAACTCCACCACCTCTCTGCCCAACCTATTCCCAGAACTGAACAGTGAAATTTTTTTTTCTAAAATCCAACCTGAATTTCCTCTCCACGTGAGGCCACTTCCTCTGGCTCTCAGTGCCGGCCCAGCAGAAGAGAGCAGCCCCCCCTCAGTGCACGCTGCTGTCAGGGAGTTGCAGAGAGCGGTCAGGTCCCTCCTGAGCCTCTTCTCCAGGCTGAGCAAACCCAGCTCCCTCAGCTGCTCCTCATGGGGCATGTTTTCCAGAGCCTCCGTGAGCCTTGCTGCCCTTCTCTGGTCACACTCAGCCCCTCGATGTCCTTTTTCCCGGGGGGCCCAGAGCTGGACACAGCCCTCGAGCTGTGGCCTCAGCAGTGCCCAGCACAGAGGGGCAGGCACTGCCCTGGG
>JAYDZK010000028.1:1517950-1531225 GCA_034509185.1 Euphonia xanthogaster
CAGCAGATCCACACTCCCACCCGACTGGGCATCTGCAAATTGACTGAGGGTGCTCTCCATCCCCCCCTCCAGATCATGAAAAAAGATGTTAACCAGGACCAGCCCCAAAACTGAGCCCTGGAGAGCACATTTCAGTGCAGCTCACTTTGCATACTCTGCACTTGGAGGCTGCAATGCCCCCGAAACAGAAAGAGCTGCCAGCCCTTGGCATTGGCCACACACACGGGTGCAGGGAAAAAACCTTTTACTCGGTGAATATGGCTGACAGAACTGAGCTTTAGGCACACACTCCCTTTCCCTAATGACCCTGAACTCAAGAAAAGGCATTTCACCTTCCAGCTCTTTGCACCATTGGATCCTCAGACCATCAGAGCTCCACCAGCCTCTCTCATCCTTTTGTGCCTTCTCCCCACTCAAGCTGAGGAGAAGCTTTTATAAAAAAAATAATGCAGTTCTGCCAACAAGGTGAGCCAATTTGCAAATGCAACTTACCCTGCCAAAAACAGCTACTGCCTTTTTCTTTCAGAGGTGAGTCAAAAAATTCTAGAATTTAAAGAATTGTCAGGATATAGTATGATTTTATTTGTCCTCAGGAAACAACAACAACACAAGAAGATAATTACAAATAAACTTTAATTGGCAGGTAATACAGAACAGAACAGTCCAGCCAGTGGTAGAACATCACAGTATTTACAGAACTGTAAATACTGTAAAAACTGTAAATACAGCAGCAGCAGCAGCGCCTGGAGGCATCGAATTCAAGAGCTTATCCTACAGCTGGAAAGTTGCTGAAGTCTGTGACATTCCACTGTAAATAAAGGTGTTATTAAAAATTACAAACTGCCCTGTAATGACTTTGATAACTTCCTGTGCAGCAGCTCCTGCAAAAGAGGAGAAAAAACAGAAGGCAGTTAGCAGGTCATCTGTAAACAACAGTAAAATAATGTTACTTATCTAGAAGTCCCTACACTGGAATTATTTCAGAAGTGCCTGATAAATCTCCTAGGAGGCAAAAACGCCCTTCAGTACTTCCCACTATAAAAGAAGATCAAAAAGCTGCTACTTCAAAAGTTAGCTTTGCATACAGTTTCCCTCCATGTACAGACACACAGAATAAAAATGGGTGAGCAGACAGACCCATGCAAGTTCTGACCTGTCTCATCTGAGAAGCTGAATTAAAAAAAAAAAAAAAAGTAAAATTTAACTGCAAAATAAACTGAAGGGTCATTTCAGTGTGTTCCCTCTGAGTTCTCCTGTAGTAAGAAGCATCCTGTAACTTCTTCAGAAATTACTTTTATGTATACCAAATTTTGCTTTATCAGAAAAAAATTCCTACATATGCAGAATATAATACAAAATCTTCAGCACTGCATGCAGCCAAATAAGATAAGTGAATTGATATATCAATTTGGAGCATCCATTAAAATATATCTGCAGGTCAAATAAAGGTAAGAATCCAAGGTTACTTTTATTTCATAGATCTTTAACATACGTGTACTATGTTAAAAGAAGATATGTACCACACTGTCCTAATTTTAAAATTATTATAATAATCACTTTCCTTTAAAAAAAATAAGCCTCTTTCCAGCATTTCATTTCTTAACACATTTTTAAGCTTGAAGAGTTGATTGTTTTTGAAGTTTATTTATTTTACTGATTGTAACCCTTGGTGCACTCACTCTGTATGTACTATAAGAGGTCACGTCTGGAGAATGAAGGGAGGATTGTGCTCTACTGCCACCTGTGACTGCAGCCTTTGCTCTGAGAGTCCAGAGTAATTAAGGCAGCAGAGTTGTGGCTGAGCAGCTGTTTGTGTGGCCCTGGGAATGTCATCCTTACCTCCCATGAAGGCAGCAACAGCGTGAGGCTCGGCAGCTCCGTAGCGACAACTGCACAGGAAAGGAACAGTCACAAACCGCCCGACAGTGTTACCAACAAAGCCACACCTCAAAAACACCACTTACAACTCCTGCACATAGTCATCTTTCACCACTACAGACAGCCCATGTTCTTGGAGGAAACCACTAAGGCATGATTTTAGCTTTCCAATATCATCTTCCACCTGGTAGTTGTAGACACCTGGAAAACAAATCAACTGTTTCATCACACAACTGTAACATCCCAGTCAAAGCTAATGGCTTTAAATGGCAGCCTAAATATTTTGTTTTCCTAACGTTTCTAAGCCAATTACTATGTTATTAGTACTACACAAATACTAATTGAATATTCTGTTGATGCTTCTCACAATAGACAAATTACTGCATAGCTGAACTGATTCATAGTCCAAACAACCCATTAATGATACCAATTCAGATAAATTCCTTAAGTTTCTGAAGAGAAAAAACTCTTAACTTTCACATTCCTAAAGCTGTATTACTATGGAAACAAAACCACAACTAATGTTTTTGCAGTTTATAACTTGAACTACAGTAACTATTGGACTTTATATATTTTTTGATGATGTGAAGTAACTGGTGTTAACATACCTGGGTATCTGCCATGCTGCTTGTAAAACCTATTGACAGCCCTCAGCATCAAGTACAACACTATTTCACTGTCAGGGTTATCCATATGGGAAACTGAAAACAGCAAGAGAACTGGTTAGCTGGTGCAGATGGAATGGAAAAAGCAATGTTTTGAATTCCCTGAAAACAAATAGTAAAATCTGCAGTAGAAAGAAACCTTAATGAATACCACCTATGACAGAACTTTAATCAAACAGCTGTCAGATACACAATTTTGTCTCCGCAGTTTATGAAAAAAACATATTTTATGTATTTAATATAAATTATTCAGTGAAGAAACTCACATTTCAATTCTGGCAGCTGTTTTAATTTAAATGGATATTTCTTAGTTATAATTTTAGGATTTGAAACACATGCTTTAAGTATTATCTGTAATGACTGTAATTATAAAACAGGTCTTAAATCCCATACCACACAGCACAGCAGTCTTTGTAAATACTAACTGCTACTTATATCCGGCTCAAAAAAAAAAAAAAAAAGGCAACATAAAAAGCAATATCAAGTAACTAGCTTGTTAGTTCACATCCTAAAGAGATAAGCTGAAAGGGATCAAGATATTTATTTTAATTTGGTCAGGTTAAAGCACCTTTTCAGCTCTTTTGGAAATAACTGATGTACAGAAAAGAGAAGTTTGAAAAAAACCCAGGGTTTTATTTATAGAGTACTACAAGTAAAATCCACAAGAAAATAAAAGCTGAAATATGGATCAATCTGTAAGGTCATTTTTGAAATTTCAAAATCAAATTGAATTCAACATTCTAGACCTAAATCTCCACAACTGTAGTTGAGAGACATATTCCTTACACTAAGAATTTATTTTAATTCACCGAAGAATTTGTGACATTCCAAATGATAAAACTGCATAATGCAACAGAACATGTAGCTTCCATTTCCTTTTCCTCACCAAACCGTTCCAAGTTGGAAATGCAGTGAGGTTTGTGGCAAGCAGCAGTACTTACTGATTGCATCCCTGCTGCAGGAGTTGGGGCTGTGCTCCTGAGCCAGCGAGCGGCAGCGCGCCACGCGCAGGAAGGCGGCGTTGCTGCCTGCACGGGGACAAGGAGAGATTGCCCCGTCAGTGCCGCTGCTCACCACGGCTCTGTCTCACTGCCGTGGGACATGGCACAGGCTACAAGCTAACAGCATTTCATTGAACACTTCCCTGTTTTTTCTCAGACTGCAGTAATCAAAGCCTGTTTAACTACCTTTAGGTTTACAGTCAGGAGAGGGGAAATCCTTCGTGCTCATGTGGAATCTCCATGTATCTGCAGGGTTAATGTAACAGCTACACCACAGCAATTCACCAGTCACAGCCACCATGTTTCCCTCTTCCAGGCTGCAAATCAACATGGTTCTTTCCATCTTCCACTATATCTAACACTGCCTCATGTGTTCTCAATTGGTATTTTAACAGCACAGCCATGAGCTGGAAAAGGTCCTTGTCCAGCATCATTGCTATGGATCGACCCAGGATGCAATTACAACCCAGCACAGAAAAAGGAGCAACTGGGAGGCTCCCAAATGCTTTTACCAATGCAGGGCAGCATGCTCTTGGCTCTGTGCTTGCAGGGGAGCTTTCCAGCTCTGAGGAGCCTCAGCCAGGCTGCTGCTGGAGATGTGTACACATCCAGAACAGACACAGCCTGAAGTGCCATCAGCTGAGTTACAGATTTTCAGACTACCTTAAGTCTGCAGACCCCACACTCTGAAACTAATACCCTAGCATAAGCAAGAGTGCTCAGGTATTCATTGCAGAAAGCAGAGGGCAGCTGCTCCCTGTTGTTTGGAGTGAAAAGATACATCATTTTAAAGCCAGCCTTTACAGACCCACTCCTGAGAGATGCTGAACATGCTACTTCTCCTGAAAATGAGGGATGCAAACCACTTAGTACTTACTTTAAAAATTCAAATATTGACCTACTGCTTAATAACTACATGATTATTCAAAAGTTACTTGATCATTTGCGTAAACCCAGACAGAATCCAAGCATACTCACAGAACAACTTCAATTCTCTCTCTGAAATAGACTCAGGTGCCTAAAAGAGAGAATATACGCATGCCAGTACATACAACAGCCAGAGAATTCCTGCTTTCACATATATATTAATATATTTATTGTGAAATAACTAGTTACTAATGTACCAAAAAAACCCCAAAAACCTGTCTTAAATTGTAAAGAGTATATCCCTGTATGCATTTTACTTTTATATGATCAAACCAAATTCATAAATAAAGCAGATACTTGACAGATACTTAATTCCATTAAAAGCATGGCCATAGGTTTGCACTCACCTTGCCCAGGGACTGTAACAATTTAGCAGCATGGCTCCCCACAGCAGCAGTATCCTTCTTTGCTTTTTCACGGTATCTGGTAATAATGAAGAAGTAAATAATTACAACAGAAAGCCATCAACTCCACATTGAAGGCAATCTTAGTTTTTGTTTCACATTATAAAGACAAAATACAAGCCACATGAATGGTAGTGACCTCCCTCAAGGAGTTGTCTACTTACACATTTTGCAATTTGATGAATTTACTGGAGTCTGCCATCATATCAGGAATGGTGCCCCGGACAGGCAAGCTTCCTTGCCCTTCATTTGCCACAAATTCCTTTAAAGCTCGAACCAAAATCCAGAAGGAAGATGACTACAAAAGCACAAGAGACAGTCATGTACACAGATGTTATTTACAATGCTTTTTCTACATTTAAGTCTTACCCTTAACTACTCATACCTGCTCCGTTAGTTTTAGGCAGCAATCATCATTAAAAAGCTCTTCAATGCCCCTTGGAATCTATGAAAATAAATAAATTGGGTTGGTAATTCTTTGACTTTTGATTTCTTGAATTATCTCATCACTCACTACATAGGTGAGCCAACTCCAAGTGACCTCAGAGTTTCACAGCAAATCTCTGAATCCTACACAGTCAGTGCTGCTCAGACCCATTTCAAACAGCAGCCCTGCCCAAGAGCAAGGCAACGCTTCTGAGCAAGATCAATGGCACAAACAAAATCTCATCTGACTTCCATCTTTGACAGAGAAGATTTAAAGAGCTGCAGCAGTAACTGCCCTCCCTGCCTGGTGGGGCAGAGCAGCCAAAAGGCCGGGGAAGGGGAATGGGGCTACAAAAGTCAGTGTGTTAGTCAGAATCCTTAACTGCTGCAGGTCAGTCTGCCACATAAACTCAAATAAATATTAATATCCTGGGCCATGTCTTGTAGAGGCCTGGATGACAGCACTAAGTTTTACCTGCTGCTTTCTTGGGAGACTTAACAGGACCATCATCCAAGCAAGGATCAGTACAGCTCAAAACAAAAGAACATAATCTAAGCAGAATCCTAGAATGTGCTTTTGCCCCATGTAGCCTTTGCAGTTTATCCCAGATGAGAAACTAAAGAAATCAGAGCTTAATTTTAAACCATGAGTTATGAGGTCAGGATTATTTAAGAAGCAATGAAAACATCACTTCTAATGCTTTTAAGCTTGACCAGTTTATGAAGGGAATTTTGCAGGAAGTTTCTTCAAGAGGAAAGAAGTGAATTTATTGTATCAGGAGTCCCATGCAGCCTTTCAGTTCTATAGAGAGAAACTAGTACAGCCCCTGGCTTCAATACAGCACAATTTCAGTAAGTGCTCTCAGTTTCTCTCACGCCGGTGTATTCAAATCAGCATCAGCCACACCTCTCACTGCTAAACCCTTGCAATTGTACCCAGCACTTCAGAGTTTTTTACAGGCTGAACTGTAGATGTCAGACAAGAACTCACTGATGTACTCTGGTTGCTGACTCATTCTAGACTTGAATTCAAGTCTGCAGGAGGGAAATGCAGATTTCTTGCAAGAGCAAGAGCGTCAGAGAATTTCCATAAGCTACATTTCCAGCGACTCTAGGTCTACTTAACTACACAATTTCAGTTCTAACATTGTACTAATCCTGTTTTAGCTAAATACAAATGTTACAAATGGAATTTCTGTCCTAAAACTGAATAATATATTCTGAGAAAATGAGGCAGTTGAAATTGCTTCAATTTTATCACAGAAATGTTGATTTTACCTCTGTACGATTTAATGCTGTATTCACATTTTTTATAGCTTCCTCAAAGTTTTCCTCATCTTCTGGGGTGCCATTTTCATTCTTTAAGATACCTTATTGAAAAAAAAAATTAAAACACAACTGTTTGAATTACATCTCATCATTTATGTCCTACCAACAGAGCTGGCTGTGGATGTATTTGTGGCATATCAGCTACCAGCAAAGAAAGGAAAAGTAAATCACAAGAAAAAAGATCAGATGTAATTATAAAGCTAACTTCATCTAAATTCTGCATATGATTCATTTTCCTGTAATGTTAAGTAGAAATTACTCAGCACAAAAGCACTGGGTTTTTGTGTAAGAAGGAAATAATGAAGTTTCATAGGCACTAAATTAACAATTCAACTCTCCTTCCCATGCCAGTCATGTTTTTCTGGGGTTTTTGGATAAAATTTGGCAAATTTATGCACCAACAGATCAAGCCAGCTCAAGAAAGGGCCTCCACTAAAAATCTGACATAACCAAAGGTAATTACTACACATCTGCTCCTTAACACAGCTTGGGGATGAGGACCTCTTCAAACTTACCTACAGGCCATCTTCAAGTAAGGAAATACCAAACATTTAGTCAATGGTGTTTTTCTATAATAATTTAAGACATCACATATAGATCTTAAAATGCCACATTAATTTTAGCACCCTAAAAAGGCATTGGACTGAAACCCCTGCAAAATGAAGTCATTCACACACTGGTTACAGTGCAGTCAGTGCTACAGAACCTGGCCATGCAGAGCTGAATGACTACCAAGTGTCTGATGGGTCAATGGACACACCAAATACTTGCAGAATAACAATTCCAGTGTCAAAAGCCATTTCCTTTCCTCTTTATCACATTTTTAATAGGATTTTCTCTTAAGGCCTTTGCTCCCACCCAAATCAAAACACACTCTGGATCATAGACAGGATAAAACATTGACAACAAACATTTATAAGCAAGTCTGGCACCTTAAGATCCACCTGTACAAAACAATCATTTAGCAGAAGAATCATACAGTATATACCAGCATATCTTTCATAAATTAAACTTGGGAGAACTAAGGATTACTTTTCAGGTACCACCTTGTATCTATTTCTGACAGCAGGAATAAGGGACCCCGGGACATGGATTACCTTGCCGAATCAGTTCTTTGAAGGCTTCTTTCTCTTTGTAACTCTTAGGCAACTGTTCACTTTTCTAAATTTAAAAAACACAAAGAGATTTTTGTCTTTAAAATGCCTACTACTAAGCTTACTGTGTTCAGACTGCTGAACTCCAGGAGTCTGCAACTGCTCACACATTCACTTGTATTTCAATTAGTAATTTCCTTTTATGATTCCACCTTGGGTTTTTTATGTTAGACACTGCCAAAATAATTAATTGCTTCAGAAAAGACAGACCAATAATAGTAATAACACAGTTTTGCAACATACCTCATTGAACCATTTTGTGAGATACTTGGCTACAATCACAATCCATGGGGTGTGGCTGTGGTCCTGCAATTGAACAGTGGAGAAATCTTTGTCAGGTTGAGAAAAGATAAAAAATAGGAAACAAATTAAAAACCTATTTTTAATGTAAACTCTAAATATCCTTTCCACTACTCTAAAGACACAGGACATGTCCCAGATTTTGATTCAGCCAAAATGTGCTTTAAGTACTATAAAACAAATTATCAAACTATTATTACTTTATTTTAAAAAGGGTGAGCCAAGTTCTCCAGTGTTTTTCTGGAGTGAAACTTATGCTATGCACAAACACCCACTGTGCAAAGCTCTGCAACAGTAGGTTAACTGTAAAAATTAAAAAACAAATTCAAGAAGAGGGTGTGAGGGGGTATTCAATCTAACAAAAGAGCAAGTTGTCCAAGAATACTCCTTGATTCCTAAGACCCCCACCTGCTTAAGATTTAAATAGACTGCAACATTTGGAACAGAGGCAAAAATAGTTCCTCGTGACTGATTCTAGAGTTGGTTCTGTTCGGATGAGACTTGGCACCAGAGTCATCTGCCAAGAGCCATTTTCACAGGATCCCTGCGCTGTGTATCTGCATCTGTCCTGGGGAGCACAGTGCAAACCACACACCAACCTTTTTGTCCATATGCTCCAAGTTGTAATCCTGAACGTGTTCTGTCAGTTCTGGAAATGGTCTGTCCAGTCTCAGATCTTCTAACATATTGTCAGGGTGAGATTCAACAACTGTGAAAAAATGACACAACTCATTTCTCAGCTTTATGTCTGGCCTTCAAAACAGAGCTACACAAATACAGGATCACCTGCTACTTTCAGTGCTTGATTCTCAAAGTAAGTGTTCTGTGTAAGTCACCCATAATGTCAGGATTACTCCAATTTTACTATTTGTTGCAGTCCATAATCCCCATGCATTCCCAAAAGAATGCAAACTACCTAAGACTTAACAAATACTAAATGAGTCACAAGATGAAAAAAGACAAACAAAAAACCCCAAAGTGACATAAGTTATTGAAGCTTTAAACCTTCCAGAGAAGGCTTTACCTCAGCAAACCCTCTAACCTGTATGTTCTTTAATCACGACTCTCATGTAACCAACCAGTCCGTAGGTCCTGCAGACCAGCAGAGGAATGTTGGAATTCCAGAGAACTTCAGCCAGGCGCAACAATGTACTGAAAGGAAAAACATGCTTTTTGAATGTACAGAAGACAGCATTTAACTATAAAGTTAACTCCTGCACCAGTTAGGCTGTGAAAGAGCCCTCTCAGAAAACTTCTCTAATATGATCATGATCCTAAGCACGTAAGGTGATCAGTTTCATACAGGAAATTACAGTGAGTTGGAAAAATATTCATCCATTATCTTATGTCTCATTCCACCCTCCCAAATGCTCCAACTATCAAATAAAAAGCTTCAATGGGTTGTGAGATAGAAATAAAGAATTAGATCCACGTGTTGCAGAGTCGTAACTTCGAGCAGAGGCAATTCCCATCAGAGGAGCAAAAGGGTCTCTAGAAAATACCATCACTGGCTGCAATTTTCCTTCACAATGACAGAGTTCTGTTCTGCTTAAGTTTTTCTGCAAGGAAGTGCCTTGTGCATAAATGCACACACACACACACACACACACACACACACAAACAAAACCTGCTTTACAACTGAATGAAAACAGGTAATTCAATCTTAGGTAATTCTTACCTTTCTGGCAGCTGTGTTGCAACCACTAAGTTAAACCGATTAAAAAAGGAAGGGTCATTGTCTAAAAGATTTTCTGGACTCTAAATAGGGGGAAAAATATATGTCAGGGAACACTGAAAATTTGTGAGTACACAGCAAATCTGCTGAATATGAAGTGCTAAGTGAAAGTTATAAAATTAAGATGAAGTTACAAAATAGTGTTTGAAATACATGAAGTGATTTTTTGTTTGAAATACATACAAATGATTTATCTTTCTCAAATGCTGTTTTATCCTGAATCTATTTAAACTGCAACATCACAAAGCAACACAGAGCTGTTATTTCACATTTTTATCGCACTGTATAATACACACATAGTACGAATTTAGAAAGACAAACCTCTTCAACAAAGTTTCCAGAAACGTCACTATTCAATTCCTGCAAGAGCTCCATGGCACTCTGGGCACGATTCTGTTTCAGAGCAATCAGAATGAAATGTAGTTTACGCAGTGTATGAGTACTACATAATGCCACGTGCTAACAATGCCAAACCAAGCAATACCAACAAAACAACCCCAGAAAACACCCCACAACAAAGCTCATTTATAAGCTAAGGCTCCTTACTCCAAGCCTTGCTCATCTGAAGCAAAAATGCATCCCATAATAGCAGGCACTTCGTTTGAGAGCATTTTCTGTAATACCATTTTAAAGAGACAAATTGTGAGACAGCTGTTTCCGAATTTCCAGTTTCATTACAGAATTTCCAGGAGTTATCTATGCCTCTTGTACTCTCTGTTTTTTGTGATATTTTTCCCCATTCACCTCTCTACTCTTAGCTTTACTCCTTCAACCATGGAGTTATGGTCTTATACCTCATCCTTCCATAGATTTTAATCATAAGCTCTTCATTTTTTCTTGTCAATCTCGCCACAATTGAGTTTACCTTCTCATTCATGAGCAACTAAAAACAAACACGGGGAAGTCTGTTAAAGAATAAACAGACTTTAACCTATACACATATGCTTTTGGCACTATTCATAATACCACGTTTAAATACTCAACACTTCCATGCTTTCAGTACACATAAACTGACATTTATTATCTCCTTACCTGACCAATATGGCTTTTTTGTAGAAAGAAACTGAAAAGGAGACAAAAGAAAATTACATGTGAATTTTTATTCTGAAGAAAAAATGGCACTGAAGTTACAGTTTGTTCTGCAGAATATGCTGCTCTCATGCACAACAAACCACTTTCCCCTTTAAATCTGCTTTTTCTCGTCACTGTTGTATTCTCCTCAGAAACAGTTTCTTAGGAAGCTTTTCAATTCCCAAGCCATAAATGTGAACTACAGAACATGCCAAACTTCTCTAGAAGACAGGATCATGCTGCAGGTTCTTTCTCACCAGGCTAATCAAAGACTCACTGGCACTGATTTCCTCATATAATGGAATATCCTTCCCCCTCGCATAACCCCTGTAGGTATCTATGCACACTGTAACAGAACTTGATCAAGAATCAGTATTCAAATCATTTTTACAGGATTTGCAAACATTTTCTTACCTTTTCCCCTGCTGCACAGAGCCTTTCAAAGCTATGAAAGCTAATAAAGGCCTAGCAGTCACAGTTGCTCAATGACTAATGAAAATTAAGTCATCTGCATCACCAGAATTAGGGAAAATATATTAAACCACACTGAAACACTAGCACTGTCATAGCTCAAGACTACATCAACCAAGTTAACTTTCAATATTTTTATATTGAGTCCTTATAAACTTGACATATGAAGCAACCTGACCTGTAAGGCCCAAACCCAGCAAGTAAAATAATTTAGCAGCTAATATCAAAATGACTGTGCATGCTGTTTGTCACCAACCTCCAAACCCACAGAAGACCTAGAGAAACACAGAGTGGCTTTTAAAAGAATCTTACAGGGCTTCTTAGCAAATATAGAGATGGAACTACCTATGAAACTCTGTCACTTGTCAATTTGTAACTGAAATCAATGAAAAACCTACTTATTTCCAACATCTTCTCCAGAGACTCGATTCCCATCGACAATTGTAAACGAACCGATACCTTTGGGGGGAAAAAACCTCCTATGAATAACTTGGCATCATCAAGCTGTCAGACAGATCACAAAGAAGAGACAGAAGCAATATCTACTGACCTGGCAGCACCAAGTTTTTGAGTATCTCAGTTCCTGTTGCTGTTGCATTTATCACGCAAACGTGGGCAGATTCCAACGCTTCTTGGCCATGGTCACCCCATAGTCTGTATTGAGAGGGATACCAAAAGGCAATGAAGCTATTTAACTTCAGATTGCACAGCCAATATACACAAACAACCAAAAAACAAAAAAAAAAGACAAATGGGGGGCTGGCATGCTACTGTCCATTCACTGCTAAACAGCACTAACCAAATAAACATCCTTAAGGAAATTTACTGTGAAAACTGAGACTTTCCAAAGAGCAGTTTCCCTGACATTTCATTCTCTCCAACTTTACACCATATGCATGCACACACCTCTTTCTCTTAGAACATACTTTAACTTTTTAAAAAACAGCATGGGTTAAAGCAGTCCTTGCCCAAATTTTGTCCTAATGCCAAACATTCTGTTTTTCCTAACTGTTATACTAAATAATAGAATTTTATATGTATTTTTAAAAGTTTCTCATACAAGACACCGAAACACACAGGAGACAGAAATCAGTCTTGCTTAGTCTGGTACTTCAGACCCCTAGAAAACAGCACTGAGGCTGAGATCAGGCTGGGACAGTCCTGGGTCACATGTCCTTCTGATTTCACTGGGGTAGTAACTCACAGAATTTTTAGGGTTGGAAGGGACCTCTGGAGGTCACCCAGTCCAAGCCCTGCCCAGGCAGGGTGACCTGGATGGAGCAGGTGACACAGGAGCGTGTCCAGGTAGGTTTGGAATGTCCCAGAGAGGGAGACTCCACAGCCTCCCTGGTCATCAGCTCCAGGGCTCTGCCCCCTCCAGGAAAACAAGTTCTTCCTCATGCTGGGATGAAATTTTTTGTGTTTTAGTTTATGGCCATTGCTCCTTGTCCTGCTGCTAGGCATCACTCAAAGGAGTCTTGCCCCACCCTCTTACACCCACTTTTGAGATATTTCTATGCATTCATGAGATTCCCCTCTCGGTCTTCTCTTCTCTGGGCCAACCAGGTCCAGCTCCCAGCAGTCTCTCCTCACCAGAGGTGCTCCAGACCCCAAATCTTTTCTGTGCCCTCCACAGGACCCTCTCCACTAGCTCCTTATGGAAACTTAACAGCTGCACTGCAGACAGACAGCCCTAACTGTGGTGTTGTTACCCCTCCCTGGTAACTCGGATCTTTTCTGCCCTTTCACAGAACCCAGGAATGGATCAGCCTGGAGGGGCCCACAGGGGCTGCTCTGGTGGCACCTCCCTGCTCCAGCAGGGCCATCCCAGAGCACGGGGCACAGCAGTGTGTCCGTGTGGCTCTGCAATGTCCCCAGGGAGGAGACTGCCCGGCCTCTGTGCAGCATCTGCTC
>JAYDZK010000028.1:1537560-1568374 GCA_034509185.1 Euphonia xanthogaster
TCATCCTGTGTGCATTGGGTGGCACCCCATCCCAGCAGGCATTTTAACACAAGCATATTATATCAGCTATTTCACTAAGCTTAATTAACAACAGAAATAAAAACTATATCTTTATAGCAAAGTTACTTTAACACCACATACATAGAATCCATTTTAATATTTGCTAAAAGCCAATATTATAATATGCATCTGTAACAGACCTCTTTACCTGTGATGGCCATGCCTGGGCCCTGAGATAATCAGACTTGGGAGGAGTGGTGTGCAGGGGGCACCTCATGGCTGTCAGGTTTCCATGCACTCATTCCCATGCTCTGTGCTGGACTGTGTGAGAACAAGGAAGAGCCACCTGGAGGCATATCAACCTGTCTGGCTGGAGGAATTAGAGATCTTGACAGACTAAAGCAGTGTATTAAGAGCTTTCACTCTGATGATCCTCTTAAAAATGAGACTTCAGAGTATCTAGTGCATAGCATGATTCATCTAAGACATCAAATAACATATGTTCTTAGCCTTTGATGGCAGTCCTAGTGTTATGCTTCAGCTGAAAAGTAAAATTAGTCATAAGTTTTTAAAATGCCAAATTTCTCTGCAGTATTTTTGCATGTACATCTTGTGAAGAGGTTGATTTCTGTAATCAGTCATTGAAGCAGTGAAGTGCTGCCAGAGTGAAGTAATTTTTAGGATAAAATATAAAAACACCACCCAAATTATAAGCTTGTTTTTTATGCTGAAAAGTAATTGAATGAAATAATCCTTTATAAGGTTTTTGTGTCTGAGGTCTCTTATACAGTAGGTCCTGTCCCTTGACAGCAAAACATTTATTTGGCCTTTGCACTATCTTGTGATTCCCTGGCAGAGTAAATCCTTCCCAGGACAGCATGATCTTGGGAATATATTTATAAGAGGTAAAGCTGACTTCTCAGAATCTCAAACTTCATTTTTCCTTGTCCTCAAGTACAGAATATCCTAAACTGAAAGGACCCACGAGGATCATCCTGGCCCTGCACAGACACCCCGACAATCCCACCCTGTGCATCCCTGAGAGCCTTGTCCAAATTCCCTGCCTAGGAAACCCGTTAGTATACCCATGTTTGTGATTTCAATGCAAATTAGCATAAGATTGATGCTGTTCCCAGTAGATATCTAAGTACTTGATCTCCTTCCATGATGCCATCTTCCCAAATAATCTCACTGTCTGGTAAGTGACTGCTCTGCATTTGGCAGCTCAGAGGTAATGTGTGATTTTTGTCAAGCTTATGTAACAGAAATGCCTTCAGTCTGATAGTTATGCACTGTTTGTCAGAAAAGAGCTTGAATGAATTACCATATGTTTTGTGAAGGCATTTTTTCCTCACTTAAAACATAAACACACTGAAAATCACTTGATTCAAAGGTGCTTTACCTATTGCACTTGTCCTTCAGACAATGCCAGTTGTAAAACACAATTGCAATTCAAGAAATTCACTCATTCTAAGTAGTGTTGGTCTTGTAATTTCTGATTTTAGGCAGAATTATGAAGAATGAAATGCTAAAGACTACAATTATTTCATAAACAGTGAGGGAAACACTGGAGGACTTGATCCAAAAAGAAAAAAAGAGAAAACCAATATTTTGGCTGTAACATTTTACTCAAATTTTTCCTTACAGTTATTAACATTTTATTCATCAGTGCACTATTGTAGTTCTATGATGACAACAGCAAAGATATCAGCCTTTATCCCATGCCTTTTATTAGAATACCCTAATTCACTGATGGTTTGAGAGAGAAATATTTAGATCAAAGGCATGGAGTAGATTTTAAGATTCTCAGGGAAAAAAGTGGCTTGCATAAAAAATGAAGTTAGAGACACTATAAGTTTGTGATGGGCACTCATTATTGAACTTTTGTTTTGTACACAATGTGGGTTTAGATCTATTTGTTTAAATTAGGACTCCATTGGTATAATCTGAATCACCAAATTTTGATGCAGGCCAGTAGCAGTTACAAATCTGGTCTGTTTGCATTTGTTTTCTCAGTGGAGATCTTATATACCAATTTTTTTAGTCCCGTGAAATCTATAGTTGACAGATTTGCTCTGAAATTACCTGATGTATTTAATGCATCCTGGAGGAATACATTTAAAGAGATATCCACACTGTGCTTTCTGTCCCTGCAGTAATAATGAGCTGTTTAGCTTTGAAGAGTTCTTTGTTTTATTTTCACAAGCAATTTTCTCTGTGTGGAAAAAACACAGTTTTAATATGATGCTCTGAAGGAACCCTGGGCTTGAAAGAGGCTATTGAAGGTTATGTGGTGCTTTATATCTGCATCAAAATACCTGAAGGGGACACACACTCCCTGAATATTGTAAAGAAATGTACTTGGTTTAAAACATCTGGTTGAGTGCTAAATGAATATTTGTCTTGCCAGTTGTAGGGTTTGGAGACCCTGAAAGGCAGCTGAGGCAAAGATTCTATGATAATGGTTGGCAAATATTTTGAATGTACATATGGATGTTCCAAAAAGTAACAGCTGCAGCAGATTGGGGTTTGGAAGCATTTAATAACTTATGATAAAAGAAGCCCATCTCAAAAATAAACCATGGCCTGCAGGTCTGTAGCTGTGTTGTCTGGCTTGAGCCAACAATATCCTGTAAACAGGAATTTTGTTGTTTCTGGCTCTCATCCTCAGCTTTACACCCACAACAGTAGTAGAGGAATGTTTGAGTATAAATATTTGTAAGTTTGAAAATTAATCGTGTGATAAGTGAAGACAAGGGAAGCAAAACTGACTCTATTAGCTTCAATTAATTATGATTTCACCTAAAGCAGGATTTCCACCAGCTGTTTAATGCTATATAGCTCATGCCTGTGAAATTGGCCATTTATTACCTTCAAACATGAGTAGAAAAAGTCATAAAACATAGCTGGCAATTAACATAATTTTCATATCTCAGCATTTAATGATATGCCAAGATAGTGTGTGCACTGCACTTAGATAAAATTCAGTAAAAAATCATAGGTTATGGCAATATCCCTTGTAAAACTTGCCTCTTCATTAGAAATATCTGATTATCATATATTGCTTTTCATGCATTCTTGAGGGTTTTATCTCACAAATCTTGTGGGGAAACAAAATTTATTTCAATGCTCAGCTCCTGTGTGTGTAGCTGTGACTGGAGATCACGGTGCTTCAGGTGGTGCTTGAGTCAATTCAGATTTTATTTCTGACTTGAGTTTGTTTCCTGTGATGGGATATATTGAAGACAGAGGAGCATTAATATTTTTTATCATTTAATAATGTGGTCTTAGCTGTAGTAAGAAGCAAAAATAGGAGACTCAATACTGGCACCCACATGTGTGCAAAAAGTGCTCAGGTGCACATTGGCTTCATTTTGAACCATGAGTTGGTGCCCTTTGAGCAAATCTGGGAATTTATAGCCCAACCTAGTCCTGTTAGGGTTGAGATATTAACAAAAAAAGGAAGTCACTTGTCCATATTTTTACTAAATATATTTGACCTATAATGCTGGAAATAAAGGTTACACTATTAAATCATTCATTTTTGCATTCTTATGGTATTTGCTTCATTTTCCCTTAAAAGGAATGTGTTCAGATTTTTGCAACATCTGGTATATTTAGAGCAATTAGTTCTGGACAGGTTGCACTGTTGCCATTCTAAGTTGCAAAGTCCAAACACAAACAAATTGGGACTAGAAATTATTTAGTCAATGAGTAAGTAGTTTATCTTACTCACTTGAACTGGAAAGCTATCAAACCTGATAGGTGTGACTGTTTTGATGCTGTTTGATTAAAATAGAGGTTTCTATAAGTGCTGAATCTTTTAAGCATGAATGTCAAACAACTGATGTAAGTATTGTTAAGTAAGATTGCTTTCTTTGAATAGAATATATAGGAATATATAAGAATTGTTGATAAAATAATGCAGAATAAAATACATATTTACTTGTAAAATGGGTGTTCTTATGAAATAAATGGACCAATTATAATACTAAGGCTACTCGTGGGGAAAAAAGGTGATTTATCTTTCAAGTTATCTTGTAGACATAAAGTTGCTGTCAACATCATTCTGTTAAGTCATCTGACAATTTTTGCTTTCAACTCTAATAATATAGAAAAGCATTTACAGGGCCTACCTTAGTGGATTTCCAACATCATAAATAAGAACTATGTATATTAGTTGTCTCAAATTGCTTATTATTGGCATAGATTTTGACACCAAAGACCTGGGCCAACCCCACTGTATTATGTCCATACAGGGATCAGTAACTGCTCAAATACAGACACTGGAAAAAGGTTCAGTAACAGAGAAATACTTTTCAACTATGGAAATGTCAGTGTTTCCAGTGAAGCTGCTGTAATTTTCTAGTTTGGGAAGGCTGGTTGGTAGTTTAAGGTGTGTTATATTGATCGTGGTAAAACATGTCACACACACACAAATTGACAATCATGGAATCCCAGGAGGTTTGGCTCGGAGGGGACCTTAAAAGCTCATCCAGTACCACCCCTGTCATGGCAGGGACACCTTCCACTGTCCCAGGCTGTTCCCAGCCCCAGTGTCCAGCCTGGCCTTGGGCACTGCCAGGGATCCAGGGGGAGCCCCAGTGCCAGGGCCTGCCCACCCTGCCAGGGAACAATTCCTCATTCCCAAGATCCCCCCCAGCCCTGCCCTCTGGCACTGGGAGCCATTCCCTGGCTCCTGTCCCTCCAGCCCTTGGCCATTGTCTCTCTCCATCTTTCCTGCAGCTCCTTCAGGCCCTGCAGGGCCACCCTGAGCTCACCCAAAGCTTCTCCTGTGCAGTGAACAATCCCAGCTGTGCCAGCCTTTCCTCCCAGCAGAGCTGCTCCATCCCTCTGCTCATCCTGGTGCCTCCTCTGGGCTCTCTGCAGCAGCTCCAGCTCCTGGCTGTGCTGCTCCCAGGGCTGGGGCAGCTCTGCAGGTGGGGTCTCACCTGAGGGGCAGAGGGGCAGAATCCCCTCCCCTGCTGCCCACGCTGGGCTCAGCCCAGGGCAGGGGGGTTCAGGGCTGGGGCAGGCCCAGCTCTCACCCACAGCACCCCCAGATCCCTCTCCCAAGGCTGCCCCACCTGTTCCACTTGTATTTATTGTGTTTAACGGGAAAGGCATAACCATAAGGGTGGTTACCACATCTTCATGTGTCAAATATGCTCTTTCAAGAAAGTTACAAATTCTGTACAGGTAGCCACGCAGTGGTTTTAATTTACATTTTTTCAAATGAGTCTTGATGCTCTCCATTAAAAAATCCATTCTTTGTAAATGCCTGGATGAAGCATCTTTTCCATGCTGGCAGCTTGGAGAGGCTGCTGCCTTTTTTCCACTGTTGTGCCAACAGTGGTTAGTTTTACTAGCAGGAAGCTAAAAAGCCACAATGTTTAAGCTTTCTTCTCCTGTTTTTTTATTTCTTATTTTTGTTGTTGTTGTTCTTCTGCCCAGCAATCAGTGGAGGGCCCATTCAGAATCCATTCCGGCTAAAGCAGTTCCACTTCCACTGGGGCACCACTCACAGCCAGGGATCAGAGCACACCATTGATGGAAAACCTTTTCCCTGTGAGGTAAGGATGTGTTTTCACAGATGGGATTCTTTCATGCAAATAATGCTGTCACAGGACTTTCTGCAGTGGGGGCAGGATTAGGATTCTGATTCCGTGCTCACCATGGGTAGGTCAGCCATCCCTGCCCTCCTCAGCTGGATGGAGAGAGGAGAGATAAGGAGATAAGGAAAGGCTTGTGAGTCGGGATGAGGGCAGGGAGAGCTCCCTCACCACTGACTGACACAGCAAAACAAAAAATCTATCAACAACCAAATCAGAGTAGGATAATGGCAAATAAAAACTAAATCTTAAAACCACTTCTCCTACCCCTCCTTTCTTTCTGGGTTTAACTTTACTCCCAGCATTCTCTACCTCTCCCTGAGTGGTGCAGGCGGATGGGGAATGGGGGCTGTGCTCAGCTCATCCCAGGTTGTCTCTGCTGCTCTTCCTCCTCAGGGGAAGGGCTCCTCACATCTTCCTGTGCTCCAGGGTAGGGTCCCTCCCACAGGGGACAGTGAGCTGCTTGAGCTTCTGCAGGCTGAGAGCTTCCCATGGCTGCAGTCAGTCCTTCAGGAGCTGCTCCAGCCTGGTCCCTTCCCATGGCTGCAGTCAGTCCTTCAGGAGCTGCTCCAGCCTGGTCCCTCCCATGGCTGCAGTCAGTCCTTCAGGAGCTGCTCCAGCCTGGTCCCTTCCTTGTGATCACGAGCTGGGGAAGCTTCTGGCAGTTTCTCACAGAAGCCACCCCTGTGTCCTCCCACTCCCAAAGCCTGGCCATGCCACCCCCGTGTGGGCTGTTACAGAAAACTTGCCAGGTTCCTGCCCACACTCAGGGACCTGTCCAAAGGATTGCACTTCATGTTTCCAGCAATGCCTTTGACACAAAACCATTCTGTTATGAACAACTGTTAGTGCTGTCAATGAGAAGCCACGTTCATAACTTTGATCACTAATTTAATTCTTATTTGTTATTTTTCTTTAAAGCTCCACTTAGTACATTGGAATGCCAGAAAATATGCAACATTTGGAGAGGCAGCAGCAGCTCCAGATGGCTTGGCAGTAGTTGGTGTTTTCTTGGAGGTAAGAATTGCAAAAATAGCATGTTTACATGATAAAAAGCATTATGCTGTAAAGTGTTTGAGGACTATGCCACATATTTAAGAAGTGCTTAAGGAAAACAGATGACTTACTGGAAGCATTAATGCATTGCAAACTGCTGAAAACTTTGGTAGGAATGTTAAGATTTGAGTAAGAAAGCAAGCCCTAATTAAAGCATAGTTGTAGTCCTTCTTATTTAACCTGTCTATTCCATTCTTTTAGATTGGAAAAGAACATGCCAGTATGAACAGACTCACTGATGCTTTGTACATGGTAAAATTTAAAGTAAGTTCTAAGCTCTTTAAATTTGCTTCTGGGATATCCTTTAAAAATCATGCTCATGTACATCTTTGAGAGAAAAATGAAAAATCACCTGCCCACAGACCCTCCCATGACTAGAACATAACTGTAGTTGTAGCTTTTTTTTCCCCTCCAAAGTTCATATTATTTTCCTAATCTCAGGTGCCTCACAAGGCCATGCTGACCCCACTGGTCATCCAGAGGTTCTGCCTTTCCCAAAAAGTCTGAAATCCACAGCTCCCTGACCCTTGAGACTCAGCTCTTAGACTCAGCAAAACAATCCTTTTCCATTGAGCCTCAGGTGGCACAAGTAGAAGCTGCCTGTTTGTCTTTGCTGCAGAGCTCTGGCAGGGATGATCTCACTGAGGTCCAGAGTTTGTTCCTGAGGTGTTTCCTGAGTGACTGAGACCCTTTTGGATGCTCCTACAGCCTGAAGAATCTCGCTCTAGACCGTGGTACTGAAGGCAATCACTACTTCAGGCAGCACCCCCTTCTATTTCTACTAATCTTTTGGTTGATGTATCTTCCTCTATCAATCCACCTTCCTCTACTTTTAGACTTGAAGGTTTGATTTTTATTTTTTTAAAAGCCAGTATTTACCATAGCAGACAATAACAATAGGATTTAAATTTTCCAACAAAAATAGATGAGAAAGTAATGAAACAAGGAACTCTGCCATGATATTATCTATACTCATACTGAACACTATATACAGAACACACTTCCTGCGTTATTTTTGGGCCTGTTGTGACAAGAGGTGAATTTTGGTAGACAATGGTGCAAGACCTCAAAGTCCAGTAAGCCAGCATTAGGCATCACACTTGCCATCTACTTTTGGCTAACAGCTATAAGGCAGCCAAACCTTTACAGAATTCTCCTTTCCCCTATTTTTAATGTTATTTTAACATTTTCTTCTCTTTCATAAAAGTTATCTTACCTGCTCTTAAAAGTAAAAGGATAAATTTCAAGTGTATTTTCTTTTCCCAGGGAACAAAAGCTCAGTTTAGAGGCTTCAACCCTAAATGTCTCCTGCCCATGAGTCTAGATTATTGGACATACCTCGGTTCTCTGACAACCCCACCCCTTAATGAGAGTGTGACATGGATAGTGCTGAAAGAACCCATAAGAATCTCTGTGAAACAGGTAAATTTCTGATACTCTGTTATTGTAGCATTCAGTGCTGGATAAGCAGGCAACGACTTTTGATTTGAAATTAGGCTAAGTTAAATGTCTCTGAATATTTGGCCTGTTCAATCCTCAGGGCTTCTGTCAATTTCTGTTAATACTCTCTAGGAGCTTTGTTTGAACCTGTTCCATTAACTGATTAAAATATATTGAATATTTCCTTTTAGTCCTTTTTTAAAAACCATTACTGTTGATTGCCCCCTTGAGCAGTGAATTGTTTCCCCTGAACTTCCAGCTGGAGAAATTCCGCATGCTGCTCTTCACTGGTGAGGAAGACCAGAGGATCCAAATGGCCAATAACTTTCGCCCCCCACAGCCTCTGAAGGGGAGAATTGTTCGAGCTTCCTTCAAGGCCTGAAGAAAACTGGCAGTGGCCCTGAGATATCCAAGAGCTTCCACGTGTGAGACACTCTAAACAGAAACTCTGCTCTACAGACCACTCATGGAACACACACGACAGACGTTTCCATGAACCCTCTACTTGGACAGGGACAATCTTCTGGCTTTCTATTTTATTTGAAGTGCTCATTCTTTGGAGAAATGGCATCTTTTTAACCAGCACTATTTAATATAAGGGATAGCTGAGTGAACTAGGTTGTTATCCAAGACCTGAAACTCTATAAAATTAAAATGACATTAAAATCCAACTTGAGATCAAGTGGAAATTGTGCAGTGATCTACTAGTGCTGATGGCTACAACTTCTACTTGTCTCATTTAATACATGAGGAAACAGTAATCAAGAATTTTGGACAAACTGGACCTAAATTTTCCTTACTGATCTGTTGTTACCATTTGCTGAGCTCTGATTTAAAGATTGCTTTCACTGTATTCTTGCTTCCTGATGACACAGTGTGTATGAGTAGCACTAGAAGAAAAGTTCTTTACTCACCTCAAGCAGGCCCTGGTATGAAAATTAAATATATATTTTAAATCTACTGCTCTAAGATGCTATCTTACAATGTAATGCTGTGTTGAAAAGCAGAGCAGTTCACTGCAATGTAATTTAGGTATTTGTCCTTTCAGCCCATGCAGAACACAGGACCACAGTGCCCTGGTCAGGGTCAGTTTGGTTGAAGAGTTCCTCTGTAGTGATCCAGGTGTGTTTTGTGTTCCTCAGTTGCTCAGATTCTACCTCAGCTCAGTGCTATGCTCTGCAATATGACCTCCTTTGGTGTCTGCCCTACAGAGACCAGGTATTTTGTTTCCTTTAGGGACCTAACAGGTCTGCCCTGGGTGAGCATTGCTGCACAGACCCTCCCTGCTCCAGGGCTGCTCCCTGCACACACGAGGCTTCAGCACTCCTGAGTCCTTTTACCTCTGCAGAAGTTGCTTTAGAACAGCCACGTGTTGGTTCTGCAACTTAGGGACAAAATTCTGACTCTGGTACTCAATACTGTGATGTTCTCTGTGGCTAGCCACAGTCAGCTGCCAGCTCCTGGAGTTCTGGGCCCCACGTGGCCTATTCTGCCTGTGTAGTTCAGGGAGAAATTGCTGATGTTGATCACTTTGCATCAGCTGAGATGGAGAAATCAGGATGTACAAGGCCCAGGCAAGTGGGGAGAAGGGAGAACAGTAGCTGCTGGGGCTGCTCCCCTTCCTCCAGGGAAGGATGACACAAGGTGTGGAGCACAGTACAAGGAGTGAAAGACTGGAATTCTGCTCCTCAAATCTCCATGGTTTTTCTAGTATGCTGACCTAAAACTTTGTTTCTCAGTTTCCTCTTATGTAAAAAGAGGGTAACACTGACTTCTACCTCACAGGGCTGTTGTGAGGGCTAATTCAGCATTGTTTTAGATGTGAGATTCTTACCCAGGAGATGCTCAAGGCAATGGAAAACACAAAATGCAATAGTTTTAGCTATTATGAATGTATTATGAACTTTGCTAGTAATGCAAACTGGTATTGTAGAAACTCTATTTAATGTATCTTAATTTCTTTAACAAATTAAATAAATGAGACTTTAAAATCACATGTGCATATCTTCATCCTTCTTTTTGAGAAGACCCACCTCTCCCTACTTACAGCATCATTTTTCTTGGATTTTCATTAACAGAAATTGTTTGTTTTCAACAGTTGCATCTCTTTTGGATCAAGAAATGCTTTGACTGTCTTCAGTTCTACAGAAACCTTGCCTAAGCTACTATGGAATTATCTAAGTACAGATAAGAGTTATCCCTCTCAGGTTTGTGGACATGTTTTTAAATTCTAGAAATAATTTCTGGCACCTCTTTTTAGCCTATATCACAGTTCTTACCATCTTCTAGGATTAACACTTTGTTTCAGTTTGATCCTTTCACTTAAGTTCTAACATACTGTGTACCTTGAATGACTTCCTGCACAGAGTTAAATTATTATCATTAATCTTATGTTGCTGTTAAAATTCACATTAAGAGATGCATTCTAAAATGTAAAAAGTCTTTCAAGACACCTTACATTTTGATAGCCAAAAAAAAACTTATTAGGGGCAAATTTAAAATATAACCAATATTATTTACTGTATGTACCACAATCAAGCTATCCCAGCATTAATATTAGTACAGGTGTTCACAGAGCAGCACTTTCAAGGTCAGCACTTTCAGTGTTTTCCTCTCATTTTGGGCATAAGCAGAGGTTTCTGCTCCCTGTCTCTCACAGGAGGTGAAGAGGGCTTGTGTGCTGAAACTTTGTCCAGTTTTCCCCAGTTCCAACCCCTCAATGTAAAAAAAAATCTTATTTATGCCCAGGACATGTCTGCTGTGACCTTGCACACAGTACTTAAGCTTCTTTGAGGGTGGTTTATCCATGAACAGCAGAAGGATAATGTTTAGCTTACAATTATTGTAAAAGCTCAGCCATTGCCAAGAGCTTTAAATGCTGCATTGCCCCAAGGTGTTCAGTTCCAGGGAGAAGCTGAACTGCACCTTCCTGTGGAAATAAATTTGATTTTGCTTACAGGGTATTTTGGTTGTTTGGGTTGTTGTTTTTTTTTTTCAGTTGTTGGATGCAAGAACATGATCTATTTTTTACTACAGGGAAGTAAAATGTAAAAAAAAAATACTTCTATATCCTTTGCTGTTTCTTGAGACTCTGATCATACAATAAAAGCCACAAATATTGTATTGGATAAACACCTATTCAAGGCACTTCATTTATTTTGAGGCTGAACAATTTTAAAACATGAGCTATCCTTACCTTTTACCAAGTTGTTGTATTGAAGGAAAAATGGGAGTTGACTGTAATTGTTCCAGCAAGAGTTCACTTACCTTCTCCTGGGATTGCAACCATCCTGCCTGAGAGAACAGAGGCCTCACATTTAGGACAGCAACTGAACTTGCACAGTGGTAAAAGCTGGATTAAAAATGCCATCTAGTGGCTCTCCTTCCCTTTCTTGCCACAATGCTTAAAACAATTGTTAAGGCCCATTCAATCAGACTACAACAGATGAGAGAATTTAACTCTGACGATAGTAATTTATAAAGATATGAGTGATTGCCTTTGAAAACCCCCTGCTGGCTCTGTATATGTAGTCATGGAAACTCCTTCCTCAGATAAAGATCAGTCTGACAAAAGAAACTCCATAACCAGTTACAATTTTTTGTTCCTTATTTCACTGCCGAGCAGAGAGATCCTCTGCTTGGTGAGCTGCACACTCTCTTAACTTTAGCTTTTAAACTTTAATAGCTGTAGTTACAGTTCAACTTTGGGATTTTTCCCCAATCTCTTGCAAGCAGAAAGATTTTTAGGCAGTTGCTATGATGTAGCAGATTTATAGTGGTATGTTTCATGAGGAGGGTAAATTAATCCAAATACAAGAACTGGGGAAGGGTTTTGCAAGGTACCTCAACCCCAGATGGTGCTTTTGGCAGAGTTCAAAGGTCAGAAAGATAAAAAAGCGAGCATTTCAGGAAAAAAACAGAGATAAGCCTCAAGAAAATGGGGTGTTATACCTCAGGGTAGCTGCTTTCCTCTCTGAATTCCTCTGCATGCAGAAGTGACCATTTAGCAACAGCACCAAGCATCAAAGGACTGTCTCTGCTCTGCGTGGGAGAGTGGGGGTCTTACACTTTTTCTCACTTAGCCTGAGGAAAGCACAACAGAGGACAGAACCTGACTGACTCGCACAGAACTATTTCCAACTTGCTCAGCTGTAAGGCAGGGAACTTTCGTTCCTTTGCTGTTCCATTTATGCTCCTGCCTGCAGCGCATTTGACATTTAGTAAAATTTCAGCATCTTACTCCAGGTTGTGAACAGCAACGTAGTAATGCAAACAATTTAATTTCATATTGACACAGTGGAATAGTAAATAAAATATAGGAGCCAGCTCACCCTGTTTGTCTGTTGGAGGAGCAGAAGGTGGAAGGAGGAGAGAGAGGAAAGGAATATAATCACTTTTCTACACATGAGCACTTCTTCCCAAGACACAAGACTTTCCTGGACTTGAAAACTCACCCCAAGAAATGTAAATTTACATTTACAGAGGCACAGAACCTTAATGAACATTTGTTTGTTTAACTAAAACCATTTTAAGCAACATCCAATAAAAATGATCCATGTGGCGTTCAGATCCCATTACAGCAACTGGGAAGACCTTTGTACCAGTGCAATTGCATTGACTTAAACTGGGTCTTCAGATTAACCCCTGCAGCTCCAGACACTGCTGAGCCTCTGCTGCAAGGAGAGCTGGAATGCACCTTTCCCACAATTGTTCATGGTGTTTACCTCTGTTCATCGATGTTCCTTGCAGCTTGCCTTCTTTCCTGGCATTTGAGTGTTTGCTTTAGATTACTTAGGAAGACCAGACAGGAAACAGCTGCAGCCAAACTAGAAAGTGCAGTTACTCTAACAGACCTAGAGCCTCCTTCATTTCTCCATTTGTTTGTGGGTTTTATGTGTTTATAATAAGAGATTTCTGCATCTGTGGTGCCAATTTGCCTTTTGTGAAAATCCAAAATGTCATATACAGCAGATGAAATGTCATTATTCACAGGGCAAGATACAGCCAGCAAATGGGACATTCTTAAAGGTGCTCAGCAGGAAGGTGTTTTGTGGGCTGGTGTTGTTTCCTTTCCAAAAGCTGGGTATTAGACTGTAGAGCTTTTTGTGCAAAAAGCACAAAACTCAGTCTGTGTTCAGGGCTAGAGAGACAATTTGTTCAAAGGAGCCACTTTTCATTGCATGCTCACAAGTTTCCAAAGGGTTTGGATCTATTGCTGTTTTCTAATCTGTATCACTAGGCTGAGTCTCTTTATTGCAGAAAAAACTTCTGAAAATTAGGAAACTACTTTTAGGAGTAGTTTACCACTTTTTTTTTGATACAAACTTTTTGCTGCTGGTCAGCTTTTTGACAAAAGGATTAGCTATTTATTAGAAATATTAGTCCAATTTTTAACTTCCTTTCTTAGGTATATCTGGCTTATGTGGTGTTTCTGATCTTTGTGTGTCCCCATAACAAGAAATGTTTACAAAGCATCAGGAGTCCCAGACTTCTCATGAATATCAATGAGGTCACAGAAAGTAACCCATGCTAGCACCTGCTGTGAGGGCAGTGCAGATGAGGGGCAGCTGTTTGCAGCCTCTGGAAGCAGAAGATGTTTAAATTGCACCAAAGTAGCCACAGCCACTTTTCCAAAGGAACAAGCAAGGAGAAGACTAATATTCTATGGGAAAGAAGGAAACCCCAAATAGTGCACTCTGGCCTAAACAAGAACACAGAAATGAGTTCAAAAATGCATTTCCACAGAAAACCAGAGTTGCTGACTGTACAAGTCAGCAGATAAGATTGTTTCTTGAAAAAAGTCTAAATATAGGATCTGCTATATTTTAACATATAGCTGCACCTTAATACAATACCTGGAATTAGACTAATTTTCTTATAAATACTGGTAAGGATTTTCTTCTGGCACAGGACTAAACTTTGCTCACCTGTAATCAGCAAAGTTAAAACCAAATCTGAGCTTTTTTAAAAGAAACTGGAGTTCTAATTTTTTCAATGCAAATGAAGAACCTAGAGCACTATGGCAACCAAGCATCATTGCTACAGAAATTTGCCATTTTTATTTGATATTCCTAAGGGCAAAAACACTGCAAGCCTGAGCAATACAATTTCTTTCCTCAGATGATATTAGAGAGTAGCATTTCTACTATTTTTTCCTTTAATTATACATCACTTTAGTTCATCAGCATAACCAAACACTCCAAAGCAGAATCTAAATCTCAATTCAAGTTGATATTCAGCCCGGTCAAGTACCTTCAATATGTATTCCTTCTTGGGTTTATAAAGCGTGGAGTGAAAGGGACATCTCCTGCAGGACTGTTAATTGTTTCACCTTCATTTACATGGTTGCTAACTCACTTCAGCCTTATGCATATGAATTTATGAAGTTACTGCATGAACATGTGAGCAATAAGTTACAGTTTTCAGCTGAAGAGAAGCATTTAACCACGGTGGGAGCACAGGAAACCCAGAGCAGTCAGGCTGGTTTTCAGGCTGCTGTGCGAGGCTTTATCAGTTTTGCAAATTGTACAAAAGCTGAAAATTGGTAGGGCAGAAGAAAGAATCATTAAATCATGGAGTATCCTGAGTTGGAAGGGACCCACAAGGGTGATCGAGTCCAGCTCCTGCCCCTGCACAGACAGCCCAGCAGCCGCAGCCGGCGCATCCCCGGAGCGGTGCCCGAAGGCTCCAGCAGCTCCGGCAGCCCCGGGGCCGTGCCCATTCCCTGGGGAGATCCCGAAGCTGCTTTCGGTGGATCTGAGCACTGCGCAGGGCAGAGAGATGCAGGTGAGGGCTGCTCTGCGTGTCCTCTTTCAGCTCAGATTTGTCAGGCAGATAAAATAATTACGTCAAACTTAAGGTCGTTTGGTTTTTTGGTGTTTTTTTTTTTTGCATGTGCTAAAATATTGTTCTGAAATTTTTTTGTTAAGATGACCTACTTTTTTGTATGTTCTTCCATGCAACATAAAACTATTGTTTCATTGTTTTAATAAAAACAAGAAACAAGTGAAAGCTCAGTCATTGAAGGTGATCGGCATCTTTCCACATGAGAATACCTGGGAGCATGCTCATCTCGTCTAGGTTACTTGCACCACATTATTCAACTAAAATTCCTTCAATACAAGAAGCCAGGCGAATTTAAAAATACACTGATAATATCAAAGCCTCTTGTGACTTGCGAGCCTCTGTTTTTGCAAAAATGATTGTAAGAGGTTTTAAAGCAGGGACTACTTAGTAACCACTGCGTTAGCATCGGTAACTAGTGATTCACCTCCGTGCACTTTGGGCCTATCCCTTCCCCTCGTTACCGGGCTTGGAACCGCTCACAGGAAATGCGAACGGGGACAAGCGGTCATATGAAACCAAAAAACCGGGGCGTCAGCAAAATGAGCCCTTTTGTTCTCCATAATTTATATGCCGAGTTAATGACGAAAGAGCTTGGCGATTTTGAGCCGCTTCAGCCGGTGTCCTCAGCGCTGAAGGATGTGGAATCGTAGTGGAAAAACCCGGAAAAGCCGAGGGGTCCTGCCTCAAGGAAACAGCGTGGTTTCGAGCGCTTTAAATGAGGAAGAAACCGCGGTTGGTGTTTTTTCTTCCTAGCACGCATCACTCGCTTCCTTTTCGCTCTCGTTGTCGGGCTGCCCAGGGCGGCGGCGGGCACGGAGCGGGGCCGGCAGCGAGCGGGGCCGCGCACAACATGGCGGAGGGGCGGGGCCGCGCCCGCCCCGCTGTGTCCTGAGGGGAACCCGCGGCAGGGCGGGTTGGGTGGCGGGGCTGTCGGTCAGCGCCGTCCCTCAGCCCCGCCGGGGGCAGCGCGGGGCCGGCGGGCTCGACTGGTGACTGCTCGGCCGGTGGGTGCGCCGGGGGCGGGGGACGGGGCGGGCAGAGAGCGGCCGCCGCCGGGGCAGCCGTGCCGGGGCACAGGGAGCGGAGCCGGGCCTGGCGCGACGCCTGTGCGGAAGCGGGGAGGCGGGAGCTGTGCGGGCACGGGCTGCAGCGGCGGCGGCGGTGAGGGGTGTGTGTGCGGGGCACAGGGCGCGTTCCGTGCGGGGACGGGCTGTGGGCAGGGTGCGGTGCGGGAGCAGAGGCGTGTGTGCGGCACAGGGCCTTGCGGAGCAGGGGGGTCGGTGTGTCGGTGCGTGGGGCTGGGGCAGGGCGGAGGTGGCGCGGCAGGGGTCGGTGTGTGACGGATATGTGTGGGATGAGGGGTGGGTGTGGGCAGCGTCAGGAGGGTGAGTGAGGGGAATGTGGGGATCTCGGAGCGGCTGTAAATCCAAATGTAACGGGTATCTGTTATTTCACTGGAAAAGCGGGCGCTGCTGCGCTGTGCGGTCCGGCAGCTGCGGGCCGTGCCGGCCCCGCTGGGACACCGCGTCCCCGGGGAGGCAATGCCGGCGCTGGAGCGAGTTTATGTAATAATTGGCTCTTACATAATGTTGTTTAGCACACCGCTTTAATCAGCAGCGCTACCGGGGGCGTCCTGGGCAGCAGCGTCCGCACGCTGCTGCTGGGGAGGACCCCGAGGCTGGGATCGCAGAGAGCAGCGCTGGCGCACAGGAGCTCCAGGGCTCGTCCGCGCTGCCTGGCCTTAGGAAGCGCAGGGCTAGCCGGGGTTAGTGACTCTGGTGCTGGGCGGAAAACCACACCGCCTCGGACTGTCAGCCAGCCGGGCGGAACGGGGGGCGTTTCTTTAAACACTGTTTCAATCGGGTTTTTGATCAAGTATGCGAAAGTCATTCTTCTTTCACTCTCATGGCTGAGAGGGGTAGGAAGAGAATAAAGGAAAAATAGGACGATGAATGGACTGAAAAGGGGCTACAAACCTTGTCTTGTCCTGTGCTGTAGGTGCTTTTTGGGTGTAGCTGTCGCTAAACCCAAAAGGAGTTGGTAGTGGCAGCTGTCTTCCTGTTATTTTGGTTGCATTCTTTTGGTAGGACGGCAAAAGGCATTGTGTGTGTTGGGAGACACAGTGTCCCAGGAGACTGCAGGCGAGCCTTGGACGGGGAACTGGCACTGCCTTTTGCATCTCCTCTCCTGACATCAGCAGTGAAATTATGCTGTGTCTTCACCTGTTCTCACCAGGTCACCAGAATCATAGTGGTGGGCTCTCTTGGAATGCTTGTCTGCTCTTTTCTGCATTAAATATGGGTAGCACACTTCAGAAATGTTTTGTAACGCATTGCTTTGGGTTCCAAACAGGATTTTAGCAGTTTTTGGGTTGTATCAGTAGGCCTTCTGCTTGGAATAGCTCAAGGTGACTTTTACTTCCTGCTGATTTCTTGGAAACATTTCCACTCATCTGATCTGGCTGGTCTCTTGTTATTTCTTGTGAAGCGTGCTGCTAAAAAACTGCTGTTGAGGCTGCCTGTAGTGTCTTTAGCCTGAGCAAGTGGTGTCACAGGCCACCTCAAAGTGTTGGAAAGCTCGCAGGGAACTCTCTTGTTCTCAGTGGCTGCTAGTGGCATCTTTCAGGAGTAATTGTACCTGCACTGCTGCATACACTGAGTTTTTTAAATCCATGGGGCAAAATTCTGTTTGTGAGTGAACATCTGGTTGTACTTAGCACTATCCCACAGCTGGAATACCTTATTGAAAGCAGGAGACAATGTAAGGACCTCCCCCATGGCAGCCGACGAGCTTCAGCTGCTGAAGTTCCCGAGGTTTCAGTGCTGTTGGCAGCAGAGATCTTCCCTGCAGCTTGTTCTAATTGCCCTCCAAATGAACAAGCCAAATTGTGAACCTGTAAAATTGTCAATGTCTTATACCTTTCACTGCACCATAGTGCACAATGCTGTTAAAAAAGCATTCATTAACCAGCAGTAGAATTTGCCTTCAGCTGTGTAAGAGATCCTGCCTGCCTGAGGGTTGGTTAAGACCTTGAAGGTAAAAAAAAGAACAGCTGAGCTTATAAGCTGTAACAGAATTGGAAAGGTAGACTGGCTTGTTCTAGCTGGGAGGATCATGGTAATTCACATAAATCATTAACTGGCCACATCTCCCAGTCTTTCCACAGGGTTTAAGTACTTATCTTCTCTTGGGTTTGAAGTTTTGGGTCTATTAATAGTGCCCAATGTACTCTAGCAGGCTTTTTTGGGAGTTGTGCAATAGTTGTCAGTTTAAGTCCCAATTCTCAAACTCGTTGGATCTGTTTATTCTGCGTCATGTCAGACGAGGCTTTTCATTGTGCAGTTTCCAATAACGTTTCTTGTAATGTTGCCATTTCCTTCTATTCTTGCCACAATGAGGAAAAAAAGCCTGTCTGGAAAGTAAAAATTATCTTTTTTGCAAGTTAAAAGGAGCAGTCGTATTCCTGGTTATAATTAAGTGACAGAAATGGTATCACTTTTAAGATGTCTTTATCTATAGCAATCTCTTTTGGAAAGAAGTTCTGAATGTTTCTGAGAGCTCTAGATACGCTTTTGAACTTCTATATGGAAAGCTTCTTAGGAACGTTCTAATTATTTTCCCTTTCCTCCATTTATTTTCCAGGCTGCGAGGACATTCCGTGTTACTGAAGGAAGGTGCTCCATTTTTGGAGTGACTTATGATGTCTAGAACTGTATCATCCTGGATTTTAAGCTCAGCCAGAAGCAGCATTATTTTACAAGGGAAAGGACGTTGGTACTCCATCCGTATCCCAAATAGAAACAAGACCAAATGGAAGCTGGTTTTCTCCAAAACATGTCCCTACCCTGCTGGGAGCTGCAGCTTAGACAGAACTGTCTCCTTTCCCAAAGCATTCCGGCACACTTCCACCGAAGAAGAACATTTTTCTTTCCAGTTGTCTCCGGCACAAATCAACGACATACTCAGAGCAGGTGAACTATCCCACAGGACACTGGATTTGAACGGCAAGAATGCCAATTCCGTGCTGAGGTTTGAAAGCAACCAGCTGGCCTCCAACAGCCCCATAGAGGACCGGCGGAGCGCGGCCACGTGCCTGCAGACGGCGGGGATGATGTTCGGCGTGTTCGACGGCCACGCGGGCGCCGCCTGCGCCCAGGCCGTGAGCGAGAGGCTGCTGCACTACATCGCCGTGTCCCTCATGCCCCGCCAGAGCCTGCAGGAGATCGAGCTGGCCGTGGAGGCCATGAAGCCAGTGCGGCCCATCCTGCAGTGGCACAGGCATCCCAACGATGTGGAGTACCAGGAAATCACCTCGCAGTACTTTGAGAACCTCCGGGTTTACTGGCAGCACTTGCTGGACCTGGACACCGAGCCGGGGTTTAGTTTGGAAGAAGCCATGATTTGTGCGTTCAAAAGGTTAGACTCAGACATATCACTGGAGGTTCAGGCTCCTCAGGAAAATGAGTTGATGAGAAATATTGCCCTGCAAGTAGCTTTTTCTGGCGCAACAGCCTGTGTAGCTCACGTTGATGGTGTTCACCTGCATGTGGCAAACACCGGTGATTGCAGAGCGGTTTTAGGGGTCCGTGAAGAGGATGGAACATGGTCTACTCTCCCTCTAACCCGAGACCACAATGCCTATGATGAATTTGAAATTAGAAGATTGAAGCGAGAGCATCCTAGATCTGAGGAGAAAACCCTATTTGTGAATGACAGATTACTGGGGATTCTTATGCCCTCCAGAGCTTTTGGAGACGTGCAATTAAAATGGAGTAAAGAATTGCAGCACAGCGTTCTCGAGAACAGCTGTGATGTTGAGGCTCTAAACATTTATCAGTACGTTCCTCCAAACTACCATACCCCCCCTTATTTAACTGCAGAGCCTGAAGTCACATACCACAAGTTAAGAAGCAAGGATAAGTTTCTCGTTATTGCTTCAGATGGGCTATGGGAGATGCTGAGTAATGAGAAGGTTGTAAAACTCGTTGCTGGACACCTTACAGAGCTCAACATGCAGAAACCACCACTGACTTTTAAGAAACCAGTTAATTTGGGTTACATGCACAACTTGTTGCTGCAGAGGAAGAGCAAAGGCCTGGCCTCCCTGGACCAGAACACGGCCACCCATCTGATCCGGCACGCAATCGGCAGCAACGAGTACGGCGAGGTGGACCCGGAGAAGCTGGCTGCCATGCTGACCCTGCCCGAGGACCTGGCCAGGATGTACAGGGACGACATCACTGTCACCGTGGTGCACTTCAACTCAGAAACCATTGAAGATTACTACAGGAGCCACGAGTAGAGCCTTGCACTGCTGCAGCTCAATACCACTAGGGAACTTTGATCCTGAACCATTCCTCTCACCCTCTGGTAGTCCAGCTGCTACCAGTGCCTGCAAGTTCCTGAATCTTTTTGTTACTTACTGGCTTTGAAAATAACTTTCTAAAAGGTGAAATTTCCCTGGGTTTCCAGGTTTGTATACGCTGAAGAAAAATGTTTTCATAAAACCTCACTGAAATGTGATTGAACTAAAGATTGTGGACCAGTTCTGATTCCATGAGAACCTCTGGTAAAACTTCCCTATGAACAAACAAGGCCAATTTCACTGAGACTGGTACAGTTTAATAGAGATGGATAATAGGTGTAGCTGCATGGAGTGTCAGGCTCTGCTCTTGTGGAGAGTGAATAGCATCCTGTTGAAGCACTGTAACTGAATTAAATAAATTAATTACCAAACCTTTTTTGGATGTGTCAGATATTTTACCAAATTGCTCCATATTTATAAAATAACATGAAAGAAGGCTGTTCCAAGAGCCCTGGGATTTTCAGATGTCTTTCCTGATTCTCTTCCTTATGCAAGAGAAAAGTTGTATCTTCTTGTATAGTTCTTTTTAAGTGGGAATTCATATTCTCTTAACTCTGTGTGAACTTGTGTGACAGCTTAGAGTTCAAACACATGAGGGCCTTCGCAGTTCCCTGTTCAGGATTTAACAGGACTAGACTTTAACATTTGAGTCTTTTGCTTAAACAGTGTACTCTTTATTAAAGTATTGATAATATAAATTGTTTGTCAGATCTAGAAGTTCAAAAATTCACCTAAAAGTAAATACAGCAAAAGAGAGCACCTTTCTCTCCAGATTTAACTTACAAGAGATAACAGTGCTGCTACTGCTCCAAAACAGGTTTAATCTTTCATTCTTGCATCTCCTTATAGGTACAGAGTTATTTTTCCTAATAAATGTATGTTTTAGTCTCTGAACATGCACAAAAGTGTATTTTACAATGGTTTTCCTTTACACTGAGCTTTCCAGAGTGCTGTCCAAGCTTGCAAATAAGCTTTTACATATGGTGTTCTCTGGTGCCTCTTCCTGGTTTACACTCCACAGGAGCTGTTTCCCACAACAATATACACACTGGGAATATAGACCTGTTTACTGTTCTTGCTGCTGAGTAAGAACTTGTGTGGGTGCAAAACAGCAAATAAAAATATTACTTTTTTTTTTAAAATTGCTTAAAAACATTATTCTCCTACAGTTCAGCAGATTAAAAAGTTTTTTTTTTCCTCACGATCTTAAGTAGACAAGGTCTTGGGGCTTAAACTGGTAGCAATCTTGGATTTGGGGCTCTTTGAGTATTTTTCCTTATACATAAAATTTCTTGTACTTTTTTCAGCCATTTAATAATCTGTTTTGAAGATGGGATTAGAAGGAGAAAGAAGCTAAAACTGTTAAAAAGATATTCATGCTTTTGACTTTTCAGGATTGACTAAAATTAAGTGCTACAATTTCAGTCACTAAATGCATCCCTAAAAAAACCCTTCTGAATTTACTGTTAATTTTTTTTTTTTTTTGTCTAGTACATTTTGGAGTACATCCAGCCATTCAACCTGAAGGCAGATTCAGTGAGTAGGTCTGTTCCCCTTGATCCCAGCAAACCAGGATTTACCTCAGGAAATCTGCCCCTGAGCTCTGGGGGATGAGGGCTGCAGGCAGACTTTGGGTTTGTGCCAGATGCTGCAGAGGTTGCTCTGAGTTCTTGGTGCAGGGGTCCAGCTTCCTTTAAAGGGTGCCCTGCTCTCATCCCCTGGGCTGGTGCTGTGGGCACTGAGATTCCTCTGCCAGGAGAGGCAGGCAGGGATGCTCAGGAAGGGGCTGCTCTGCTTGCAGGGCAGGGGCTGAGGAGGGAAGAGCTCCTCAGCAGCATCCCTGGACCCTTCTGGCTTCACTGGGCTCTCTTTGCTCCTACAAATCCTCTCGTGGGATGAGTTCCCGGCTTCACTGCCTGACATTTAGCCATGAAGTAGTGAAAAAGCATTTCTCAGCTACCTCTTAGTTGAGAAATTACTTAGCAGTGTAGCCAGAGGCACAAAGGTGCTAAACCTCAAGGGGTGTGAGCTGAGACTTGGCTTATAAAGGTAGTGTAGAAAACATTTAATGTAGAGCCAAACTGCTGCTGCAAGAGTAGTGTAGCAAAGCAGCAAGTGTCTAGTGATCAAATAAACAAAGTTCTGGTCCTTTCACCATCCAGTGGTGAAATCCTGGCCATCTCTTGAAAGAGTCACTGTGGCACTTTTTCATCAAGTGTGAGTCCTGGAGACATTGTGTGTAGGTTGTAACTGCACTTGCAAATTGGTGGGGACTGTTTTGGGAAGCGTGTCTAAAACTCAGAAAGTTATTTCCTGTTTCACAGTAGGTTTGCTCACTTTTGATATGCAGCACTATAATCAGCTGTGGCAAAAATGGATGATGTTAAACTACTTAAAAGTTTGATTTAGTTTGGTTGGTTTTTAAAATACAAATCATGGATTCAGCTGCATATTCCCTGGAATTTGTTGTTGTCAGTGAAGGCAATCCATCCATGCTTAGCATCATTTAGGCTGAAAAAGATCTCCAAGATTGAATGGAGCTGTTAACCCAGCACTGCCAAGGCCACCACTGAACGTGTCCGTAAGCACCACGTGGCTTCAAATGTCTCCAGGGCTGGTGACTCCACCACTGCCCTGGGCAAGCACTCAGGGAATTTGCCAGAAACTCCTCCCCCTCCACAAAATAAGTGTGAACTAGGACTAATGAGGATGAGAAAACCCCAGGGTGAAAAGTCCACCCATGTAGAAGTGTGTGAGAGCTCTGGAAACCGAAAGCTCACTCTCTGAGATGCCAAGCACGTGGCAAAGACAGCCTTCAGGTAAGCAAGGTGTTATTCTGCATTCTAATCAGAGCACTGAGTTTTGTACTCTCAGTTGACACCCCAGGAGTGTGAGATGACAGCTAAGGATTCTTACCACAGAGCCCCTGGACATGCACTCTGCCACTGGAGCTGTCACAGGTGGCAGGAGCAGCCAGCTGCTGTGGCACCCGGGCTGTGTCAGCCATCCCTCCAGACAGCTGAGCAGCTGGAGCCACACAAGCACTGAGATTCATTTCTACTTCCATGCTCACACAGGAACAAGGTGACAATATTGTCACCCCTCCTTTTGTGATCTCTGACAGCTGGTACCAGGTGATCCAAAAGAACTGTACCTGATCAAAATCAGGGGATTCTCTCAACAAGCCTGAGGGATCTTCAGCTCTGAAGAGCTGCTCAAACAGAGTAAAGTATACACTGGGCTGAAATACTGCATTCTCTTGCAATTCCTTTCAGTCTCAATTCTCTGCAGTATTAGGTGTGCATGTTTACTCAGGAAATACTCACATTTTAAAGTCACTGCAGAAATGAAAGGCTGTGCTGAGCTGTGACAGCATACACACAGCGAAATGATTTGTGCTGAATTCACCCACTACAAGCATGGTAACTTGCATGGGTTCACCAACTTACTGCACCCTGAAATTGCCTGAATTGACAGCAATTCAATTGTGTCTTCTGTTCAATGTATTTTAACAAAGTTCCAGATTCAGTCCCTCTAAATTCTCATTGATGTGTACACCATACACTTGAGGTGAGGAAAACTGTACCCATTTGAACTGGATGGTAGGTATTTTCATCTCTTAATTGCTTCATTAATTAGTGCAATCAGAGCTAACTGGCACTAATAAAAAGAGTATTTTGTGACTTGGAGAGTCAAAAATTTTTATGTGAGAAAACTAACTGCCTTAACCTGCTCCTGCAGGCTTGATGATGTGAAGACTTATGAGAACATTTAGATCCAACTCCTGCAAATTGACAATCTGTTGGAATGAACATCTTTGCAGGCAGGCTGGTTTGGGTTAGATGGTTCTTCTTGCCTTTTGTGTTCTTCATTTCCGCAGCAGTAAGAGATGTAATAGTCAATAGCAGTCACACAAATTCTGTGTCTGAAAATTACAGGCATTATGACTTTTAAATAAAACATCTGAGGTTAAGCATGGATGTAAATACTAGGAAAAATATTCTTTTCTTCCCTAAAACTTAACACCTTGTGCTCAAATACACCTTTGTCACTCTTTTTCTTCAGAATCCTTAAATTATTATGCTTATTTATATTTAAGTATTCAGACCTTCATAATGGAGTTGGGAGAGGGTCTTTTTTTTTTTTTTTTTGGTAACTTTTTTTGTAGCTGGTGAGGGGGAGTCACTGGTTTTGTAAGTAAAAATACTCCTTTCACACTTAAAACCAGTCTTTATTAAATGGATGAAAGGCAATGTTTTGGCTGCTGCACTGGAATGCAGCTCCTGGGGAAATATGCCAGGTTCCAGGTCAGAAAGCACAAATGTTCAACCTGGGGTAGAAGTAAACAGCTTGAGTTTGCTGAAGTGTTTGTAGCTCTGGGGGTTTTCCACAACAAAAACAACTCTTAATAAATGAAAGTAAAGACATCTTGACACCATTGAGGTCCCATCAAATTAACCAGGTAGCATCGGGGACGTGAGTTCACCAGCTAAAATATCCAAACTGGGCTTTAGTGAATCTGACACTTTCAGGAAGTTTTTTAACTTTGATATGTGTGTGTTCATCAGCAGTTAAAGCATCACTGTAACATTCCAAATGTTGTCACACTTGTCTTAAAATAATGCAAAACCTCCCTACAGCACCTACAAAACCAATAAATCCTTGAATTGCAATAGGCCAGCAGCAAGGCAAGTGTTCATGCACTTAGTCTCTGAGGTGTAACTTTATTCCCTTTAATTCCAAGTATTTATCTGTTATTGGAGAGGTAAAAAGAAAAGAAAATTGTGTGGGACTGATTTCTTCCAGAAGAAGATACTTGTCTAAGATTGAGGAAGAGTTTTTGGTGCTAAGTTGAGCAGAGGTTCTCTGTTCAGAGCTGTAGTTCAGGGAGAACCGGAGGCAGAGCTGTGCAGCCTGGGGCTTGGTCAGGTGTCATTTGTCACCCTGCTGGTGCCTGCTCTGCTCTGCCACAGGCTGAGGACTTCCCCAGAGGGCAGAAAGGGAAGAATCCCAGGCCTGAGCTTCTCCTGGGGTTACAAAGTGTGCTGTGACACGAAAAAACGTTTTCCCTTCCTGTATCTGTGGTGGGGACATTGACCTTCGAATTGTCACTGTCCAGCAGAACACTCTCCATTCTAGCAGCTGCCTGTGGTCATCCTGGAGGACTGGCTCACACTGCTCCTGCTGGATCTCTGCACTTGGCAGCTGGCTGAGATCATTGCTGTGCTGGTGCCTCAGGGACATCACAGCCTGGCCTCAGGGCACGCAGGGCACCTCTGCTGCAGCTGGGGGGCACTGGGGGGGCTCTAAGAGAAGCTCTTTAACATCCTCAAGGAAAAAGGTGGCTAGGAGCCAGCAGCTGGGGCAGAGAAGAATAATTATGGTTTTTATTTGGGTTGAGGGAACTTATCTGGCAATTTTCTTAAAAAGAAAAAAAAAACTGCATGGCTCGATGAGGTTTTTTGAATTAAGCAGTGCAGAAGGGGAAGCTGTGGTCAGCAGGCAATGGTTAAAATTATATGAGCAGCAGCTGAGTGGGTCGTGAAGCACACTTCCCATGCCTCCCTGCTGAAATTTTTGAGCCAATCCTATAGAGACTTGTTCTGGGGTGGGTAGGTGAGCTCAGACTCTGGCTTTGTCCTTCTCCCTGTGGAAGTTCTTCCCACCTGCAGTGACTGCAGTGCTTTAGGAGCCAGTGTCCTGCATTTGTGTTCACTTGCTTTTGTCTGTCCCCTCTGAAATGGACTTGGTTGCTTTGAGGGGGCTCTCACAGCCCAACTTCACACCCCACAGTTCTGTGCTGACTTTCTTGCCGAGCAGAATTCCCATTTCAGTGCATTGCTGGATAATCCTTGCTTGGTACCTGCAGAGCCGGGCTTGGCCAGACGGTGTCACCTGAGTTTTGCAAAAGCATTGCTCTGCTGTGACCAGCCTCTCCTCGCTCTTAATCTTCATAACATAAATTTCAGATGCTCTTGAAAATAGAGAAAAAACCCAACAACCACCCACACACATTTTAAAAATTCTGTGTGATTTATTAGTACTTCAAACTTATCAACGGGGTGATCTGAGCAACAGTTTGATTAACTTTAATTCTTTTTCAAGACCAAGTTTGAATGGCCCGAGTACCCTAAGGGGTTAAGCTTTGTCCCCTTTCCTGGCACTGTGAGGTACCAGAACACGCAAGTGAAGCCAGGACACACCTGCCTGAGCTTCCTGGAGAGGCTGCAGTTGCACAAGAGGACAAGATGCTTCCAGAGCTGGGGAATGTTTGCTCAGCCACAGCCCCGGTGTCTCCTCCTGCTGCTGTGCAGCTCCAGCTGCTGCCCCAGGGCCATGCTGTGGCTTAGGTTAAAACATTTTCATTTGGACGAATTTCTAGTCTGGGAATTGCACTGGAATGCTCCTGGAGGAATGGGGATGTGTGGTTAGTCTGGGTGTTCACAGAGAAGTCTTGCTCCAGCCTCTGTCTCCTGGCACTCTCCAGTAAAACGAGGCTTTCCCCACCCTTTACCCTTTTATCTCCAGTTCTGTTTTTCTGCCCATAGCTGCCTGCACTGGGTGCACCTTACCCAAACTTGCACTTTCTGTGTGCTCTTGCTGTCACATTTCCCACGTGCCTCTCCCCCTCCTGTTCCTGTTCCTCCATGGTATTACACGTTCTGGTTATTGTTCCAAGCAACTGCATCAGGACAAAGGGACAGCATTGTCATTTTAGAGCAGTATGAAAAGGGAGACACGACTTTCTTTCACAGAGGAGGGTGAGGAAATTCCAGAGCACAACCAGATGGAGTTTCAGCCACGTGCCCATGTGAAAAATCCACGGTTCCATAGAAGAGCTTCTCCCATTTGCTGCTTTCACAGGAATGCAGGAATAACACAGCAAGTAACCCCATCTGAAGTGCTGGGGGACAGAGGAGGAATAACTTTGTCCTCGTTGTTATTTGATAAAAGTAATGCATCATCATCCTCTTAGTCCAACTTTACCTTTGGTGTAACGCCAAACTTCAGCCTGGGATTTGTTTGAGTCTGATTCTAACCACTTACCATGCAAATAGAATAACCAGACAAGAAGTGGAGCTCAGCAGAAGGCTTGAGATGCTGGGCAGTGGTGGAGCAGGGCAAAGTTGTGGGCTCTGATCTCAAACCCATTTGGAGGCTTTACAAACCAGATTTTTCTGTGCTCTCACTCTCTTAGAAGTGAAATCCAGTCATTTGGCCAGATTTTCAGAGGAAATAATAGGTCATGATTAAAATTTTCCAGGGTTGGGGCTCATGATGCTTCATCCTATTTAAAAAAAAAATGGAGTAGTTACTTCTGACTGTTTGGAAGCATGGGTAAAACAAATAAAATCAGTGCACCCAGCCCTAATTCTGATGTGCCATGCATTCAGGACCCTGCTCTTTGCCAGGGCTTTCCCCTGCTGTGAAATTCCCTGTGAATTCCCAAAGCAGGCACATTTGCAGAGTTCAGTTTATAAATAAGAGATAATTGCTGTATTATTGAAACTGTGGCAATAGTAGTAAAACCCTAACACTGCTGAAAAGGGGATTTATTTATTTTTATTATGACTGTGTGGCCAGTGTCTCTGAAATCTTTGGCCAATAGTCTGAGTTTCTGTGGTGAAAGCCCCAAATCCTGTGAATCCCACAGAAACAAGGGGACATTGTTGCCCTTCTATGGCCATGTGACATACAGGAAAAGGGGCTTCAATTTCATTTTGGCTTCAATTTTGTTTTGACTTCAATTTGTGTGTGGTTTTCTGCATTTCCTTTTCTGGAGTCAGAGTTAATTTTTAAATGGCTTTTTCTTTTATTTTTTTTTCCCCAGTCAGGCTTTTAGAGGCATTCTAGTGTCATTCTCAGTGCATGCTAGTAATAAATATTTCTACTTGATTCACCTGCCAACTCATCTTTTATTCATCCTGCTGATGAAAACAATCTCCCACGAAACTTCTGTTGCTGAGAGAGTTCAAAAACTTTCCAGTTATGGATGTAATTGATCTCCTTTCCAGCTTAGTGTAAGAACCTTCTACTGCTTTTCTACACATTTTTGAAGAGGTCAGGAATTGTAAAGTTCTGATGTTAATTAGAGCAAGAGGAAGAATGTAACCCAGGAAATGTAGCAAGAGGTGAACCTGTTCTTATTTTATGTCCTTTTTGCAAAATACCCACGTGGTGCCCAGCAAGCAGCAGCTGTAATCAATCAGCTCTCCTCCAGGTGTATTTTGCAATTATGTTTTGTGAAAACTGCAAACTGTGGCAGGAGCCTACACACGTAGTTAAAATATAACAAAATTACCAAATAAACTTGAACAGGTTCTACTATTCACCAGACCACCTGATTATTGTTAAATAATAATATATTTCACCTGATTATTGTTAAATAATAATATATTTATTATTTTGTGTAAGTGTGGCTAAACACTTCACTTGATCTACAGAGGAAGAGCAAGACCTGGAGGCAGGCTGGGATCCTGGGCAGCCATGAGCACCAGGATCTTCCTGCTTTAAATAGATTTTTGTGATGCAAATATGAGTTTTATGCTCTGTGAAGAAAAAGGAGAGGTATGAATATGCATCCATTTAAAATTTTATTTTTGCCAAAGGAGGTTTTCTTGACTTGATGACATTTTAGCTGCTCTAAGGACTTTGCCATGAGCTGAGAGGCACGGCTGCATTTCAGCCATTTCCTCAGGAGCACAGCAAAGGCTGCCTCTGGTTCCCAGGCTGGTGTTGAATTAAAACCAAATGATGTGGGCATTGCACAGAACTCAGACCTCGTGGTCAATAGGACAACTCTACTGGGAAAGTGGAAGGAAAGTAAATGTCCACCTCCAAAAAATCACTGAATTTTTGATTCCTTGGCCTGGAGCAGGAAATGCAGTGTTGTGCTGTCCCTTGAGCTCACATAAATTTTCATTACCATGACACCCTGGGACTGTCCAGAGTCAATTGAGCTCTCCTTGGAAAGCCTGGGGGTAGTAAGAGAGGGACCCCCTGGCTGGGCACAGTGTGCCTGCATTCCAGGTGTGAGACAGCCATGACTGATGCTCGAGGGGCTCTGCTTTCACTGGCATGGGGCTGATCTCTGGTTTGGCTATCAGCTGATGGGGTATATTTTTGTTTATTGCTGACCACTTTTTGAACTTTGCTCTCTTTTTGTTTATTGCTGACCACTTTTTGAACTTTGCTCTCTTTTTGTTTATTGCTGACCACTTTTTGAACTTTGGTCTCTTTTTTTTTGTTGTTGTTGTTGTTGTAGCAGAAATAGATTGGATCAATAACCTACTAATAACCCATTCAAGCCCAAAGTTCTATTCATCTGCACTTTCCAAACAAGAGATATTTCCATTGTTCATTATTACGTGCCACTTCCATTTCAACCCTGAACTCATAAATCATAAATGAGCTTGAAGTATTCATTTCCCTCTTTCAGCACTACCTTTATCTGGTATTTGCTGACATGGCTCATTATAAGTTATTTTTGAGCACAGTCCGACCTTGTTTTCTGAACAGATGAATTCATTGTTGGAAAATACTCTATAAATAGAATTTAGGGGCCCCCCAAATGAGAAATTCTAGCTCATTAGGATCACAGCTGGAACAATGTGATCAGATACACAGAAATTTTGAGCTGCTGAAATGAAAGCAAAGTCTTAGCTAATTGGTTCTGAACCTTTAAACAACATAAGGGTGATAGAAACCATCTGGAAAAAGAGATTCAAGGCAGCATCTACTGCTTGAAGGAGAGAAGAAAGGAAAAAATGAGGGCAGTTAATGCTGAGGAAAATAAATTAAGTGTATGCAGTGGGATAAACAAATTATTTCTGGTATCTTCTGCTATTCTGAGCTATTTCCACGTGAGGCTTGCAAGAAATTAAAGTCTTATTAACCACGGCCAGTCTTCCTCATATGAAAGAGGCAGATATGTCTCCTGTATCAACACTTAGTGCTGAAGTGGTGAGGTAAATTCATGGATGAGTGACTCTACTTCACTGTCTCAGGAGGGATTGCTATTGGAAAATGCATAAATCCTCTCAACTATCTACCCTGAAGGAAGAGCAAGGACTCACTGCCTCAGGCCACAGCTAATTCCTGTGGGAACTGCTGGCTCTGGGCACAGAGAACTGGAGCTCTGGGGCTGGGCATGCATGGAGACTTTGCTCTCATTCCTCCCTTATTGGCACATTTCAAACACAGCTGGATGTCAAACCAGACAGTTTTATTATCATGAAGTAATACCCTAAGTAATGTCTTGATTTCTTCTTTCCTCACCGAGAAGCAAAGCTCATTGTGCAGGGGGAGCACCCCGAGACCCACCAGGCAATGAGGGGGAGCTGGGGACATATTCTAGGATTTGACATTTGATATTTAAGAATTACATTATCATAAAGTCACAGAAGGGTTTGGGCTGGAGGGACCTTAAAGCCCCTCCAGTGCCACCCCTGCCATGGCAGGGACACCTCCCACTGTCCCAGGCTGCTCCCAGCCC
>JAYDZK010000028.1:1578128-1595774 GCA_034509185.1 Euphonia xanthogaster
ATTATAAAATATTTATACTTTATATCTCTATATATACACACATATATACATATATATATATGAATATGTGTCTGTATATATCTATATCCTCTCCTGGTCATTAAATGAGGAAATACATCAAAGTCATCCTATGGTTACATTTCACTTCCAGTTAGTTCAATTCAAAATTATTCTTTTCAGTTAGGTTGAGTATCAAACCATCAGACATCTTGGGACTTCTTGAAGTGACAAGTCCTTTAGACCCCAGCAACAATTTGGAAACCCTCATGTGATAGCACAGTCTCCATTTTCTAGGTTAGTTATCCCTCTGTGAGTACAAATGTCCACTGGGATAAAAATATTCCCTATCTTCAAGAAGAGCCACGGCAGCACCTGTGTGCAAAGGCAGTCATGCAAGCCAAAGACCATGAATGTTTCCCCAAGCCTGTGTGCCCAAAATAGCCCAGCCTTGGCATCTGCAATCAGAGGGCTGCTATAAAAAGCTGCCTGGGTGCCTGTGCAGCGTCCCTGCCATCCGTCAGGGCTTATCAGTGCCTGAGCGCTGACACTGCCACTCACGGGCCAGCCCCAGCTCCCGTGAGCCCAGCCAGGCCGGGGGCTCAGAGGGAGGGGGATTATGGAACTGTGCCATGCCCGGGGAGCCTCCCAGGCCCGCATTCCCCGGGCAGCTCCAGCCCCGTGGCCGGTGCCCCTTCCCTGCCCGGGGCCGGGGGCTGCGCGAGTGTCACCGGAACGTGCACTGGCACAGCACAGCCGCGAGGCTCTCTCTTGTCACGGCCTTTTCCAAGCCCCATGCTTGAACTCTGCTGCAGTTGAGGGTTTTTTTTTGTTTGTTTTTTTTTTTGTTAATTTGTTTGCTTGTTTTTTGATTGGTGAAGTAGAAAGATGTGTTTCCAAAAAAGTTTCTCTGCTTTTCTCACCATCAATCCCCGTGTCTTTGGGGCTGTGCAATCTCCTCCCCAAGAACCCCTGTAAGTGTTTTTCAGGCAGCAAACTGAGGCCCAGACAAGCCAATTACTTGTTCAAGGTCACAGAGGCAGATGTGAGAGTTCCCAAAGTGTGGCTGTTCCCTGCAGAACTGCCAGCCTCTGACAAAAGGTGTCTGTCCTGTGCTGGAAGGCTTGACTGTGACACCCAGGCTGGGAGGGTTTATTGGGTTTATTTTGCTGGGCTTCTGGAGTGGGGCTTTACCCAAATGCCATCTTCTGGCCAGGATGTTCTGCAGATGCAGGGGGCCATTCCAGCATGGTGGGATGAAGGTGAAAGAGCGGGAGCAGATCTCTGCCTGCCTGGGAAAGGACTGGGGCTGATCCCTGGGCTCCCATTGCACAGGGCTGCTGCGAGGCAGTGCCCGGGCCTTCTCCTATGCACTGAAACTAGTGCACTGTCCATCTCCACGTTCCAGTTTCTGGCTGAGGCTGAGGAAGCTGAGGAGGAGCCTCAATGCATAACAAATGGACAAACCCCAGCTGATGATGCCACAGCAAATATTTTCTATTATGGGATGTGGATATTCTGCTTTCAGGGTACAGAGTTAAAGGCAGGATTTGTAAAGATCCATAATAGATTTTTATACACATTCTTGCATTCTCAGAGTGGTTTGAACCCCTTCAGCCATTTATTGAGGCTCACATGTATTCAGCTTTTGCTGGTGATGACAACTAATCCTGCTCTTCTTTTTTGTCCTCTTAATAAGTTTTTCTAGGAAAGACTCTTCCCTGAAACAGGGCTTTCCTCAGAAGCCAGCATATTACATCTTTTTCCACTGGATGCATTGTGATGAGCTCTCTACTCCACCTCGTGAGGCCACAGTCTGGTCTGGCTGGGAGCAGGGTTTGAGGAGCCCCTGGGCTTGCACAGATGGTCTGGGAGCTCCTGGGGACCACCAGTGGTCACTTGTGCCCCATTTACACCTCTCTGTTCCTGGCAACGTGCCCAGCACACACAGACACTTCCCGCTGGAGAATGTGGTGAAAATGACAAGAAACAAAGTCTGGGGGGATTCCCTCTTCCCCACAGGTTATTAGGCAGACAGACAGAGTGTTCTGACCGAGTCCTGCCTTTCTGCAGGGCTCTGTTTTCATTTGAGCCACACTTCTATCGCTTCTATGTCTCTGGTTTACATAAGATCCTCTTTGAACATGGAAAATTGCATCCAGTCCTTGCACGTATCACTCTGTGTTTGCCTCCAGCCTCGTTGCTATCATCTTTAAAATGATGTAAAAAGTTTCATTTTCTCCCTTATGAAGTGAAAATAAAATAAATCTTAGTAGTATAAATGCAGCATGCTTCTAGTACAAACGTGAAGCAACTCTACCAAAATTGGTCAATTTAAATGGATTCCAAATCATTAAATGAGAGCAAAATTAGACTTTGAAAGCTGCTGACAACAAATTTTCTGTTATAGGTTGGTAATGCAAATCTCTTTCTGCACAAACACTGAGAAATTTAAATAAGTCTCAAACAAATGCCATTAATTTGCGCCTGAATTCTTGTAAAATGAAACCCCTGCCAAGTTTCCAGGGAATGTGTTTGATAAGGGGGAGGCATCCTTGTGACCTTACTAAATACTCTCCTGGTGTGGGAATAGATCTTGCACGCCGTGCCCCGTGAGAATAGCAGCGCTGCTAACTTTGTCCCAGAGAGCTGGAAATGGGCTCCCTCCCAGCCTGGGGAGCCACTGCCGAGCCCCCAGGCTGAGGGCCAGCGTGGGGATGGGAGGCTGGACTCAAAAATGGAGGGGTCAGGGAGGAAAGGCTCCACCAACCACTCCTGAGTAATGGAAACTGCCTCATCTGGCTCCCTTCTGCCTCTGGAGTGACCCTGGGGGTTCACGTGCAGCCCAGCCCACTGGAGATGGATAACTGGGGACACGAGTGAGGAGCTCGCTCGGCTCTCTCCAGGTTGCTGACAGGAAAATGGCATTTCCCCGCTCAAAACTTGAGTGACACTCATTGCTAAACAAAAATACCACAGAAATCCCTCCCACATTATGCTGGGGTCTAGAAACCGCCCCCTTTTTTCTCTGCCCTCTTCCCAATTATTTAATATTTTTAATGGACTGAATTCCAGAACCTGCCATGTGGGCACAGAGATCTGAGTGCTGCATTAATTAACAGGTTGGTAGGAAACTGTTAACTCCCACTTTCTAAATCAAGCACAGATGTTGGGTCTTTTAATTCTAGCTGTATAAACTCTGCTTTGTAGCACATTTAAGACATTTAATGAAATGTCACAGTTAAGCCCAGGTGTATTACTCGGTGAGCCTTTATTGAAGATAACTGTGCAGACTGTAGCTGCATTTATTGTTACACTACTCAGTTCACCTCATGCTGAAGAGTACAATTTGTTCTTGGGTAGATTAGCTAACCAGCAAAGCAGTGAACAGAGTTTCACTGTTCCACTGTCTGAAATAGATTGGGACACCCCATCAATAATCCGCTCCTGAAATTAATGAATGCACTGGCATGAAAATGATCACTGTTGGTTACATTTTTGAACAGACTTGACCCAAACTTGTGTCTGTATTTGATGTTTCAGTGAAAGCCTGTGATGGCTCAGTGATAATAAACTTGGTAATAGAATTATTAATCTATTTTGCTTTTGACAAAACAAATTTTCACAATGGCTCTTCTTGAGCCTGACTTTCAGTGATTCCTGCTTCAGTGACAAGCCATTTAAAAATTAAGAATAAGGTCTGCCAACTGGCTGATTTCAAAGCATAAGAGTGCTTCAAATTTACATAGTGCAAGAGTTGGGGGAAAAGAAATAGATGCAGGCATTTGCAGTGTGTTTCCATTGAAAACATGGAATATGTATTTTACAGTGAAATATGTATTTTACTTTTATATCCACGTGGCTCTGCTACTAAGTTGCTTTTCTTGTGGATTATTAGGTTTTTAAATATCACTGAAATATTTTAAGTCCCAGATTTATTATTTGGTATTTTCAACATGGAAGTGTAAGAAGTTTGTGACGTTTGCAAGGCGAAACAAGATTTCACTGAAATTTCCTATCCCAGGGCTGAATGGATAGCAAGGTACCGTATTTTGTCAGAAATTTGAAAGCACATTGACATTAAAATATTGAAATTCAGGTATTCTTGTCCAAATTATTCACATTCCCTCACACTTTCTAAAATACACTGTCTCGAACATCTGAAAGATCTCACTTTTCAATCAAATGAGCCATTTGTGTTGGGCTTTCAGGCTTTTTTAAATGCAACTAACATTTTGGGGATTTTTTAAAAGATATAAATTATCAAAATTACCTGGCAAACAAAACAAAATTAACTTCTTTATTGCATGGAATCGATCCAAATTTACCTCAGCTTTTCAGTAGCTTTAACTGCAAGAAGCTCATTCTGCTAACAATGGGCTTTAAAAAATATTGCTTGATATACTCCAGGCTGAGCAGATAGAATTTCCAACTGGAAATTGTGTTCTGGGAATCCTTGCATAATCTGGCAGTGCCTGTAAATAGCTGAAGCCCTGGATGGCAGGGAGGTGTGACTCGCTGAAGTCACCGAGCGCTCGCCACAGCCCAAGGGCTCCTGCAGCTGCAAGTGACCCCTCAGCAGGGCAGCAGGGCAGCAAGGAGGGTCCCAGTCACTGCTCCCAGTCCCTTTCCCGGGCTGTTGGTGCCTCCAGCGTGGGATACCCCATGGCAGGACCCAGGAGGGGCTGCAGGGCTGCCCTCAGCTGCAGGCTCTGCTGAGCCCTTGCCATGGAACAGCTGAGCCTTTGCCACTCAGAGGGTAAGGAGGACATCCCTGATGAGCAGTCCTGTACCTTCACCCTGATTCTGGGTGCTGTTCACAGCTCCTGAGCAGCGGGAGGGGGGTCAGGGCCAGGCAGGAGCCACGCAAAGACCACCCCAGGCACCCGTAGCCAAGGGAAGGCACAGCTCCCAGAGGGAGCATCCCGTTCCTTTCCAGGTTTCTCACCCCAGTCTTGCCAGACCTGGCGGCAGGAACAGAGAGAGGAGACAACAGCAGTGCAAGAATCAGCAGCTGAGTCCAGATTCCTGTCTGGCTGATGGCTTGCTTGCTTCCTTTGTATTTGTTAGGTGCCAATGTCTGAAGGGCATTTTGGAGGAAGAAGGTGGCTCTTTTTGACCTTCTCAAATCTGTGATCTCAATGTGTTTTCTGTCCTAGGTCTGTTCTTGTGGATCTTCCTGAATCTGTACAAATGACTTGCTTCTGTAGTTGCTATGGAAATCTCTGAAATTCAGCTCCATTTTGTGTCATTTCACTCGCTTTGTCCGTGAAAGAATTGCTTCTTCTCGTTCCCTTCTGTGAGTCATCACATTCTCTGCTGCCAGGCCATCAAATAATTGCAAAAGTCTACACTCCCAATAGCTGAAATGAAAAAAAACAGCCTTTCCCACCTACTGTCTCCAAAACTCCAAAGTATCAAAATACCTCATCCTAATATAAATCAAATTGGAGGATGACAGGGCAAGCGGAAACTCATTCCCATGTCCCAGCTTTCTGAAGGTTTCACTGACACAACCAGACTGTAGAAGTATGAAAAGAACAGGAGAAGGTCATTTTGGGTTTCTGTCATCCTCTCTGAACGAGGGGAAATGACATTTTGCAGCTAAACCATTACTAGGAGGCAGCCCCTCTTGGGGTTTACAGTGAGATCACCACAGGAGGGGAATCCTGGGCCTGACATTCCTGCCCCAGCTCCAGTGCACCCCTCTCCTTCCCTGCCAGGAAAATTTTGTGTGGCTGCACCACTTGTCTTAACTATTTCTATTTTAATGGGCCTCTTGAGCCTGCTGCCTTTGGCTTTACTGGGGGCAGAGCTTTGTCCCTCTGCTCCTCACGTTGGTGCACCTGGGCACGAGTCCAACTCCAGCGGGAACAGGAGACCTTTCCTGCAGAGCTGCAGCACTCAAGGGTGGGACGAGACACGTGGAGACTCCAAAATAAGTTTGAAAGCGGCTTCCAGGAACATGGTTGCAGCTGGGAGAAATTTTGGTATTTTTCACAGCTCAGTGTTGTTTTGATAACGTGCAAAGAGAATCAGCCACCAATTTCAAATGACTCCTGTAAAAGTCTCACCTCTAGAAATGAGAGCTTGTACACAAAACACAGTTTTAGCTTCTAGGAAAGAGCCAATAAAGGGATCTGAAAGTTTGCCTCTTGAGTGGGTACGAGTCACGATTTTAAAGAAATTAATCAAACAAATACTCCATTATTTTCAAGGCTTGGAAGCCCCAAGAAACATTTGTAGAGCCATTATTAGCACTGCTCCTTAAGTCTGAACTGTCAGCCCTCTTCTTTAGTTCCAGTCCATTCCAAACCAAAAAAGGAGCTGTTTTGATGAATTAAATAAAAATAGCAGACAACAGGCACCCACTTATCTGAGACTTGCTAGAGTGTCAGGCACTATTCAGGTTTTGTATCCAGATAAACATTTTCTGGGCACTATTAAGCTGTTTTTCACCAATACCCAGGAAAGGCAAAAATGTAAAAATAGAATAGGAACTGGATCCAGAAAATCTTCACCAGGCTTTCCCATGGTACACACTGGACCCTTTTCCTTCTGTCTGTTGTCCGTGCCTCTGGAAAACCTGCAGAACAGCAGAAACATCTTCCACTCTGGAGGTCACTGTCCCTGGAATTTCTTAGACAAGATGGTAGAAATTCTCTCTTTGAGGACAGTGACTTCAATCAGTGGATATTCTCAGCCAAAGAAAGAAACAAGTCTAATGATTCTTTCCCAGATTTGCCTTCTGAGATAAGGAAATCAGCTGAAGTCCTGGGAGAGCTCCACTGAACTCATGGAAGTTAAAATCACTGACAGCCATTTTCTGTATAGCTTAGCTTCTTACAAAAATGAGATTTATATTATCACACTCTCAGCAATAACATAATTCTCTTTCCCTGGAGATGCTTTATACCCATGGGACCCAATTTTAGCCAAAGCTGACAAAAAATGTGGAAGTCTGATTCATAATTAAGTTCCAATAAAAGTGAAGGCTGTGCAGAAGAGAAAATCTGTGCTGGGTGAGGGGAGGAGAGGGGCACCCTGAGTGCCACACTCCCCTCCCAGCAGCCAAGCCACAGGCAGGGACATGTGGGAACACAGGGAGAGACACGAGAGAATGCAGCGGTCTAGGTGAGCACCTGTGGAGGTGGAGAACACAGACTGACAGAAAGCAGCTCTCCCATCTTTTCCAGTCCTCACAGAGGAGCTTGTTTTCCAGCAGTGGGGTTTTTAGAAGGTTGGAGACCTGCAGAGGTGCTGGGATTCTTCTCCAGAATTACACTTTGACTCTTAGCAACACACCGGTTTGGTCAAGCAGTAAAATGAAAAGATGCTTTTGAAAATTTGACACAGAAGTTTATCCCCAGTAATTTAGGTTTTCCTTCGGCAAGACACATGCATATATCCTGAAATATCTACTAGCAGTAAACACTTGTTAAAGTACTTGCTGAATTACATTCAAATACTATAGAAAGGTGCATGTAATATTCTTCACTACAGAATAGTGAATCCCTTGAATTACTATAATCTTGATTCAAGTAGCTTAACATAAATAACTTTTTTAAGATCTGGGTAGAAAACCTGAAGTCCTTTTAAACTCCCATCAAGCTGTATCCTTGGCAGAAGTCGATGTCTTGACAGGCAGCATTGGAAGTGTGATTCCCAAAATAGCCCATGGCTGCCAACAGGCTGGTATCTAACTGGAACAGAGTCTTTTCCATTTTATCAGGCATATGATTTTTCAAAGAAGCTCAGCTGGTTGCTGCAACCACATGAAAGGTTCCCTACATGAGGCAGCAATAGGCACCAAAAGTTCATTAGTGCTAAAAGAGACCAGGGTTAACCAGGGTTATTGAAAGTAAGTCTCTCTTTCTGAGGTTATTATGCCCAGCCTGGGGAGTCTGCATCACATTTATAGTACATTGAGTCTTTCTGTGTTTTGCTGAGTGTCTTCAGCAATGGTGACATCGGATTGTCACTGTCCTTTATCAGTTCTGGCTGTGCTCAGGCTGTAGCTCAGCCAGGTTCTGTTTGTATCAGGGCCCAGCCAGAGTGGATTTCTTGCTTCACTCAACGAGCCATGATGCTAAGAAGCTCCTGTTCTCTTCAGAAGGAATGTTTGTCTAGCACTTGGAAAGGAAGGCCAGATCCTGGATAAGAAGCCCAGTTAATTCCTCCAGTTGCCTGTGTTCAGACCCATGATCAAACCATAAATAAGAATTTCATTTGCTTTTCCAGAAAAAAGAGTGTGACAGTTAACAGAAACCTCTAATTGACACGAGAAGACAAACCCCAAATCCTGTGTATTTTAACAGTCTTGATTTGTATCTCATCACCTTTATTGGAGTTCTCTGTGCTCTGCTGTCACAGCTTTGGGGGGATTGTAAGGAAGGTGCTCAGTTACTGCCAGTGCTGTTTGTAACGTGCTGGCAGTGGCTGGGTGCCCACTCCTGCTTGTGCTTTCCAGCCAAAGTGGGAGGCACAGGGCTGGGGGCACACGGGAAAGGGGGCTGGTCAAGTGTTGAACACTTTGGGACTGGCTGGTACTTGGAAACAATATTATTTCAACCTTACCCAGAGAACGAAACTCTCTGGGAGCTCGGTTACTCTGAGTAGCTTTAAAACAGATTTAAATGAAAAGTACCTTCAATAAATTCTTCTGAAATTAGTAGCTTTAAAACAGATTTAAATGGAAGTACCTTCAATAAATTCTTCTGAAATGAACAACATGCATTTCAGTGAGGTGAAGTGGAACTCGCTTCCTGAATTCTCCTGAAGTTTTCCTTATTTCAGCAGCTTCCTGGAAAGTATTTCTGCTTCTAGGAGCCAATCTACTGGTGGAGTCCTTGGGAAGAGAATCTCAGCGGGCACCACTGTGAGCACAGGCACCAAGTGCAGCCCCAGGCTCCTGCTCTCAACCCAGCTGGGATCATTCCCCAGGGATTTAGTGGGGAAATCCAGGATAGCCTGTTCGTGAGACTATCAGCTATGAGAGAAATAAACACATCATAAACACACAAACAGACCATCTTATAACCAATAGCCTTCTGGTTTTTCTGGAAGGATCCTTTTAAAATGTAAAAATGTGAAGAGTTTCATTTTTTAAATCAGTGCTTCTGGATGTATAGAACAATGTTATAGGGTAAAGGAGAAAATTATTAAGCTATTACATGCCTCAGTACACTGACATGTCACTGTGTTTATTCAAGATTCCTAACTTCTAGGAAGGAGCAAAAGAAATAATTTTAGGACAAATTCAAGATCTCTAACATAGAAAGGTGTTTTTTGAATGTGCAGCAATAACCTTTTCAACTTTGGCGTTTTGGGGTTTTTTCTGGTGTCTGTTAATAGTAAAGTTTTCAAAGAAATGTTGTGCAGCTGCAATACTGCTTTTACCTGTTCTGCATGATGTAAGAAATCTTCCCTTTTGACTTCATGGAAAAGCTCTGGCACTTGGGGGCTGATCCATGTATGAGGTTATTAGTTCAAAGAGTATCTGCTTCAAGTAAAGTCATCCCAAAATAACCAAAGTTGTTTAATGCTTTTCTTTTCATCTGAATAACAAAGGTTTACTGCTTTAACACACGTACAGGACTTCCTTTTTTGTCTGTTCAAACTCCACAACATATTTATGTCCAAGTATCTTCACACATGGCCCTATTGAGTTTATATCCACTTTGTTGCATTTATGCAGGGAATTGATGTTTTGTAAAAGCAATATACTGCATAATTCTTGTCCATATCCTAAAATTAGATAAATAAAGATTGTTATTGAAAGATAATATGTTTTAAATAAAGCCATCAGAGAATGGGGGCGGTGTGGACAGAACCTCCTCCAGCAAACAGGCAGGGGCATGTTCAGGGGTATCTCAAAAAAATGTCCATACGAATGGGCTCATCATTACTCCAGAAGAGAGATTTATCAGCAGCTGCAGACCAAGGCATTCTAGGAAGTCAAAGGGACTTGTTCCAGGAAGCCTCAGCTTATCCCCAGCTTCATCCCTCAGCCTCATGGCAAGAAAACTGCCCTGTGCCTTTCCTCAGCAGTGTCCTCAGAGACCTTCAGAGCTGGGAACTAAAATATTCCAGGGCCAACTGTTCTGAAAATTCACTATTATCCTTGGAAAGCTTTTCTGATGTCTAACCTGAACATTGTTGGGGGTTTTATTTTGCTGAGATTAAATATCTTTTTTTTTTCTTTTCCTGTCCATCTGGGGAATATTTATTTGTTTTCCCAGTTTTCCATGCTTTAAGCAAGACAATCCCATTTAGTTCATTCTTGCACAGAATTTAAAAGGTCCTTCATTGTAGCTCTCCTGTGAATTTTCTAAAACTCAGCAACAGCTTTCAGTAGAATGGCCCCAAAACCAGGGCCCAGAGGTGGCACCATTGCAAAGCAGAGTAGGAGATTCCTTCACTTTCACTTAAACCCCTCAGGCTGCCACATCCCATTTTTGTGGCTGCTTTAGCAGTGTTGGGTCCCTGACTCACATCCAGTGTGACTCACTGAGGCTCCCAAGTACAGCATTAATGTTCCCTCATCATTTATTCCCCCCCTTGTGTTTTTGCAGTTGACTGTTTCTGTTTGGACCAGTATAGCACTTCTTCTTATGACCTGCATCTCTTCTCAGACATTTCTTTATTTATATTTGTATTTATCCTGGGCACTTGCAGGCTCAGCTTACTGGCATTCACAAATTGAATGAGGACACTCTCTATTCCGTCTTCCAGGTCAGCACTGAGAGCACCAGCAGGACTTCTGGGGCAGCACCAGGCACAAGTCCTTCAGTTTCTCTGAATCGCTGAACGTTGCAGTCCCAATGGCCTTTCCCTGCACGGGTCCTGCAGGAACTTCATCCAGAGGATGCTTCCTTGTGTGGATGCTGCAGGAGACAGCAGCCAAGGCTTCACTGGAGCCCATGCATTTGTCTCCCCCTGCTTTTTCTCCATTCCCAGGGCTGGCTGGCTGCGAGAGAAGGGAGTTAGATTGTCTTGACAGAATTTGTTCTCAGTAAATCCATGATGCCTGGGAGTCTATGGGTTTCCCACATGCTTTGATAAAATGTTGGAAAATATGTCAGTATTTTCCCAGGAATTTTAATTAATGAGTAGAATTTATAATTCCCTAGCTGCTAATTGCTTCACTCTTTCTTAGGATAGGAACTGTGTTTCTTTTTCTTTTTCCCCTTGGTACCCTCGTGCAGTATTTTTGAAAGAGAGCTATTATGAGCTGCAGCACTGCTTCAGTTACTTCATTGAATAACCAGGATGACAAAATTCTCCAAGCCCATATGAAATCTCCCTAATCCCTATTTTTCCTTTTCTAGTTAAGATCCTACCCCTCCCTCACTGGTACTAATTTTGTTAGGCTCCTGCTATTGCAACAATCTTTTTTAAAAGGGTGATGACAAAAGCTAATAAACACCCCAGTCTTTCCCAGAGCTGCCATTTGTTGGTCTCTTCCAAGTCAAGTACAGAGATTTTCCTTAGACTTTTTTTTGCAAGCAGTCTGTGGGTCACACTGGCTCCCACTCCAGGAGATTCCATTCTGGAAAATGTTTTCACTGCTATTGTTCAGATTTCTTACAAAGTGTTTCCTTTGTGTCCTCCAGTGCCTGAAGCAGTAAGAGTTTGAAAATCTCTTTGGCCAATCCTAGCAAAAATCTTTGTCTTGAACAGAGAACATAATCAACAGAGAACATAATCAATTTATATAATTTCTACAATGTGGCTTCACTTTAGGCTACACACACTTAATTGTACTGTTTTCAGGCTTCAGACAAACAAAATTCTTCAGAGAGAATAAGCAAGCAGAAATTAGGAGATTATCTTCAGAGGGATCATGAATTTAATCAGAGGATTGCTCACAAGAACACAGATGCTCAAGTAAGAGTCACGTGGGGGATGGAAATGTACTCATCAGGCTAATGGCATCTTTAATTGCTTTCCTTCCTTACAAACAGAATTGAATCAGTGGAGAGAATTACAATTTAGCTCTGTTAATACAATGAACAAGTGTAGATCATATTTTATTTATTTTGGGCTAGATAGGCTCCTAGGAGCATATCTGCTATATTGCCTTAAACCCTGGGAGATGCATCTTAAATTCTCCAATATGCTGATATATATATATATATATATATATATATATATATATATATATATATGTATATATGTAAAATACATTATCTATGTCCCTTTTCCACCAGCTTCAGCTGGTGTGGAATTAGGACTGGCTTCAAGGCCAGATCTATTCCTAACCTGTTGGCACTTGATCTCAGGAGCAGACTTTGTATTCCAGTGCTGCAAGAGAGTCTGGAAGAGCAGCAGAAGGGATCTGGAGCGTCCCACAGCAGGCAGGCAGCTGCGTGCTGGTTTGCAGGGAAGTGCTGGGCGCCAGCTGGGTCTCACACTCTGAGCTAGAAGAGATTTTTATTCTCTACACTCAGGGGGATCTTCTCTCCATTCGCATTCCAGAGCTCTGATTCCCCTTCCCATTGATGCCCCTGGTGCTGCTCACCCACAGCACAGTGCAGGGTTTCCTTTTCTGCCCTGAGAGGTTCCTTGAGATGTGGTGGTGTCTCCTTTTCTGGTAAAGGCAGCTGCTCAGGAAGGAGCTATGGAAATGGGTGTTATTCATTCCTTTTGCTTTAAATATGTCAAAGTGAAAGGGCTCAAGACCGATTTCCATATTCCCTATGCTACAGAGTTGCTCTATCTTTATGCCTCTCTCAGAAAAACAGGGAAAACTAAAAATATCAAGCATCTCCAGATGGTTGAAAAGAATTCAGAATCACTCTTTTGGTGCCCATTTTCAATTAAACCCAAGGTTGTTTTAGGCACCAAAGGCCTGGATCCTCCGAGGTTTATCTTCCTAAGCCCCACTGGACTTCCATGACAGTTTAATAAAAGTGCCAAGTTACTCTCATAATTCTGGGCAAGTGAAGTCTTTGATTTACTATGGCCCACAGCTTTGAGCAAAAGACCCTTGGCATTTTGCAAGATCCCTCCTGGAGTAGCAAGGTAGGGACAGAAAAATGTGGTTTTCCCTCCTGTTTGATTGCCTATCACAATTTCTCTTCAGCTATAGGAGCTCATGTTCTTCAGCTCTGTGAGCACCTCCTGCCTCTGGAACTCGACTGCTCAGTGTACCCTGGCCTAGCTTAGGCTGCTGCTTCCCTTCTGAGTTGTTTACATGCTGTTCCCTTGTCTTTGCTGTTGGGCAAATGCTAAAAATAAGAATTTGCTTATCTAATTTGTATGGATCTTTGCAGTGTATGTGATTTCACTGTCTCACTTCCCCTCGAGCACTGGACAGATTTTCCAGACCTTCTGACTGTGGTCTCTGCATTCATTGCTGTCATAAGTTCCAGGATTTTTTCATTTCAATCCTGACATGTTCAAATAAGACACTCCAATTTTTCCATAGGGAATACTTAGAGTTTACAGTTTCTTCTTGTTCTGATTGAGCTCTGTCCCTAATACTCTGTTCTGATTACATTTGTTTCATATCCTGGAAATCTAATTAACACCTTGCAAAATTGTTTATAGTAAGCATGCCTGAAAATGTGCTCACACCTATGAAGTGGTTTTTTTCATATCTCTTTGGACTAGATGGGTAAATGCTGCTTGGTGCCAGCTGAATTACTCATATGAAGGAAGAAGAATCAGGGTAAGCTCCCCTGTGCTGACAGCCCCTCTGCTAAAAGCTTGGCCTGAGATGCCATCTCAGGGAAAGCTCAGGTTACTCTGCCTTCAAGCCTGTCCTGTCACTGCCCATTGCACCAAAACTGCTCAGTGTAAGCTCCTGTTTGTCAGCTGATCATTGCTTTTTGGAGAAGCACCTGCAGTGCAGAGGTCACTGAATAGGCTGTTTCTGGCCAAGTTTGGATCAATCAGAATAGGCACAAATTTCAATGATCTCTCATGAATCACTGGGGTTTAAAAGGTCACCTCAGGATGGCCCTTTGGGATACAGAGATGGTTGTTTAGAGTTACATGGACACAGTTCTGTCTGCACCCTTGCAGCTACCCAAAATACACAGCCAGTTTCATCCAATACCTGCTACAAAATCTGGGGTTTGCAATGCTGAGTGTGTCTTAGGAGAGCCTTATCTGTACATCCCCTATGAACTCTGATGGTGAGCAAAGTCACACACCCCCAGGAGCTTACAGATGGCAGGGAGCATTGAAAATGCCCCCTCTCCTTTCTCTATGCATAATTCTTGATGGGAGTTGAACTGAGGGAATGGCATTTACAGAGCAGTAAGCTCTGTCTTGGCAGTCTGGAAGTCCTTGGTATGAGGTCTCCAGCTGTGGAATGTTTTACCATGGAGCAAATACAGCAGAGCAAGGACAGGGATCAGGTGGCAGTGCTGCCTCACAAGGGCACGAGGCTGTGATGGTCAGGGTGGGCTGGAATTGGTGTGAACACAATAAAAGCAGCTGTGAGACCAGTCAAAATAAATACACCTTCCAAGGGTTGCACAAGAGAAATAAACAAACTGTGACACTGAAGGAAAGCAGGGCTGAGGGAGGCTCCTGGAGCAACCCAGCCTCAGCCCCAGGAGCAAGGGAAGGGCAGGGACGCTGCAGATGTTTGGGGGTTTCAGAGCTGTACAGGTAAGTGACTTGGCACGTGTGGGCCCACTGACCCCCATGATTATGCCCTCTCATGGCTGGGACAGGAGCAGAGCTGGCCCTGGGTTTGTTGCCCAGCAGGTGCATCAGAGATGTCAGCAACAGCAGCACCCACACCTGTCTGGAGCCTTCCCGGGCCAAAAGCACTTCAAAAGCAGAGGAGAGACTCAGTTTAGCACCCAGCTGTAACCAGCTGGCCTTCAAAAGCAGAGGAGAGACTCCGTTTAGCACCCAGCTGTAACCAGCTGGCCTTCAAAAGCAGAGGAGAGACTCAGTTTAGCACCCAGCTGTAACCAGCTGGCAAAACTGTTCTTTTGAGAGCAGCTCTTTAGCCAGATTCTGCCCTCAGCCACCCCAGCACGGATACACATCCACTTCCAAGGCTCTGGATCTGTCCAGTGAGTCCATTGGCCCTGAAAACAGAGTTTGGTCCTTCTCATGCAATCTTAGTTTTATTCTAGGATAGGTCAGATTCCCTGAGGGAATAAGGGAACATCTCAGAGCCTGGCACATCTCCTCTCTGACAGTGATACAGGGGTACAAGAGGTCAGAGCTGTGTAGGGCTGATTTTGAGTCTGAGATAGAACACACTGGAGTTTTTCTAAGGCAGGAGCCTGAATCCTAGGCAGAGAGAGACCACTTATTGCAGGGAAGATGTAGAGAGAGAAAACAAAGCTCAAAAAAAGAGAAATGCAGGAGATGCTAAGGCTGCTGGACATGATTAAATAAATTAATTACTTTAAAGTAATTTAGTACAGAGTTGACTGCCCTTTGCAAATGCTTGAATACAATTCTGATAAAACAGTGAAGTCCAGGATATAGTGTGTATGCCAGGGGGGACACAACACGTACCTTGCACACACCTTCTGGACACATCAGGGTACTAAAATACAAGAATAACCAAAGAGAAGTTTAAAAAGTTAAACCTAAGGACCAGGTCCTGGCAATAACATCTGGAGTGGTCTTCACTCCAAGCACATATAGCTTGTAGTTTTTAAAAGGCAGGTGAATCACTATTCTAAACAACATGAGTTTTTCTCTTTAAATAGAGATTTAAATCCTGAATCCAAGAAATCCAATATCAACTTTTGAAGCCTTCTGAAATTGTCCATAGCTTGCAGGGTAATTTCAGAAGGTATGCCTAAAGGAAGCATTGAGCCTGTTCTCACGACAGACGCAGCTCTTTTTTAAAATCTGTTTAATGAAAAATTACAAGAAAAATAACCAGTAGCTAGAATTAGGTCAAGGCCTACAAGAGAATATTTAATTTGGCTCAATGAAGGGGCTTGGATTTATCATTTGTTGTTAATCTGGGCACTCTGCTTGTCCTCGTTTATCTTCCCTTCAAAGCCACTGGGAAGAGCTACAGAAATGCATTCAGCACATCGTGGCAGCAGTCTGTGCTCACATCTAGCAATGAGGAAATAATGTCATTAATTGCTGTTATGTAATGGCACTTGGCAAATTAACGTGGACTGCTCCACAGTAAATAAAACTGTGTGCTATTTCTGGAACCCTGCTTAGAAATGACTTGACCAAAGGCCTGGAGCATCCAGACATTTGGCTGCTGGGTATTTACCCAGGAAACGCTGACATCCGTGGCTGCTGGGTGTGAGGGACTCTGGAGATGAGGAGGCTGCGTGTGCCCAGCTGCCCTGGCGCCCTGCAGCTCCCGAGCCCCCTGGCAGGGCCATTCCAACATCCCAGAGCTGCTGGGAGGCAGGGCTGTGTCTGACATGGGCCCCAGAGCACGGGGAGCCGAGAAAACCTCCCTTTCTGGGAGCTCCCTGCAGGGCCTGGCGCTCCTGCCTGGAACCTGGTGCCGTCCTCTGGAGCTCACAGCCTGGCACCTTTTCCTTCCCTCCAGGTGAGGGAATGCACCCCAGCTGCAGCCCGTGGGGGACATACCTGAGTCTGGGGTGTCCCTGAGCTCACCGCCACCCACAGGGCACCCAGAGCCCCAGGCTGGGCTGGGCTGGGACAGTGCTCCCTGCCAGGACCTGGGCTGCCCGGGGACAGTGCCCCCTGCCAAGACCTGGGCTGCCCGGGGACAGTGCCCCCTGCCAGGACCTGGGCTGCCCGGGGACAGTGCTCCCTGCCAGGACCTGGGCTACCCGGGGACAGTGCTCCCTTCCAGGACCTGGGCAGCCCGGGGACAGTGCTCCCTGCCAGGACCTGGGCTGCCCGGGGGGGAGGGGGGCAGTGCTCCCTGCCAGGACCTGGGGTACCCGGGGTGGCTGCCAGGCTGCCCTGGCTCATCCAGGAGCCCCCTGGCCTGGGGAGCACTGGGCACAGACTGGGAGCGCTGGGGAACAGACTGGGGGCACTGGGCACAGACTGGGAGCACTGGGGCATAGACTGGGAGCACTGGGGAACAGACTGGGAGTGCTGGGGAACAGACTGGGGGCACTGGGCACAGACTGGGAGCAATGGGAAACAGACTGGGAGCACTGGGGAACAGACTGGGAGCACTGGGCACAGACTGGGAGCACTGGGGAACAGACTGGGAGCACTGGGGCACAGACTGGGGGCACTGGGGCACAGGCTGGGAGCACTGGGCACAGACTGGGGGCACTGGGGAACAGACTGGGAGCACTGGGGCACAGACTGGGAGCACTGGGCACAGACTGGGGGCACTGGGAACAGACTGGGGGCACTGGGCACAGACTGGGAGCACGGGGGAGCAGACTGGGAGCACTGGGCACAGACTGGGAGCACTGGGGCACAGACTGGGGGCACTGGGGCACAGACTGGGAGCACTGGGAACAGACTGGGGGCACTGGGAACAGACTGGGGGCACTGGGCATAGACTGGGGGAACTGGGGAACAGACTGGGAGCACTGGGGCATAGACTGGGAGCACTGGAGAACAGACTGGGAGTGCTGGGGAACAGACTGGGGGCACTGGGCACAGACTGGGAGCACTGGGAAACAGACTGGGAGCACTGGGCACAGACTGGGAGCACTGGGGAACAGACTGGGAGCACTGGGGCACAGACTGGGGGCA
>JAYDZK010000028.1:1602547-1612831 GCA_034509185.1 Euphonia xanthogaster
CCTGTGGGTGAACAATCCCCAAACACATTCCACATGAGCACAGCACAGGAGAAGCAAATGAGATAAGAATTGTTTTCCTTTTCTCTGAGGCCTCTCTCAGCTTCCCAGGAGAAAAACCCTGGGTGAAGGGATTTTCCAGAGGATGCGAATGCCACAGAGATGCATGCTAGAGCTCGTTCAGAAAGAGGTACACCTACTTTTGCCACCAAAACACAAGTTTTCCTTGCATCCAGAGATCCCAGGGATCTTTGGCAGCTGTCATGTGAACACCACTAAAGTCCCATTTTGTTAAAAGCACTTCTGTGGGTTCGGAGGAGAAATCCTCCTTTCTCCTCCCCCAGGTGTGCAGGTACAGACAAACAGGTGTGAAGTGACTGAGGAGTCACCAGCCCTCAGCTGAGCTGCACCAAGGCTGCCCCAAGGCACCCCTGCAAAGGGGGTGGGTTAGGTTTAGGTTTAGGTTTAGGTTTAACCTGGTGGGCTTTTCTCTGCAGTCAGGACACACATAAAATGTGCTTGTGTTGTTCCAGGTGTCAGGAGGAGTATTTGCAGATAAAGCAGCAACAAAGCTCTCTGGCTTCAGTTTCAGGAGAGTTTCCTTGGCCACTTGAACCTTTGGATCAGCACACGAGCCAAGTAAATTCACATTTTATGCTTTTAGTGGTTTCTAGCTGATGCTTGAGAGCTGTGGAGAACAATGTAGAGCAGCAGGGCTTCTTACTGAATTTCATTACTGAGGGATGGGATGTGAAATGAGTGCTGATGCTGCTGCTTTCATTTCTGAGGGTGCTTATCCATTGCCTGGCATCCCACGGGCACAGTTTGAGAGTAACCAGGGAGATATTTAGTGAACAGTTTAGCTTAAAGATCACTTTGCTTATCAGATGAAACCAACGGGTCATTTCACTGCAGTATGGAGTAAACCTTATTGGATTTATACAATTTATAAACCAATACATCTCATAAGCACTAATCACCAGATCTGTTGATTTCCTTTGTGGTCCATAAATTTACAAAGTTGCTAAAAAGCTTCCCAGACAAATCTCTCTCAGTGTAGCTCTTTATTAAAGCAAATATCCTCATTTCCCACTGGGCCTGGATTATGGAGATAAGGAAGAGTATTTTCTCAGCTGATAGCTGATAACCAGGAGCAAGAAGCAAGGGATAGGAAAGGGACACTGCTTGAAGAGATGGGGTGAAAACCTTTTTAGCTGTAATGGCTGTTTAAGAACCCAGCCTGTTGCACTGTGACCAAGTACAGTGAGTTACCCATGGCCAATGTGATCAGGATGCTCTGCTGCAGCACCACACACAGCACTGCTGCTTTTCTCCTCAGGGGCACAAGGCAATTTTCTAATCATAGGTACCTTATGTAGGAAAAAGGGGAACCAATTCTGCCTAATTAGGCTGCCATGGAGACCACACTAGCTTCTCCTTTGGTCCTGTCTTGAGCAAATACACTAAACAGGAAGAGCACAAGATCAAATTGGCTCTTTGCATGCAGCTCTGGGACCCCAAAAAAAGGATGTGGGGCTGCTGGAGCAGATCCAGAGGAGGGCACAGAGATGCTCCAGGCTGGAGCCCCTCTGCTCTGGAGCCAGGCTGGGAGAGCTGGGGGGCTCACGTGGAGAGGAGAAGGCTCCAGGGAGAGCTCCAAGCCCCTGGCAGGGCCTGTAGGGACTCCAGGAGAGCTGCAGAGGGACTGGGGACAAGGGGGAATGGCTTTAAACTAAAAGAGGGTGGATTTGTAACAGGTTTAAGGATGGAGTTGTTCCCTGTGAGGGTGGGCAGGCCCTGGCACAGGGTGCCCAGAGCAGCTGGGGCTGCCCCTGGATCCCTGGCAAGGCTGGGCACTGGGGCTTGGAGCAGCCTGGGACAGTGGAAGGCGTCCCTGCCGTGGCACTGGATGGGATGGGATGAGCTTTAAGGTTTCTTCCAACCCAAACCATTCTGGGATTCCATCTGGAAGCACATTCTGGTCTGAAAACCTGGAGACTAAACGACTAAACTCCAGTCCTGTAACAAGACTGAGGTGGAGCTGTAGCTCTTAACAGAAGGAGGTCCCACCTGATAAAGTCTTAATACTAAAAAATATTGATATTCACCCAAACTTTCCAGCTCTTTTTGGTCTTTATTAACATGCAGCAAGACAGTTATTTATATCTCCTTTGCCAATTTTGGAATAGGGTGGAAGAAAATATGTGCAAAATATGTTTCTGAATATGTGCAAGAGTTTCACAGGGTAGAAATCCCCAGCTGGCAGCTAAATTCACCTTTGATCTTTTTTGCTGTTTTTTTGTTTTTTGGTGGTTTTTTTTAGATGAGCAGCATAGCCAAGCACAAGTGAGGATCACAGCACAGGGACCTGGTTTGGTGTGGACTCAGCAGTGAAACTCGATCTTAAAGGTCTGTTCCAAATGAAAAGATTTTGTTTCTCTCCACAGTTGCAGATGGATCAAAGTCTAAAGGACAGCTAAAGGCAGGGCCAAGCTGCACCCCAGTGCAAGGAGGAGGAGGAGGAGAAGGGAAGGAGGAGAAGAAGGAGGAAGCAGCTGCCATGTGAGTGAGTGCCACACCAGGTGCTGTGTCTCCCTTTCTTTTGAGGAGAGCAGAGTGTTCTCAGGGCTCTGACAAATCTTTATTCACAAGTTAGGAGTTTATCTTCAGCTGAGTCTTCGTGGATTTGTTCTTGCTGGTGTTTCCTCACCCAGCCTCATTCCCAGCCAAGTGTGTGGCTGGACACAGAGGATGTCAGCTGTGAAAACCCCTGACCATTTCACTGCCCTCACCTACTGCCCCAGGGAGAGTGGCAAAAATATTTCATGTATTTTTAGCTGTGCCCAGCAATGTGACAGGCAGAGATACAGCAAAGGAATTGCTGGTAAAGTTGCTTTAAAATAGCAAAGAACTTCTTCAGCATAACAGCTTTCCATCCCCACTTAGCACAGTCAGCTGTATGAACCAACATTTTTGAAGCAAGATCTTGGATTAGGCTCAAGTTTATATTTAGCAGCCAAGTTTCAGTTCTGAGAATGAAGGTTTAACCCTAATATGGGATACTACTAGACAATGTTAGAAGTGGGTGAATGACTTGAAATTATTAAATGGTGAATTTTAGTTCATGTTTTGCCTGCAAATGTCTGCACCTATAAAACTTATTGTCAGTCAAAAACGTTTGGCAAATGTTTCTCAGCAGGAAAAAATAGCTCTGTTGCACTCCTCAGAACCTACAGGGAAATGATAAATAGATATGTTAGCTTCGATTTGAAGGACAAAAATAGTCTTTCAGAATTCAATCAGAGACCAAGTTATGCCAGAAGTCGAACTCCTATTATAGATTTTACAAATGCACTGATCAGCCTGTCTGGGGGAGCTCGATCCAAAATGCTCTTAACAAGGAATCCCTTTGTCTGTGAAGCATGGTGGACCCTAACCTTGAAATTTAAGGACTAAGATTCAAAAAGGGTCTAGCTCTGGATATGGGCAATGTGTAAATTTACACTGGTCGACACTAAGACAAGTTTAATTGTGTTCATCTCAGAGCTCGAGGCTGGAAGAAGTCTCCCAGAGGGAATGGCACCAAGGTGAAGCTCTGGTTGTCACTCAGGGTGGCTCTGTGGGGTCCTTGTGCCACTGCCCACGAGCTCCACGAGCTCTGGTACCTCTCAGCTGGTGCTGGAGGCAGTACAGCTCTGATTTGGTAAAATATGCATATTCCTATCCATGGTTGTGTTGCTCTCAGAACTGGGATCAGGATCTTGCCTGCAGCACTGGGAGGCTGTGTTTGGAACTGTCTGGTTTCTGCAGCAAAGCCCATTCAAGGAGATTTTGTGCTGCCTTTCACAGCCCCTTTTTGCTAACACAAAAACTGATTATCAGATCTGTACAGTGAGCTCACAAGCAGTTGTGGAGGGAGAATTGTGTATAAAATTGAGGGAACTCTGTACACCAACATTGCTGCCAGGAGATGTGAGCTGCACCTTCAGGAAGTACTGGGAGCAGGAGCAAGAGGCTGATGCAGCTCAAAATCCCGTTGGATGCAGCTCTCACTGTAAAATAGATGCCTGAGAACAGAAGAGTCTTTTCTTTTGCATTTCTTTATTTCAGCATGGTTTCAGCACACTTCCAGCATTGCAAGTGTCATAGAATTGTGCCTCTGAATTGTTTATCACCACTTGCTTTAACAAGTCAATTATTGCTACGTTTTATTTCTTCTAGTGCTGTCTTTTTAAAACAAGAGCTGTAGGATAGTGATCTGATTTTACGTGACTGAGGCACAGTAGAAAGCAGAGCATAAATATTAAATGTTTCCATTTATCTTTTCAGAGTGTTCACACTTAGATTGTTCCACTTAACAACCCTTAAAATAGCTACTCCAAACGATTCCCCTCCAAACAAAGAAGAAATACATGCAGATGAATCACTGTGGCAATTTTTATAACAAACATTAAAACATTAAAGAGAGCATAAAATGCAAACATATATTGAATCATGGGCCCTTAAGAATAAGTGCCTACTGACCTTGTAAGAGATAATTGGGCTTTGGAACATCTTGGAGACTCAGCCAAAACCCGCTGCAGTGCATTAGCTATTAAAAATCCCAAGCTCATTAAACTGGCAAATTGTTTATCAGACCATTGTGCAGCTTCATCTGCTTCCAGTTCATGTGGAACCTGGGATCGGGACCCTACTGCAAAAGGAATCTGATGGGATAATGGAATTTCATGACAGATGTGCTCCCTACAGCTGACGTGTCCTCACTGGGGATCAGTTCCTGAGGGATTACCGTGGGCTTTGTCCATGTTTTGCATTCCCTGTGGTGTCCTTATCCATTGATATCCACCAGCACTGCCAGGTCACTCCAGAGCAGTGCCAGGCAAGGCCCAGGACAGAACTTTCTCGTGTCCAGGTGTGTCACGAGCAGGTGCCATGGGGTGCAGTGGCCCAGCTGGTCACAGGAGCCCTGGAGGCTCATCCCACAGGCAGCTCCTGCTTGGCTGGGAGCAGCAAGCCAAAGAAGGGAGGTTCAGCTGTCCCTCGAGCTCCACCAGGCTGTGCTGCCCCAGGGCTGGGTGACTCCTTGGCCGTGCTGGTTTCCTTCCTGTGCTCCTTGCTGCTGCTGTTGCTGAGTTTTCAGGGAGGCACTGAGAGCTCAGGCAGGCAGGGTTCACATCCTGCACAGCTCATGCAGGGCGCAGGAGCTGAAGGGGGCTTTGCTTTTGGCATTTCTCACCCCCACAGAGTGGAGATGCCCAGTCTGAGGTGGGAGCTCAGCGTGGCCTAGAAGAGATCAGCTCTGGCTCTCTGCAGCTACAAACAGGGCCAGAACACCTTATCTGAGAAGAAAACATGGCCTCATTCCAAGAGGAGCCCATCATCTCCTGAGCAGGCAGATGGTGTCAGTCCCAGAGGTGTCACAGCAGGGCTTCCTTTGGATCTGAGCCCTTGGAGATGCTGAGGGTCATCAGGGAGAATGGACTCCATGGCTGGTACATTCCAAACTGTCCCACGAGCGGGGAAAGCAGACACTGACCATCAATATCCTGGAAATAAGGAAAGGAGAACATAGAAATAATGTAGGAAACAACATTTTAGATGGATAACGCTCAATCTGTTACACTGAACCCTGAATGGTTGCTGTGGTTGGTAGTTCCCCATGTTCCAACTCAAATTAATTGTTCCAACTTCAAACTCAAATTAACTTATCCAGCAGCCCTTCCTAATTTTACATTTTAATCCTGCCTTTCATGGACACAGATATGAGGTCTTAATCAAGGACAGTCAAGGAAGCTCTGCACAGATAGCAGCTGGCTATGCAAGAGCAAAACAGGTCGCTGCCCTCTTCTCTGGGTGGAAATAATTTTCTTCATCTGTGCTGCAGCAGTAACAGTCCTTGGCCTTTCCACTCTGGTGAGTAAGGGCCTGGAGAAACTAGTGAGCAATATTTATAAATGGATCTTGCAGCTCACTGACAGCAGCCGGGTAAAAGAACCACATTGGCAATCTGTCCTGAATTCTATTTTAAGGTGCCATGACTTCTTTAATAGCAGCTACAACAGCTTGGCCCTTCAAGGCCCGAGGCAAAGGTCAGCATGCAGGATAAATTAAAGGCTGTTTTCCTTAGACTCGTGTGATACAGATGCTGAAAAGTGCTGTGGTGCAGGTTCAGATGAGGGCCCATTCCATACTGCTGCCATTACTCCTTTTGCATATTTTACTGTAATTTTTTCAGTATTGTCCTGTTGTTACCTCCACTTGATATTCCACAAGGCTGTAAGGCAAGAGGTGTCCTTTCCTGAATGTGGATTATGTTATTTCCTGCCTTGGTCAGCCTCCTGTGTCCTCTGCACTTGCCCTTAAATAAATTTCATTAAGTCTGTCAAACAAGATTTGCTGTCTATGTAGACTTGTTTTTAACAGCTTATATATCTTAGTTTTGTGATTTCACCCCTTATTTATGTGTCAATCTACCAAGCAAAAGGAGACAAATTTCTTCTTCCCTCCTGCTTGCTTAGTAACTCAGTTGACTTCTGCAGTCCCTCTCTGCAGGTGCATACCACCACTGGAAACCCTTGGGATTGTTCCCCCAGTTTCTCCTAAATACACTTGAGCTGTTTTTCCACCCAGTTATCACTGCATGTACTTGAGTCTGTAGTACAGGGGGAAAAAGCTTGCTAATGGAATTATTAAGTAGATGAATTCCATAAAGAGTTTTCATTATTAAAATGTGTTTTTCAATCAAAATAAAGTGCATAAACAGATAATTAGAATGATGTAGTGTTGGGACATTGAACACACTTAATCCAGATTGAGATGCAAGAGAAAAGAAGTTCTTGGACAAGATTTAGTCCCTTCAGTTGTTTCCTGCATTGCAGGTGGCAAGACAGGGACAAGGACAAGACAATAACTTACTGTCTAGATCCTGCTGAAGTTGCAGGTGACTTACCAAGCACAGAGGCAGCTGCTCAGCAGCAACATGGAGACATTGGGGTTTTTGTTTGGGGACAAGGTGACAGAGAGCTTCCATGGATTGTTGTCAGATTAACAAAGCTGCTTCTCCTAAAACTGTGCTGTGGCTTGGAGAACAGCTCTAAGCAAGGCAGCAAAAACAGCACCAGTGAGAATGCATGGAGCAACCTTAACAGAAAGCTGCCAAGAAGGCAGGGCTATAATGTGCAACTCTCTGAATAACATGTCTGAGGGGTTTTTTTGTTTGCTTGTTTGTGTTTTTAAATACATATATAGGCATATATCTAAATAGTCCTCAGCTTTTAGGGAATGAAGTGGGAAACCAGTTTCTTTGGTTTGGAGTGTGGACATTGGGAAGCTCAGGAGTAGGAAATCATACAGACCAGTGAAATGTTCGCTGTGAAGAACACTCTTATTTCATAGATGTAGAGATTTTAAAGTCAAAATGCACCATTCTGATCTTGAGTCTAGTGGTGCCCTACGTCCCTGCAGGTGCAGATTAATCAGGGAAGTTAAGAGAATATAATTTGCCAAATTAGCAAAGTGTCCTGTGAATATCCCAGCCCACCCCTGGACATGCTTTATAGAAAGTAGAGACAAAGATTTAACTTCCCCACTTCTCTCTGGAAGGTGTACAAAGAGCAAAGCTGCTCAGTGCAGTGTTTGTGTGGGACTTCCACCTGTAAGTGCAGCTGTGGTGAGATCCCACCATGAGCTGTCACTAGGGAAGGGAGCAGCATCAGCTTTTCCCTCCCTTGCCATCCACTCTGGCCAGGAGAATCCCAGGAACTCTCCTGGTCTTGCATTCCACCAGTGCATTTCCTGCTCTTGGACATCAGTGCCTTTCCTAGAGACTCTTTCAGTGTGGGCTTTCCAGAGCAAGATGTTCAACTGTTCCTTAAATACTTAAAACTGCAGGAAAAATCCTGCAATAGTCTTTTCTAGAATACTGAGCCCACAAGAATAAATCCTTACTTGCACACACACGATCTACAGTTTTTACTGTCTGATATTTTGTAGGCATAGATTTAGAAGCAACAGCTGAAAATGCAGACCCTGCTGTGTCATTCCAACTTTGCTAAAAGGAACTCTTACAGTGTCTCTATGACTCATGTCTCAGGTGATGTCATGTGATGTCTGGAAACAGATTTTGAAGCAGCAGCAAAATAATGACTTTTAGGGTTGCATTGATCCAACTTCGTTTAAAGAGATATGCATAATGCTGGCCTCCCACACCCCCCAGCTCTATTAAATCAGAAAGTAGAAATAAGGGCAGAGAAAGGATGATCAGAGGACTACAAGTCTCTGCTATGTGAGTCCATGGATTCCTTGTGACTCAAGCAGTGTCTGTAACTCATGTTAGGGTTTCTCAAATTACAAACATAACTTACATGTCCAACAAATCTCTTCCAAAACTAATGGACAAAAAAGGGATCCAAGCCAAGCCATGAATTCTTCTTATTTGCCAACATGAACAGATAATGGAAGGAGTAGGGTACTGCTCCCCTTCGAATCTCAGGCTGGGATTGATCTTCCAAAGAAAGTTTAGGATTAGCAAAAGGAACAACCCAAAATCTGTGTGCCTAATCCTGCTCCCAGCACCCAAAGTTGTGAGTGCACCCTTGGAGACTTCCTGGGAATGCAGAGCTCAGCTCCTTCCAGTCCTGAATTTGAAACTGCTCAGGACTGGGCTTTTGGAGTGCTTGACACCATTTATACTCAGGAATGAATCATCCCATCTGATTCTCACTGCAATTGTCTATAAAGAAATGTGGTCACAGCCCTGTTGATGACCTTACCCTCTGCAGTCCATCCTGGCAGTGATTTGGCAGCTGGGGCTGGCTGGGGTGACTTGGGTGCCAGCCTCCCTCCACCTGGGGCAGCTCGCAGCAGCCTGGTGTGACACAGACAGTTTTAGCTCCCAGCACTGCTCCCACAGATGGCTCTTTCATTCACAACAGCATGAGCAGATTCCCCATCTGCTGTCACAGCTATTTGTGAGTCAGAGGCTGGAAAAAAGCATTCCTGCCCAACTTGCTTGGAGGGGTTTTAAGGTAAACTGGTTGGGGATGTCACTGTGTGGGGCAGAGCTGGAGCTCGGTGCTGGAGGGGCAGCCTGGTCCTCACACACAGCCTGGCACTTGTCACAGCTCCCCCCAGGCTGGCACTTGTCACAGCTCCCCCCAGGTTCACCTGACTGCAGAGCAGCACCTGGGGAGGAAAAGTCACAGAAGTTCTGATGTTTGTGACACTCAGCGTTTGTCTCGATGAGGTGTCTGCCGCAGCCTTGACTCACAGAGTGGAGAATTCCCAAGGTGCAGCTGTCCCAGCCAGGCAGGCAGGAATGCACTTGGGAATCAGGGGGAATTGCTGCTAAGGCCTTAAACCCAGCAGGAGCTGCTCAGCTTTTCCTTGGCTGCATTCCTGCTGGTTCTCATGGTATAACATTGTGGCATTAAGGGACTCTTTCTCAACTTGGTTATGAAACAGCAAACTCAATTTTCAAACAAAGGGAAGGGCTACCAAAGAATACTTGTTTTGTGTGGAAGAAAATTCTTTTTGTCACATGGCTTTAGTAGGTTACAGTACATTTTTTTCTGTTGTAATCAGGAATAGATTTTTGCAGGAACAAACAACCACACCAAAGGTTTCTAATAATTTTTGCAGTACCCACAGTGCCACAGAACACTCTCCACTGATCTAAGTGTGTGCAGGTAGCCTGCCTTTCCAGGAATAAATAACCCACGAGGGAAGAATTTTATGGAAAAAGGATCTCAAATTAGGCAAGAATGATCTATCAATTTTGATAATTTCATCTAAGGACAGAAATTCGAGGCCAGAAACCTCTATCTTCATGTTGCCCTCAAAAAAAAAAAAAAAAGAGAATCACAGGAGTTTCCCATGTGCATTCTCCCATAATGTTCTTGGCCATTATTCTTTAGTTTGATTTTTTAAAATGTCCTAGCTCCTGAACTAATTTTGCAATCTGTATATCGGGGTGTTGGAAGCTGGGAGATTATGTATAATTCATCCTTTAAAACAAGCTTGTAATTTGATTGTCTGCATATGCAATAGCTTTTACAATTCTTGACATTTTTTTGCACTGGAGAATGACTGTAAAGGGCTACAACAGCTCCATCACAGCAGAGAGCTGTGCTGGCTTGGAGGGATGCCCACCTCTTTTACCTGGAATTTAGGTGTCCAGAATATTTGAAATGGTGGAAAATGCAAATCACTGTTTAAAATGGGAGGAAGTTGAATTAAGGAGCTTGAAAAGGGACAATCTGTACTAAGCAGTTCAGGAAAAGAAGCATC
>JAYDZK010000028.1:1614935-1627875 GCA_034509185.1 Euphonia xanthogaster
CCTTCCCTTCCCTTCCCTTCCCTTCCCTTCCCTTCCCTTCCCTTGTGCTCTGCAGTTCTCCTCCAGTTAAGGACTTTGCTAGGTTACCTGTGTACCAGTGATCCCTGACTGCAGTGAGCAATGTCAGGTGTGGGAGGGGATGGAGGGCTTGAAGGAGCCTGGGGGGGACAGTGATTTATCTCTGAATGTTCTTCCCTCCTACATTTCTGTCGAGCTGGTGATGCAGCTCTCTGCAATGACTCTGTAGTGACTAATTCCTGAAAGCCATGGAAATTTCTCTGAACTCTTGAGTGAGGGAAGATGGGCACTGCTGTTAACACGAGGGAGGCAGAGGATGATTTGCTTTTGTATCAGAGGTGAGATTTGTATCAGGCTGCTGTGTCAGTACAAAAGTTATAGCAGCCAGGAGAGAGAAGTTTTGAGAGCCTGGTGTTTTTCCATCTGTTTACCCAGTTATCAGGATGATGTGTTTCGCTGTTAAATGCTCCTGGAACAAAGGAAATCAACTGAAGGACAGCTGTATTTTACATGTCAGAGGAGCAGTATTAGATTAGAAAACTGGAAAAATATCTCATTTCATTTGAAGCTTTCTTTTTGGTGTTGGTTGCTTGATTTGACACATGTGTTCAGTGATAGTTTGGTTACAGCCTTCCCATAACCTGAGGAAGCAGCTGTCAGATTGGTCATTGCTCCTGAGTGCTACTCTGACCTCAGCCTTTATCTAAAACATAAACAAGCATCTCAAGTGATGGCCATCAGCTGGCTTTCCAGCAGAAAACAACTCTTTTCCAGTTCCATGAAAACATTTAAATGACTGTCTCAGCATTGTGATTTTTTTGAAGTGTTCTTCCCATTGTGGTGGCGAGCCTTGCATAGCATAGAGAAATGTAAAAATAAGTGAAAAATACATTGAGGAGCACTTCACCAACCAGCACTTTTAATTTATAATTAATGAATAGAAGTTGTCCATGCTCTTGCTTAAAGAATATGGAGAGCTGGCTGGTGTGTTGTTGTAACAAAATGCAGAGCTGTGCATTTAAACAGGGCACTGTGACCCGGGTTAGCTCCTTCAATGCTGGGATTACTCTGATTTTCCATTCTTTCCATTACTGCTTTTGCATTGCCCTGTTCTACTGTTATATCTTCGAGTTACTTTTCTCTGCATAAAATGTCGTTTGCAGAATGTCCAAGGAAGGTGAATCTACTACAGACCCAGCTCCTTGCAGCCCCAGCCAAAGCATTCATTCTTCTGGCAATACAGTATGTAATTAAAAACTTCTCAGGCTGGATATTCTGTTTGAGGAGCAGGCATTTCACCTTTTTAGTTCTCTCCTGCAATGTTTGACATTTATTATTTTGTAGAGGGTTTTAAAAGGAAAGTAATTTTTCTCTAAGCATTTTTGCTCCCTTTCCCTTCCTCTTTTCTTTCCCACTGATGGAAGATAATATGCAGTTTGTTGACACAGTTCCAAATTACAGGTGTTTTTAAAAACCCAGATAGATTTATTTAATCCCCATCCCATACATCTGTATTTTAACTGCACTTTCCAAAAGCTTTTATGGCTGTTATGTTGGTATGGATTTAGTCTTTCAAGGATGCCGTGCAGCACAAAACGACTGCAGGCACACAAAATGAACTTCAAGACCTTTCCCTGCACTAGAGAGCAAGGCAGTCACTGCTGGTGGGGCACTGTGTGGGAGTGCACAGAGCATCAGGCAGGGTTTTTCAAGGACAACAATCTGTGATAATCTGCTATAAAGTAAAACTTCCTGGATTTTACCCACAAAAGAAGTGAGGGTGGGACTCATCAGGGCAGCATCATCTGGTGGGAGGTGCACTGGGATGCAGGCTGGGGTACAGCTCCATCCTGGAGGCACGATAATCTCCCTCAGTATTACTGAGATCAGCTGGAGTTCCACCCAGTGAGTCATGCCAAGGCATTGTGTTCCTGCTCCTCTGGAACCTGGCATCAGCACTGAAAACCTGATGGAGAATCTTACATCACAAATGACTAAAGGGCCTTGTTTTCATACAAACCCAAGGAGCTCTGTGATGTGGCAGCTGCTCTGTTGGGTGCTCTTGTTTCCCTGCTCTGTGTGAATTTGGTTATTCAGGGTTTTATCACCATTGCAGTGCAGGGAGCTCAGGAGATTTTCTTTATGTGGAAGCAGCATCCAAACAGCTCTCCAAACCTAGAGCCTTACTCTAAAAGAGACAGAACATCCTTGAGCCTCTAAAAACATTCCTTTGTTTAGTTCACATGCTTGTCTGTGCTCTACAGGGTCTCAAAATAGAAAACTGACTTCTGTTTCCTAAGACTTAAGGTCTATAATTGTTCCAACACTTCAATACAAACCAAGAGGGAATTACCCAGCTGTATCTTACCTTCTACAGATAAAGAATAGCTTGTGTCCTTGAATGTCTCTGAACATATGCTCTGAAGGGTGACTTGGAGCCTGTGGGAGGGGTTTGTACCGTAACTCAGTGTTTGGTGTGAAGTGTTGTGGTTTAAGCCCAGCTGGCACCCACAGCTGCCTGCTCACTGCTCCCCTCACCCTCAGTGGGATGGGGAATGGAGCCAGGGAAAAAGTGGGCTGAGATAGAGACAGATTAGTAGGCCAGGAAGTGAAGGGAAAATAATTAGAATTATGATAGAACAATACACAAAATGAGCAATGCATAATACAATTACTCACCACCAATGTCCAGTGAATCCCCAGGCACTGATTCCCACCCCATGGCCAACTCCCCCTGTTTATGTGCTGAGTAGGATGTTCTGAGGTCTGGAATATCCCTGTGGCCAGTTCAGGTCAGCTGTCCTGGCTCTGCTCCCTCCCAGCTCCTTGTGCTCCTGCTCACTGGCAGAGCACGGGAAACTGAAAAGTCCTTAACTTGGAGTAACCTCCTGGCTTATCTCATTATCTCATGCAGAATCCAAACCACAGCACTGAGCTGGCTGCTGGGAGGAAAATGAACTCTCCCAGCCCAAACCAGGACCAAGGGGATCTGAGCCAGTGGCACAGCCAGGCCAAAGGATGCTCCAGGCTGGAGGGCTTCAGCTGGCTCTGGTGGCACAGGAATTTATCAAAAACCCACCAGGGTCCAACATGACAAATCCTTTGCATAGACACACTTGTTTTCCTAGTGAGCATCTGCCTGCTCTGAGAACATTAAATGCATTGCATTCATAGGCATTTTGCATGGCACTCGGTGGTTCTTTCAGGTGGAAAAGACAGAGCAGTGTGTTCCTCCCATCATGGCTGTGTTCAAGCTGATCCTGCATTCTCTGCCTGTTTAATGGTTTCCTTTTTTAAACTTATGTCCTTTCAGTTCTTAAATCTTGAGGCTGCCTTCTGTAAATGAGAGACTCCAGCAAGAGAATGTTGGCAGCACCTTTTCTCTGAGGCATCCAAGGGCCTTACTGTGCTCCTTACCAGCCCCATCTTGGAGGCTCAAAGTTTCCAGCTCTTACAGTACTTGCTGTCTTTCCCACCAACTCTTGCAGTGTTTGTTGTCTCTCCCACTAACCCATCTGCTGACAGTTTTGATCAGGCTGTGATGGAACAGCAAGTTTTCCTGATTGCACAGAAAACCTTTAAAGTGTAGCCCGAGGCTCTGGGCACAGGAGGTTCTTTCCAGTTATTGCTCTTTAAACCCTTTAGCTCAGCTGGAGATATTTCTCACAGACTGTGCCTTGTGCCTTGGAAATGTGTGGGGAAGGTACAGACAGCTCCTTGCTGGTTTTATTCTTAAACTGTCAGACAGGAAATTTAACCTGAGAATTTGGGGCCAAAGAACTTCCTGTTGTTTCTGTTCTGGTTGTGTGCGTGATGCGTGGAAGGAGCCCAGCAGTAAAAAGGACAAATCTTCAGGCACCTGTGTGTGTCCCCTTGTGCCAGCAGAATCTCCTGATGGCTCACCAAAGGTACAAAACTGAAACAAAGTTCAGTGTTTTGTACAGTGATGGAGATGCAGGGCACAGATATGGGTGAGCCTCCTCATCATCTGCAGCCCCCAGCTGGGATGGAGTATTGCCTGCTGGATCCATGGGGGTCCCTCCTGCCCTCACTGGGATCAGTTATGGCACAAGAGGCCCAGCAACAGCTCAGGCATCAGTCAGTTCAGGTCAAGGACTTTTACCTAGGGATGGCAATATTTCAAAACCATTCACCTTCTGCTCTGAGTGAAACCCAATTCTCCCATTTCTCCAGTGAAAGTGTGAAGTAGCCACCAAACAAATGTTCTGTTTGGAGTGCTGGTTTAACTCAGTGAGTTTCCCTGATGTGAACAATGTCCATTCTTTCCTTTCTATATTTTAACACCGTGCTCCTTACAGTTTCAAAATGAAACACCCCTTGAAGTGAGCAGTCCCATTTTTACCTTCGTGTGTGCATTAAACAGCTGCTAAATGGCTTCTGTGCTCCACACTGGAGGCAGCTGCTTCTGTGGCCAAAGCCTAGCCACACTGCCCTTGCCATGTAAGTGGGATTTTTCTGGATGTTGTGAAGAATTTCCAACTGTTTGTACCTTATGAAATCAGGGAGCATTTGCTAAAAGCAAATTCAGCGGTGGTGTTGGAATCGTGGGGTTTGACATTGGTGGGGAATCCCAGAGGACCTGCCAGGACAGGACTGGTCCCTGCTCTCCTTCTGAGGGACAGTGCAGGTCCAGGGCAGTTGTGCAGCATGGCTTTGAGGATTCAGCATTAGTAAATCACCCAGCTCAGTGTGTTTGCACTGATGTGGAAGTGGAGACAGCCCGCGGGAGGGGCGGGACTGGGAACAGCAGCAATGTTTAGCAAATGGCTTTAAGAAAGCGCTGCTGGATGGAGTGTCAGCAATGTGGCACTGTGGGTTGGAGCCCTCCATTTCCCTACCCATTTTCCCTTTGTTCTCAAGACTTTTGTTCCAGATTGGAGCAAATGACAAATACCCATTAAAACTAATTTAGCCTTCCCACTCGGAGTCCCTCTGCTGCTGTGGTGGGAAGTGACTTTTTCCTGTCCTGCAAACATATGGAATTGCCCAGCAAACCCTTTACAATGTCTACAATTTAACAAATATTGCTGTCAAAAGCCACCTTCTGTGGCGAAATAACACAAAACAGCATGACCAGTGCAAGCCAAAAGAATATATTGAGGAAACCTTCACACTGAAGGCAACTCAGTGTTTCAGACAGAAAGAAATTTCTTGTGATTAATCAAGAATATTATTCTCCGGCTTACAGCTCATTTCCATCAGTATAATAAACCAGAGCTCAGTGGAGTCCCTCCTGATTTATAGCAAAGCAAGAGGACTAGAGCAAGTACCAAATGGGTCACACTCTCTGCTGATTGCTGCCTCACATCATGACTGCCTGACATTTCTGCTGGCTTTAAAATACTTTCTGTTTCATGTAGGAGCTTTTTATACCATTTGTACTTGCTGTGTAGGGGAGAGGAAAATTAATTGCAGTCTAAATTAAATCCCTTTGGCATGCATTTAGATGTGACTAAGAGGACTTCTAAAAATATGTTAACTAACATGCTTTATTGGGAAAAAATTAGAACATTTTCATATATGCTTGCAGGTAAAGGTGATGTACAGATTAAGTGTGCCTTTGTGGGATCAGCTCAAGAAATCAGAGTATTATCTAGTCTGCCACCTCTCCAGTCTTTGACAATGTCCATCATGTGCCACCTAAGGTGGTGTAAAACCAGCTCTTGTCCTTTGTGGTCCAAACACATTTTCTGTGTTGCAGACATTGATGAGTGAAACGTGGTGCACCTGATTGTGCTGCTCGCGGCCATTAGCAGACCCCAGGCACATACAGAGTTAATCCAGGGGAGCTTTTCCTGACAAATCCCTCCAGTTGAACTCTCTGGAATGTTTCCAGCAGATGAGTGGCATTCTCTCTGCTTGATGTTTGGAGCCCCTGTGCTGGGACAGTGAACACAAAGGGCCCCTCGGGTACCACAGGTCCCAGGGATGAGGATCCCAGAGCAAGGGACCAGCTCAGGAAATGTGGGCTCAGGAATGAAGTGCAGGGTCCTGCACCTTGCCCAGGGTCAGAACAAGGGAGGGGATGAAAGCATGGGGAGCAGCCCTGGGGAGAAGGGCTTGGGGTGCTGGTGAAGGCTCATCACCTCTCCACAGGAGCACCTCTCCTGTGCAGAAAGGCTGGCGAGGTTTGGCTCGCTCAGCTTGGAGAAGAAAAAGCTCTGAGGAGACCTTTTTGTGGCATTCCAACACCTAAAAGAGGCTTGCAGAAAGATGGGGACAGAGCCTTTAGTAGGGCCTGTGGTGACAGGGCAGAGGGCAGTGGTTTCCAGCTAAAAGGGGGGGGAATTGTTCACAGTGAAGGTGCTGAAACAGCAGAACAGGCTGCCCAGAGAGGGGCTGGGTGCCCCTTCCCTGGAACATCCAAGGTCAGGTGGGACAGGGCTCTCAGAAGTCTGATCTCACTGAAGATGTCCCTGACCACTGCAGGACTCAATGGCTTTTTAGGGGCCCTTCCAGCTCAAATCATTCCATGATTCCATGAATTTCTTTCATTGCAGAACTGAGACTTACCAAGAATTTGGCCTTTATTTACCATTCCATATGGTCTGAATGCTTACATGAAGATGGATCATCTCCTTTCTACTTCTGATCTATGTCCTGAAAATTTAGACTTATATTTTCTCCATTTTTCTGACAAGCAGAATCATTTTGACATAAAGGCTTAAGTGCAGTAGCAGCTGAAATCACCAGCCTGACGAGTTTAAAACATCTCCCCTAAATGAAGGTCCTGAAATCACCCCCACTTCTTAAAACACTCTCTCCTTTTGACTTTACATTTGGCTAAGGAAAAACATTTGCTCTTCAAAAATATATTGGGAAGTTTATCTACAGAACTAATGATAGAACAGACCATGCTTCTAAAATAGTCTCCTTTTAGCCTGCTTATCTCTTCCCTGACATTTCTTACTGAGCATCAGTGAGCAGCAGCTTTGTACTGACATCTGAAAGCAAGGCTCCAGCAGCAGCATGCAAAAGGCTGTGGAACAAGCAGTCACATGGGTTCTATATTTTCTCTCTTTGTTTACTGTGTTCATAATGCCAAATGGCAAATTAAAAGAATGCCCTAATCCCAAAGAATAAAGCATGGTATTTCTCCTTCCCACATGGATGGTTGTGATTATCTTTGGGGAGGGAAGGCATTTGATATTTGGGTTTTTTCCTAATGTTCCGTTCTTGTCTTCTCTCTGGTAGTGCAAATAATTTCTGCACTTTTTAGTATAAAAACAATGTAACTTATAAAAAGTAAATTATTATCATGAAATGTTTGACTAAATTTACAAAGATTATTGTGTGTGGTCTGCAGAAACTTTGAATGTAGGAGAAGACACAGGAATGTCTCTCTTTAGAAAGGAGCTGGGAGGCTGGTGTTACTTTGCTAAGTTTTGTTAAGAGCTGCAGAGAAGAAAGACATCTTTGGTCATATTGCCTTTTTTCATCTTTTACTGCTGTGGTTATGGTCACAGAACTAAAAAATTCTGGCTGTTCACCTTCATCTTTTCCAAATGCCAATTTTTAAAATGTGTTTTATAATACACATGGTGGTACTAGAGCAGTGGGAAAACTTCCATCAGCTACTACTAATAAAGGGCATGTGATGCTTAAAGTCCAATTAAAAACATATTTAAAACGCAGGGAAATGAAACAGAACAAGGTGAGGAAAGAGGCTTTGTCCTGTGTGAATCTGTCCCTCATCTCCCCTCAGAAAAGGGTGATGGGAACACAAAACCAGGCTCCAGCTGAGACCTCCTGGTCCTGCCACTGCTGGCAGCAAAGTCTCTGCACAGAGCTCTGGAATTGCTTGGGGCTGCTGGGTTTTTCCACCCAGTGAGCTCCAGGTCTGACAGGACATGACAAACACAAGAGAAAAGGGACATGGATAAAAACACATTTTTGATAGATATGGGCAAAACATACTTTGGTTGTAATAAGAATTTCTGGGGGGGGTTTAAGCAATATGACCTTAAGGATTGGTCATAGATAATATGACCAATAATATATGACCATAACATAGCTGTATATTCAATATATATTCAATGGCTATGAAGTTTACAGCAATAGATGTATCTGAAAGTAATTGTAAGCAGAAGGCAAACTGGTATCAATTTGTTATTTAAAGAAGTTCCATTAATATTTTCTGAGTAGTCTTTCAAGAAAGATCCAAAATATCTCTAGAAATGCTGTTCCACATGCATTTAGTGTCTATTTCAGTGCACAAAACTCAACTCTGCACTCACACTTGGACAATTGCACAATCCAAACTCACTTTTTGCTCATAAAAACATTTTAAAATCCCCTTTTAAAAATATGTCCTTTAGTTTCAGTCTCTGGAAAGTAGCACAGTTATGTTTCAATGATATTGTTTCTCAGGATTCAGAAGAGAACAGGCGGGGAAAATATAAGAGTGGGAATAAAGTCCCAGCAAAGGTTACACAAACCTGTCAAGAGTTTTCAAGGCTGTTGACATTCTCAGCACTGACTTTAGGGTCTGAGGAGCTGCTGCAAAGCACAGCAGCAATAAAATGGCAGTGTTCTGTGCAAAGTCAATTTAAGCACAGATTGATGAGTCACTGGAGCACCTATGAAATGGCAGATGGTGCTTGTGGCTGGGAAGGAGAATTTCCATTTGTTATTCTAGCAAAGGGCAGTTACTGAAGTCAAGCTGGTTGTTAGGAATTAAAAGGCAAACAGAATCAATTTGTTTTGTTTTGGTTGCAGGTTTCATGGTAAGATTAAGCAGGAAGAGAAAATTTAAGGGGACTTTGTTTTTTTTGGATGCCTTCTCCAAAATCTCCCTGTGATTTATGAGACCCCAAGTACCCGCTATAGATTGTTTTCAAAATGTATTTTAGTCAGTGACTGCAGTCAGCAGCACTTGTCCTTACAAATGTAGAATATTGTGTTTGTTTTCCACCATTCCCTGTGCAAAGGTTATGAAGTACAGTCATTGATGAACTCAAGACAGGCTGGGTATGTAAAAATCTTCATTGAAAATGTGGCTGCTGACTAAAAACTGAAAAATTACAGCTTCAAGTAGTGAAGAATATATTTGGTGACCCTCAGAGCCTTCTGGAAAGTATTCTCTTATAGCTCTCCTCTCCTCTGTGGATCTACCTCCCTGATATCCTACTTTTTTTTTAGTGCTCAAGGATCAGGAACTCTTCTGATGTGGAAGAAGCAGGAACACTTTGGTGCTTTAGGGGTGCCTGTTGCCTGTGAGGGACCCTACTGGTGCAGTAGAAGAGAGCATGAACTGTGATTTCTTGGAGTACCACAGCAGCAAATTCAGGCCCAAGTTCTTCCAAAAGGAGTTTTTTTAAATTATTCTATGATTTTTTAAAAAATGTTTATGTGTTTCTCTTGATATTTTTCTTGGAGGAAAAACCTTTTCCAAATATTCCTTTTAAGCATTGAAATAATTCTTTCAAGTAAATAAAGACCAGACAAAGCTTTTATAGTCCCTTATCTAAACTGAACTTCTATTCTGAGTCTGTTTCAAAAATGTTATTGGTATAAAAGACTCTTTGGATATAAAGCACACAAGAGGCTGCTCAAGGCAGAGATATTAAAATCAGTATATTTTTATTTTATACCAGTGGCTTTTCCATGCATTTCCTGGATACCAGCCATAGGGACCTGGAAGAGCAGAAGGGAAAACTCACAGCAAGCTGAGATTGAAAGTTTCTTTTTGTGGGTTTGAAGGGTCAGCACCACCAGGCTGTGAGTGCAGGTGAGGCAGCTCAGCCAGTTTGGCTCATTCCTGGTTGGCAGTGGTGTCATCTCATGGACTTTGGGGGTGCTCCTAAACTGGAAATGACGGGAGAACAATAATGGTGTAGTCCTGGGTGGGGTTTATGGCAGCCCAAGGGACACAGGGAGATTGGGCCACCACACCTTTCAGCTTCCTCCACATATTCTAATGAGATATATTGTCAATAGCAACATAAAAACCTAAAAGATAAATTAGCTTCTTAATTCAGACAAAATTAATTGCAAATAACCAGAATGATGTCTTCCCTCTCAGCAATGAAACCAATACCAAACTCATTCAGTGCCATAACTCCCTGAAAATGAGTTCTGTTCTCCTGAAGTTGATTGGCAGGCAATAGAGCTCCTGTCTCCTCTTTCCAATCAGAATAATTGCTTTTTCATTTGTACAGTGCCCCTAAGCACAGACCAGAAATGTTTCTACACAACAGAAATGTCTGCATAGGTTAAAAACTTAAACACAATATTGTGTGTTTAATCTCCCCTTTACATGTGACCCAATGGCTGAAGTCTGGCTGCACTTCAGGAAATGGCCAGGCTGTGTCTGGCAGTAGAAGGATAAGCTCTGACTGTCACAGAGGATTTAATCTTGGGTAGTGCTGGCCATTGACAATGGCCAGTGACCCTCCTGCCATCCAGAATGTCTTTGTGTCAGTTACCTGAACTCATCTGCCTAACCTGGAGCAGCTTTCACTGCTCAGGAATGAGCTCTGGAGCAGCCTGTAATTGTGCATTTGGGTTTGGCCTGAGCTCCTCAGCTCCCCTCAGTACCTGGCACAGGAACCACCACAGCCAAGTGCTTGTGCTTCAATGAACTCCACCGAGCAGGGTACTGCAGTGAGAGCTGGTCAGAATGAAAACTGAGCAGCAGATACCCCTGCACTTCTGAAAAATTCTCCCTCAGGGCAGGTTTTTGGTTGATGATCATCTGAATAATCACCGTGGACCTTGAATCAGGTCTGAATAAAGCTTTAGGGCAATTAAACAGATGGGCAGATTACACAGGCAGCTGCTCAGGTGACAGCACTCTGCACTTGGAAAGGTCATGTGGAAGAAATTCATCTCATGGCCATCACTGCAGAAACATTTGTTTGTAAAACCCCAACCACCAGATGACACCAGGAAGCAGAGAACACCTGAACTGGGAGACTGCTAGGTGTTGCATTTCCATTATTTGGGTTGGAGGTTTTCCACAGATTACATCCTAGGCAAAAAGCACAAAGGAAAACTCTGAATGGAGTCACCAACATTTCATCCCATTTAATCATATAATGCCATAGGACTCCTTGGTACAAATGCCATTACTGCTATGATGGGACTGGCACAGTTGTGTACCAGTATAAAACACATTTCTCAGCTATGGGCTCCCCATTTGTATTAAAATGACCCACAGGAAAGATGGGATATCCCACATGAACTGGAAGTTACCTTCTTTTATTTACTCCCTGGCTGGGTTAACAGTTCTGTGCAGAGCAAGCAGTGAGGAAAGCTTAGGCCATTACCACTCCTCTGAATGAACAGGGCTTTAACCAAATCCCAAATAAAACTCTACATTGTACATTTGTATGATGCCTGTCCAATGGAAAATGGGTCAAAACAGCACAGAGTCTCCCTGCCCAGAAGGAAAAATCTGGAAAATAACTTGTGTGTATTTGCTGTATTGTGAACCACCACAGAGAGGGAAAAAGAATAATTATGGGCTGCTCCTGTAACTCTTTGTGAGGATGAAGAGACCTCACAGGAGTGTTGTAAATCTTTCTGTAATATGCACAAGGCGTGAAGAGCAGGGAAATGGAGGCTCTGCTCCTCTGGTGCTGATGTCAGCACACAGGCAGGCGTCAGCATGGCAGTGACGTTCCCTGGGATGAATCCTCCCCTCCTGGGAAGCGTGGTGAGATCCAAGGGAGACAAAGCACAAACTCACTCCTGCAAAGCCAGAGTGGCTGTGGTTCAATATTCTGTCAGCTGTGAGATTTATCTCAGTCTCTGTAAGCCTTTGTTATTATCTCCCACAGTGTTATCACCTTATTTTCATAATTTTCTGCTTTACCGGGACATTGCCTTTGTCATCCTGCACCCTTTTGTATCTAATTATGGAACAGATGCAATAATAAGCTGGCTGTGGATAGATGTGTTGTGGGACTGTAACAGGGAGGTTTCTGTCCATGGCTCAAACTCCCAGAGCAGGTTCACTGTGTGCTTCAGGGACAAAACCAGCTCACACCTTTTATGATCAGGAAGAGTACCTGTGGGACAAAGGACTCTTTTGGGCCCTGTTCCTCTCAGGTCACAGCATTATGATCCAAATATCCCATTATTATTACTCTGAAGGTGTTTCTTGTCTGACCACCCTAAATTCCTGAATATTTGTGTTTAGCTGGCCCTTGCTGAGACCTCAGTGTGTGGAGAGAGCCCAGACCTGGAGCTGTGCCTGCCCTTTCCCTGCTGGCGCTGGTGAGGCTCAGTCAGCACTGCTGCACTGCCCTGCCACGGATGAGTCTGCCTGGCAGGGGGTGGGGAGAGAGGGGTAACCTGCACAGGTGGGATTTCCTGCCGGGATTGCCTCCAGGTGAGGAGCAGCACCTTTCCTCAGCCCCTCCTGTATCCACAGGCAGCTGGCCCCTCGCTCCAGTCCCTGCTCTCCTCACTGTGTGAGACTCCCTTTGCAGAAAAATGCAAAGGGAAGGACAGGAGGGCTCCCTCGGTGCTCTGTTCTGATCTCACAGAGTGTGAGTTCCATTTAGTAGAATAACTCTGGGTTCAGGCCATGATTCACCCACTTTCTTGAGCAGATATCCAGTTTTAGGCACATGAATAAGGCAACTACTCATAGGAGGATGACAGCCCTGTAGTGGATTTTTCTATTGGAAGGGACTTTCCGTCTTTGGAATGGAGCATAGCTGGCATCATAAAACCCTGCTTAACACTAAAAGCTTATTTCCTCATTTTAATGCTGATAAAATAAGTGGGAAAAATGAATGCAGTTTTATTTCTTGCCAGTGACAAGACCACACCTATCATGATATTCTACTCCTTCTCTTAACAGGGACTTCTGCTGAAATTCCTCCCTGGCAGGGTGGGCAGGCCCTGGCACAGGGTGCCCAGAGCAGCTGGGGCTGCCCCTGGATCCCTG
>JAYDZK010000028.1:1627899-1644249 GCA_034509185.1 Euphonia xanthogaster
GCTGGGAGCAGCCTGGGACAGTGGGAGGTGTCCCTGCCATGGCAGGGGTGGCACTGGAGGGGCTTTAAGGTCCCTCCCAGCCCAAACCTTTCTGGGATTTTGTGACTGTGTGATTTTATGCTGCACTTGGAGTCCCACACTATCTACTCTATGGAATCCTAAGGTACATGTCACAGCAAAGTTATTACCAGAAGCAAACTGCTTCTATTTTCAGGTATGGAAAAGAAATCATCAATAAATGGGCAGTAAATTTTATTTTAGACACTCTGAAATGAAACAAAAGAACATAACTAGAAAATTTTTTTACCCTATTTTAATCTTCTGGTTTGCTTAGAAATAACTAAAAAAAATTCAAAATACATTAGTGGAGTAAGATGCAAATAGTATGTTAAAATTTTATTTAAATACTTCTAGTTGCCCCCATGGACTAACAAATCAATTAGGAATACACAGCTCCTAAACAAGAAATAGGAAGGATTCCTGCTTACCCCCCTGGGTAAATGTCCTACTGTGCACACATCCAGTGGTAACCATGCTCATTAAATTTACCCTTGGACCCTTCAGTCAGAAGAAAGAGTAAAGGAAAGAAACACTGATTCTTTCTAGAAGGCCTAACTCTAACCTACCATGGGTCTGGATTGTTTTTTCATTTACAGCTTCAAAGAAATTGTTTCTTTGTAGGGCTGGGAGTTTTAACTAAAGAAAGCAATCCCCCTTGAGCAGCCTTGAGCAGAGGTGTCTGCCAGGGGAGGATTCATCAGGGTTTATCAGGGATCTCAGCTGGCACCTGCTCCCTCCAGAGGGGGCTGAGCTCCCCAGTGCTGTGCTGGGACCTCACTGGGACATTTCCCCATAACTGAGACTCAGGATGGTTCTGCTGGCACCAGCCCCACACCTGGAGCCTGACCCTTAAATAGCCCCGTGGAAGGGATTTCAGGGTGGAATAAAAGCTCATTTATACCACGAAATTGGAAGTAGCAATTTGATCAGAATGGAACATTAAAGAAGAACATTTATTGTAAATACTGTTTATTAAAATTAAATGGATGATTATTAGAGTTGCTTATGTTTATTGAAAGTGAATGGTAAAACAACAATATGTGGAAAAATGTTTTTTAAAGCCAGCTGTGCCTGCTCTCTGGCTCAGTGTCAGAAAACTGGCTTAATTGCATCCCTGGTATAAACTAAATTAAAAGAATTGAATAAATTTAATTGACCATTCTCATTATATAAAGCCACTAAATCCAACAGTGGATGAAAGCTTTTGATTTCTTCTGTTTTCATAGAAACACTGGGCACTATTTTAATTTGTTAGCATTACCCTGATGTCTTTTAAATAAATTATTCTGAGATTAAAATATTGGTTAGCACAAGAAGAGCAATAGTGCAGTGGATGTCCTGCTCAGCCACTGGAGCTCTGCAAGGACATACAACAAATGACTTGGAATTTTGTTCCAGCAGCATTGAGCACAAGGCCAAAGGGCAGCAGAGATGAAACTGCCTTTAGTGAAGCTGCCCACAGTTTCAGCTCTGCTCCATCCCTCAGCACACACCAGGCTGTGCAGGAGAGCTCCCAGCAGGGAAAGCTGGGGTGATGGGAGAGCTCTGGGCAATGTTGGTCCCAGTCAGGGATGGCACCTCTCAGCCGAGGAGCATCCAGCTGTGCTCCAGCCCCACTTTTGGTGCTGTGCCTTCAGCTGGCTCAGCCAGGGGTGTGGGGAGCAGGAAATTCTCCTGCTGGCAAAGAGGTGGGGGAGAGAGAGCTGGGGCAGGTCAGCTCCTCAAAACCCCAGCAGATGTTTGATTTCTTAAATGAAAACTGCTCCTCTGAGCTCAGCAAAGCCCTTCTGCAGCAGACAGTGTGGTGCAAGCATTCATCTTTGAAGGGCTCTGACCTCTGCTCTATTTTTAATCAAATAGAATGAAAGACCTGCCCACAGTTTTGTTGTTGTTAATTGCCTCCCAGACATAGAAGCATGCTTTTGCTTTTAGTCATTCAAATATTTGAGATGTTGGAAACAAAAATAATCAGAAAACCTTTATTGGGGTCACTTTCCTAATTTCTCTGTCTGAATGCATCCATCTGTCAAAACATTCCTGTACAAAACACATAACATGAGGTACAGGTTTCAAATTCTCTCTCTGCATAGTTTGCCATTTTGTCCAAAATACCCTTGAAAATAGAATCATTTTTCCCATTTGTGCTTTCTCAAGGTACTGAATCTTTGCTGAGAGGAAATGCAGCTGCAGTCAGGTCTGAGGGAAAGCTCAGTGTCCTCACTGGGGTGGTGTTCAACACATTGTGTTTGCCAGGCTCAGCCATGAGGAAACCTTTGTGCTCCCACTCAGCTCTTGGGGACATTCAGCTTTCTCCTTATTCCCAGCCTCAGGACAGCCCCCAGAGTATTCCCTGTTTGCATTAGAGGATGGGAGGAATCTCATCAGGCAACAATTCTGGAAGCCACAGCAGCTGGATCCAGAACCATCCATTCTCCAAGATGCCCTTGGAATGGGTCTGAATTGTGAAAGAAAAGGGAACAGACATGACATTCACCTTTAAGGCTCAGAATGTTCCTCACCAGTGGAGGAAACGTTTGGCTTTGGTTCTGATCAGTTTGGAGAACTCTGCTCTGTCTTTGCCCCAGTGTGGTTGTGTCTCACAGAAATTGCCCTGCAGCTCTTTTGCTTTCAAAAGGCAAACACGCCTCTCATTTCCATGAGGCGATGAAGACCCTCTCCCAATACCGAGTTCTATTTTTGTTTTCCCCGTGGTGTAGCAGTAACACCATTCTAACCTGACAGCCTCTGAAATATTCCTTCAGTTTTACACATGTAACGCACTCTGCTGACAGGACACGAGTGCTGGTGATTCCAGAAGCAGGGTCTGAACCTGCTGACTCCCCGGGAAAGAGCAGGGGCTGTCCTGGCATCCCAAGAACACTATTTGCATAAACAGGACTGGGTTGAATAAGGAATTGCAGAGCTGTGTGTTCATCTAACAGCAGAGGTGCTGTGCCCTCTCTGCCATCCAGCTAGGGACAGGAGTGTTGGGAATTTCAGCTTGGGATTTTCTTGCTGTTCATCCTTGTGGAAATGACAAAAAAACCATCGAAATGCAGTCAATGGTTTTTGTCCCTTATTCACCAAGTGACCTTAATGAGCATTTCTAGTGTCATGTAAAACATTTCAGAGATTTGAATCTTTGGGCAGCTTTTCTCACAGAAATGCAGCACAATTCAAGGAAGAGTGCAGAAAACTGCCTAAACTGCATCTCTTGGGTTAACCAACCTCATCGAGGATTTATTTCCTGGAAGGGATGGATTTTGCTGGATTATGTTAGCACCAGGTGGAGTTTTAATTAAACCTCTATCCTGCTGTTTGGAAACAAAGCTTTACAACCAGTGAGCTAAAAACAGCTTTGCTGGGGGAAGCAGGGAGGGGAGAGTAGGAAGGATAGAGGTGATGCTTTGATATGCAGGAAGTTTCCCAGCATGGCATGGAAGAGCAGACTCCTCCTTGAGCACTTGGGAGACTTTTCTCTTGGTCTTCTTCAGGCACAGCTCCTTGCTGAAGTCAGCAATCTGTGGGGCTGTTCATGGGGGTCCCAGGATGAGGGAAGAGGTGAGAATCTTGACTCCGTGCTTCAGAAGGCTGATTTATTATTTTATGATATAGATTATATTAAAAGATAATGATATACTAAAACTATACTAAAGAATAGAAGAAAGGATTTCATCAGAAGGCTTGCAAAGGAAGGGAGAAGAATGACAATAAAATCTTGTGACTGACCAGAGTCCAAGCCAGCCAGACTGGGATTGGCCATTAATTAAAAACAGCCACATGAGAGCAATCACAGATGCACCTGTTGCATTCCACAGCAGCAGAGAATCCTTGTTTGCATTTCATTTCTGAGGCCTCTCAGCTTCTCAGGAGGAAAAATCCTAGCAAAGGATTTTCCAGAAAATATGTCCGTGACAAGCAATCCTTGTGCTGTTCTTGGGGCAGCTCAGAGACCAGGGATTAGTGCCAGTGGCGCTTTTGCTGCTCCTCGGGCTGCCCTCCCTTTTCTTGCCCCAGCCTGAGGAGCCCTGGGCCTGGCTGTGCAGCTTGGGCAGGGAGCAGCTGGCAGCAGGGGTGACCTGGGTGCCCAAAGCCCCTGGACCTGCAGGAATCCTGAGTGTGCTCTGCATCCTCCAGCTCCAGCACCACAAACCCTCCAGCTCTGCCCTGGGATGGGAAATCATCTGCACCCAGAGCTCATCTCGGGGCTCCCCTCCTGCTCTGCCTCCTGTGTGCCTCCAGTGGGTGCCAGCCCAGGGTCACTCTGGCTGGGACACCCAAACTAAAGATCCCAGAAAACTCAATGTACAATAAATGTCATTTTACAGAAATACTTCGTTTTGGAAACTTGCCACCAAACTTAGCCCTCCCAGCACAAAACTGAAAATGTAGAGTACTTGAATGCTTACAAGCTCTTAAATGAAAACAAAGCTACAAAATGTGACATGTTTCTTGTAATGACTGTACATTTTTTGAGAGTGCTAAAAGTCTTTGTCCAGCCAAGGATGACCTGAAGTTACCACCCAAAATACTAATTTGCCTTTACAATATTCACAGCATCCAAACTCCTGTCAAGATTTGCCTGTGGTTGTTCTTTTGGAATTGACATCTGCTCTCCATCAGACTCCTCGGATGAATACTGGATTAGCAGCAGTCATTCAAAAAGAAATGAAAAAGCAGAAAAGCAGGAAAAACACTCAACTGCAGGGCTCACTTCAACGTCCTCACTCACACTGGAGGTGAGAGCAGGGTGAGTTTAAAGGGGTCACAATCCAAGCCAGCAGAAAAAGGGAAAGTCAACCAACTCACAATTTCTGGGGTTAAAATGCAATTCTCCTTAATCCATTTTACCCTTGAGGGGCAGAACATTACTTTGGGACTGAAATAATAAAGATTTGTTCTTGAATTATTTACTCAGTAATTAAAAATGAACCAAGTGCTAGCCAAGCCAAGAGCCAAGATCTGTAAAATTTAAGTAATAATTTAATTTACTACTGATTTTCTGAAGGCTGAATATAAAACTGTTAAAAAGCTGCTAATACCTTTTATATATATATATAATGTAAATGTATTTTTACATATAATGTGCTGTTTTCTAGAACCCCCAAAACCTTTCTAAACAGAGCTGGGCATTCTGCCAATGAAACTCCTGGGAAGGTAGGAGGTACAGTGGTGTTTATTTGCAGCCTAAACCTTTATGCTGGAGGACTTGGCTGTTCAGGAGTTTTGCTCTGGTGCTTGGCCAGCTCAGCCTTTGGATAGATGTTGTGGGGAATGCAGGGATCCCACAGCCCTGCAGGCTCTGAAAAGCTAACACTGAACATGAGACAGATGTGCAGGAGGCATCCTCTGCTCACTCAGGGCTGTCTGCTGCCTGATTTTCATGTTTATTCATTTCTGTGCTATAACTTAGACCTCCATTGTTATTTTTCTAAATTGCTGCCTGAGAAGAAGAAAGAAAGAAAGAAAACCAGTTCAGCAGTAATGACCACGTGCAGATGCATTTGTTGGGTATTTGCCATCCTTATGAGCCGAGGGTCCTTATTTGCACAAGTGAAAGCTCGTTATTGGTAATGACAGAAAGGAAGATTGGAACAGCCTGGCCTCGTAGTTTCCATTTTCTCTGCTTCTGTGCAGTTTGCTACAGACTTAGATCTGCTGAAGAGTATCAAGAAAAACACAGAAAACCTTTATTATTGTGAAGAATAATAGTTCTGTGTTTTCTATAACATAGATTTTTTTTTTTTACTTTAATGGGCTACCAAAATGCTGCAGACTGTGAATTGTAAACCCTGCACAGAAATGTTGATTTCTTGAATAAAATGCTTTTATTAGTGCCATTCAAATCCATGCAAACTTTGCAATTGTTCACATCTTTCACCTTGCTTGTTTTCCCTGAGATTTCATGTGTTAAACTTCGGAGAAGATTTTCTATATGGGGCTGGGCAGGAAGGATACAGATCCAAGAATTCATGAGTAGTGGGAGGGCAGAAGAGCATACACAAAAATATTCAATAGCCAAAACTATTCCCATTGAAAAAAAATGGCTGGAGGGTAAAAATGGGAGGGGACTACTGGATTCTGTAAGGTTTCCTTTCTTTCCTCCATATTCAGATTAGCTGGGAATCTTGCATTCCCTTTCCTGCTCTCACAGAGGGGCAGTGCTGGGCTCTCCCCTCTGAATTCCAGGGGTCTGGAAGGAAATCATGGATTTAAAGCTCCCTGTGTGTGAGTCCAGTCTGGCACCCCTGGCCTGCAGGAGGGAAGAACGGGGCAGGAGCTCCTGCAGGTCCCAGGCTCTGCCAGAGCCTCAGCACCTGCAGTGAGTCCCGGCCACCAGGAATGCAGATCTGGCTCTTGGGGAGCACTCAAATTCCAAACTGGAATGGAGAGTTTGGTCCTTTGGAGCACTCCAAATTCCAATCTGGAATGGAGAGTTAGATCTTGTGGAGCACTCAAATTCCAAACTGAAATGGGGAGTTTGCTCTTGAGGAGCACTCAAATTCCAAACTGGAATGGAGAGTTTGATCTTGTGGAGCACTCCAAATTCCAAACTGAAATGGAGAGTTTGGTCCTGTGGAGCACTCCAAATTCCAAACTGGAATGGAGAGTTTGGTCCTCTGGAGCACTCCAAATTCCAAACTGGAATGGGGAATTCGGTCCTGTGGAGCACTCAAATTCCAAACTGGAATGGAGTGTTGGCTCTTGGGGGGCACTCAAATTCCAAACTGGAATGGAGAGTTTGGTCCTGTGGAGCACACAAATTCCAAACTGAAATGGAGAGCTTGTTCTTGGGGAGCACTCCAAATTCCAAACTGGAATGGAGAGTTTGGTCCTGTGGAGCACACAAAATTACCAACTGGAATGGAGAGTTTGGTCCTGTGGAGCACTCAAATTCCAAACTGGAATGGAGAGTTGGCTCTTGGGGAGCACTCAAATTCCAAACTGGAATGGAGAGTTTGCTCTTGGGGAGCACTCCAAATTCCAAACTGGAATGGAGAGTTTGGTCCTGTGGAGCACTCCAAATTCCAAACTGGAATGGAGAGTTTGGTCCTGTGGAGCACTCCAAATTCCAAACTGGAATGGGGAGTTTGGTCCTGTGGAGCACTCCAAATTCCCCCTGCTGCTGACTATGGTGTTCCCAGGAAGCCCTGCAGCCAGCCACAGACAGGCAGTGCTGTGAGGCGCCGGTGCCATTGGTGCCGTGGCATTCCCACTGTCTGAGGCCCCCTCTCCCTGGGGAGTGTGGGAGCCCATCCCCACGTGGGAGTGCTCTGCTCCCTTTGCCAGCTCCTCTTGCAGGGCTGCATTTCTCACCTGCAGCTCTTTGTCAAGCACAAAATGTTACAATAATCCAGATGAAAGTTACTGTCCCTCTGCCGAGGCATCTCCTGACCTGGAAACTGTCACTCCAAAGAAAGGCTCACAGCTTCAGAGGGGCTGCAAGCTTAACAGCACCATCACAATTGATGCTAATAAAGTGAGCCTGATGGAAGTGGGACTTACTGCCAGCAACAAGCTGAGGAGATTTTCCTGGGTCTTATTAAACTGTTCTGAGCAGGAGCACCTGTGGTCCAAATCCTTTCCTTTCTCCAACCCCGTGTAAGAACTTTGGGAGGCTTTTTAGGAGGGTGGGAAATTTAATATTTTCAAACATGTTCTATTTATTTCTGTCTCTGAGCACTAAGTTGTAATTCAGATAAATATTTTCTTCATTTCCTGTGATAAATATGGGAGTTATTAGAAAGAAAAAAAAAAAGATCTGTAGGCTCCTAATTGGTTTCCAATGATTCATTCAGCAGCACATTTATAAATAGGAAAAAAGGGGAGGGGGAGAGGTCAGCAAGAGAGAGGAAAATCCTCAAGACATCCAGCTGCCATTTTAACCAGTGGCCAGAACATTTCTGTGGTACTGAACTGATACTATTTTGTTGGTGAAATAATTGTTTTAGCCTGCTTCCTACCCTTTAGTGCGGGAATCCTTAGCACATTTTTGACTTAAACAATATTGCTCCCTCTTGAATTCTGAACAGTGGCTACAGAAACATTATTTGCAGGCATTCAATTGGGATTTGTTCCCTCTTTTACTTCTCTGTTCCACATCTGTGGCATACAGCACAAGGGCAGCAGATGTAATTCACTATTTCAATTTTCAGAGATTGCTGTCTTCACTGGTGTTGGTGTTCAGGTGTTCCCTTGGTGCAAGGAGGGAGTCAAGGTGTCCATTACAATGCCAGAGGTCTTGTGGTAAATCAGGAGTTGAAGGAACCTCCTGGGATGCACAGACTTCACCTTTGATTGCAACTGCAAATTCATTCAGGTGTCTGTGATGTACTTGAAATTAAACCTGTATTGTCTTTCAATCAAATTTGGAGTCCTGAAGTAAATTTCAGCATGATATAAGTAAGTATTAACTCCCTTTTTTAGACTACATCTCACCAGTTTTCTGTCATACACTGCAATCACTGTCAACTCACTATATTTTCCTTCTCAGTGAGGAATGCTGATGTTATGCAATGTTGCTATGTAGATCATGCTCTGGTTTTTCTACTCCTATTTTGAGAAAATGCTTCTGAGTAAAACTTCATTTTTGGCCAAGTCTTCCCCAGCAGATAACATTCAGTCTATATTTATGTGACATGATTTTATGCTTCGTGGTTCTGGCAGGTGGAGGAATGCTTTTTTTTCATATTTTTCATATGGTGGAGAATGTACAGAGTCTAGTTCAGCACAGCAAGCACAGAGGGTTTGATTTGTTTTCCTACCACGAGTGTCACGTATAAAAGGCAATGTCCTTGCACCGTGGTTGTTAATGACTGGCTGCTCCAGATGGATTTGTGCCAAGACAGAATCCACCACCACAATTAGCAGTAGTAGGAACTTCAGCTGGCAGCAGCAGAGAGCGCAGTAAAGATTAAATGACTGTGTGAACTGTCTCTCCAAATTAAAACTGATGTGCATTGGCAAAAAAAATAGGAAAACTCACACATTACCCCTTATATTCTGTTCTTTTGGGGTAACAATGAGGGAAAACATTGCTGTCTGGGACTCAGTATTTTTCATATGACAGATCCACCCCATTAATGACAAGAATCTGAGCAACCCCACCAGTAAAACATCTCAAATTACAAAAACTTATAGATGACTTTCAAATGTCTGAGGATACAGATAACCTTTTGAAGAAATTTGATTTTTAGAGACATTTGTCAGCCTGTTTTTATCTAGTGCTGCATCTGTACTTCCAAAAAGTCTGCTTGGAAATTCCACTAAATTATATCCAATATTTTTTTTTCTTTTTTAGGCAAACTGTCTTCCAGGAGCTTCAAAATCTCTGCAAAATAGTCCTCATGATACAGCATAGAATATGGTCTGGTGCAGATTATTGTCAGAGCTGCAATAACATCAAACCTTCCCCCTCTCAAGAGCCATGGCTGAATTATGCCAATACCTGTACAAAGAAATGAAAAAAATGAATGAATGAATGAATGAATGAATGAATGAATGAATGAATGAATGAATGAATGAATGAATGAAAAAAATTAGCACAATGAGGATTTGAACAAGTATTTTATCACACAATATTAACTGACAGCAAATGTTTTAGACTAGCCCATGTTTCCTTAGAGGGACTCACAGCTTATTGTCCCACAGTGCCCTATGGATCACAGGTCCAAAATACAAATTCTCTTCTACAGTTTAAATGAGCCACTAGGAAGGGGCTAGAGCTCCTCTTAGGCCTAAGAATTGGCCTAAACTGAGCTTTGAGTTCGTGAACAGTAAAAATCATCTGATTTATAGGTCAGTGTGCAAAAAGCACAGCTGGTAACCACAGGCTTGAGGAGGTTTTGCAGCTGCAGTGATGCAGCACATCATTGTCACTTTGTGAAATGCCCAATCTCACACTCTGGGTGTGCATCCCAGTCCTGGATTTATTATGGACAGGATTTCATCCCATAAATCAGTCAGACAGCTCAGTCCTTTCCTGCTCACTGTGAAAGCAGAGGGCAGCCAGAAGACCAAGGCTTTGCCAGCAGGCTTCAGTTTTGTCATTAACCTTGGCCTGTGCCTCAGCAGGGATGTGCCAGGTCTGGGCACTCCAGCTGTGGAATTGTCAGGAGCAGGGCAATTGCTTTGGTGCTGACATTAAAACCTCCTGTGTACAGAGATATGCCTGGTGCCATACCCTGACAGTGGTCAGATGGCCCAAAATGGATAATAATTGATATATAATAGTTAAAGATAGGTGTGTAACAGAAAACAGCTTGCCAGGAAGCAAGGCTAGTGGAAAAATAAAGCCAAATCCAACTAAAGTGTCTGCTCAGGCAAATGTCAGCTTTGACTGCAGGACAGAATCATTCACTTCAGACCACTCAGAGCACAAAGGCAGCACCTCACAAGAAATGTGACCTGCTAGCAGCAGCACAAGCTAAACTGGGCGTGTAACCAGCCAGGGTCACCAGCAGCACAGCAGGAGCTGCTAACTTGCTAATTCTTGCATTCCCCACCTGCATTCCTGCACTGCTCCCTGAGGAGTGCCTGAGCCCTGGGATAACTCCATGGAGAGGTGTTTGCCCCAGCTCTGGAAGCCCAAGAAAAGCTGTGAGACCTGAGGAAGCCTCCCAGAGCTTTAGGAAAGCTCAGCCCCTCTAAAGCCATGCACAAGCCAGGCTCCCAGGCAGCTGGAACAATCTCTAATGAACTGAACTCAGGCAGGGACAGTGGAAAGAGGCAGAGGAATGTGTGTTTCATGGATTTTGAGAACAGAGTTTATGGATTGTTTTTAAGAGAATGTATCCTATGAAGCTGAATTTATAAATAAAATGCCACAAGTCCCAGTTCTTGCACTGCAACGGGTTTGGTTTTAACTTCATTAATAGCAAATAGGGAAAAAACATGGAAAAACACCAATTGCAACACACTAAATTGCCACAAAAGCAGCACTGAAGGCCACTGTACACAACTGAACCCCACAACTCCTTCAAGCACCCTTGCCAGCCTGCTTTGAACTTCTTGAAACCACTGGAAGCTATCTACAGGAGCAGGAAAAGATTGGACAGTTATACTGCTGCCAAAAAGGAAAAAAACACTTGCTTATTGGATGCAACTCAAGACCTTCAAGGCAGGAGAGGACTTCAAACAGTCCAGGGCTCAATTTATCAATATAAACACAGCACATCAATCTCACTAAAGGCAGTATATAAAGCCCTGCTCCTGCTAGAGCTGATGAGAACCAGGCTGAGGATGAACAATAATGTGAAGGGTCAGGGGCTCCCTGCCCAAGAAGAGCTGTTGAAGTAGGGTGTTCATAAAAGCAGGGTTTACTTCTTAAAGAAACTCTCTATTAAAGAAAAGGACAGAGGCTTTTCCCAATTCATCTTATTCCAGAGCTCTATCACATGTAAATCTTCAGGCTGTGTATAACATTTTGTACAGTGGGAAAAGGTCAATATAAAAATACTGTTCTCTCATTCTTTATCCACACTACGAGAAAAGCACAGTTTATTATAACAGGAAATAATATTTTATTATAAAATCTGCATGTAAACAAGTAACCAATTAATTGAATAACAGTTAATGGAAGTGCAAATTAACTTAATAAAATGATATCTGTTCTGTATTTAAATATATATATATAATTTGTTTTCTCCCATTCTACTGTGGTTCTACTCCACCCTCCCCACATTTAAGTTTAAAAAGATTTATCATTGCTTGCTTTGTACTAAAAAGAGTGTACGAGCCTGCGTACAAGTTTAAGTTTTGCTCTGCAAACAAGACAAGTCTGTGGTGATGGTTATCCTTTCTTATCTTTGCACCTCTGGCATCCACAAGACAAGAAGATATAGAACATATGTACACAGCGGGCATGTCAAGCCTCATATTTCAAGTTAGTTCATTTACTTGCACACACTGAAACTGAAACCATTTATCAATGAAGCACTGCAGTGTAACTCCCAGACTTGCTTGAGCACCTTAAGGCATGAACGAGAGTCTCAGCGGAGCAGCCGTGGCTGCGGTGCCCAGCAGGCTCCTGCTCACGCTGCCGAGCAGCCAGGGGCTCCTCCATCCCTCCCCGAGGGCTCCTATAGCACGGACAAGTCGTGGCAGGACTTGGATTTCGCTTTGAAAGCCATCTTCTTGTTGTTCTTGGCCACGATCCTGCCGAGGAAGCGCTTGGCCTTCTTGCTGATGCTCTCCCTCCTCTTGGCGTTGGCCATCCTGCGCGCGTTGTCCTCCTTGCTGTCCTTGCGCAGCCGGATCTGCCGCACGATGCCCTCGAACAGATCCTTCACGTTGTGGTGCAGCGCTGCCGAGGTCTCGATGAACTTGCAGTCAAACACCACGGCACAGGCCCGGCCCTCTGCACACAGAGACAGAAAGGAAGGTCAGAGGAGAGATTTTCTCTTCGCGTGTGCTGTCAGCAGAACAAAACAGGAATTGGCTCTAAGTAAGCAAAGAGCCTTCAGTGCCATGGAAGAGCTCTACTGCAAAATAGGAAAACCCAAATTTCTCGTTGTGGTTTTGGCCCCTTACTCTCCTTGGTTTTGTTGTGCTGTGGTCAGAAATCTCATCTGCTCGATGGAACTGAATACATGGCAGCCATAATCCTTCAGGCAGACTGTGCCTGTACTGTTTCAGAGCTGGAGCTGATTTAGGAGAGGCCCTGGGAAGTGTGCGTGTGGTTTGATAAAGAACAGGGCGAGTGTCCTGCTCTGGCATTAAACTGACTTTGGGTAAAGACCCCCTACAGTGATACACAGAAAGAAATGGGCTTTATTCTGGAAGCTGTTGAGCAATTCTGCGCCTCTGCCTTGCTGTAACAAGTGAGTTCTCCACACCAATAGAAGTGGAGCTGATACAAGCCACAAGGTCAAGTCATTGAGCACATCAGTAGAGGTCACAAAGTTGTGCACCACAGACTCTGACCAGGGCTGAATTTGAAATAAAAGGTGTTCAGTGTTCTGGGCACAAGCACTTAACCCTGGAACATTGCTGCAGCACAAATTTCCACAGTCAGCTGTGGAAAATAATGGCAGAGCTGTAAACCTGAGGGAAGTACAGATGTCGAACTAGGACAGGTCAACCATGCCCTGCCCCAGCCTGAAAAAGTAATCTCCTGATGAACTCCAGTCAATTCCCTGGGCAGGAATTTAACACTGGGAGCATGGAAAACCAAGCAGATAGGGAGAGATGGTTCATCATCAAGGCACCAATATTTTAGAGTATTCTTTCCAGTGGAAAACAAAAATCTAACCCCAAAACAAAACGAAATCCAGCCAAAGAAAAAGCCTCAGAAAATGTTTAAATAAGCAAAATCAAGACTGTGGTTCCTGTGCTCCAGGTACCCAAATGCCAGCTGGAGCTGGCTGAGAGGATTCTCACTGATCACAGCTGAAGAACACAAAAAGACTTTTGAGTTGTGTGAGCCTGGTCCCAGCAGCCCAGCTCAAACCTGCTGGAGTCACCTGCAGCAGAAAGGGCTGCACAGGCTGTATGGGATCCCCTGCCCCGAGGCTGCCTGGCTTGGTGACATGGCACTGTGTCCCCTGAAGAGCACAGCTCAGGCAGTCACAGCCCAGGCTGTGCAAATAATGTCACAGCCCGAGCCTGGCAAGTGCTGCTGCACACACACCATACAATTAAAGCCTGCCTTTAGTAGTCCTGTGCTGAAACTGCAGCTCTGATGCATTTTGCTCTCCCACTGCAGCTCAGAGCTCTGCACAGCCACACATCTTCCCCCACACCCATCTCCAGTGTTTTCTGTGGAACCAAGCCCTTCAGCACCAGCCAGCTGGCTCCACTTCCCCAGTGATCCTCAAATCACACATTTTTCTACATCAAACCCAGACATTCCTACTGGTCATGATCCTGCACAGCCTTTGCTACTGCTTTAGACAGCACTTGTAAAATTCAGTGTCTCTTACCATCAACTGAGACCTCCCGGGACCTGACCAGGTCACTTTTATTTCCCACAAGGATAATAGGAATATCTTCTGTCTGCCTTGCTCTTCTCAGCTGGATTCGTAGCTCAGAAGCCTTCTCAAAACTAACTTTGTCTGTCACTGAGTAGACAATAATATAGGCATCTCCCATTTTCATGCAGTGGTTCTGGAGCCATTGGCTGTCATCCTGAAACAACAGACAAGAAATGGATTTATTGTGCTGAAAAATCGATTCAACACTGAGTGATGATTTATATCTCTAAGCGACTTAAAGATTCTTAAGTCAGTAAAAGTAAGCCAATCTCCCCAAAATTTCAAAGATCATGTTATTCGAAATAAAAAACAAAAGGAATTTCTCTTGTTTCCAGAAATAACATCAGGTCTGCACTGATCAGATTGACGATCTCTAATTTTACAGTAATTCCCTGGGCTGCTCAGGTAAGATACCAATTATTCAAAGCATTAACAAAGTCTCACTCAGCTCTATTCAGGGTTTTAAACTGCCTCCCTAGCTACAAGAAATTAATTGCAGAGAGAACAAAAGGCAGTATGAATTCTAATTTTTTAATGTCACTTATCTGATTAAACAAATAGGCATAGTTGTTCCATTTCTACTTTTTTTTTCCTTAAGAGAACTACAGACCAAGCCATAAAGCACAAGCATGAGGAACGAGCTGTAAGTACCTGCTCCCATATATCAAACACCACGAGAGACGCTTCTTCTCCATCAACTACAATCGACCTGTCGTATGTATTTCCTATGGAAAATTAAATAAAAAGAGTTCAGCAAAAGAAGTTATTCTCCTCTATCCCTGCCGGTGGCCGTAGGGGAAGCTCCGAGCCGGGGTTCCCCGGCACCTCCGAGCCCGCCGTGCGCTCACCGGCCTCCTCCGCGTCCGCGCAGTCCTCCACGCCGCCGAAGATGCGAGCCAGGCTGGTCTTGCCGACGCCGTGCTCGCCCAGCAGGATCACCTTGTAGAGGCTGCCGTCGGAGTCGCTGCCCGAGGAGATGACGGAGTCGGAGGAGTCGGAGGCCCAGCTCTGGCGGTGCTCGCCGCCGGGGCTGTACGAGGTGCAGCGCACCAAGCCCGACAGCTCGTCGGGCGGCAGCGGCCGCAGGTCGCGCTCGTCCACGGGCATGCTGCGGCGGTGCAGGTGCTGCTGCGCCGCGAACGGCGTGCTGCCGCGCCGCTTGTCGCCGCGGTTCAGAGTCATCGGGCTGTGGGCAAGGCACGGCTGTCAGCCCGGGCTGCGGGCACGGCACGGCTGTCAGCGCCTGCTGCCCCGCACAGCCCAGAGCCCCGGGCAGCCCCGACCCACCCTGGATGCGGAGGACCCCCGAGCCACCCCGCTGCCTTTCCCCTGAGGGATGGTACTGAATTCCTGCGCGGCAGGAGCCGGCCTGCAGCCCCTCTCCATCAGCGTTGCCTTCCCTCCGTGTCTAAAGTGCACTAGACCGCGATGAGGACCTGGGCTTGCGTTTTGCTGATAGGTTTTGGGTACCTGTCCTTTACCTTCTCCGAGGTAGGTGAGAGCGACTTCCTGCGCTGCCGGTCCCCGGGGCACGCCGCAGCCGGGGGTCGGGGCGAGCCGCGGCGGAGGGCACCGGGGAGGGAGCGGGCTGCCCACCTGGGCTCCGCGGGCATCCCCGCGCCCCGGCCCCGCCGGGAGCGCTGCCCTGCCCCGGGCCCTGCGCGGCCGAGCCTGGGAGCAAGTTGCCATTTCATGCATGGCAGAAGCGAAGGGGAATGACCGTGCATTCCGCGCTCGGACTGCTGGCCGCCCTTAAGAATTAATATGTATATTATATATATATAATAAATATATGATAAAATATCCACGCCCCGCGGGTGCCAGCGGGCTGCGGCTGTGCGGAAGCCGAGGGTGCGCGGAGCCGGGCCGCCCCCGCGGCGCCCAGCGCTGCACACGGCGGCCGCGGGCACCGCTAGTGCCGAGGGCAGAACTTGGGTGAATCCCCCGCGCCCCAAAACGCCGCTCCCCGCTTTGTGAATCTCCCCCGGAGTAGTCGGGAGCTCTCCCGCCCGCCTGCCCGCAGGGGACGGAGGGGGCGCGGAGCCGCGTCCCGGGGTTGCTACAGGTGGTCCCGGTCGGGGCGAGCGCGGTGCTCGGCGCTGCACAGCGGCTGTAACTTTTCCCGGCACCCGGTCTGCTTGGCACTGGCAGCCGCGACGTGGGCGCTGGTAGGATGGCGGCGCCCCGTGGGACGCGGTTCTCCTCCTCCTCCTCCTCCTCCTGCTGCCCGGGTCGGGGGAGCCCGCGCCCGCGGGGGACTTGGCGCCCGCCCGGGCGAACTTCGGCAGCCGCTGCCCGGGGTGGGCTCCAGTCGCCC
>JAYDZK010000028.1:1662753-1686667 GCA_034509185.1 Euphonia xanthogaster
CTCAGTTCCTATGACTTGGCATTTCCTTATCTCTAAGCCTCCATCAGCCAAGGGGCTTTAGCTAGCCCCGTGTCTGCTACAGACTATCTCACTCATTTCTATGTAGAGATAAGCACTGTGATGCCCTTGTCTCCTGAGGTGAGATTCACAGCTTCTTTAGCATGTGGTAAAGCTATCCAAGCTCCAGAGGCTCTAGCTTTATCTTAGGATTTATATTCTGTAGTTTCATTGAATCCTCAGCAGGGGCTGTGATATTTTATTGTAGCAGTGAGCCCTTGAGCAGGGAATAATGAGCATTGAGTCGATGATTGCAGAAGGCTGATCCATCACTTTACTATCCCATCCCATCCCATCCCATCCCATCCCACACTACACTATATGAAAAACCCATCGCCCTTTGCCAGACAGTCCCACACACACGTGGATCCAATTGCTCAGTGAATCCAAACACCACCACCAGTGTCCAATGAAGAAACTGCTCTTTGGTAAACAATCTCCATAACACATTCCGCGTGTGCACAACAGGTGCAGCAAATGGAGATAAGCATTGTTTTCTCTGAGCTTTCTCACAGCTTCTCACAGCTTCCCAGGAAAATCCTGGGAGAGAATTATGTCTCTCTCTGTTCAGAGGATATGTGATAACCACAATAGTTGTCTATTTTTTTTCAGCTATTGAAATCAGGACAGGTAGCAGTTTATTACAGCACAAAGAGGCAAAGGCCATCATGTGGCAGGATTTCTTCATTGACCTTTATGCATTATTCCCTTATGAATTGTGTCACATTATGACTTATGCATTATTCACTGATTGAGGGCGAGCTGCAAAATCTCTTTAATTTAATGCCAAACTGGATTCAAGAATCATACTCACCAGGTATGTGGCACCGTCCTCAGATTCTACAAGTCTGTGTCACTGGATTAAGAATCTCCACCTTTGCAAAGCATATAGGCCATGCTTGTAGATCCACCAAAGGATCTCCAGACAAGGCTGTAGGGATCCAAAGTCCCATTTTTTGTTATCTTACTCTAAGTAGGATCAGCAGAGTTTGCAGAAACTGGTCTGCACACACACTGCTTTCAGAATGGCTGCTTCTCTAGGCCTGTGGATGGGATAGGGCTGAGTTCTCGCAGAGTGGGTACTTCAGAGAGAAGTAGTGAGTAGAACAAAGATTGAAGAGAAAAGCTTGGAAATTAAAATAATAATGAAGGGGGAAAATAAAAGGAAAGTAGATGGAAAAATATGGAGTCTAGTAAAATCAGCAAAGATCAGGTCATAGAAGATAAATTGGTTTTGGAAATCAAGTTTGTTACATCAAAACGAGAGAGCAGCAGGTGGAGTACAGGATATTTGGCTTTGCAGCAAAGGACCCCTCCTGTAGCTTGTGTGTCACGAGTGAGCTGAGGCATGAATGCCCACCAGTGTGGGAGCTGAGCCACAAGGAGGGATTCCTGCAGTTCCACCTTGCATGGAAACAGTTTTCCCTTGCCAGGAACAAAAACAGTCCCAGGTAAGAGAAGACAGTGAGAGAATTCACAGCAGCACCCAAGCAGGCAAACAGGAGTGCAGAGTTTACTCCTGTGCAGTCCTTGTGAGGTGTCTCAGAAACCTTCATCACACAGATACAGGTAGAAGATAACTTATTCTCAGCTCCATCACTGGTACCCCAGGCCCCTGTGCCATTACAGCATTTAAAAATGCACACCTTTATCATTGCTGCATAGACTATATATTCAAACAGTGCAGACTACTCCCAGATCAATTTTATAGAACTTTAGAACTTATAGAACTCACTCTTGAGAATCAAGGCAAAAGGTCTGCCAGGGAACACCTATAGGGCCCCAATTCACTGGCACCCTGCACAGAGGGTTTTGTCCTCGTTGTTTCCGTCACAGCATTCCCCATCTGGCAGTGCACCCTGAGCCCTGGCCGTGCCCTCAGCCTCAGGAGCTGCACCCAGCACAGCCTGGCAGGGCCTGCAGGGCACTGGGGCAGAGCTCAGGAGCCACCACAAACCCAGCACAGGCTGGGGACACAGCCAGTACTGCCTGGGGTCACCTGCAGTGCCTGCCACCAGTTTGCTCTGGGAGCAGCCAGGTTAGAGCTGACTGGGGTTTATCTCCAGGGCTGTAAATCACACCTGTGCACATACACAGGGGAAGATTTGGAGTAAAGTGCACAAGGAGCATTTGGAGTGAAATCCACAGGCACAGCACTCAGCATTAACAGGAGCATAACAGATGTGCTAAACTAATTTGAAGACTGGGGGTCTTGTAAGCCACTGTGAGCTGTAAAGAGAGCTGTGAGCAGGAATGGATCTGGAGAAATGGAGCAGCTCTCCTATGGAGACAGGTTGAGAGAGCTGGGCTGTTCAGCCTAGACAGGAGAAGGCTCTGGGGCCACCTTAGAGCCCCTTGCAGGAGCCCAAGGCAGTCTACAAGTAAAATGGAGAGGGGCATTTGCCAAGGGCATGTAGCAACAGGACAAGGGGGAATGGCTTCAAAACAACTAAGGTAGATTTAAATCAGATGGACAGAAGAAATTCCTCCCTCTGAGGGTGCTGAGGCTCTGGCACCCAGAGCTGCCCAGAGCAGCTGGGGCTGCCCCATCCCTGGCAGTGCCCAAGTCCAGCTTGGACAGGAAGGTGTCCCTGCCCATGGCAGAGGTGGCATGAGTAGAGCTTTGAGGTTTCTTCCAACCCAAACCATTCTGTCATCAGATCAGCTAATTCTTTGAAATGCTGTTTCTGACAACTGAGAATTCACATGATCTGAAATTGCAAAACTTCCTTTATGGGGCAAGAGCTACTGAGTCAAGAAAAAAAAAAAAGAAAGAAAGAAAAAGGCAGAGCCTAATACCTGCATAAAACCAACACAACCTCTTAGTTAATGTGAGCAGAAAATCTCTACTCAGCTATTCTGTTCTCAACATTTCATATCATTCTTCATTTATAGATGTGAAAGGATTCAAAGTAAATCCTCTGTATTTTCCAGAGGCATTAGATATAGAGTTACCACCCAAATACCATCCTTTAATCTTGCTCTCACTTCACAAAAGCTGGTCATTCATGTCTTTCTTGTTCTTACTGCATTGCAACACTATTCCAAACATCCCTGAAGGCACAGAACTGAGTGACAGGTGCCGCCTGCACCCTGCAGGAAAAGCTGGTGTTTTTCTAGTATTGGTGTTTTTGTCAGAAAAAAAAGCTTTTCTGAGAATAAAAATGACTCCACTAGTACGTCGGGAAAAGTATCCTTGCAGGGCTGCTGGTTCGGTCTCGGCTCGGTTGTGTTTCGCAGCCGGAGGTGTCGGTACCAAAGGGCGGTGAATGCAGGCGAGCGGAGCCGCGGCGCCCCGCAGGTGCGCGCAGCGCGGGCCGAGCTGAGCCTCCCCCGCTGCCGCAGCCGGAGCCGCTCCCGGCCGTGCCAGGCTGCTTCCAGAGCACTGGGAGCCCGCGGTGCCCGGCATGCTGTGAATGCCGTGGCGAAGGAGCACTGGGGAGGCAGCAGGAGCCCCGAGGGCAGGAGGGCTCCCCGCTCCCGGCCCGAGCCCGGCAGTCCCGGCCCGGCTCGCAGCCCCAGCGCTCCCGGGCCTCACCCGCGCTTGCCTTGCGTAAGGGGGCCCAGGGCGAGCCTATAAAGGGCCGGCCCGCGGGCTGGGTGCCAGTGGCACCATGGCAGCTGCGAGGAACACCACGGCGCTGCTGGCCTGCATCCTCTTCCTCGGCGGCACGGCACTGCTGGCCGCAGGTAAACACCGGGGCTACTGCCCAGGGCACCTGCAGGGCGAGGGGGCACCTGCAGCTGCCTGCCGGGGCCAGCCGAGAGCAGGGCTCGAACCCTGGGCAGGGATGGGCACAAAGCCTGGGCAGGGATGGGCACAAAGCCTGGGCAGGGATGGGCAAAACCCTGGCCAGGGATGGGCACAAAGCCTGGCCAGGGATGGGCTCAAACCTTGGGCAGGGATGGTCCAAACCCTGGGCACAAAGCCTGGCCAGGGATAGGCACAAAGCCTGGGCTGAGCTGGGCACACAAACTGAGCTGCAGTAGCAAAAAGTTCATTTCCGTTTTTAATCTACTTTCAGGCATTTGTCTTACTTGCCTTCTTTGCAAATAGCAAAATCAAATCCCTGTCCCAAAATCTTGCCTGCTAAGGCTGAGCAGCCACAGGAAAACATCTGTAATTTGATGTTAGAACTTTCACTCACATCTTAAAATGAGTCTTGCTTAAATGTTAAGAGGATTTGTTTGTGACAGAGTATTTTTCGGTATGTTAGAAGCTTTTTCTTTTGGCTGTACATACTCTCAAGGGTCTAGAATATATTTTCTCTGTTGATTGTCTTTTCTTATGACAGCAATCTATTGGATTTTTATCTAACCACCCAGGGCAAAAAAAAGATTAAGATCTCTATGCAACCACTAAAGTGTGTGTGGTAAGACAATAGATATTACATACCTGAAGGAGATGGACATACAGACCAATCAAAATGAAGGCTGAAGTAATGTCAGCTCTAATTGATAAAGGAATAATAGCAGTGTGTAAGAATAAATGAGTAAATCTAAACTTTAAATGAGTATACACTAGTAATCAAATTAGTAAAATAATAGAGTAAAATAAAATAGCAGATTAGAATAGTGTACTGATGAGAGTTTGTTGAAGCTTTATGTGTAAAAGCTACTTGCTGAAGTGAAGAAAAGCTGTATATTTAAGTAGCAAATCTAGCAATTACTTACAAACAGACCAATGATGAGATTTTGTGCTGCTGTCCCACAGAACAACCAGAAGCAGAGACCAAATACGGCAGAGTCCAAGGGTACCAATTCAAAGTGGACACAGCTGAGAGGACTGTAAATGTCTTTTTGGGACTTCCTTTTGCCAAGCCTCCAGTTGGACCACTGAGGTTTTCTGAACCCCAGCCACCTGAGCCATGGGAAGGTGTCAGAGATGCCACTTCCTACCCACCAATGTAAGGCAGTGACCAAACTTCTGAACCTTTCATGCTCTTAAACTCTGGGCACTTCCATGACACTGATGTGCACCCAAGGCCATCCATGAAGACAAATTCCTTGGTGCCCCCTTATTGCACCTGCAGCTGTTCCAGTGGATGCATTTCTAAAGACACTCTGGGAGCTGCTCTCTGTACCAAAAGCTGCTGTTTGACGGGCATCAGTGGTGAGCTGAGATGGAGCAGCACGTACAGACAGTGCTCTGCCTTGGGAGCACTTGGCCATCCTTTCCAATCACTGTAAACCTTTGGAGCACGGACAGAAAGGAGCTGAGGAAATGGTGGAATGCAACATTAGGGGAGGGGGAGACTCCTGAGCCAAGTGTTTAGAAGGGCACATAAGAAATGCACAGCAATTCCAATCTACCTTGTAAATGTCTCACTCCCGTTGTCCTACTGCCCTTGTTTAGTGTCTCCAGGCTAATATCTACCATTGCAACCTAAAAAGATAATGGAGATATGAAATGACTAATTTGCATTTTCATATGTATTTCACATACCGATCTAAAAGTGTGCTGCAGATCAGGTTCTGGTTGGCACTTTGTTGTGGAAGTGCAAAAAAGCTTCTCTACACAACTTTCAGGTTTATAGTGAATTCTCTTGCCTGTTATTTTTCATTTATTCAGGTGTCTACAGGACCAAGTACAAGGACAGTATTTTTCAGACATGCTTACCAACAGAAAAGAGAAAGTTGCCCTGCAAGTGTCTGAGGATTGCCTGTACCTAAATGTGTACACACCTGTTTCTACAGGAAAAAAGGAGAAGCTGCCTGTAAGCAAAATCCTTATAACACCTTGAGCAAAATTATCTGACAGGAAAATTTCAACCTCTGCCATGAGCAGACGTGCAGGGGCACTTTTGCAGTGATGATCAACTTACATGCTTTGTCCCAGAAAATACTGGCTGAAATTGAAGAGACAAAACCCCCCATTTTACAGGTAAAATTGTATTGGCATTTAGCTAAGCAGTGCTTGATTTAATCGAAATGATCTGTCCAAAGGCACAGGGCACTGACACAGTGTAAGCAGTGAACAAAATCAATGCCATTTTGTAGCCCTGCAGGCCTCAGATTTGAAAGATTTCTACAATTTGTGAAATGGAATCTGAAAGAATCAGGAGTGAAATAGCAGAAAATGTTCTATCTTGGGCTATATTTAGTTTTTGTCACTGGGGGCTCTTACCTGTACTGGATTGATCCTGTGTTTCTTTTTCCAGGTCCTAGTATGGATCCATGGAGGTGGATTAATTTTTGGAGCAGCTTCATCATATGATGGCTCAGCATTTGCAGCTTTTGACAACGTGGTGGTTGTAACAATTCAGTACAGATTAGGTATTGCTGGATATTTTAGGTAAGTTGGTTGATCTCAGTTTTTCCTAAGTGACTTCCAAAAGGATGTGTGCAAAGCCTTTGTAAAGAGAAGTGCAGAAGACTTGCTTATGCAAAGAAACATTTCTGAACTGCACCTGCAAGCGCTGGGGACAATTTCCAGTGCCAAGGCAGCTTCCAGATCTGTTCCTGTGGGGCTGCTGCTCCAGTCTCAGGGATTCCTGAGCCTTCCATTTGTCAGTGGTGGAGGGAAGTGCTGTGTAGGGCATGGCAGATGATTTCTCCCACCACAGACTGTATTTGCCTCTGCCTCTTGGCTTGCATTGAGCATTTGAACAAATCTGTTCTCTCCCTGCAGCACTGGTGATGAGCATGCCCGAGGTAACTGGGGATATTTCGACCAAGTGGCGGCTCTTCGCTGGATTCAGGAAAATATCATGCATTTTGGAGGAGATCCAGGATCTGTCACTATCTTTGGAGAATCTGCAGGAGGAATCAGTGTTTCTGCTCTTGTAAGTTCACAGTAATATTGAATTGGAATAACTGAGGGGAAAAACCCCTCCATCCACTTTCAGTATCTGCATGGGAAGTCAGCGAGAGAAAAGGGCCGGGGGTACAGTGACACATCACCTGGGTTTTTGATAACACAGCAAGGCAAAACAACACAGATCTTGAATGATAAAAATGGGCAATTTTCATACTCAAATGTTGTAGTTAAGTAGCAGAATGTTATTACTCAGCTCTTGAATCAAATTCTCGTTGGTTTGGGTTTTTTTTTTCAATGTAAAAAGCCCTCAAAGTCTAATCTCATGAGAAAAGTCCTTTGGGAGCAGTTGTGGACTCTTGCCCATTTTCTGTTTGCTTTGACAGCCACTTGTGCAAAGTGATTGAGGTGAATAGTTCTGGTAGCTGATGCAGCCCTGCAGTTTGTGACCCTGTGATTGTGTAAAATCTTTACTCCAACACGGAGCACAGTGGCTGTGACTCTCTCCTTCTCCAGTCCCTCCCACACAGCCCAGCCAGGCTTCATTGTACCTGGCATACACATCCCTGCTTCCTCTGGCCAAAAGCTCTTTCCTGCCCTTCTGCAGCAGAGCCAGACTGCCTTGGGCACATTCCATGTGTACCTGCCCTGCAGAGTGGTGCTGGGAGGCACTGGGAGCAAAGTGCAGGGGGAGGGAAAGGCCCTGAACTCCCATCCCTGCGAGCACTGCCAAAGCACTTTGCACAGCTGGACTGTGGTCAGAGGCTACACAAGGACACTCTCAGCACAGGGGCTTTCAAAATGCTCCAAATGGCCACTGCTGAGACTGAGATGCAAAATCCCTGGGGAGAACACAGTGCTTGTCATGCTTGTCCTTGCTTTCTAACAGGTCTTATCTCCCCTGGCCAAGGGCTTGTTCCACAAGGCCATTTCAGAGAGCGGCACTGCAGCCCTGGGCTTGTTCACTGACCAGCCTAAGGAGGATGCACAAGTGGGTACTTCTGGCAATTTTAATGCCTTTTTTCCAGATAGTTCTGCATATCTTAAACTGTTCAGTCCAAAATATGGAATCATGTGAATTCACACTTCTTGTGAATCAAACAGTCATTAAAGACAGTATTTCTGTGTGCAAATGGTACATGTTTAACAATCTGTTGCTTTTCAAACACCCAAATATCCCCAAAAGAGAGGAGCATGAAAGGCCAAGGAATATTGTAACATGTAGTGTCCTCATAAAAACCGAACTTACAATTTTGGCTGGAAAGTGCATCAGACTCTAAATACTCTTCTCTTCCCCTGCTGTTTGATGCCTGTAGTGTGGAAATAAACAAGACTTTATTCAGTTTTTTTAATTTGAGAACTATAGGCTTCCACCTCTTTCTTTTCTCTTCAACTGCAAGGAACAATTTCCAGAACGTGGCAGCTGGGACATAAAAGAGACAGCTCTCTCTAGAGACAGCTCTTGCTGCAGCCAAAAAGGCATCACCAAGAGTGGTAGAATGTGCTCTCTGTTGCCCTGCAGGTGGTTTACTCTCTAACTCCTTTATGTCACCCAGCCTTCCCAGCCCAGCCTGTTATTTACCAGCATTGTCTTAGAATGTTTCTGTATCAAAAACTCTTGGAGGCAGAGGTTTTCCCCTTCTGCCCAGCCCGTGGTGCGAAGGATTGTGAGGCCTTCCAGTGGCCTCCCTGTGGAGCTGGGACAAGCCAGGCTCCAGCATCCTTTGGGCAGGAGCTTTGGCTGCTCCTGCTGGATTTGGTGTCTCGTAGAGCCAGACAGAGGAAATGTGTCCAAAACTGTTTGTTCTCACTGCTTGCAGAAAATTGCTGCTGTCTCTGGCTGTGAAAAATCCAGTTCAGCTGCAATGGTTGAATGCTTGAGAGGAAAAACAGAAGAAGAACTACTACAGATAACACGAAAAATGGAGGTGAAATGATACTTCTTGCACTTATATGACACCTCAGACCTTTTCATCCCAGAGCATACTCTTTGTGGGCTGTAACATTAGGAGAACCTGAAGTGCATGTACAATCTGACGTTCTTGACTTTTTCAGGACATGACAGCACTGCAGCTCTGCAGTAAATTTTTGCCTGAAAAGTGCAAACAGGTTCCTGCCCTTCCATTCTGCATGCACTCGGAGCTACCTGTGGTTTGCTGTCGTGCTCTACCAGGGCAAGGAAAAGAAAATGGCACAGATGATTCTGGAGAACCTGAAAATCAAATCATATATTATGTCCTACCTAAAAGTTCTTATCATCATGCTTATTTGCCTTTGACATTTCAATGCATAAAATTTTTTCCCCAATGTTCCACACATCCATGGCCGTAATTAACTATGGAAAGATGTAAATTCAATATAATGAACAGAACCTCCTGCCTAATGCAGAAAATCAGTCAGAGAAAATGTTAAGATGGCTTGGATACCATTACTTTTTGTATTTTTGTTTGCCTTCACTTTGGAGCTGCACTAAAAATCTGAACTGCTTTTAGAAGCAAAATGAATGCATTAACAGAGCTTTCTTTTTTCCCTTTTTGTTCAGGATGTCTTTTTCATCAATGCATGTGTAGATGGTGTCTTTTTTCCAAAGAGTCCCAGGGAATTACTCTCTGAAAAATCAATCCATGCGGTGCCATACATCATAGGAGTAAATAACTGTGAATTTGGATGGGTACTTCCTGTGGTAAGAGAATTATAATGTTGTTATATATAAACATCATTTTGTAAATAGCAGCTTTTTCACTAAGCATGATGCTCTGTATCACACAGACGATGAAATATCCTCCTTTTGTGGATGGTCTGGATAAAGATGTTGCACGTCAAATTTTACAGAGCAACTTAGCATTATTCATTAAGGTAAGAGACCAATTTCAGAATAACCCAGTACTGCTGCTTGGCTGGGCTGGCTGTTTTTACCCCTGGAGGGACACATTTCCCAGGGAAATGCCATTGTGCTAGACAGCTCCTTGAATTGGGGCAGAAACAGGCACAGATGTGCTGCACTCCTGTTACCTCCAGTGACTGGAAATACTCTCTACATTTCCAGCCTAAATGCCCCTCTTCTTCAAAAGGAGTTCTGTGGGAATCCAGGAGTGATGCAGGTACCTAAACAAGGTCTCTTGGGACATTTTAGATCCCCCCAGGTTATGCAAGACGTGCAGAACCAGCAGGTCTGGCAGGAGACGTATGGGACACAACCTCCTAAAGCAGCAGCTGGGCACTGGAAAGGAAAGCCCGAGAGGTCTGGAGTGCACTGACACCTTCATTCAGGTTTCTCGGGGTTTTGCTTCCCTGTAATTTACAAATCTCTTGGCTTTCTGGTGCCTTTGTGCTCTCCTGAAACTACTCCATAGAAAAGTACAGATTATGAGGTAAGAATTCAGGACTCTAGAAGCAGGGCCAGTACTTGCAAGGATCATTCAATGACACAAACGTCCACCATGAACTTGGAAATGCAGAGCCCAAGTTTGTTTTGAATGGGAGAAATTATGGTCATCTACAACAATCAATGGATTTTATGAAATCCAGCAGGATTTCTGTGCTGTTGTGAAGGTGTTTCCACAGAAGAGAGAACAGTCAGCATCACTGACTGCTGCTTATCTAAAGGTGGTTGATCCTTTGATCTTGCATCCCTCTTTTCCACGAAATCACCTGTATCCATAGCTGTGTAACTCCAGTCTGAGCTCTGAGGCACACTCTGACACAGCTGAGGATTTTCTCTGTAAGCTGTTGGTGAGGATTAGCCAGGGATGTGCAGAGGCCACACTCACCCACTGCTGTTGCTCCTTATAATATTCATCATCATTAAAATACTTTTGATTGCTGTTTCAGGGCCTTACATCTGAAGTTGTTGACAGAGTGTACCAGGAGTACATGGGGGATGCAGAAAGCCCTGCTCAGGTCCGAGATGGCCTCCTGGATGCAATGGGAGATGTCTATTTTGTCATCTCATCTGTGGAAGTGGCCAGATACCACAGAGGTAACCCAGCAGCTTCAGAATAGCTGTAGAATTCTGTCTGGGGGTGGTGTGGACAGTGTGCAGCACTTTTCACTATCCAGAGAACTGGTAGTGTTTTCATTTAACCAAAACAGTTTTTCACAAAAGTTTATCATCTCTGGAGCAGTATTTTCAGCTCTCCAACCAGCACTTTTCTGTATCCTCTAGATGCTGGCAACCCAGTCTACTTTTATGAATTCCAACACCGGCCGAGTTCAGTGGAAGGTTTGGTACCAGAGTTTGTGAAAGCAGACCATGCAGCTGAGATTGCCTTTGTCTTTGGAAAGCCATTCTTAGCTGGTGATGTACCCATATTACTCCATATTCCTTTTAGAACCTCATTATTGCTCATTTCAATTACTGCAGGGCTTTAGAACTGAGTTTCTCTCTTGTAAGCATTTTAAACATTATACTTATTGAAAGCATACCTTATATATATACCATAAGCATTATTATGAGCATAAACATCCTCTGTCTTCAGTAGTAGATACTTTTCATGATATCTTTCATCTGCAGGTCTCTCCTAGAAAAATCTCCAACAGCTCAGGGCAACCAGGAGAAGTGTTGCAATTGGTGTAGCTGATACTCATGATTTACTTTCTAATGTGGCCCTTTCATCTCTCCCTTTGCAGGAGGTGCTACAAAAGAAGAAAATGAACTTAGCAGAACTGTCATGAGATACTGGACCAACTTTGCTAAAAATGGGTGAGAATCACAGTGCTGATTACAGCTCAAGTTCAGTCTGTGCTGCCCAGAACATACTTACCTGCCTGAAGCAGTACTTACATGGTGCTTCCTTGAAATTTGACAGAATTTAAGCTAAATCTTGAAGCAATTTCTCTTCTTAATGGTCTTGATTAAAAAAACATCAGAGGCGAGAAAGAAAAAAATCTAAGGGTCGTTACTCCATCTGCAATGGAGTTTAGATCTAAAATGAATGGCAACTTTTACACTTCTGCCGTTGCACTGATGAGCATTTTCAAAAACTACTGTCTATTCAGAATCACATCAGCCGGGCTCACCTGTTGGTTTTCTGAAATGCTCTGAACATGAGCAGTCAGAGAGCAATGGATTGGCAAATGGAGAGCTAACTTTTCCTTCTGTTATTTCCAGAAATCCCAACGGACAGGGCTTGATCCATTGGCCTCAGTATGACCTGGAGGAAAAATACCTGGGAATAGACCTGGAGCAAAAGGCAGCAGAGAAACTGAAAGAACACAGAGTGGAGTTTTGGGCACAGCTCATGAAACAAAGTCAGACTGGAAGGAGAAAACGCACAGATTTATAAGAGCCGTGGAAGGCTCAGTTTGCTTTTAAAACCCAAAGCAAAGTCAAAGTGAGTTTGTCAGCATACAGAGTAATAATCACCTTCTAATTCACTGTTGTGTAGTCTGCTGTCCTAATCACAGCGAAGGGAGAGAAACAAGGGGCATTCAGAATGTTTAGCAGACTGAAAATCACTATTTAATGAAGCAGGCAGAAAAATCCCCACAATCTTTCCAGGTCCAGACAGACCATGGTACCTCCTCAGTGCGTATCAAAACTGAATACTGAGGTGGGAATGGGCAAATGAGCTGAAATGTATAGGAAGTGATCAATACAGAATATACCACAAGTGTCAGACTATTTTATATGCTCGTTTCCTTCTTTCAGAAGGCCATGGTCAGTTGTCCTTCCTAGAGACTCTTTCTGCTTTCTTTAATTGGAAATTGCTTGTAAGGCAGCAGAGCATCCCTCAATCTATGTCTGAGAGGTGGGCTTGACGTCTCACAAAAGAGGACAGAAAATCTCTACCAGTTTTATTGCTTTGTGAATTGTTATAAATAAATGTTGCTTTGATTTTTTGGAACTGCCTTTTCTTTCACTGAGCTGGCGGAGGCGCGTTCCGAGAGGTCGAGTCACACGCGAGAAGCCAGAAAGGTGCCCAGGTTCTTTCTGCCACCTAAATGGTTTCAGGGATGAAACTTTTCAGGTGTCTGTGCAGGACCTGAGGCTTAAGGCTCTTTCACAAACTCTTCTGGGCTGTGACTGTGTGTCCTTCAACCCTTCCTGGCAAATGTCCAGTCCAGCAGCTGCAGGAGGATGCAGTGCTGGCAGGACGGGCGCACACAGAGGCAGAGGGGGCAGCAAAGGCTGGTGGTGCTCCCTGCATGCTGTTGGCCCAGCAGCACCAGAGAGAAGATCTGCAGACATGCAGAGTGTGCACCCCAGCCTCCCACAGCTGGGGAAGGGCTCAGGGCACACAGGGAGGGAAGGGGCTTTTTTGCCCAGGTACGTGAAAGCAGGAAACAAAGGAACGATGTGGGAATCCAGGAAGCCAGGAGAGCTCTCCTCATGACCATAAACAAACAAACAGCCCTACTCCAGCTACCCCTTTAACTGTGCCCAGCTCCCACAGCACCCAGGGGGCTCTCACAGGGACAGCCCAAGCTCCTGCTGCAGGTATTGACCCCTTGTAGGTGTCTTCTTCCTCCTCCTCACCTCTGGGTTCACTTGCATTTGCACACCTGTGGATCTCAAGCAGTGTTATCTGCACTACCTGGCCACCCCCTTTTCTGCATTTTCCATAACTTGTGACAAACACCAGCTGTGGCAATTAGTAACAGCTAATTGCAGCAACCATACTGCAGCTTCTGTCACACATTTCTTACCCCTTCCCTTGTTTTGCTCTGACACAGCCTTTATGTCCATGAGTGGTGTGTTTGTTGAATCAATGTGTCCGTCCCTGTACATTCACCAAAATCATTATCCTAACAGGACAGAAGAAATCCTGTGTCTTTGGGAATGCAAAGCCATAAGTATAACTCCTGGGTAGAAGGGAGGCACACATTAGGCACACATGACAATAAAGTAGCTTCTGACTGTGTGAGAGGAAGTGTTCTGTCCATCTGTGGATTTTAAACCCCAAATATAAAGACTGGTACACTGTCAAACAGCTGAGAAAGGAAGAACACCACGGCCACAGTGAATAGGCTACATCTAAACAGCAGATCCTTACATTACGTTCCAAACCTCATCTATTTTATTTCATAGCTTTAGTATTCATGCTCACTTGGTGCAGATTCCCAGCAGCACCAATAGGTGAAGAAATTGTTAGCAGTATATGCACTGATACTATTCAGCAAGAACTGCTGCTGTTCTGTTTCTCACAGTCTGTCAATAAAAGCCTTAATCTTTTTTTTGAAGTTTATTAATTATCCACCATTACTATCATTGCCTTTCGAAGGTGGTCAGTATGTTTGTTCTGTGCCAGTCCTGTTTCTCAGATCATCTTGTTGATAAATGGGAAATATGCAAATTTTTATTAAGATAGGATGTTCTTTGCTGTCTGATCTTTGTAACTTGCAAACCTGATCAGCAAGGAAGGAGATTTAATCCGTGAATCAGAGCAGCCAACAAGCTCTAAGTGATGTCCAGCTGTTAGAAACACAAATTGCCTTGTTAAGCTTTGGGGCTAGACATGTCCCAATGGTCTCAGCCCCGCGGGAGCTTCACAGAGCTCGGGAGAAGGATTTCCACCGGTACACGAGGAATGCAGAATTCAGCGGCCACGAGGACAAGGAGGAAACAAACCAAGGCAACTCAGTAACTGTGTGGAATCAGCTCGGAGCGGGTAAAGGGGAATTGCGGCAGGGGCAGGTCAGGAGCACCAACCCTGGAGCAGCACAGGAGAGCAGCGAGGCAAAGGAGGCGAAAGAGAGCGCGGCAGTGATCAGCAGGAGAAGCGAGACACTCATTAACCAACAGAAGAGAGAACACCAATATGAGAACTATGTAACCTGTAGCCACTGGACACTCATGTCTTTGTTTGCTAAAATGTATAAATAGGGAAAAGTATAGATAGTTGGGACAAGTTGGGCTTGATTTGTGGAACGCCACCAAGCAAGAGGCTTGGCAACTCTGACATCAGTGTCTCTCAAGTGTGTATTTACTGGCTGTTGCACAGTAATGGATCCAACTTATCTGGACAACAGTGCCAATTACCAGAATTTATGATCAAAATGGGCATTTCTCTGCATCTCTTGATGCACTTTCTATATGGATTTTGAGGCATTTTCAGGCAGACTGAGGCAGAAGCCCTGAAGGTATCTGCAGTCAGGAAAATCTGGTAGGAGATATTTTGTAGAGATGTTGCACTTTATTGCAGTTATTCCTGCTTAGTATGGAGACAAGAACCTATGAAATCTGTTGTGCCTATGTGCTTCTCTTACGAAGATCTTTCCATATAGGATCAGCATTGGTTGGACTTTGACAGTGTACAAAAAAGAGAATATTTCAACACCTTAAAAGATTTCAACCAACATTTCTGTCACTAAATTTCAACAACAAAAGAGAGGTCTTGAAATACCTGCTGATTTGTTAGTCCATATAAAAAGTCCATTATCCTTTTAATCTGCTTCTCTTCAGTAACTTTGGTTTTCTGTATATCTGCTGGAATGATGTACATAGGAATGCATTATTACATGGAGTGGTTTACATCTTGCAGGTGATGTACTACAAAACAGTGCTTCCTCTTTTGTTTCTCATACACAGCATCTCCAGCAAAGTTCATTTTTCAGGCTTTGTGTTTGCTCTGCCACAGAAAATACTTTCTTTTGCTGTCATTTCAGTGACCATTGCTGGATTTCAGGAAAATTCTGTTTCCCAAAATCAAAAGAAGTCTCCTGTTCTTGCTTTCTACTACACTGCTTAATCTGGACAAACCATAAATTGCAAGAATTAATATTTCAGGCTTAGTTCCAGAATGCAGTTCCCATACCTAGTATAAGGCAGCCAAGTGTGTATAGCTTTAAAAGTTAAAAATAACTAATAAAACAATGGTGTATGAAGTCTGGGAAAGTCCTAGAGAACCAGGTGCCTCATTACCCTTTTTCTGCCCCACTTTCCCAAGTGTTCCTACTAAATTCCTTCTGTCCCCTTGACCATCTTGGCCCGTGTTTGATACAAGCTTTTTCTCTTGCATAGTTCTCTGTTAACTATATGCATGTCCTTTTTGTCCTTTCCTTCTTAATCCCTTCACTTTGGCACAATTTTTTCATTTTCCCCCAATGCCAGGAGGAGATTCCCAGTTGAGTTTTTGCCTTAGAAATCTCATGACTCTCAGAAATCTCTGTAGCTGTGGGAGAAGGATGACCACTTTCAGCTCCTGAAGTTCCACTGGCTGCAATGAGAATCTCAAGATATCAATATACATACATATGTATATGACCTCAGTGTGTCAATATTCGTGCATGTGTATGTAATCTCAAGATGTCAATATCTATACAAAAGCCATCGCATGTTTGTGTTTGCAAGGAAGAACTTGAGAATTTAAAAGTTGGAATTTCTGTGGTCAACCAAGAAGTGTAGGCAGTCTGTTTTAAAATAAAATACTAAAAAATACAAAAAGTATCTGGAATGATTGTACTTTTTAGTGTTCAGTGTTGGCAGCACACTGTTCTGCTTATATTTACTGTGTGGAGTATTTTTGTGCAGCTCCTGGGTTCGTTTGAAATGCCTTTAGCACACATGTAAAGAAGAGATGCCAGCTCAGGGTAAGCCCCTGTGGGAGCTGCCAGCATCTGTGGTGGCAATGTAAGAGGAGAGAGGAGCTGCCTGGATAAACAGATACTCTGTCAAGAGCCCGAGGCACAGGCAGGCTCTGGAGTGATTAATGTTTTATTTAACATTTCATCTGCTCCTACCCGTGGGACGTGAGCGGCTCGCAGTGTGCAGCCTGCACCCAAACTGCTGGGATTTCTAACCTGGTTTTGTTGGCACGCAGTGACACACCAGACACACTGGGGTGCATTAAAGAAGGCCTGTGACACTTTGTTCAATGTGTCACCGTTATTAATAATGTCAGCAGACGTAATTGCCAAGTTACTTAATACACTTAGAGTGCCATTGAGCCATTCACCTTGGAACCAAATAACTCTTACTTCATCTTACATACCTTAAAATGCAGCTCTGCCCCTCCACAGTGATGCAGTAATATTTATCAGAAGCATTATCCTCAAGTGACGCCTCCATGTGCAACAACCTCCCAATAATTCCAGACCTGAAGTATTTTAGAGACATTTTACCTTAGAGATTAAAATCCCCAGTTTCCTCAAAACTGCAAAACTTAAAAAAGTCCAACTTCAATTCAGCATTCCAATCTTACTTGGAGTTTTCTAACCATAATATATAGTCCTTATATATATAGCAATTATATAGCAATTTTAATAAAGGGAGCTCCAATTAAATCATAAAGAAATTTGATTCTCTATATAAAGGTGGGGAACCTGCAGCATTCATTGTTAGTTCTCTATCACAACCTGGCGACAGGTTCAGAAGACCGCCTGTATTTGTCCTGGGCTGCTGCTCTCTTCTCTCATCACTGCTGGCAAAGGGGAATAAAACCCTAAGCCAGAAGGCTGGGGAAGACAGATTTCTGATTTAAGGCAGCTTGAAACATCTCACCATAGTGAATGGAATTATGTCTTCCCATCACTCACTGTGAAGCAGACACTTCTGACATGGTGTGAAGAGCCCAGGAGAAATTTGTGGAAATCATGTCACTTTTAGCTCAGCATTGGAGAAATCCACACCTTGAGCCTCCATTGTTCTCACTTCCATAAGTGCACGAGTGTGATGTAATTGTCCTGGATTCAAACTAGTTAAACAGAACAGAACTACACGATGACTGCACTTTTTGAAGTGATAAATGATAATTTGAGGACAGAATCAGTAAAACCCATTCTTAGAGTCAGTCAATATCCAGAGGTATCAGGGTTACAGAGTAATATGACATTTGTATAAGCAGCACTGTTACCTTATATTAAAGGAAAATTTAATATTTTCCTCATAAAGAAGGAAGGCTGGCTGGGTTGGAAGCACATAAAGTTGTCATGTACACACTATCATTACTAATGATACATTTTACAAGCTACAGTTTTATTCAGGCTCTCTTTCCTTTCCCCTCAGGTATTGTCATTCCCCCTTTCCACTTTTCTAAATCCATCCATTTAAACCTCCATTTTGTGGAGTCTGTTTCCTGCCATGCCTTCAGGATATTTGCACTTGTCTCAGAGCTCTTCCTGTGCCACGTGTGTGTAGTCTAGATCTGCAGAGACCTGTGTGGGTTTGAGTGAGAAGCTGAAGGGGTCGGTGGTGCCCAGTGCAGGTTGGGCACTGCAGTGCCCTGTGGCCTCACCTGAGCCCAGTGTTGGTGTTTCTCTTGGAAACAGTTGCTCAGCCTTCTCTGCCTTGCATGTGGGCTTCCCCAGCTTATGGTCTGCTCTTTTAATGCACAAAATCCCTCTCCCATTTCTTTTCACTGCTGTGTTGGTATTTTTTGTACTTTTACCTCGAACAGCTTTCCTGACTCTGCATCTGAGTGAGTATTTTAAGGTTCTAATTCCAGTGTTGGGTGCCCACAAGGGCCTGTGTGCCCAGACTGTTGGGACATGGCCGTACCCAGTGCCTGTGACAGGGACCTGAGCAGGTCACAGCAGCTTGACAGGAACAAACTGAGGAGCTGACCTGATTAAGTCATTGTAGAACTCTCCTCTGGAGACCTTTACAGAAGTTTACATCCCTCTGTGAGTGATTTCGCTGGCATCAGCAACTCTTAAAGGTTTTATAGCTGACTATCATGGAAACCTCCTGAAAAAAACAATTAATACTTACAAGGCAGTACCACAACATAACAGTTGCATAAAATGCTCTTATTGATTTATTCCTTCCATATTCTTGATTGCATAATAAAAGAATCCCTATTTTTGTGTGCTATTGTCTTTGTGAAAATCAATGTGTTTGTAAAATGTAGCCTTGACAGAGAGCATTTCCTCAGAGCTAACAAAATGACAATGAAGGAGCCTTTTTCCTTGCCCCAGAGATGTCTTAAGACATTTTACAGCTGCAGATTGGGTGTCTCATCGTTGCCTCTCCCATGGGTTTGGCAGGGTGCAGACGGCTGCTGGATCATTCCAGGTAACTGAGGCTTCACAGATCAACTCCTTTCTCTGGAGTCTGCTATGTCCTGTCCCTAATATAACCACGCTTTTAATTTTTTCCATTTAAAATGTTTCTTTAAAGTTGCAAAATTACAATCAGATTGTCAATACATCCTTACTTTGTTTGATTTGTACCTCGTTTAAAAGCAGCACAAGAAGTTTTTTTCGAAGATGAGAATGTTCTCCATCTCATCTAAGCACCAATTGTCATTAATTCCAGATCTGGTGAAAGCACCATTCCTTTTTTGCAGCTGGAAGCAGGGTTTCAGAAGAGAGGTAGTGATGTTTCCCCCTGAAGAACACAGATGTGAGAAGGGCTGCTCCCACCTGCACACAACTGTCCTGATGCTCAGAGCACCTTATGGCTTTTTCTTCCTTGGGGCAGAGAATGAGAAAACACTGATGTTTTTTCTAAATTTGATCCACAGTTTGGCTTTCTCTCTAAGTCCTGGGACTTCAGTTATCTGAATTTTACATTTTCCTTCACCCGTGCTGCCTTGGCAAATAGGGGGAGCAGGAGCAGAGCAGGAGCAGCAAGGCTGGAGCAGAACACGGGCGCTTTGCTGTCCTGCAGGGCTTGCTTTGGCTGCTCTGTATCTTTAAGGGGCTGACCCTATCCCACGGGGAGCCGCTATAAAGGCAGGTAGGCAGCAGTGCCCTGCTCAGGGAGCTGGAGCCAAGCAGGGGCAGCTCCCAAAATGACTGGCCACCACGGTTGGGGATATGGGCAGGCTGACGGTAGGTTATGGCATTTCCGTGCTGCATCTCTCTGTCTTCCCCCACTCGTTTTCTTTCTAGAGCTGTTGCCTGAGCCCTGCAGAGCTGCCTGCTTTTTGATGTCTGCAAGAATCAAGTATATACAGCAGGTAATTAATTACTTTATTGATGATCAATAGCACCCAGAAAGTGGCACCAAAAGATGTGCAAGTTTGCATCTGCTGCCTTTCAGTGTTGCAATCAACATTCCTAAACTGAGGGAAGCAGTTTGAATGATTTGGGTTTTTTTCAGGCTGCAGATATTACAGATGGGTCCCTTTCCAAAATGCTGTTATAAAAAAAGATTACCTGTGTCTCTCTCCAAAAGCAATTCTGTTAGGTAAAGAAGATTTAGTAGAGCAGTAATAGATCTCCTGGTTCTGTGCAGTTGCTGAAATGTGATATCTAGGCTTTCATAAAAGTGAATAAAATAAGCTATATGTTGTGTATGTCTAGTACATCAATAAATTGTACAGATCAGTATCAGGTCTCTTACAGAACAAGTTATGCTTTCTGATTTGACAGTTTTTAATTTAGTCCTCCTCCTTTGCTTCCCACCTCCAAGGCTGTGTGTCACAGCGCAGGGGGATGAGGAGCTCCTGAAGGATTGCCACAGTAGTGTCGTGTAGTGCCTGCATCCTTTACAGACAGGGGGGAGAAGTGCCTGATGCTGCCCAATGAGACAATTGCATAACTTGCAGGAGTCTCTCTCCTTGCAGCAATTATTTTAGCTGCTGAGTGTCCAATAAGAGTCTTTTGAATAACCTTCAGGGGCCATTCTCTTTCATAACAGCAATTCGTTTAGTTTCTGTGAGTCTGGAAGCCAAGTTTGGATACCAAGTGAAGCTGGTTAGTGCTAGTATCTCACATTATGTATTTGTACTTGTAGCTAGGAGTCAGAGAGCCGTGGGTACTCTTGTGAAGCTTGTGAGAGCCAAATGATATTGCCTTAGCTTGTGTAAGAGCATTTATTTCCTAGGTCTGCTTTCTAGGCAGGATGAGAAAAGATAATTTTATAAGCTTAGCAGAAAGTGTCAAAGCCAAGTAACAGTGTAATAGATCACTGTTGTGTTATGTAAACTCAGGGACGCTGAATACCTGTGCTTGGTTTAAAAAAAAGCTTCCCCTTGTGAAAGTAAGTGAGAATGCTGCAATTAAAAATGTGCTTCTTGAGAATCCCGAAGTACAATTGTTACTGTTGTGCTTCATGCAGAGAAGCAGCAGAGGAATTTAATTGCTGCTTTCACTACCATAGCAAAGTAGAAAATGAGCCATAAGAAACAGGAATTCTTAGATATGGATAAGCTTGTGTTATCTCAAATGGCTTAAGAATCTTCCAGTTTTGGCAGCAGAGTTCTGCTATTAAATTGGGCTTTTTCCCCTCTGTATTGAGGTCAGGAAGTCCCAAAGAATTAATTATCATCCTTTATCCTTCACTCAGGTTAGGAAGATACCATAAGGGGCATGAGTGAAGAATGGAGCTGTCTCAAAGATTTACTGCAGTCATAAAATTATTTTAAAAATAACTGCATAGTCAGTAGCTAAGAGATTGAGTCATCTGCATCTAATTTGAATTGCTGGAGCTTTTACTCTCTCTTTCCCAGGGAGAATGAAAAGCTTTTTCTTTGGGGAGTGTGTTTGTGCATGTAAGTGTTTACACCTGTACCCACCTTGGAACACCTTATCAAGGTAACTACAGCCTCTGCAGACAGAGTGGCACAAGTGACTGGGGGTACAGCAGTCTCTGCCATGATCTCCTCGGTGTGTTCTGGACAAAATATTTGAATCCCCATCTTGTTGCAGCCTGCTTGTGCTAATAAAACCACACCAGCCTAGAATTTAAATTAATTTCTCACATTCCAAACATTGGAGTCACTCTCTCTGAGCAAGCTTTATTTCAAGCCTCCTGCAAACCCATAATGACCATTCTGTGTATGGTGGGAAGGAAATAATGCTGCTTTCCTTTGCTTGCTGTTGAAGGCCCTTCCGAGTGGCACAAAGCTTACCCCATTGCCCAGGGGGACCGCCAGTCCCCCATCGACATCGACTCTGCCCGGGCAGTGTACGACCCCAGCCTGCAGCCCCTCCTCGTCTCCTACGAGTCCTGCACCTCCCGCAGCATCTCCAACACCGGCCACTCCGTCATGGTGGAGTTTGAGGACACCGATGACAGGACAGGTGAGACTAGCACAGCCAGCTAACTCAGAACACCAGCCTGGGATTTAGTGGGGGAAGTCATTAAGTACATCCTGTACGGAGTAACTTCTATGATGTGTAATTTCAGCTTGGAACAAGGCATGTGACTGCAGCCGTTTATATTTTGTCTTCACTTGGAGCCTCTCTAGCAATGCAATATCACAGATCAATAAGTGTTTCTTCATGAGGAAAAGCTCTTGCCTCATGAAAATGAGACGTTTGATTGCAGTCCTTTTCTTTTAGATGAGCATTAAAGTTTGCTGGGCATCTCTCCAGCACTGCCAGACCACATCCAGCACCCAGAGCAGGGATGTAAGCTCCTCAGTGCCCTGGTTTGTGATCACCCCAATCAAAGATGCCAACTCACTTGCCAGCTCTGGCTCAGTGCCCAGTTCCCACCCACAGGGAAAAGAAGAGGATAAGCAGAGCTGGGTCATGCAGCACAGTCATCATAATCATAATCACTGCACCAATTTGTACCTGGACAGGTTGCTGGTACCTTGCATTTTCTTTTTTCCTCCCTGACTTGTAGCACTTTGGTTTCTTCAGAAATTAGAAAATCTTCAGCTCACCCTGGGTTCTGAGTTGGTAGCAGCCAACTTTGGATGTTGGACTGTCTGCAGTTGTACATTATTCTTGTCTCAGCCCTTGGCAGAGAATGTAAATTCTTTAAGTGATTGATTTCTTCTATTAGGTCTGTTTCCATGGCAGACTGTGCTTTTACATCTCGGGGTAGGGGAAGAGCATTTAAATGGGGATAATAAAGCAGCTGATAAATGGGAAGAGTGCATTAAAAAAACAAAACAAAAAGAACTGGAACAGTTTGTAAGCCTATCAATTGATTTTGTCTTCCTTTTGGGTGTGCTGATTGATGCAAGCTAAATAGAATACCTTGATATTGAAAACAAATTGCTTTTTCTGTGAAGTGGCTTGTCTGCCCTTCTAAATAAGGGGTGAAGGTTAATATTCCAGACATCTTGTTTTAAAATTTCTCTTCTGGAATGAATTTAAGAACCTGTCCAATGGGATGGTCAAGTTTTCAAGCATCTTATCTTTACTGAATTTGCAAAGAAGACTGGGTGAGCATTTTCCACTTGTACTGCACAGATCTCTTCAGAATGCCACCTTATAAATAGAATTTGTAAAACCTCTCTGGAAGTATTATGTTAGCTTGCTAACTACTTTAATGCATTTTTCAGCTGGACTGTATCTGTGAAACAGTGAACTTTATGCAGCTTTAGAAGTTTAAGAGCATGTATTAGTCTGCACTTAGCGACCCAGAGTCAGAGCACCTGCCAGGAATGAGACCCTTTCTACACTAAGCATGTCTTGTTTCAATAACACTTTTCCAAGGAAGATGAGTGCTAGGAGTGGGAAACATGGTTTAAACAGCTCTTAGTTGTGTTGAAATAGATCTAGTGACTCAAAGCTCTGCATAAATGACACAACAGAATTTTGACAGTAATCCATGATAGCTAAATTTCTTAAAGTATTAGGGACAGGTGATGCATTCTTTTGCTAACTTTAGAAAAATGTACTAGGAGTATTTATATCTTTAATTAATATTAAAACCTTTGCTTTGGCAAGGCCAGTTTCCTGCTTAAAGGCCAGCTGGAAGCATGCACATGTGGTTGCACTGTGCGAGTCCCATCTTTTACTCTCTAAATAAAATGTTATGAACTGCACTGAGGATACAAGCTTTACAGATATTAAAAGTAATTTTAATTTTCTTAATGTGAGGCTCTGATCAGGTCTTGAGGTCTGTTGGGAAAAGTGTATTAGATTTGGTGGCATATAAAATTACAGGATTACTGATGCTGTGATAAAATATCTTCTATAGGTGGCATCTTAAACATTTGTCTGTGCTTAGGTGTTACTTTTAAATGATGTATGAAGTGTCTCTGTGGCATTTCCTTACCTTTAGAAGGTGATTTGAGGTTGAGTGGTGTCATGTGAAGTACCAGCTATTATATTTCCTCGTTTATGGGATTAGGTATTTAAAGGAAATGGAATATAGATAACCTCCACTGAAAGTAAAGATACTGTAAGAAGGAAACGCTTATCTGATGGTCAGGGTGTAAGGTTCCCTTGGAGCCTTCTCCTGTGCAGTGAACAATCCCAGCTGTGCCAGCCTTTCCTCCCAGCAGAGCTGCTCCATCCCTCTGCTCATCC
>JAYDZK010000028.1:1686767-1711751 GCA_034509185.1 Euphonia xanthogaster
GCGCCACAAAGGGGCCGCGGCCTGCGCGCCATCGCCGCCCCCCTCGGCCCGGGCTCTCGCCGGGCGCGGGAGCTTCTCCTTCCCCCGCCGAGGTCAGGCCGCCTTCCTGGCAAGCCCGAACATCTCCGCGAGCCCGCGGATGGAACCGCCCGGGACACCGCGCTGTGCCGTGCTCGCTGCCCGGCGGTATCTTGCAAGTCTTTAGTCCTGCCGGGTGCCGCCTTTGCCGGTGCTGGGGTGAGGGTCCGGGGATGGATCGCAGCGAGGAACCCCCGGGAGAGGTGGACTGTGCTTTCAAATCCCGGGCTGTAAACCCGTCAGTGCTGGCGCTTCCCGCGGGCTCGTGCTTTCCCTTTTGCTTCCAGATATTAATCTGTGAATGCGTACGGGAAGGGCAGATGTGAGAGGGTAGTAATGAAAAAGAGATAAATACTGTTGGTGAAACTGTGATTGCTTCGTGTCCAGACCTCTATTGGTTTCCTATTGTAGTAAAGAAAAGCATATGGTTTTACATCCAGCTAGAGCATAGGTCTGTTTCCTTCAATACCTTTTTACTAACGTGCCCAGGAGTCACAGCTGAGAGTTTTGTGACAGGTTGTGAGGAGTTTGGGTTTGTAGCCAGACTCGTTGAGCAGAGCAGTTAGTATCTAAAACCGTATCAGCTTCTAGAAGAAAACAGTTAGTGGTTTGCCTTGTTATTCTTACAGCTTGGGCTTTCCTACTGGAATGCTTTTTGACCTTGTAGCATATGTTTAATTCAAAATTTTCGTTTTCATTTCAGAGCCTGTCCAATTTAAACATTGCACCAGGGAAATGAATAACTGCAGAGAAGTGGAAGCATTTTCTGCACTGTTCCTCTCTTTTTTTCTTCCCTGCTCTGCTATGTCAGTTATGTACTCCTGCAGTCCATTATAGCAGAGCTTAAAGCTCCTGGTTTTCCAGTTAGTCATTGAGCATAAATCTCATCGGGGTGTGCTTTTTGTTTTCCTTGTTATAGTTTGGGTGTTGGTATTGCCTTTCCAGGCTGACTCGGGGCACTCCATTAACTTAAATACACGTTGCATCTGCCTTCATATGATAATATTGCTGGCAGTGTTTCATGCAACACATAAATAATGTTTTGATAACATAGGGAACAGGTGGGTACGAGACAAGGTGAGAGCAAAAGAAGACTTGTAACACAAAGAGGGGAATTTGCTATTAGCAGAATAAACTGCTTTTGTCAACATTTGTGATATTGTTGAGAGTTTTCCTCTGTTATTAAATATTAACAAACTTGGATATCTGAAAATACTTTTTATAAGTGAGTTGTGATTTTTTTAAAGAATATTAATACTAAAATAAAATCAGTAGTTTTGAATACCAGACAATGTGACTTAATTATAGTGTTGAAAGGCATACCCTTGCCCTATGAATGAAGAACAAAATGATGTTTTTTCAGATCCAGGTCTGAATTAAGAGCATGAGTAAATGTTGTTAAGGGATGATGCCTTTTCTTCCAGGTTACCAGAATGGGAGCAGTGTAGCTGTCTTCAGTGTAGTTGTCTTATAAGTGAGCTGTTAAATTCTCATCATTCTTAGCTAGACTGAAGCTTCTGTTGAGGTCTAGTGGTCTCAGGTTTTCTCTCTGGAGAACTCCCTTTTGCTCCCTTTAATGCTGTAATTCTTGTTCTCAGCAGGAGCTGATGTTGCTTGTCATCCTCTCCAGTTGAAATATTCAAAGCTTTCTGGGTAGTGAAGGTTTTAACAGAGTTTTGCACTTTATTGTTTTCCCTTGAAGTTCTTGGTCTTTCTGGCTTTGGACTAAGCAAGCTGTGTGTCTTTTGAAGAAGGAACAGAGGTAGAAATGTGAATTATGCAAATCTTATTTTCATGAAAAGAGACAAAGGCCATGAGTAGTTACTGTGATATAGTGGTAGGAATGTTTACAGTCTCAGCTCTATAATATATTTTCAAAACGTTGTATCTTTTGTTTGCTCTATATCCACAGGTGCTTTTATTAACTGTTTACATAAAACTCTGTAGCTATTGCAGTTTTTAGTATTTTAAAACTTAGTCCTTCAATTGAAAATACTCCCTCGAGAGAAGGGGTAGATTAATGCTGAGGTTTGGATCTCTGGTGCAGAGGATGTTCACTGAGTGTGTACTGTGCTTTTTTCATAATTCAGGTTTGGTCAATAAAGTCAGGAGCTTGTGAGAAGAGCCTGAGTAGGTCACATTTAAACTTCACACTGCACAGTCAGTCTGAATGCTCTCTGGGTAGCTGAAGGTGTTGCTGTGCTGAGTATGTCAGCATTACCTGTGGGTATTTGGGAGAAATATCTCTGGTATATCTCAGAAAAATTTCTGAAATATCTCAGAAAAACTCTCTCCTCATTCAAATGTTAAGGACAGGAGAAGACTTCTAATTGGAGTTGTTGATCAAAGAATCTTTATTTGCACAAAAAGTAGTGGTAACCAAGCTAGGAATAAATGTCAAAGTTCTAGTTAAATCTTCTTCATTCCTGTGGGGGCTAAAGATACTGGAATTTATGCTGTTCCTGTATACATATTAATAAATAGAAGCATGGCTCTTAGGGGAATTGCAGTCATGGCATCCTTTGTGCTCTGTGCTGTACGTTCTTAAACTTTTTGATTGTGAGATTTAATTTCTTTTTTTATAAGTGGACTTCATAATTTGTTAATGTGCACTTAGGCAGTTAGCCCTGGGGACAGGCTCCTTGGAAGCTTTTGCCCTGCAGTGTGTGGAAGATGGCTGTGCAGCCCTTGATTCGCTGATTCGGGTGCTCAAAGCCACGCTCTGTAGAGTGGAAGGAGCAGTTGGTTTGGAGCAGCCTTTCCTGGGCCTGGGGGCAGCAGGAGCCAGGACTCAGGGTGGGCGGTGCAGGGAGGGGCTGGCTGGACCTGTCTGATGGATTTCTGCGTTTCCCGCCTGAGCTTGTGCTGTGCTCCTCAGGAGTTGCTGCAGAAATCCTCATCCTGTGCAAGCTGGGCCATCGGTGTTGGCTTTCTGCTCGCTGGGTGGGGGTGCGTGGGCAGCAGGGCTCTCTGCAGAGCTTGTTCTCACGTAGCCCTGCACTTCTGTCACGGTCCCCTGTCAGCAACCAGAGGTGACTGCTTGTGCCTCTTCAGTTGCTGTAGGTCTGATGTGACACCTGAAGCGTCTGACAAGGGGTCTGTAAAGTTTCTGCATTTTGGCCAATTGTCTTTTCTTCAAACCATGTTAATGGTTTTGTTCCTTTTTTTCCTATGAAAGTGAAATGCCTCTGTTGTGTGTTTATAGATTGATTTGGATACTATTGATGTCAGCAATCTCAACAGACAGTTTCTGTTTCAGAAGAAACATGTTGGAAGATCAAAATCACAGGTGAGGAAAAAGTCAAAGCTCAAGCTTCATTACTCAGTACTGTTTTATGGATAGTGTTAGAAGCATGTCACAATTTAGTTTCTGCTGGGAGGAGGTAAGTGTTAGTTGGCTGATCATGACTATCCACAGCATTTCATTATTAAAGTATTTAAATCTCTTAAGGTAGTCAACTTACTCGATACACAGCTGGTATCAAGTCTGTCTTTTAGAAGGAAGGAAGAAATAATAAGTGTTTTTTTTGTTTTCTTTTTTTTTTGTTTTGTTTCTAGGTTGCCAAGGAAAGCGTGTTACAGTTTTGTCCAGAAGCTAATATTATAGCTTACCATGATAGCATCATGAAGTATGTTTGGTTTTAAGCTCTAATTACATGTTTGATTTGCAAGTACTGTGTTATTTAATGCTACAGTGGTGTGCTTTAAGGTATTTTACAAAGCTTCCTCAGTAAGGAGAAATATCTGTAAATGTGAACTACCATGCACTTGAGTGGGAGTGTGGCTTTTGCATGGGTTTTAAGCTCTGGTAGTAAGCTGTAGTAGTTTGTTCGTGTCTGTTTTTCCATTTATTGGCAACATTTGCCATATGAGTTTCTACTCTGTAAGGATGTCCTGATGTTTTGAGCAGTAATTAAATTAAGAGACATGTGAATCTTGAGTCTGTGATTAACAAAATTAAATCCCCTGTGTGTGTGTAGGTAACTGTCATTTATATATACCCCAAGCTATTGAAATTTGGTCTTTATGATCTGCAAGCATTGAGTAGAGTACAAGATTATATAGGGTTCCATTAGCTGTTCCCCATGTTTTAATTTATATTTGCCCCAGTTTCTAAAAAAATTAATATTCTGTACCATGGATATTTGAACTCTGATATTGCTGTTAGCCAGTGAAACACTGACTCACTGCTTCCTTCTTCTGAAACTGTTAATCCTGTTTCCTCTTTTCTCTCTCTTCTTCTCCACCTTCTTCTTTAAGCCAGAAAAATGCAACATAAAGATTACTGAAGTGTCAGGATTTAAGGTCCCATGTGTTGGCTCCTCAGGGTATGGCCACACAGTCAAACCAGTGGAGCTATCACAGCACAATGAATTATGCACAGTCTGATGAGCTGTGGTAATTACAGTGTGCATGTTTTAGCTACAGCTAATGGTTTTTAAGGTCAGTTACCACAGCTCAGCCAATTTACTCATTAGGTCAGAGTAGTTTCATCACTACCTTGTCTGCCCGTTTCATTGGTCAGATTAGCACTAATTGCAGTAGTTTCCTTCCAGCAGCATAAAATTCATGCTTTCACCCAGCTTTAAAGTGGGCAGTAGACAAATGGGGCAGTTAAAGGGTAGCTAAATTTATACGTGTATAAGATGCGTAATTTATCCCACGAATATTGGTTGCATGTGTAGAGTTTCTGTTGTGCAGTAATAACCAAGAGCTTGGATGTGCCATTTGAAATGTTGTTTTTGTTTTCCATAGCCCTGACTATAACGTAGAATTCTTCCGCCAGTTTACGTTGGTTATGAATGCTCTGGATAACAGAGGTGAAGTTTTCACTATGATTTTATATTGCACATGTTGCTTGTTCCTTGCTGCAGTGTCCTTTGAACAACCAGTATCCTCCTAACCCATCTGCAGCTGCTCTAAGCCTCGTGTGCTTTGCTAGAGGCTTGAAGGGGTGGTTAGTGCTTCTGCAGGTGTTCTGAAAGGAAATGTGCACTGCTAATTCTTCTTCATGGGAGCTGCTGACTACTGTGGGTGCAGGGTAGCTCTAGTCAGCTGAGTTTGCTGTGTTTATTAATGTCCATGTATCTTGTGAGAATGGGAAACTGGGCTTTGTGAAAGTGCTGTAGTGCTCTGAAGAAAACAGGGTGTAATAAAGATAAGTGCAAAGGATGCTAGTTTGAATTTGGAGAAGGAAAACTTCTTTTTTCTTAACTACTCAATTTTTTTCTTTAAAACCCTCTTGATTTGCAGCTGCCCGTAACCATGTGAACAGGATGTGTCTGGCTGCTGATATTCCTCTTATAGAGAGTGGAACTGCAGGCTACCTTGGACAAGTTACTGTTATCAAAAAGGTTAGGTGGGGTGTCACTCTTGTCAATGGCTATTTTAGACAACAGGGAGTGGGTGTTTGGAGATAGAGTTACAGTTCATCTGTTAATAGCCTGAATGATCAGTAGCCTTCTCAGAGTGACAAGTAAATGCTTCATTTTTCACCAGGGAGTGACAGAATGTTATGAATGTCAGCCTAAACCAACTCAGAAAACTTTCCCAGGCTGCACCATCCGAAATACGCCCTCGGAGCCTATCCATTGCATTGTGTGGGCCAAGTATTTGTTCAAGTAAGTGACTTTTTTAAAGAAACAGGGACTATGGTTCATTCTCTTATGGTGTCAATTTTTTTCAAGGGTGTCAATTTTATTTCTTTCTCTGTATGTTTCTAAACATACAGAGAAAGAAATAAAATTGACACCCTTGAAAAAAAATTATTATAATGGATTTTAAATTCATTTTAAATTGATTTAGATAGATTATGGTGAGAACCTCCAGTTCTTTGGCCTGGGTGCTAAGGTGGTTATAAAGATGGAAGGTTGATTAGTATTTGGGCCTTGCTCTAGTAGCACAAAAAATCTGGCAGTTTGGCACAGCAGTGTAGGTTGCTTTATTCTTCATCTTTGTATGAAGTAAGCACATTTTTCAGTTTAATGCATGTTTTAACAAGTTTGTTGGAATCTTGGATATCCCAGAGGTTCTAAAAATGCATTTAGAATGCAGTGTAAATATTAGGCTGAATATTGGGTGAGCTACTGAGTGAGTTATACCGAAAACTGTTTTGCTGGATTCATTTTTGTATTGGGCATTTTGTGTTGCCCGTGTTAAGTCCCTGTGTGATGAATCCCAGCATTTTAAAAAGCAGTGTATGAAGTGGCAGTCTGTCTGAAAGCAAGAATCATAAAATTAAAGTATATCCATTAGCAAACATATGAGTCTTTAACCGCATATGCTAAAATTCTGGTCTTGTTGTTGTTCTTAATTATTATATAGCCAGTTGTTTGGAGAAGAAGATGCTGATCAAGAAGTCTCTCCTGACAGAGCTGATCCTGAAGCTGCCTGTGAGTGTGATATAAGCTGGTGGCTTACCCTGCTAATGTTTCAGAGATTATGACTCCTTTCTGTACATTTCTTAAGGTTAGAGAGTTCAACTCAATTTTCTTTAAAGAAGATTCTGCTTCTGGCCTCTGGGAGGCTTGTGTTTTGTACAGAGTACTGAGTGGTATTTGTAGTCACTCTGCATTTCCCACTCCTAGCTGAGAGTTCACAAGGACCTTCAGGAATTGTGTTTGAGCTCTTCTAGCCTGCAACACTTCAGCATTAATCTACATAGGAAATATGTCCATTTTGAGTGATATTTTTATAGCTATTCAGTGTTTTTCTGTAAGGACAGTTATCATAGTTACTATGAGGTGAATAAGCATCATTGTTGGTTGCTTCTTTTGGATCCTTTGATAGATGAATGGACTTGGGAGGGGGAGCTTAGAGGATCCTCCGACTCTCCAAATTCTTTGAACATCAGATAGTGATCACTGGACAGGTTGTTCCTACAGGAAGTGCAGAATGAAATAGGTGAGTCTTAACAAGAGTGGCAATATAAAGTCACTTAAAACAATGGCTGAAGTAGTTGACAGGTAGCAAATGCCATGCCACTTATTTAAGTGAAGACAGCAGGGCAGTTACAGGAGTGCTGAGCTGGAGCCTGGTGTCTGCAGTGACACACTGCCCACGGTCAGGGTGCTGGGGTCACACAGGGTGGCCGTGTCCACGCTTGACCCCAGCTGGCAGCTCAGCACTGCACAGCCCTGGCTCACTGCCCTGCCAGAGCAGAGCAGGGAGAAGCACACAAAAAGTGAACCTCACAGGCTGGGATGAGAGCAGCTAATAATGGAAACAAATGTGTAATACTATTGATCACAACTGGAATAAAGAGAGGGGGAATAAAACTCAAGACAAATAACTGCCCACTGGCCAGTGGATGCTCAGCCAGTCCCCAGGCAGAGATCAGCCCCTCCCAGCCAACTCCCCCCGTTTATGTGCTGAGTAGGATGTTCTGAGGTCTGGAATATCCCTGTGGCCAGTTCAGGTCAGCTGTCCTGGCTCTGCTCCCTCCCAGCTCCTTGTGCTCCTGCTCACTGGCAGAGCACAGGAAACTGAAAAGTCCTTAACTTGGAGTAACCTCCTGGCAGCAGCTGAAACATCAGCCTGCTACCAACATTATCTCATGCAGAATCCAAAACACCAGACCACCTACTAGAAAGAAAATTAACTCTCCCCAGCCCAAACCAGGACATCCAGGGAAGAGTTAATGCAAGATTTAAAAGGGAAGTCGTGCCCACACACGGCTGTGTGGGTCCATGGAAGGAATCAGCAAGCCTGTGTAGAGTGTGTCTGGTTTAGGCTGTTCTGAATGTCCAGGGGGCAAATCCAAAAACTGTTGAGTGGGACCTGAGGGACATAAGCAGCCCAAGGGACAAAAAAGGCTGAAGATCCTGAAGTGGGTAAGCTACTTGAATGATAAAGGTAAATGGTGATTAGAGGAGTCTCAGATGGGAGATGTGTGCTGTTCAGCACAGATGATTAGGCAAAGTCACTCAGAGTCAAAAAGATGAGACCTAACTTCAAAAAGTAGTAGAAAGCTTTGCAATACAGAATGACTGGGCAGTGATAGATGAGGCAGATAAATATGAAATGATGCATTGGTGACAGAGAGGAAACAGTCCCAAATTTACACATAAAGTGATGGTCTCTGAGTTGATTTTTCTCATTTAGTCAAGATGTTAATAAGCAGTTCTATGAAAACATCAACCTTATTATTAGAAATCATGATAGCAATTGTTGGATGTGACTGGGAAAGAAAGAAAATTATTAGCATCTCTATAGTGAACTTTTTTGTTTAAAAAGAGCCAGAGATAGGAAACCAATTTTTGGAGTTTTTTTGTTTGTTTTGAAAACCCAGCCAAACTAAGACTCTTTAGCCAGAAAAGAGAGTGCTAAAAGAGGGTGGTAAGACATTTCTGAAGTGGCAACATTATGTGGAGAAAATTAGTGAGAAACAATTGTCCATTGTTTCTGCCAGTAGAGGAGTTGGGTGATACCAGGTTAAGTCAGTGAGTTGCGGTTTCAGGGGCAAAGAGGAACAAGCACACTGTGCCTAATTCAGTTTTGTTGGGTGCAATAAAGCCATTTTATGCTCCCTGCATAATTTTGGTAATTGACTCTGGGGGTCACATTTGGATGGGGTTATTTTATTTGTTTGTTTATTTATTTTAACTATTGGTTGTCACTTTGTCAATAGGGGAGCCAGCAGAAGCCGAAGCCAGAGCACTAGCATCCAATGAAGATGGTGAGATTAAACGTGTTTCAACTAAGGAGTGGGCTAAATCCACTGGCTATGATCCAGTTAAACTTTTTACCAAGGTATCTTCTTTGCCTCAAATAAATGTCTTTATTTGAAATGCATGAGGTTCTGTAAAGTTAAATCAAACCTGAGCTTGGACATTTAATGCTAGCCATCAATTATGTGATTGTGTTGTGACATCCACCAGTTTTGCTGTTGTGTTGGTCTCTTGCAACATTTGGTTCTTTTAAAGATTCCATCTGCATCTGTGGAATTGGCTGCAGCAGCCTGGCCACTCTGTGCAGACAAAACTCCATTGCAATTCCTTTTAATGGGAATGGGTCTGTTTGACTTCTGGAATTGCACTGGGCATAATCAGAACCAAGCTGAGGACCTAAAATCTTATCAGTCATCTGTGCATTATCAGGCTCTTGCATAAGGAAAGACAAACTGATTTAGGAGGTTTTGTTCTAAATAGTTACTGAAAGTGGATAAGTAGAGGAAATGAATGTAATGTTCATAGGTGGCAATAACTTTTCTTTGGAAATTCATTGGCATGTTCATTCACTTGTCTCAGAGAGGGCATACAAAGAACTGTAGGGATAGACAGGTAGACCACTGTTTGAACTACTGTTTCTTGATTTTTCACTTTACTCCTCCCCAGATTAATCAGAGCTATGTCTGCTCTATGCAATGAGTGTTAGAGAGTAGGGAATAAGATTGTAGAATCTGTTTTTATGTAGTTGAAAATACTGTCAAGGAGAAAATCCAAAACCTCATCAATGTAATACTGATTTTTCAGTGTCTTTTTTCCTTCCTTTCATTTGATTTTTTTTCATGTTTCCAGCTTTTCAAAGATGACATTAGATATCTGCTGACAATGGATAAGCTGTGGAGGAAAAGAAAGCCTCCAGTGCCACTGGACTGGGCTGAGGTTCAAAAGCAAGGTAACTGTCTCTCCTCCCTACTGTACATTTGTAAAGTAAATTTTACTACTGTACATTTGTAAATAATACCTGCTGTTAATTAATGCATCTCTGTGATATGTACATTTTTTAACTGCCAAAATTGAGATCTAATTATGAACATATTAGTTATTTACACTTCCTGAAGATTTCCAATTTTCCTCTGTATAGACAACTCTTTCTCTAAGACTGTTTTGCAGTTGTTGTTTTAGATGCTCAATATTGGCTGTAGAAAATACACATTTAACAAAATTATGGCAGCTTATTCTAGGACACCTTACCATAAGCACTTATCTCATAAGATTTATCTCTGCAAGTTGTTTGGTTGAAAATTTACATTTGCTGTAATTTGTGTGTACTTAGGTGACTGATATCATAGCTGAGTTGCAGTTTTAAATGCAGATTTGTTGTAAAATGTTTGGGCTACTGCAGGTTAAGGATATTGTTCTTCAATTTAGAAAATACTGAATTCTGCTGAAATTGGAAAGTTATTTGAGAGAACTTCTGTGGAACTTACAAATATTCCTGATCTTATTTTTTTTCTCTTTTTCACCAAAGAGCAAAACATGCCTGACCAGCAGAATGAGAGCTCTGCCGTGCTGAAGGATCAGCAGGTCCTCAATGTCAGGAGCTATGCAGACCTGTTTTCAAAGAGCGTTAAAACCCTGAGTCTTCACCTGGCTGAGAAGGCTGATGGAGAAGCACTTATATGGGATAAGGTTAGTTTGCCATGGATGAACCCTGCACGTGTAATGCAGCTCCTGGTTGGGCTCATTCAGCTTCCTTCAAAAGTGATACTAAACACAAAACTGTCTGGCACCTTATGGAAACAGTTTCCATATGTAAACAAATACATTCTTTAAACACTCCATTGTGTAACTCGCTGAGGGTAAGGATTAACTGCTGGGGTATGAATAACTTAGTTCACCAAATTCTCCAGCTCATAAAAGCACAAATTCACAAGTATTTGTTGTGTTTTGATTTTTGAAAATATTTAAATAATGCAGCTTCATTTTCCCCTTCTTATCTGTTTCCAGTACCTGCTCTCAGCCAGGTGTCAGTAGCTGGGGGTTTACTGAGGTTATGAGCAATCAGCTGATGATGGGTGTGCAGTACAAGTTCTGTTAAAGAAGACAAGAATTTTCTCTTTTATAACCACACACAGTATCACTTCCAGTCAGTTATCATTTGGCATAAGAAAAAGTAAATGTAAATGGGGGGTGGGGGGCAAAATATTAAAATATTACCATGACCAATAGTACAAATACTTCTCACTGAAACACCCAGTGTTTGAAACTGATTCACAGTTAAAATTCAATGTTGAAAATGTTTGAAACATTGTAAGACTTAGGATTTAAACATTTTTATAATGTACAAGGCATTATTAGTACAGATATACTAATTTGCTACTAAAATGTTTAGAATCTGTTGTTTGTCTACATGTTTAGAATCTGTAGTTAGTGTTTAAAGTACTGCTGCTCTGAGTACACCATGTGAAAGAGGAAGTATATTGACTTTGAAATGGAATTTTGTAGGGTTTTTTTTTAATTCTGGCTTTTAAGGTTTTAGGAACCCTGCGTAGCAAACACTTTCCAACTAGTAATCTGATTTTAAAATGCTTTTTGTATTAACTTCTTTTTAGGATGACCCTTCTGCCATGGATTTTGTCACTGCTGCTGCAAACCTCAGGATGCATGTTTTTGGAATGAATATGAAGAGCAGATTTGATATCAAGTGTAAGGATAAAATGGAACATTGTTTTGTTTAAATTAGAACTTCTTGTTTTTTTCTGCTGTTAAAAATCTGCATACTGGTTTGTTTTGCAGCAATGGCAGGAAATATTATCCCAGCTATAGCTACTACCAATGCAGTGATAGCTGGGCTGATAGTGCTGGAGGGTTTGAAGATTTTATCGGGGAAAATAGATCAGTGCAGAACGGTAAGTGAGAATAAAATGCTTTTGCTTTCCTGCTATTTATTATTTGTTTAAAAGTTACATTTAACATTTTTGCACTATTGTGTGGTTTTACTGTCCCTCACTTGTTGCTTCAGTAGATTCGGAATATGCTGGGAACTTTCAGTCACAATGAAAAGTGCACGTGTTAAGGATCAATAAATTCCTATGAAGTAATAAAAATTTACTGCTGGATAGGAGAGAGAGCCAGGCTGCCATCACTTGCAGGGTGGCTGTTTGGTGTGAGAGCTGTTGGCAGGAGCTGCTCAGTCAGCACGGGCTGCACTGGGCCTGTGAGACTCCTGCTCAGCAGGCACAGCAGAGAGGATTAGGGAACAGGACAGCCTGTCAGACCAGGACAAGAAATCTGAAGGAAAAAAAGCTTTAGACATGCTGGTAATTACAGAATAACCTGATTTCTTCTTCTCTGTCCTCAAGATTTTTCTGAACAAGCAGCCAAATCCCAGGAAGAAGCTATTGGTTCCTTGTGCTTTGGATCCACCAAATCCCAATTGTTATGTATGTGCAAGTAAGCCAGAAGTGACTGTGAAACTTAACACACACAAAGTTACTGTGTTGACACTCCAGGATAAGGTAAATCTTGAGCTACAGTTACAGCTTTCATTTTGAATCTAATACTGTAAATTATTAAAATTAGGTATTTGCTGTAGTATATTATACAATATGTACAGTATATTTTGACCTAGCGTCTCATGTTTATATTTACTCTACATTTCTCTCAGCTACAAGAAGAGCTGATTAGCCAATATGCTTCTTGCCCATGTGTGTTGTATGTCTTGTGAAAGAATGTTTGTCTTTTGTAAATTTTGGTGGTTTTAAAGCCTATTCATATCTGAGAGCAAAAAATCAAAATTTGCATTTCAGTTGAAAGTTCAGTAGCTACGTTACAGTTGTGGTCACAATTGATTTGTAATTCTGTCATTTTATGAAGTATTCTAAAAAATTTTCTAGCTTATATGAACCTGTAAGTATCAGACCTCAAAAATATAACAATTTTGTTTGTGGAAGTGAACAAAAAAATAGAGGCTTTCAGCAGATGCCTGAAAATGAGCCAGAATAATAAAATCAGCATAATTCAGGGTTCTTTTTTAAACAAACCTTTTAAAATCAGATTGAATATATTTGTATTTTCAGATACTGAAAGAAAAATTTGCTATGGTAGCACCAGATGTACAAATAGATGATGGAAAGGGAACTATCCTGATCTCTTCAGAAGAAGGTGAAACAGAAGGTGTGTATGCTCCTGAGGGTCTGGGATAAGAGTGCATAAACCCTTGGAAGAGACTCTACAGAGTAGGTGTGTAGCAGATGTTGCACTGCTCACCCTGTGGACTAGTATTTGAAGAGGACTGGGTTTGTGAGTGTTTGGAGTGGCTTGAGGACAGCCAGGGCTGTCGTGTGCAAGCTGCATGTGCAGCTCAGCTTTCCTGCACAAAGCACTGCTCAGCTGGCATGTCAGGATTCCTTTCAGGAACAGGTACCCCTGCATTTGCTGCCTCCTAGGTGCTGCTCTGTTCATGATGCCAGAAAGCATCTCCAAAATATTCCCAAATGCAGTAGTTGTTTGAAGTGCTTGAAGGGGATGGCATGAGGAGTAAATAAATCAAACATCATAAGTAGCTTTAATAGGCTTAAGTGTCAGCTTTTAATTTAAATATAGCTAATACATGTTAATCTTGTGTTCCTACATAAAAGTTCTGGAGTACTCCATATTTATTTAGGTGTAAAGATCTTTCTATAAATAGCTCTGTACACTGCAGGTTTTTACTGTTTTTGTAGCAAATAACCACAGGAAATTATCAGACTTTGGAATTCGAAATGGCAGTCGACTACAAGCAGATGATTTCCTGCAGGACTATACTCTGTTAATCAATGTGCTTCACAGGTAAGGATTCTGAAACAAAGATGTTTTGGGTATATACATAGAACGAGTCCACAGGGAATTTTTCACTCACAATTTAAATACATGAAACAAGGTTCAAAGATTAAGCTGCTGAAAGGAAATATAGAGGCAAAAGAGGAATGGTTATTTTGTATGAAATTACAGTTTTAGGGAATTTTTTGGTTTGGTTTTGTGTCTTTTTTTGTTGTAGTCTTGTTTTGTTGTGGTTTTGTTTTTTATAACAATAACTGAAAGAGGTTTATTTCAGTAATTTGTTGTTACACAACATAAGAATACATTGCAAAAACATTAACCTTTGGGGCAACCAACAAGCAAGAAACTGGCATTTAAAAAAAAACCTAAAATTTCAAAAGGCAAAAAAACCCCAGTCTGCTAGGATAATAGATGCTCTGCTTGACTACCTGTGTTCAGAAGTCCCTCTGAACTCACTGGGGTGTGTATTTAACCCTGGGGAAGTAACAGAGAAACTCACACGGCGTGTTCAGTGGGAGGAGGGCTGTGCTGTTAAGGAAGAAAGGTAAGCTCAGGCAATGGTTTTTCTGATTGCTTGGCATTTGGAGTTGGTAGCACTTGGTGGAATAGTGTTTAGAAATAGACAAAGCATAAATTATAAAAGAGGACTGAACAGATTTTCCTCTCCTTCAGTATGTTTTCTCCTTTTGTCACAGTTGCAGGGTGCTCTAATACTTGAATGGGTTGTTTCTTGTGTAAAAGACAGGATTTTCTTTTCTGGCTGTTTAAAAGCATGTGTATTTTTTCTGCAGTGAAGACCTAGAAAAAGATGTAGAATTTGAAGTTGTTGGTGATACCCCTGAAAGAATTGGCCCTAAACCATCAGAACCAACATCCAGGAACATCAGCAATGGTAGTGATGATGGAGCACAGCCCTCAACATCAACAGGTAAGCAACAGTTACCAATATTAAACAAAACTACCTTTCTCTAGTGCAGTCCAGGTAAAGGTGTCTTCAGTTGTGTGACTGAACTTTGCCAATGCACAGTAAGAGCAATTTAAGTTGCCTCTCTGTATAACTAATACTAAATAGAAAAATGCACATTTACAGTTTTTACAGAGAGCACAAAAGGCACAGAAGTTTATAGTAAATACACTTTGAAATTGTTTTTTACCTGGTGTTCCTTTGCCTGTCAGATACGTGCACAGATTTAAGACACAAAGTATGTAGTCCCTTCCCTCCTGTTTGAGGGAAAGCTAAATTTTAAGAGTATTGCTAAAATTTCCTCCAAGTTGTATTAAAAATTGCATAATTTAACATAATTAACAAGTTTTTACAGTGAATTTGTGTTTAAAACCAAACAAAATCCACTAGATGTCTTGAAAGTTCTTGTTTGGTTCTCCCCTTCTTCATACTATCCATTGTTATCCTTCAGCTCTGTAAGTCTGCTCACCCTTCCACTTCTCCCTCTCTTTGAGACTTCTCTCTCCTGGAATGTGGCCTCTCCTGGAGTTCTGCTGAGTGCAGTAGGGAAAGGAGAGGCTGCTCTAGAGCTTGCTGTGTGCAAAACTTCTTTTCCCAGCAACTGCTGCAGACAGCAGCAATTCTTCTGCTCTGTACATGCAAAAAAAGTCGTGCTAACTAATGCCTTTCCTGTATTTTTGGCTTATTGCAGTGTTTCCCACACCTGTTGTGAAGAAGGAATACCAGTGTGAAAACCATGTTTTATAGTAATTTCAGGGACATTTAAGATACTCTTGTGTGGATGTGACAGTCTGGTCAGAGAGAGGGAAAGCTAGATGAGCTTTCCCATTAATTGGTCTGAGAGAGCTGGAGAGAAAGAATTGTAAACCATCTGCAGGTGATTTTTAACAGGCTGTTTTCCCATAAGGATGTTTACCAAAAGGGTGGTTTCTTAATTAACCAATGGTGACGGTGTTTTGATTAAGGGACTAGAGTATAAAAAGGAATGGGTTCCTAATGAAATTATTATGAACCTTCTGAGAATTCCTGGAGTGTGTCGCTCATTTATCCATGTCATTTCTGACTCAGCGGTGACACTCTTGCAGGTGCATGGCAAAGAATGTGGATAAAAAATGTTCCAATTTCTCTGTAGGAAAACTGGTTTGAGAGTAGACTGCATCCATTGCAGGATCCATTTGAATCCCAGCCACCTCTTTTGCAGCTCCAGAGCAGGAAGACGTGGTGATTGTTGACTCTGAGGACGAAGGCACCTCCAGCAACGCTGCCGATGCGGAGGGCAGGAGCCGCAAGAGGAAGCTGGAGCAGGGCTGTGAGTGTGGGGGGGCCAAGAGATCCCGTGCTGAGCAGGAGCAGGACGACCTCATGATCGTGGAGTCTGAGGATGAGGGGGCTGCCAGCAGCCTGGGGGAGGAGGAGAGCAGGAGCCACAAGAGGAAACTTGAAGAGAAAGGGTGCGAGTGCGTCGGGGCGAAGAGCGTGTGCTGAGCTAAGAGCAAGATGAAGAGCATTTGGGGGAACCTCCAAAGGCCCCTTGGCAAAGTGATTCACATAATGTCATACTGTAACAGCAAATTGTGCTGGGATGTGAAAAATGTCCAGAACTAGACTAACTCGAAGGCCTTGGTTCAAAGTGGATACCAAATCGCTGGCTTAAATTATTTGTGTCTGTTTCTCTTGATGGTAAAGCTCTAGTATCAGTAGACTCAGAAAGGTTCTTCTGTATTCCATATATTAAATGTAGTGGAAACATAATCAATGAATACCTACAGATAAGTATTTACCTAAACATGGAAACAGCATGGTATTTTTGTGTAAATGCCTTTTAGGTATTATCCAACAGGACAAAAAAATCCCTACTTCTGTTTAGTGGAAGGGCCATCACCAGATGCCCACATTTTAAGCAACTACATTTTTTATTTTTCAGTGATTACCCTTGAAGTTTCCCAACAGTAGCCTGCCTGCATATTTGCTTATCCCTTTCTGAGGCCATGTTGCAAGTGTGACTGCTCCACCTCCAGCATTCACAAAATCACAGATGCTTGAAGAATAACATTTTAGCCTAGTCCTAAACATTTTTCACACCCTGAACAAGTAAAGAAAATCCAACAAAGCAAACTAGTGCCACGTTCTAACAGTGTTCTTAAACATCAGCTGGCACTATGTACATTACTGTAAAACTGTTAATTTACTCCAGTTTTTCAGCTCGTACTGCCTGGTATGTCAATGTAAGAAGCAAATTTTTGTGTATTGTTACAGTTTCAGGTTATTTATATTTGATGTTTTGTAAACTCAGATACTACTACTATACTGTACATCTGATGGACCAAATAAATAACATCTGAAATACTTACTATATTTGCTTGCACAGTCCAAAATTATGCTGGCTTATGGGATTTTACAATGTATAGCCTTCAAAAATTACTGTATTATTTCCATTTTTCTAAGCATAACCTAGTAGTACAGAACTTAAGCTTCACTTGTTTTAGGTGAAAGGGGAATTTTTTTAATAAAACTTTTGTGAATGTTTTTTTTTCTTGGACAATCAATTCTTGGGCTCTTCAGCTGCAGCAGTTGCACAGCCACACACACACGCTTTCACCACCTCATGCCTTCAGAAGGAAGAAAGCTCTGATTTTTATATATTACACTTGGTGTGTGGGACAAAAGTGGCGTGTTTAGAATCAGTGTCTTAAATCCTACTGCATTTGTGTTGGTAACTCTCAAAACTGTCACTGTTGGTTTTCAAAATGCATTAATTGGCCATATCTGTCACTGTACCAAAAGAATCTCCCACTTTTGTGCCAGGGACCCAAAACTGCTCCCAGTCCTAGGTGAGTGTGCAGTGAGCCTTACAGAGCACAGCAGTTGAGCAGCAAGGTTTAGTCTTTACAGTTTGCAGACTGAGTGAATTGTAAAGCAAATGTGAGTTTTACAGGAGAATGTTAAAAAACAAGGCCAGCTCATCATTGTGTTAAAATTGCCAATGTGTGCAAAACAGCTTCTACGAGGCAATTAATGTTTTATTTCTTCTTTTAGGCAGTAACAGACATATGCAGTGGCTTGTTTGGAGGCATAATAGTTCACAGTGAAATCCTTTAGAGTGAGTTGCTGCTTGGCTGGCAGGAGTGCAGAGTGAGGTAAAGGTGTAAATAAGGTGTTAGAGAAAGGATTGCAGTGGAAAACTTCTTGCCATAAACAGCTGAAGCATGAGAATCTAATGACATCTTCCAGAAATTAAGGCTGACATATTTTGGGTTTAAGCTTTATTAAAAATAAAATTACTGCTTTATTTCACTTTCTAACTTTGTTTAAAGCACCAGGAGAGGGAGGGTATAATCCTGGTAACCTGGTTTTACTGAAGCTGAGAGTGTGAGTTGGAAGTTGAGTGGAGTAAGAGCTGGACTGAAATGTCACCAACAGATTCAAGGGTGGAAAAAACCAGGGGGGTTCTGTTCTGTCCCCCTGGCTGCTCCTCAAGTTATCACTTGTTAATTGTTCTTAACCTTGTGCCATCATTTGGTTGGCAGCATGAAGGGCCAGAATGGGCTGCACAAGCAGTTCAAAATGGTGATGTGTTCAGAAGGTGCAGTTGTGCTCCTGACAATGCTCCTGCACCCCTCCTGTCACATACTTGGAAGTGAAGGATTTTTAATGTGCTTCCTTTCCACAGGCTGCTCCCACAGAACATGGGACAGCTCTTGGCTGCTCTGGTCAGTTCTTTGGAAGTCTGGCAATACAGAAGGAGCCACTAAATGCAAACTGCTGCTGTGCAAAGTGAAAAGCTGCTTTTCAGAACTGGTGGAGTATGTGTCCTTAGTTGGCTGCTAGTCACCAACATTGCATTAATGTAGAATTTTCCAACTTAAACTTTCCTTTGCTCTTTGGGAAAAAAAAAAAAAAATTGAAGTGTTAATTAAGTTTTTGAGTAATTAAAAACCCCTCCATTTTTCAAACGACAATTTGTTCAGCTCCTGATAGCAGGAATGGTCCTATGGAAGGAGGTGCTGTTGCAAGGCACAAGATCTAAACGCTAAAATGGAGGAGAAATTCTTCCCAGTGCTTTGGCTCAGCAACCTAATGTAGGCTCTGTCTTCACTAACAATTTTGGAGCCCAGCTCATTAAATCAGTCTACAAACTGCTGTTTGCAGTGATATAAATTGGCTCTGCTGTCACACAGGGTTTTCATGTTTGTTTTTACTCGTGCAAAATTCTCTAATGCAGGTAAAGCTTTTCTGGCCGCTTTTTTAGAGACAATTCTTGATGCTTGCATTTTTAATTTACTTAGTGAATTTGAGTGCCATGTATGGACCAGAAGATAGAGACTGTCACAGAATGTACCTAGTGTGCATGCTTTTAATTCAATATCCCTTTTCTGCAGCAGAGCATGGAAAGGAATATTGACCATTAATGATTGACAGCAGTTAACCAGAGATTCATTAAGCTGTTTTGAGGGAGGGGGAAGGAATTCCCAAAGCATTGAATCACCTTTATGTGGCAAATGGTAACCATTCAGGAGAAAGAGCTCCGGGGCCCTGGTGACAGACAGCCCTGTGCCAGCCCATTTCCTAAAGAGCCACTGCAGCATGGAGGTGACCATTTAGTGTTTGTGGTGTTTCTGTGTGACATTTTAGCTTTCTTCTATGAAACCATTCCATAGCTGAACCACAGAGAGAGGTGCATCCTTTCCTGGCCTCTGGCCTCTGACAGCTGGGAGCAGATTGATGTGCCATTTCAAGTTCTGACCTTTAAAACAAAGACCTCTTGCTAACCATTTATTAGATTTCAGAAGATAAAATCAGCTTGTATTCAGTCTGTAGATACCACTGACATCTGCTTCCAAGCCTTACTTCTACTGCCCCAAAATTTTAAATTTGGGTTAGAAAACTGAATAAACATGGAATTAAGGGAAATAGATTTGGTGTTCTGTTTCTGTGGTAGACATATTTATTTTCTTCACAGATAAAAGGACAAAAACCTCTCCATTTTGTGCATCTAAAATACAGAATGTGCAAGAAAGCAGGAACTGGGATCAGGGTAATACAGCACATTGTACACTTGTCATCTGTTTTTTGCTTGCCTGAGTTTGTTTCTGGAATGACTAAAGGGAGCTTCTACCTGCAGACAAATGTACATAAGGGAGAGGCAGTGCTTTGATTTGGAGGCCTTGATGCTTTTAAGGGAGGAACAGGATGAAGTAATTACCCGTACTTGTAGATAGAGCTTGATATCTGTTCTATTGAAAGAAGATAATTGCTGTTTAGATACGTGTTATTTCTATCTCTCCCACTGGCAGAATCCTTCACTCTCATGAGAAAAAGTTACAAGTTTGCAAAATAATTTCCAGAAGAGATGATGCTTATGGAATTGCTCTGCCAGTCCTCTTCAGCAACACTGGATACCTGCAAAGGTTAAGCAATTCCAGCCCTGCAATCCTGGAGGAGACAGACCCCCAGCTGCTTCTGTGGCAGCCCTTTGGCTTTGGAGGTGTGGGACTGACACCTTTGCTGCTGGGTAAGTGCAGGGCCAGACTCTGTGGGACACGGGGCTCACTGGACTGCAGCATTCCTGGGGATTTTAGAGGAGCTACAAGCTGGAGAGTGCAGAGGGTGCAGAATGCAGAGAGCAGGCTTGGGTAGTTACACTTAGGGAGAAGCTTTATCCTTGCACATTTGTTCATCAGTTTCAGTTAACAAGTGACACCTCTACAATGCCTCTAAATAAATACAATGAAATGTAAATGTAACTGGTGTTATCAACAAACCAGTGTCCTCTTCCTTCTGAAATTATCCTTCTCATCACAGCTGAATTGGGTTGTGCTGCCAGGGCAGGAGGGCAGTGCTCGTAGCCTGCCTCATTTCTTTAATGGGTATGAAGAGGCACATACAGTCAGGCTGGTACTCCTCACCACCAGGGCAGAGGGGGCTGTGTCTGGCAGCCTGATCCTCAGGCAGTGTTTCTGTCCTTTATTCAGTGCACTAATGCTCTCTGATTCCTTTGCTGGATGAAGGTTTGCAGGGCTGCTATCAGGACTTTCTTTGTATCATTTCAAGAGAAAGTGTAGCTCCTCCAAGTCTCTGAAATCAGAAGCTATATAACTTCAGACCTCCTCAAAAATACTAAGTGGGGGCACTGCTAACTGAGCTGGCCAAGTAAATGATGGATTTAGGCACATGTAGTGGTTGCTGACTGATTGCATTGGAATATACAGTGACTGTGTCCTGTGAGTGCAAGGAATGATGGCCAGTGCCCTGTGCAGCCTCCTAAGCATGAGCCCAGAAACTCACTGGACAGAAGTGTGATTATCTGAAATATGTAAGAGAAGTGGAAGATGGAGCTATAAAAGAAATAAGATACATATATGGTGCATTAATCATAAGTGCTTGGACAGATGTTGTCTGTCTGCCCCAGCTCGTTCACAAAGCGCCTGTTGTGACTGGAATTTTACAGGGTCTGTCCCAAGCTCTGTTTGTGCAGCACAGTGAATAGCTGCAGTTGCAGGGAATAAGAAGAATGTAAAAAATGTTAAATAGTGTTTTATTGCAGATTTAGAATGAGAAATGACCTGTAAGCCTGCAGAGTGGTGCTGGTCAGAAATATTTTAAATAGTTGTGCCTAGCGAGGGCAGCCATTCAAATACAGTGTGTGCTGTCTGCCAGAAGATGGTGCCCTAAAACACACTCTAGAATTGCAATTTGTAAAAGCTGCGATCAACTGCAAATGATAGTTTTAAAATACAGGTCAGAACAGAGTGATTTGCAAACAAATCACCCAAGTCCAAATACATATTAATATCCAAATTTCATATTCCAAAATGTTGGCTTATACATAAAAGTATTACAACACAAATTAACATACAGGATCCAAACATGCAAAACAAACCAATATAAACCCAATACAGCTACCACTTCAAAGAAAATCAAAGCTCCAGTCTCCCATCCCAAAATATAAACACTTTTTAGCATAATTTTTTAATTAATTTCACAACTTTTTGGGGGGTTTGTGTTTGTTTGGGTTTGTTGGTTTGTTTTGTTTTTTTTTTTTTCCATCAGGCTTAAAACAGACCAGAGATAAAAGAAAAATAATTTATGTTCCTTACCAAGAAACGGCTCAATTTAAAAAGTGGAAAACAGTTACCTCGTGGATGCCAAGGTATAATTTCATTGATTTCTTAATGCCAGAGACAAAGAAATAAATTGCAAGAAAGCAGGTAGCATCCAGTTCAGTAGGCAAATCTGCAGGGCAGCTTCAGATTGTTCAGCTGATGAAGTGAGACAAAGAACTCCCTCCTGCATTGTGTCAGGCCTGATATAACACACACACACACCACAACACAAGTCGGGGGATTTTTGCCACTGTCTTCACGCAAGCTGAAGTTTCCACGGGGAGTTCTTACACGGACAGCTTCCCTGCCTTGCTGCTGATGCACTGTTTGCAGCTCGGGAAGCAAGGGCCGAGCAGCGGCTCTCCCTGCCTGCTGGCTCGGGGGCTGCTCCCCTGGAGGCGCTGGCAATTACCGGCACCAGGAGAGCTCTGCCTGGGAGGCCCGGCCAGCTGATACTCACAGATCAACAACTCCACCTGGCTGTTTTGCTCCCTTTGAGTCTTAGACAATGAAGTTTATTTAACAGAAGCTGCTGGCTTTCCTTAGTGTCTGATTTATGGAGATAACTTAAAATCAAACCATGAAATGAACTTCAGCTTTAATAACACTCCCACAGCTCTTGTGCTCTTAGTTGCAGAAGTGTCAGTCTTTTTGCAGTATGTACATGTTACTGCTGGTTGCTATAATTAAGCATTTTGAAAATTAGGTAGGGAGAAAACCACATCAGGATTGTCGAGCTGTAACTACCCAGTATTTTGGATTTTTGTGTATCTAACAGTGAGGAGAGCGATGGGGCTGCTCAGGACAGCAACAGCAGCTTTAACTCCAGCCTTTATTTGCACAGCCTGGCACAGATGGTCCTCTGTGAGCAACACAGCAATGCTGTGTGTGCTGTGTTCCACTGCAAGCACGTTTATTCCACCTGTATGGCCCACACCTGGGGCTGTACTGCAGATAAATGTGAGTTTCTCCATGTGTGTGACAGAAGAACAGCTCCCTGGTGAAGAGGGGCCAGAAGCATTGCCCCTGCAGCTGGTACAAGATGGGAACACAGGACCAGGATGTCACTCACCAAGCATAAGCTTTCTAACAGTAAAAGTGAGTGATTTTTACCATTTGATCCACACTGCTTACTAAAAAGGGCTGCTTCCTTAGACCCCCCAGTGTGTTTTTCCCATGAGTTCATACCCAACAAAGTCCATGCTCTCTTGACTCAAGTACCAATAGACTTAGTGCAGAAACCTGCTGGCAGCAGAAGCAGCACAGAGCAAGGGCAGATCTGTGGCTCAGAAGGACAGAGCTACAGAAGGACACTGTTGCTGGACGTGTGAGCTGCAGCTTCAGCTCTGCAGTTCCTGCTGCAAGGATACCTGCCTAAAATGCTTCCTCACATGAGCACACGGGCAGGGCTTCCCAGCATGTCCTACCCACTCTGTCAGATTAGTAATAAAGCTATCAAATATTGTAAGGTTAAATAAAAAACTAACCAGACAAACAAACAAACAAACAAACAAACAAAAACAAATGAAAAACAAAACAACAAAAACCAAACAAAACCCCCAAAATAAAACAAGATACCCTTAAAACAGAGTACATTTTCTTGACATGTGCTCTGATGGGCCAACCTTCCAAGCTGTGCATGAGCCTCTCCCAGTTTCTCAGGAAGACAACCTTACAAAAACGGACACTAAGTGGTGCTAAGTCGGGAACAGGAGAGAGCAGCCTCACACAGGCCCCAGGAACGATCGAAGGAGCTCTGCAGCAGTACACTGGAGGGCAGCAGGTCAGGAGATGCCCACTGCCACCAAAAAACTTCATCCCAGGTGGGGCAGATGAAGCCTCGAGTTAAAGATGGGCTCCACATGCTGGTAGGAGGGAACTCTCTTTGTTCGTGGCAGGGATGTGTCCCTGTGGCACGGCTGACAGCAGTGTCTGTGCTGACCACTTCACCAGGGTCTGTGGCTTGAACAGGACGGGGACTGGAGCTGCTGCTGTGATCCCCCCTCAGCCGGGGCACATGGCCTGGGCAGTGTTTGCTGCTGGTCCCGGGAGCAGGAGCAGCGAGGGACTGCACCAGGACACCCTGCTGCAGAGGTGCCTTCCACCATCACACGCCTGCGGGCTATGGCTGAAATGTAACTTGTTCTACAAGTACCACACGTGGTAACAGCTTGTTCAGGAGATGGGCAGAAAGAGTGAACGCAGAAAAGAGCCCTCGATTCCCAAGAGCGGTGGGGCTTGCTTATGTACGTCCACATGGACGTGGACTGCCTCTGTCATGCCTAACAGGTTTGGTCTTCAGGTCTTGCTCTGCACGTTTACATGGTTTGCTGGGTTTTTTTTCCTGCCACCCCTGCACAAACAAGAACACAGATTGCCAATCAGTTGCCCTCCACTGCTGGGGACCTTTTTGAGTACAGAGTTGCTTTTAACGTTTAATAGGTGCAGCAACAGAATAAAATGTTCTTGCCACAGCAGAGCGTCTATAGCTCAAATCTGAGCCATATTTCTCTCCTCTCAGGGTGGTCAGCACCCAGCAGTGTAAGGACACACGTCAGATAGCTGTTGTTAGGACTTTGTCAGCATTTCTGCCATCAACACAAATGATTGCCACGGAGCTGCAGCTGAGTTGCAAAAAAAAAAAAAACAAAAAACCAACAAACAAACAAACACCCAAAAAACTACAACAACAACAACAAAAAAAAAAACCCCAAAAACCTGTAGGCTAGGGTTTAGTATCGGGGGTCTCGTTCAGTTGCCGTTTTGAGGGGTTGTTTTCTGACATCTTTCCCCGTGAGCGCACAGATGTAAATAGCAAGCGGCGCCGGGGTGTTCGTCACCGATCAACAGATGAAGCTCTTGCAGTCACACGCACAGTAGCTGCTTCTTTACACTCCCGTCAGCTCACAGATTGCTTTAGGCCACAATATGTTTATCATATGTCTTAGCGCTGCCTTTTTTTTTTTTTTTTTTTTTTTAAGACTTAATAAATAACTGGCAACAACCCTCAGCTGCCGTGCTACAAACATAAGTCCTTTCAGCGGAGCCACCTGGCCAGCGCCGGGGACTCCGCACAGGTGCGGGGCTGCTCCCGACCCTCGGCCCCCGCAGCGATGCCGGTGTTTGTGCGGAGGAGCCGCGGCCACAGGTGGGGCCGAGTCGCCCCTTCCCCACGCGGGACGAGGCCGCGGCTCCTGCCGGGAAGTTCCAGCGAGGGGCGCGGGCGGCGGAGCCCCCCCGTGCCGGGATCCCGGGCGCTCCTGCCCGGGCGCTCCGTGCGCGGCTCCCCGGGGCCGCCCGAGCCCCGCCGGGGACCCCCGCTCTGTGTTCACAGGGATGGCCGGGCGGCACC
>JAYDZK010000028.1:1732001-1747030 GCA_034509185.1 Euphonia xanthogaster
GGGCAGCACAAGAGCCCAGCCAGGGCTGCACCCAAGATGAACCAAAATGGCCCCAAAATGCACGGCCGGGCCCGGGGGCTCTCCCTGGGATCAGCTCTGCTCCATTCGCACCTTGCAGTTCATTGTCCCATCCCAGCTTTAGCCCAGGCAGTCCCATCCTGGTTTTTCTCTCTTCATTCCACGGGGTTTGTGCTCTTGGGCTGAGGTTTGGGTGGTTGTCCTTGGTCCCCAGTAGAGAAGGAATTGTTTTGCCTCCCTACTCTGTGAAGAGAACTCGCCATCCCTTAATATGAAGCTCAGAGTTACACACTAAAGCAGCACAGAATCTGAAAAATACAAAAGCTGAGACCTGAGGCATCCCCACCATTGTTTATCACATCACTGCTGGGGGGTTTGTGTTGCTTGTAATTAAGAGGAAACCCAAAACCACACTCTCAGCCATGGGCACATCTGTGGGGGCTCCAGCCTCACCAGTGTAGAGGTGTAAGGATGGAATGGGGGTTTTTGGGGTCTCCTGCAGTGAGGGTGGTTCCCTCTTTGAGGACATGGATGTGGAAAGATGAGAAAGTATTTCAGGTACACAGTAAATAAACAGGAGACTTCTGTCCCCTCTAGACCTTCTGGTAGAATGGCTCAGATGGTAAATCTCTTAATTGTCTTCTGAGGTTCTGGCAACACTGGGAAAAACCCACAGTAATATATTGATTCAGAGTTGTACAGGATCTCCTCAAAAAAGATTTCACCAGTAAGCTGGGATGAGAATTAAAATGGAAGAGTAGATGACTTATTGGGCATGTTTTATATGCTGCTTTCCTGCCTCTCGTTGTGTCCAGTGGGTGCTGGATGCCTGAGCCTTGCTCCTGGAACTGAGCAAGTTCAGCATCTCAGATCCTTGCTCTGGCAGGAGATTTTTGCCAAATCTCTGTGAACTCCTACAGCATTCTGCCTAAAGCCATGCTCCTCGGATAGCTTTCTTCCAGAGGTCAAAGAATTCTCTTCAGGTAAGGTAGAAGCCAAAGTGATCTGATTTCCTGGGATCAGGTATTTCACTGTAGATCTTTATTCACAATCTCTTGGAAGAAACAACTGAAGCTTGTTAGGATGGTTTTTAAATGCAGATTCTGTCTCAGCCCTGACACCAGCAGAATCTCTTTTAGGCCTTGATTCAGCAAAGCACTTAGATGTATTTAGATACATTATATTAGTCATATGTAAAATTACTTTGCTGAATTTTAAATAACAGATATTCATTCAGGCAACGACATCATCTGTCCCTTCTGTTGAGTATGAAATCTTGGCTTTGGCCAGAGTTCAGTTGCAGATTTTGCTTATGGAAGACAAGAGTTGAAAAATATTTGCCTGAACAGCTCATCATCTAATTCCTCTTGATAGAATTTCAGAGCATGACAGGATTTCTTGAAGGATAATTGCTGTAGTGCCAGACTTGTGTGATCTAAGTGCAGGTGAACAGTTGCAGGAATTAATGCACTCTAGTTGATGCTCATTAAAGAAGAGAATTTCCCAGATGCCTTCAGGTTGTAGACCATGAAGTCATCCACAGTGTCTTTTCAGGCTGAAGATTTTAATCCAGAGGCAATGATGGCAGAAACTACAGTAAGAGGAATCTTTGCAATGAGGACTTTCAGTTTGCTGTTTGTAGCTCAGAGGGTGTGAGGGAATGAGCTTTAGTCAGGGAATGAGCTTTGCAGAGCTGAGGGTTGGAAGGCTCTACCCTCAAAGCTGACATAAGAGCCAGGAACATGTTCTGCTCTCCTCTGTGGAAGCAAATGCTTGAGCATGCCATTCCTCTTTAATTGGCGCTTTTGCTGCTGGTTTTAAGGCACAGAAAATCATGGCAAGATCAACCAGAAGCTTAAAGCAAACTGCAGCATCTGCAGGGGGGCAGCTCTCCCCTGGTGCCTGCTGGCCAGCCCAGAGCACTCACAGGGGTCAGACAGTACTCCAGTTTTGAGGCACAGCTGGTGGAGGTGTCACAGTTCAGGTGATGATGGGCAGTGCTGCTGCCTTTGTTCAGCCTTCACAAGCTCATCCAGGTCTCTGGGAGGGGATGCCAGGAGGGCTGGCAGAGCTGCTGCTTTTCAAGGCCCCAGTGGGACAGCCACAGTGGGAGTGCTGTTGTTATTATTACCCTGAGGGTACTAGGAGCCTTCTGAACCAGCCCGTGCCCCCAGCTGATGGGAAAAGGGAGTCAGTTCATGGCCACAGCCACAACCTGCCTGTTCACTTCTGTCTGAGGCCACTCAGTGCTCCTGGGTGTTGCTGGCTATTAATAGGAGGATGCTCATGTCCCAGAGAAGTTCCTTGTGACACTGGAATTGGTCTTTTGCATATTTGCTGCCCCAAGTTGAACCTTTGTTTGCTCTTGGTGGCAGTAAGGCACAGAACATCTTAAGGAAGCTGTGTCCCTTTGGTGTATATTTACAGCAGTTGGTGAGTTTTTAAAATACCCAAATTCCCAGTGGAAGGTTCATTTTCAATTCGTATTTGTTCCGTCCCACAGTGTATTTATAAGTCTGGCACGAGTCACTGCATCCAAATTGCACACTGCCAGTACTTGCTTTGTAGCTGCAATTTAAATTGTCTGTAAATGGGACTTTCCCATAAAATAAAACAAAATTCAGAGTCAAATCAGTGAGCTCTACAGTGTGTCCACCAGTGTTACATTTGGTAATCACAGCGGTACAGATGTGTGTGTTTGTGTCAGTGCTTCCCCCTTGGTGCCCCGTGGCTTAGTGCAGCTTCAGTACCTGCTCATCCCTCTGCAGGCACTTTGTGCAACTCTCCTGGGCATCAGGGAAGCCCAGCAGGAGCCCTGGAGGGAGAGGGGCTGGTGGCCACTGCTGTGAGGCAGGGCAGTGCCAGGCTGCTGGGTAGCTCGTGTCCTTGTGCGCTTTCCCTGCCGTTTTCAGCCACATATGGTTGGACTGGAGCAGGCTGAGAGGTTGGGGTTTTGGGTGTGTAATCCTGCCAGAGGCTCTGGCTAATAAACAGCTGGTGCTCAGGGGCCAAGCTGAGGAGTGGCGCAGTGCTGTGTGGAGGAACATCCCTCCCGACCCCTCAGCTCACACCCTGCTCCTCCACGACTCCAGCCCCTGGTTGGAGGATGGAACCTGTGGCCACCGGGGTGTTTGGTGGTTTCCAGGCTGTGACTGGAGCTGGCAGCAGGGCCTGTTGTGTGTGGGGCAGGTGTTTGGGGATGGGATTCCCAGGAAGAGCCGAGCGCTGAGTGGAGGCACGGGGATGGGTTTGGGAGGGGTTTGGTGTCTGTGCCCTGGCTGAGCCTGGTGCAGACACTGGTGTCCCTGAGACAGCTCCTGCTGCTGCTGCAGGAGGGCAGAGCTCTGCCTGAGTCGCTCCTGAGCATCTCTGGGATGAGTTACAGCCTGTGCTCAGCCCCATACTTCCCATCTAACCCCTATCAGGACGGATGGACAAAGCCATTCCCAGCGTGTCTGCAGCCCAGCCGCAGTGCAGAGCTCAGGGAAGGGAGGTGCTCGCTGTGAGGAGGCAGTGGATGCCAGAGGTGGCAGCTGGCTTCCCATGGTTTGGGCTCCCCTGTGCAGGACTCTGAGCCATGACTTATAATCTTAATTTGAATTTAAAGTCAAACTTGGATACCAGCCCATGTAAGAGGCCAAGTACCTTTGGGTACTGATTGCTAGAAAAATGTCTTATCTTGTTCTGTGGTTAGTCTGCTAACATCCCAGGCTTGAGAACAAAAACAATGGGAGGGAAGAGGGTCATCAAAAATGTTTGAGATGGGATAGACACAGGAAACCCTCCTTTACTTAAAACTTATGTCATAGAGTTTTACATTTTAGGAGGCATTTTGTATTTCTCTGCATTGCTGTCTGAGCTACCTGGGGGCATCTCTGGCCCAGCAGGGCACTGATCTGTGTGCTGGGCTGGAAATTAAGCAGTCCATTGCTGGGTCCCTTCTGCAGACTGTGCTGTAAATATTATGTCATGAGATGTTTTTGGTTCTGTGACTAATTTAAATTTAGTTCAGCTCTGGGAGGGAACCTGGTTTTTTAGGGATGGCTCGTCTGATAGCTTCACTTCCATGGGGACATCCCAGATATTGAAGATGCATGTGCTAAAAGCTTTTTTTGGTTTTTTGAGTGTGTGTCTTGGTACAGGGCCACTCTTCTCTTTAGCAGCAGTGGGAGAGCTGGAGGCCCAGCCCCAGGGAAGGGTGATGGGATCAGTACCTGGCTGACAGGGAACTGGGAAATACTTCTCTATTTGTGATGGTCAGAGGGCACGTGATCAATAACTGGCTGGTGGTTTGTCTCTGTCTCCTTGTTTCCTTGAAGGGCTGTAATTGCATTCTGCTGTTAATGATTCCAGCATGAAATAGATGGCTTTTAATGGGTGGGGGTTGCCTGGCAACTCATGATGGAAACTTTCTTCTGTGTTCATTGACTGACCATAGGTGTATTCCTTCCGCAGCATTTTTGTACTCACAGTGTGGAACCATTCACTGATGGCACCTGTGATCCTTTCAAGGGCTGGAAAACAGATGAAGTACAAAAAATATGCTCTAGTTAATGAGGTTTCACTCTCTGTTTTTTATTTCTGTAAAAACTCCAGAGAACCTCACCACTTCTTTGCATAGTTCTGTGGGTCTGAAATGTCACCTGTTGTCTAGAATAACAAGATCTGGTTAAATTTCCCCATTTCCTTATTGGCATCCTTTATCCAGGTCTTGATGGTCTTCTCTGAAACCCACATCTTTTGGGTGCTCAGTCTTCCCTTCTACTCTTTTTTTTTTTTTTCTTTTGTACTTTCCCCTCTACCCATTTAAAATGTTTTCTTGGGACACACCTCAGTTTCTGCAAAGGAGGAGATTCCCTTGGGCTGCTGTTGAGTTTGTCTCTCAAAAGGGAGCAAATCCAGATGATCCAGAACAGAGCACATCCTAAAGCCGTGTATCACCTGCATCTTCTGGCATTTGGGTGACTCTGCTCCTTTCCTTTGCCCTGGAGCTGGGCTCACCATTGCTGCTCCTGACTGACCAGAGTGTGCTCTGTGGGCCACCATTGCCTGATTGTGTTCCTGCTGTGTTGGGAGGATTGAACTTCAGTTTTGGTCTCTGAGGCATCTTGTGGGAAGTCTTCCATTCCCCATGTGTTGTCTTTTTCTTCTTTGTGGCTGTATTTGCTCTGATGTGTCTGCTCTGCTATTGAAGAGCTCAGACTTTCTGACTCTTTTACATCTTATGTTTTCCATCTCAAACAGGCACAGTGGATGACTTTAGTCAAGATCTTGACTGCATGTCAGTACCTTTCTCTCCAGAAAACAGTCAGCTCCTCTGGCACCATTTGAAATCTTACTGTACCCTGGTAATTTCCTGTTTGTTATGCATGTCTTTGGCTTTTCCTGGAATTCCCAGTGTCTGAGGGCTGCTGGAAGCTCATCCTCCCCATATCAGGGAGGCAGGATTATACCACTTTGCAGTCATGGAAACTTTAGCCTGTCCTTCCTCACCAGCAAACCTGCTTTTCCAAACTTCAAAATAGTTTTCTGTTCTTATTCCTGTTACCTGATTTCCTGCTGTTTCTAGTCTTGGACTTGTTGCTGTTGTTCCCTGGTGGCAGTGCAGGGACAGGAGCTCTCCTCTCCTGCCAGGCCAGCTCTCAGTCCAGCTCTGCAGGCCCAGCCTAACAAGGACTGGAGCTTTTAGCAGGGGACACAGCATGATAGGAAATCTGGTATTTGCTGCTTCTGTTGCCTTCACTTCCCATGCTGTCTGACAGGGGGGGTTTAGCTTTGCTCCTCAGCCATGCCCCCTGTCCAGGCTGGGTTCCAATCTCATCCTTAATTCTTGTTAACTGCTCATTTCCAGGGAGAGTTGTCTGTATGGCCTGGAAACACTTTAAAGTTCTCACCAGAAAGCAGCCTGGGTTTTACCTTTCAATTCACTTTACAGATCAAAGGTTTCCACTGCCACTCTTCACCTTAAGGATGCTTTGACTTCTTGTGGGTCTAGAAAAGCTCTTTCCCATAAGAACCTTGCCATGTACAAAACAAAACAAAGATTTCTTTGGGTTTTTTTTGCTAAAGTTTGTCTTTACACTTATAAAATATGCAGTTGCAGCAGACTTCAGCACTCTGTGTTTGAGTTTTTTTTCTGGCAGAGGATATTGGCAAACAACAGAGGAAAAATTCTTAGCTGAGAGGATTGGTAGGTTGGTGGTCACCAAGGGGTGGATCAGCCCAGTGAGGCAGAGGAGGGGGTTTTGCTCCACTTGCTGAGGCTTCCTTGTCCTCTGGGACAGATCACTTCTCCTGTCTGGCTTGGCCCATGTGGGCACAATCCTTCTCACCTCCCTCACCTGGGTGGGTGACACTCTGCTGCTTTCCATGTGTTGACATTATATGGAGATCCTGAGGTCAAAGCACTGGAGAAGTGAGAAGCTTTGTAAATCTTTCAGTAATCATTGTTGTATCACAAATTTGTATTGTGCAAATCTTTCAGTAATTATTGTTGTATCACAAATTTGTATTGTGCAAATCTTTCAGTAATTATTGTTGTATCACAAATTTGTATTGTGTAAATCTTTCAGTAATTATTGTTGTATCACAAATTTGTACTTGCTGGAGGAAACACTTGCAGTGTCTGGCAGCCAAACCATACAGCTGCTACTGCATGCTACTGAAACTAATTACTTGCTCAAATAATGCATATTTACAGTTTATGTGGGACCAGTTTGAGGATTATATATCATTAAATAAATGGACTAATGCAAGATTTTAAAAAGCCTGCTTTCCCAGCACTGCTCCCAAGAGCCCTTAGTGCCTGGGCCACGTCAAAAGCGTTCCCATTCCTCTGTCCAAGCCCAATGTTGTGTTTTTAATTTATTTTCAGTATCCAAGGAATGCTGTCTCCAGTATTCAGAGGACTCTAAATCGGATGTGTGACACAAATGCACCAGAGAAACTTATCAGAGAAACAGGCTTGGAGTGAAGCCCACATAAACAACCATAAATTTTTCTCATTTAAATGAGAAGACTCGGGAGGATTGGCCTATTATAGCAGCCGTGGGCTGGCCTTGGGCACCAAGGAAAGTGCTTTGGTAACCCCTGGTATTTGACATGACCTGAATGCTTTGCCTGCTTATAAACTTTCTGTTGCAGACTGACCAGCTTGGTTCTGGTAAATTCACTTCTACAGGTCAAAGTTATTTACCAGCCGGGGATGTTTTCTCCTCTCCTTGGACTTCTCAGAAAATTTTAGCCTGTTTTAACCCAGGTAATGAAGAGCTCTTGTTTCCAACCACCCCTCGCTGCCTCACTCCCTTGAAACACAGAACAGGAAGAAACTCAGTAAATTCAACCTTGGCCAGAAAGCTGTTTTTCTCCCTTGCTTCCAATAAATATCTCATTTCCTGAAAATCCTGACTTTGACCAAAACTTCTGGGACTTTCTAGATTTACCATCACTCATGGCCAAATCCAGTTTCAGTTAGTGTCGGGGTAGTCTTGAGTTCATGGAGGGCAGTGGGGGCTCTGAGCTGGGCAGCAGGAGCTTGCTCCCATCACACTGACAGTCATCCTGTGCTTTGCCCCAGGTGAAAAATGGGCAAATCCTGTGCTTTGCCCAGTCTCTTCCCTGGAGCTGTATAAAAACCAAGTAATTTTGCTATATGGCTTTGATTGTGAACACCATGCCAGAAACAATAAGGAATTATTTTACTTTTTTTTTGTGAAATTCCTGTTATTTTACCAGCGTGAATCCTGCACCTGGATGTCCTGCACTGAGCTGACACAGTAAAAATAGGCAAGTGCCACGCTTGCAAGCCCCATCCCACAGTCGGTACAGTAAATGCTTTCTGGAAGGAAGCCTGAAGCAGACCCTGCTGTGCCTCACCAGTGGTCAGTGTCCAGTCCATCCTGATCCAGTGCTCCTCCCTTTATGGGGATCAGTGGCTCCCTGTGGCAGCTCCCACTGGTGTCTGGTGCAGCAGAGGTTGTGAGCTGTGCCCCTGATGCTGGGCTGGAGCCAGTGCTGGGCTGTGCCCTGAGCAGCCCCTCTTGCTGACCCCCCTCTTGTGAGGGCTCACCTGCTCTCCTGGCTTCAGATGAGTGAGGATTGTTTTCTTCAGGCGCAGAGAGAGCGGGATGCAACAACTCCAGCTGTGGTTCTGTGTTCCCTGCCTGTCCCAAACGTCCCTGCAGGCTCAGGGCATGCAAGGAGCAAGGAGAAAATGGTGTTGAGGTTTCTCTGGAAATGGTGTTGAGTGTTTGCTGGACACTTGGGCCTCTCACTCCCTTTGTCACACACACTGGGGACTTGAGTTCAGGTTGTGTCCTGTGGTCATGGGCCAGAGTAACCTCCTACCTCTGATTTGGGGTGGTGGGTGCTCAGGGCTTCAGCATTTCACCCACACAATGGCTATTCCAGGGCAATGAGTAACCCACCCTTTACACCAAAGTGGCAAAGAGCATTTCAGTCTGCGTCCCACATCCCACAAAGCCAGGTGGCAGGTGAAGATGTGGCTGCAGTGTGGTTTTGTGATTGAGTGTGACATGACTGGAGAGGCCTGGCAGCCCGTGGGGCAGGAAGTGTTGCTCATCCTCTCAAAGAATCTTCTGCCCAGTGGTTTTTCAGGTGCTCTGGTCACCTCGTGCTCTTTGGGAGAGGCACTTTGGGGCAGCAGGGTGCCCAGGAGGCTGTTGACCATCATGGCCTCTGCGATGGGGTTTAAAACCCCAAGGTAAACTCCAGCGCTTTCGAAATACCTGGGGCCCTGTAAAGCCATTCCCAAAATCCCCCACGAGTGCTTTCTGCCTTGTGGTGCTGGGGACAGGCCTGGAGGACCAGGTTTCAAGTGTGACAGAGACCCTGCCTCTCCTGTGCCCCTTCGTGCCATGGGGTGCCGGTGGCAGCGAGCGCTGGCTGCTCGCTCACGGGGTCGCTGGCTGCTCTGGGCACTGTCCTGCTCTTGCTGTGTCCACGGGCTCCTTTGATGGGTGCACAAACCCTCTGTCCCTTCCCCTTCCTGTTTGGGGCCCGTGCACCTCCCAGCGTGCTGTGACTGCTCCTGGCTGTGGCCCAGCCCCGGCCCTGGCCCTGCCATCCATCCCTGCTGCTGCCTGTGCCCATCCCTGGCCCTGCCATCCATCCCTGCTGCTGCCTGTGCCCATCCCTGGCCCTGCCATCCATCCCTGCTGCTCCCTATGCCCATCCCTGGCCCTGCCATCCATCCCTGTTGCTCCCTGTGCCCATCCCTGGCCCTGCCATCCATCCCTGCTGCTCCCTGTGCCCATCCCTGGCCCTGTCACCCATCCCTGCTGCTGCCTGTGGCCATCCCTGGCCCTGCCACCCATCCCTGCTGCTCCCTGTGCCCATCCCTGGCCCTGCCATCCATCCCTGCTGCTCCCTGTGCCCATCCCTGGCCCTGCCACCCATCCCTGCTGCTGCCTGTGCCCATCCCTGGCCCTGCCACCCATCCCTGCTGCTCCCTGTGCCCATCCCTGGCCCTGCCATCCTCGGCTCCTGCAGCCCTGCCTGGGCCAGGCAGGCAGAGCTGGGGAAGGGCTTCCAACAGTGCTCCCTGCTCGGGATGCCCCCTTGGGCTTGGTGCTTTCTCCTCCTCTCCACCAGCCCTCAAGCTGTTTTTTTCTTCCCTAAACCCTTCCAGTGTTAACTATTTGTTAACCAAACGCCTGTGAATTTGCACTGTGTTTGGAGTAGCAGCAGTAAAAGTGGATGATGAGCCAGGCAAGAAGCAGGCAGGGAGTTGGGAGGAGAGGCATTTGACAGTGTCTGCTGTAAGAAGCAGCCTCAGCAGTGGCTCTGAGTCCAGCCAGCAGGGCTGGCTCTGCTGGTGTGGTGACTCTGTGCCAGCACACAGCCACCAACACCTTCCAACACCTCCCAGCTCTTTTGGCTGTGCCTGTGCAGAGGGAAAGGTGTGTCCAATTCAGTGCATGTTTAAAAGCAATCTTTCAGCAGCCGTTTTTGATTACTTGCTGTTGCATCTCAGCAGTTGTCTGTCAGTGTGCTCTGAAACACAAGTGTGCCATGTCCTGACATTAAATTGGATATAGCCACAGCACCTCAGTCACACAACTCCCCTGGCTGCCTGCGTACTCTTGCGCTGTTGCTCTTCCAACTGCACCGCCTGCAAAATTTTTCCTGGAAGTAAAGCAAATAATTTACTGAGTGAGTCAGTGGATTGCTGACCTTAGGAACCACAGCAGTGTAAATTCAGACCCATGGAAACAATTTGCTGAGTCAGTATTAACAGTGCAATGGTCTCTAGAGCACCAGTCTCCAAAGTGGGGCGCAGGCTCCCCTGACAGGTGTTCAAGATCATCCTTTAGGGTGCAGGAAGAAAATACTTCACGTGTGGATGTAAATAATTAGTAAATATATAAATGCACGTGTATTGGAATGCATGTGCAAACATCTTTTACTGGTAGAGGAGCACTAGGGAAAGTCCCTTGGACTAGGGGAAGAAAGCCTAAAGAACACAACAGCCACCAGAACTTGTTCTGCTGATTCCATGAGTTATTTAACAAAGCAGAATGTATGCACTTGGGAAAACAAGGCTGGAAATCATCTACTTAATCTCTTAAGAAAATATGTAGGTGAGAGCCAGAGATCATGTTTTCTAAGCCTTGTTTTTGAAGGGATGTTATTTTTTATTACCCTGTTTAGATTCAAGTAGCAAATCATGCCTGTTGCTCCGATGTGCTGCTCCAGGCCCTGCATGAGGCTAGTTCATGGACAGGGGCCCGTGGCTGCTCTCTCTGGAATCCTGTGGGCTTTGGGTGATGGTGGTGAGGATAATTTGGTTCACATACGGAGATGGCAGCACAGAAGCTGGCAGATTGCACATTTGAAACCTCGAGGTTTCAAAATTTGCACAAAGGGGAAAGTCCTTATCAGTGCAGCTCTGCAGCTGATCTGTGCAGTTGGGAGTGATGAGCTTCGGGGTCACGGGGGCATTTGCTCTTTGTGGTTTGCTGTGTAGCTGCTTCTTCATATTTGCTTCTAGAGCCTTTTCCCCCTAGCCCAAATATTGGGCAAGTGAACAGGATATGCAAAACCCCAAAACCAGGGGAAAGCAGGAGGAGTAACCAGCTTTGATAGGAGCTTGGCTGAAGGCAGGGGTTTGCAGTGTCTCAGTCATCGGTGGCTGTAGTGGAGAGCTGATGTCTCATGCTGGTAGAGAAGAGAGGAAGGAAGTGGATTTAGCAGAAAATTGATTGCATCTACTTGGGCTCTTTCCAGCTGAATCCTGAGTTAAGTACATTCATCCTGAACTAATCGTTGTGGAGAATTGGCTGAAATCTCACATACTTCTTAAAAGGAAAGCTAAGCGTTAAAGGAACAATATCCTTATTGTACCTGAGTGCCAAAAGAAGTGAGTGCACTGTTGGGAGCTGTACCTATTCAGCCCTCTGGCTTGGGAGCTGCTTGTGGTTTTAGTGCTAATGTGACCTGTTGCAGGAAGCTGTGGTCAGTCCAGCACAAAATATCAAGGGCAACCCAAGGAGGGCTGATCTTTGATTAGATTTCAAATTGGCTGGGCAAACCCCAGTCCATTTCAGTAACTGTGTACAGCTATGATTTTCAGTTCTGTTTTGTTTACGGCAAAGAATACTGGAATATTGTCTAGAACAGATATCTAAGGCCCCAGAGAGGTTTTATTCCAAGTTACCCAGGATAAATCTGAAGTAACATTATTAACATCAGTGTAATTGTTCACCAGTGTGGGCAACAGGAGAGTTGTTCTCTGTGCAGGTCTTACAAATTTACAGCTAAATAATCTAAACCCAAAGAATATCCTTCAAAACTAGCAGATGCTTTAATACTTTGTCATTCTGAACTGTTTTCTTTTTTCACTGTGTACCATCCTCTCCAAGTTTTCTTTGTGCTTCTGGACCCCAGCACCACTCCCTGGCACATTGTTCCATTGTCCCATGAAGAAAAGGGCTGCCGCTCGAGATCTCACTTCTTGGCACTGTGGCTCTTAACAATCTCGCTTTCCTGCAAAGATTTGTCTCAGGGGAAGGGGAATTGAGTGCTGTGAGTTGGTGGCAGCAGCATGGGGTGCCGTGGGTGCTGGCTGAGCACTCTCTGGCCGTGACTCAGCCCAGCCCTGCTGCCTGTGGAGGAGCAGCGGCAGCGCCTCGGATGCTGCCTGGCTGGGCTGGCTGCTGACTCACACGGGGCTGCCCAGGAAGCCTCAACTCTGCAAATCCATTCTTGCTGTTGTGAGACAACAGGAGACAGTTTAGGGAAATTGCTCATCTCCCTTGAGGCTCTCCTGCGTGTTGCCACAGGACTGGGCTGTGTCCACTCCTTTTGTTCAACATACTTTTTTGTGTGCTAGCAGAGGTGATGCTGCAGCTCACTCCCTGTGAAGATGACATTCAGCAACCTGCCTGCTCTTCCAGCTCTTGTTCAGGTTTCTCTTCATCTGCTTCAGAGCCTGGCTAAGCTGGGACTTTTAGTCGAGGCTGAACTTGAACGGAGGATAATGACTTGCAGGAAAGAGCCTGGTAGCACTGGTGAGGGGTCTGCAGTTCCCTCAGTCCAACGACCTCACCCAGCGTTTGCTGGTTGTCAGGTGGAGCCTCCAGCAGGTTCTTGCCCTGCTCTGAATGTCCACATGACAAAGGACCAAGCATCTTTTTTTCCTTCTTCCTTCTTTTCTTCCTTTAGTCTTATTGGAATAGAGTAGCATCTTCTTTGGGATGTATTCCCATAGGAATTGCCTCCCGTTGTGTTTCTCAGCAGCTCACCCCTCACAAGGGCTGCTCAGGACCTTGGGGCAGTGCAGAGCTCAGGAGGTTGGTCCTGTTTCCCTCAGGCAGATCACGCAGTGAGAACTTGGATTCAGGGACTCTGTTCCATTTGTGTGTCCCCACACCTGAGTTGTACAAGGAGGACCTGAGCAGAGTCTCAGAATGCTGCTAGGCAAAAGCCCCAGGTGTGCTGGAGATGTGCATCCCGTTCATACCCAGGTGCAGCTGAAGTTTCTGACTTTGACTTGCAGAGCTCTTTAGTCTGGTGGTGATGGCTGCAGAGGCTGCTGTGTTCTCCTGGATGCGACAGAAGCTTGAGATCAGCAGAGCTTCAAAACAAAAAAAAGGGAACAGTTCATACAATGCACAGTGAAATGGTGGGACTGCCACAGGGACTGCTTAGGGGCCAAAAATATAAATGATCTCATAGAGAAATTAGACAAATTTGAGAAGAATTGGCCCAGTGAGGCTATTAAAATAAATAGTTACGATGCAACCTGTGGTGGAGGCCTTAAGCGCTGGCTGCTGGAGGCTCCGAGGTTATTCCTGGGAACTGCAGCTGTGTGAGCCCTGTCTGTAGTGCTCCTTCCCAGTGAACTTCCACTCTTGGCCAGGCCTGGAGCCAGGATGCCAGGATAGAGGGATCCTTCTTGCTGGAGGCTGACTGGCTGTGTCCTGCCTGGAGGGCTTGGCCTGGAGTGGGCTGGATGGGTTTGGGGATGGATTCACTCTGCCACAGAATGGGCTGGCACTTGGACCCTGGGAGAGTGTGATAACACAAGTACTCTTGTAAGTCCTGGCTTACAGGCAGCAGCTGGAAATCTGGAATTCTTTGCTGATAACAGACAAGAGGCTGTGATGGAATGGTGAAAGCTTCCCACAGTGGAAACTACCTTGAGGGAAGAGCTATACCCCCTGCCCTCACAGCTTGTTGAGTGCTGGGGAGGCCTCTCATGGTTTGGTGGGGGTTTTCTTGTGTTTGTAAACCCAGCCCTGGGGGAAAAAATCATTAAAGTGAAGTACACTTGGAGCTTTATTTTAGATTTTCTTGTGTTGCCACTTGCTGGCTTGTTAAGTAATATATTTTAAGACATATGTTAATATCTAGACCCAAAGTAGCTGTTAGATCAATGCAGGCAGTTGTATTTCTGATTTTAAAGATACACTTGGCTTATGTTTTTGCAAACCCTTTCTCAGCATAAGTTCTTCTGTTAGAGCTCTGTGGAAATAATTTATGTGTTAACTCTGAAATTGATGGGTGGTATGGGATAGAATAAATATGAAAGTGGGAGAGAAGGGAAACATCTGCCAATTTAAACTTCAGCAAATTATATGGAAGCTTGAAAGTATCTGGTAAGTTTATAACACCGTCTGCACAGGAACGCCTTGCCAGAGAGCCAGAGGTCAGAGAGCTTCTTGTCCCTGCAGCTTTAAGCAACCTTTTGGTTAAATAACCTGACCCAAGAGTAGGAGGAGACAGAAAGGAAGAGAGAATTCCACACTAGAGTAAACATGGCACGGAGATTATGGATACCCTGCCAAGAAAGGTGGGGTTTTCCAGCAAGGTAACAAAAGATATTAGCTATCTATCTACATAATCCTGCTGGAGGCTGACAGCTGCAGTCATGCAGTGAGGTTGGGGCAGAAATGTGCCCTGCACAGCCCAGAGTGCCCTGCACAGCCCAGTGTGCCCTGCACAGCCCAGAGTGTGCCTTGCAAAGCTCAGAGTGCCCTGTACAGCTCAGAGTGTGCCCTGCACAGCTCTGTGTGCCCTGCACAGCTCAGTGTGTGCCCTGCACAGCTCAGTGTGTGCCTTGCACAGCTCAGTGTGCCCTGCACAGCTCAGTGTGCCCTACACAGTTCAGTGTGCCCTGCACAGCTCAGTGTGTGCCCTGCACAGCTCAGTGTGCCCTGCACAGCTCAGTGTGCCCTACACAGTTCAGTGTGCCCTACACAGTTCAGAGTGCCCTGCACAGCTCAGTGTGTGCCCTGCACAGCTCAGAGTGCCCTGCACAGCTCAGTGTGCCCTACACAGTTCAGTGTGCCCTGCACAGCTCAGTGTGTGCCCTGCACAGCTCTGTGTGACCTGCACAGCCCAGAGTGCCCTGCACAGCTCAGTGTGCCCTACACAGTTCAGTGTGTGCCCTGCACAGCTCAGAGTGTGCCCTGCACAGCTCAGTGTGCCCTGCACAGCTCAGTGTGCCCTACACAGTTCAGTGTGCCCTGCACAGCTCAGTGTGTGCC
>JAYDZK010000028.1:1750993-1790388 GCA_034509185.1 Euphonia xanthogaster
TCTGTGTGTGTGTGTGTGTGTGTGTGTGTGTGTGTGTGTGTGTGTGTGTGTGTGTGTGTGTGTGTGTTTACATGTCACTGTGGTCTGAAGGCTTTGGGAGGCTGTCACTTAAGGTGCTGGGATGAGACGAGTCCTGGTGCTGGTGTCACATCAGTCACTGCAGAGATGGCATCTGAAGCAGTTAACGAGCAATTAGGTCCATGTTTAATATTGCTAACTAAAACAGGCACAGTTCTTTGGTCAGCCAGGCATGAAGAGCTCGGGCTGCCACACTCAGGAAGCTGAGCAAGTCATAGGCCAGAGCTCCCAGAGCACAGAGATCTCACTGCCTGTCCCCATCAGCCTTAGCACTGACAGTTCATCAAGTAGGAAGGAGGAACAATCTCAAGGAGAGAAGCAATGTGAGATGATTTTTTTTTCCCTCCAGAAAGAGCTGTTAAAGAAGGATGCTGTGAATCTGTCTTGCTGCTGTGAGCCAAGTCAGGAGCTCCTGGGTGCCCTTTGGCCAGCAGGAGCCGGGCATGGCCACGCTGGGGGCTCTGGCAGGGCCCTGGAGCTGTGCAGGGCAGGGACAGCCACCCTGCCTGCACCCCTCCCTTCCTGCACCTCCTCTGAGCTGCACAGCCATGTCCCCAGCCAACAGGAATGGCAGCCTCTGAAGTGACATTCCACAGTGTTAACTTGGGCTGTTCAGACTGTTAATTAGCTCTGCTTTAATGAATTTCCTATCTTTAGCACTGATACCTACAGCTGAACTCTGGATTGCGCTCCATATGGGAAGGTTTAATTACATTGTGTGGCTAAAACAGTGTCCTTGTTCCACACAGCTGTGACATTAGAAATAACAGGACATGATTAGTCACTTCACTCCCTGTCCCCTCTGACACTGAGACTTTCCCACATGAAGTTAAAAGAGGCACCTGGCTGTGGGGCATACCCCCAGAGGGTCCTGGTGGTGAGGGGTGCTCTGCTGTGGGTTTTTCAGTCCCTGGTAATCTCTGCGATGCAGCAGGCATTATCTGGGAGGCAGGGCTGGAGCTGCAGCATTCCCATGATGTCAGAGGGGAGCTGTTTGTGTTTGAGCAGCGTCAGGCACGGAGACAATGCAGCTTCTCACATGAACTTGCTTACTCTACAGTGCTACTAAATCATGATTACCAAAGGGTTGTGTGTTTTCAATCATCAAAGTACTTCAAATATTATAATAATGCTTGGCACTTTGCAGCTTCAAAGCATGCTGCAAACAGTAATTAGGTCTAATAACTGTGCTGTGACAGCGAGACATTCCTATCTCCTGTCTTACAGCAGCCAGGGGGGTGGCAGCCCCTGATCCGGGTGCATCCATCCTGTGTGAGACAGGAGATCTTCCACTGCAGGCTGTGATTGATAAACTGACCTCCCCACAGGCAAATACTCAGGGCCAGCAGCAGCAGGGAGGGCTCAGAGGATGCTTCCCAGGCTAGAGGGGAGGGGGCAGGACACTTCCAGTGTCCCCAAGACTGTAAAACCTGGGCTCATTCACATTTTGTTCCGCGGAGTCCTGGAGCGGCATTTGAAACTGCCTTGGAAAAAAGTTTTTACTCGGCCTTGGCTTCCTGGCTGGTGTGTTTTCAGCACCCAGCAAAGCGTTGTGGAGGCTGGGGAGAACACTTGTGGACAGCCTGTGTCAACTGGGGGTCATTTTTCCTTTTGCAAGCTGCCTTTGAGTTGTTCCTTTGATAAAGGAGCAGCTCTCCCATTCCTTCCTTTTAGTTTATGACATATAGGAGATAAAAATTGTGCAGGAAGTAATTGATACATTTAAATAACAGAGACTTATAAACTGATTAAATGTCCAAACCACTGTTAAACGCTTAGAGATGGTTCTGCTTTAATTTTTTTTTTAAGAATTCCACAAACCTGCATTCTTTTGGAAGTTTGTCATGTTGGTTGCAATCACCAGTTGTGGTCGGTCCTTGGGATGGAGTCATTTCTAGCTTTCATTCAATTATCTGCTAGATTATCTGCTGAATGTTTGCTGGGTGTTCGTGAGGTCTCTGCCTCCCACCCGAGGTGGTGGAATCCCTTAGCCTGGGGCGAGGTGGGGCTGTCAGGAAATGGAAGAAATGGAAGTTGCTGGTTTGTCACCGGCAGTGCAAAACCTTTGTGTTCTGGGGGGAAGCAAGGCTGAAGAGCACTCGGGGGAGAAGGGGCTTCCCCCCAAGAGCTGCTGCTGGTAGCTGGGGGCTCCCCCTGTGCACTCCCTGCTCTGCTGCTGCTGCTGCAAACTGGTCTGGCAGGGCAGCCAAGGTGGGAACCCAGCAGGAGGAGCGAGCAGGGGCAGGGTTTGTGAAACCCCACCCCGTGAACTCTGCCTGGGCTGCTCCTTGGCATTCTAATGAGCGTCGGCAAGTTGCATCAAGTTTTGTCAGAAGCTCTTGACTTTTTTTGTTTCAATATTATGAAAGCAAATAGTAACCAGGCTTGGCTAGACACAGTCATTCAAAGGAAAGCCAAGCAGCAGGGCCTGTGTGCAGGGTGATGTCACCTTCCCTGGCTGGCCAGGAACTTGGCTCAGCTGGCCACAGGAACGTCAGGGGGGTTTACCTTGTAATTTCTGCCTAATTGACAGGAACAGGTTACAGCTACCCAGAACAGGCTGCTGCTGTGTAGGATCCCCAGTTGCTTTAGGACCTTGAGAGGTGAAGCCTCCTTGTCCAGGACCTAGAGCCCAGGGCAGGCATCCCAACATTGTCTCAACATCCCAACACCCCAGCGTCCCAATGTCCCAACATCCCAATGTCTCAACATCCCAACATTCCAACATCCCAACATCTCAATGTCCCAGCATTCCAACATCCCAGTGTCCCAACATCCCAACATTCCAACACCCCAACATCCCAACGTCCCAACGTCCCAACATCAAGGAGATGCACCCACCCTGCTGCCCTGGGGCTGGGGACACCAGCACTGCCTCTCCTGGGGATTCCTGTTCCCCTGGCTGCAGTTGCCAGCACTTCCCTCCTGGCTGCCCAGGCACTCCGAGGGTGGTGTCTGACCATGTTCAGTGCTGTCATGCTGTCATCCCTTCCAGAGGGCAGTGGAATGTACACTTTTATTTCTAAAACACAGAATGTAGAAGCCAATATAGGCACCCATGGTTGTTTGAGTGATAACTTGCTGTTTCTTGTTTATGAGATAATTATTGTACAGTCCCTGAATTAAATTCTTCTAAGGTAAAAGGCCTGTCAGTCTTATTAATCATTGCTAGCAATAGTCATTATCATGTGAGCAAGCTGCTTGCCTGCTTTATGAGTTTAGGCAAGTCAGTTCCCTAACAGGTGTCTTGTTTTTTTCAGCTGAAAAATGGGGGAAATGGTATTTTCCCTCAGTTTTGAAAGGTGTTGTGCTGGGAGTGCAGTGTGGTGCAGAGGTGGCAGGTGTAGGGCAGGGAGAGCAGCTCTGTGCTGGGCAGGGATTCCAGCAGTGCAGGGCTGATGGGGACACTCGCAGTGGGGCCAGCAGGGCAGGTGAGGCCTGGTGTGTCTGAGGCACTCCAGAGCACTGGCTTTGCCTTCTTGGTTTGGATTAGAGGCTTCCCCCTCCATCCCAGTCCAGGAAAGCACTGACCCCACTGGCTCGTGCTGTGCCAAGGAAAGAACGGGAGCAGAATTTGTGCCATTCCTACCAACCTCAGCACTGGCAGGCTGGGCTGCAGAGTGGCATGTCCTCCTGCCCCTTGTGCAGGGCTCAGGAGATGCTGGTGCCTCCCTGCACTGGCACCTTGCTCTCCTGCAGAGATCCTTCAGCAGCCAGTGCTGGGCTTTGTCCCAGATCAGCCCTGCTGCTTTCTCAGCTCGGTGGGTGTGTGCTGGGCTGATGGGCACTGCTCCTTCCCCTGCAACAAGCACCCAGCTCCAGCTGAGCACGGGGAAAGAGCTGCTCCAGCACATCCAAGGCACTTCATCTCCACCAGCTAAACACCAGTGGTGTGCCAAGCCTGCATCTGACAGAGGCATGTCCTTTACAAAGCCATTCTGGCCTCTTCCCATTTTTCCTTTCATTCCATGTACTTTGCCTTTCCCCAGAGAGGTTTAAAAACAGCTTTGACTAGCAGGAGGGAAGAGCTAGATGTGGTTGCTCCTGCATCAGTTGAGAGAGGCCCCAAGGTCCCCTGATTGCTGTCCCAGCCCTGTGCCTTGTTCAGGGATGGCCCCGTTTTACCTGAGACTCTCGGAGGGGATGAGCACATTGCCCACATCACCAGGGTCCTGGTCCTCACCAGAGCCACAGGACAGCTGGAAAGACAAACAAGGGCTGGCTCCACCTACCAGCAGTATGGAGACAGCAGCCCGTGAGATCCACAGGCCAAGAATGTGCACACAAAAGAAGCATTTCCCTCAGCCACGACAGTAAAACCACCAGACAGCCACATGCAGCATGTGATTTCCCAAAAGCATCAGCCCAGATCCCAGCTCCTTTGTGCCACACGCTGTTTCCCGGGATCACATCACAGTGGCAACGTGTAAAAGGCACTTCCAAACACTGAAAATTAATCATATTTTCCCAGCGTTGTTTATGGAAACTGTGGGGAGCACTCCTGCCCCTGCGAGCTGGCTCAGAGTGCCGGCCCTGGGCATCAAACCCTCCAGGAGATGGGTGATGTTCAAAGCCTCCAGGAGATGGGTGATGTTCAAAGCCTCCAGGAGATGGGTGATATCAAACCCTCCAGGAGATGGGTGATATCAAACCCTCCAGGAGATGGGGGATGTTAAACCCTCCAGAAGATGGGTGATATCAAACCCTCCAGGAGATGGGGGATGTTCAAACCCTCCATGGAGATGGGTGATGTTCAAACCCTCCAGGAGATGGGGGATGTTCAAACCCTCCATGGAGATGGGTGGTGTTCCTGGTGAGCTGCAGGACACATCCAGGATCATTCCATGGAGTGAAGCTCTGGCAGTGACCCGGATCAAGAATTCCTCTCGCCCTCTGCCCTGCCCGGTGTGGCTGCTGGCACAGCCCGGGGCTGCTGCTGTCCCTGGGGCTGCCAGGGGCTGCCCAGAGCTCCCACAGCCCAGAGCTTTGGCCACTGGGAGCCTGGAGAGTGGGAATGAGGCGAGCTGGGATGAGCGTGCTTTCCCTTCTCCCTCTGGCTTTCCACTGGTGAAGCAGCGCTGCTTTCAACAGAGCAGCTCTGATCTGCTGGATCTACAAACTGATTGTGCTTGGTGGTTCTTGTATTCCTGGTTTGATTGAATCCTTTCTGTTGGGACTCTCTGGAGTCTGCTGTGCATTTCTTCACTGTAAAGGGAGCCACCAGTTAATGACAGTCACAGGCTTTGTCAGTCGAGATCCACATGGGCTAATGAAATGCCAAATGTCAAAACTTGAATACAAATTCTCTTGTTTTCTGTGTGGTTTTACTGCCCTGCCCTCCGTCATGTGTTCCTTTACTGCTTTGGTGCTGCAGGGAACCGCTGTGGTGTTGATTATTAATATTTTTGAGGGTGGCAGGAACATCCATATGCAGTATCCTTTCTGTAGTCCTTTGGAGACAAACTCTGCTGCTGTTGATTGCAGTGGATGTGAGCCTGCTGGGATTTTACCTGCCAAGAAAATTGTCTCAATTTGTGAAGGAGCCTTTTCCCCCAAACCAATTTTGAGCTTGGATTGCAAGTTGTTCAGGAATTGTTATCAGCTGGGTTCCATAACCTGCACTTAAAGGTAACATTTAGCAGGTACCTAAGGCAAGGTTTGGTACCTGATTTGGTCAGGCCAGATAGAGCCAAGAGCCTGATCCTCAGCCCTGGCTCTGGATGGGCCCTCCAGGGAAGAGAGGGGCCAGGAACAGACCCCACGGGCAGGTACAAGGGGTGTGCTTTTCACTTTGCATCCTGAACACCTGGGTTTGGGGGCGGAAACCAAAATTCTGATGGTCCTGTGCTTTAACAGGGAGAAGACTACGAGGAAAAGCATTCTACAATGTCAATGGCAAGGTGTACTGTGAAGAAGACTTCCTCGTAAGTAAGATTTCAGGCTTCTTTTTTTTTTTCTAAAGCAAATTGTTCTTTTCTGTTGGCTTGTTTGCTTTGAGAGACAGTCGGTGATGTGGGGCCTCCTGGCAATGGTGGAATGGGGAAGCATCTGCCACTGACTCCTTGGTTTGAGGTGGTGGCTGTAAAACCAAGAACATAACTGTCCCTGAGCCATCAGAAAGTGTAAAACATGAGGATAGACCCTGGAGCTGCTCAGGCCTGGGACTTGAATTGCAGGCCCAGAAAGTCTCCTGCCAAGGCTGGGCTGGAAGTCAAACACCAGGGGAGCAGCAGCGCTCAGAGGAGGGAGAGCTTTGTGCTGGGTCAGGGCTGTGCACAGCCTGGCTTTGGGGGGTGCAGTTTAATCCCTGCTCTGCTCACGGGCTCTGGGGCTGCCTTGGGGTTAGTGGGAGCTGCTGGGCAGGGAGGGGCAGCTCAGGGTCTCTCCCTGCTCACAGAGCTTTTGTAAAGGCTTTTCTTTAATAGAGACTCAGTCAGGAAAGGAAAAAGGAAGCCTGTTGCTGAGCTGTGTTGTTCCAAAAATAAAATATTCATGCAATTAAGGGTGAGAATTGTGCAGTGCACCACAAATGATTTGATAAGTGCAGACCATTTAAAATTGAGATGAAGAGGATGGCATGGCCAGGAATTGCAATTAGAGAGCAATGATATATTTTAGCTTAGAGGAAGATGAATTGGACCATCAGTAGGTTGAATTTATGCCACCTTATTTATTGAAATACCATTAATTTGGAAGCTTGGGTCTTCCAGAACAACTTTCCATTTCTAATGAATATATAATCATGCTGTTTGCAAAGGAATTATTCAAAGTATAACCCACAATAAAATTGTTACTGGCAGTTCAAAGTACACAAATGCATTTCTCATCAATGCAACGTATAAAAATCATGGAAATTCCTAAAATATAAATTATATTTGCCTTCATGTGTTACACCTTTACTGTGAGCTGGAGCCTGTTGGAAAAGAAACCAAAATGTGTTTGGTGCAGAAAATAAGTATCTTGTTATAATTGAAACTTGTTCTTGTTTTGCTTGCATTCTGGAGAGAAAATTCTTCTTTCTTCCTTGCTTTTTTCAGCTCTTTCTTTAATGTGCTTCTGCAGAAGCACGGCGGGGGGTGGGGGGGGGCAGAGGAGATGGAGTGTGAGAGGGAGGGGCCCAAACCTTTGAGATTTTTCATTTGAACTGTGTTGGAATGTACTTTCCCCATGATCAAAACCTTTCATCCAGACTTAATGACATGATTGTTGTTATTAGCTTGTAATTTCAGCCTAAACACAAGAATTTTAAATCTAAAAATCTTAATCTTTTGGAGAACATTCAGTTTACATGGGGTGGGGGGGAAAACTCTTTAGTTCAGGCATGTTCTGGAGTGGGTTTCTGAAGGAAGATACTTGCAGAGATTTTTCCCAGGAAAACTGAGATTAAAGACCTGATAGGAATAAACTTTCTGCAAGTTAGGGAGCTGTTGGGACATTTAAGGCACAGATTTAAAAGCCCAGACTTCCCACAGGTGTGTTTTAGCAGATTCCCAGTAGCAGAGGGATGGGGGAGAAGCAGATGAAGGGACACTGTGTAAATCAGCAAGGAAACCAAATTCTGATGTGATCCCTGCTTGTGGTAATCTTGCTGCTGCTCAGGAAGTAGCTGCATCTTCTCTCAGCTCCCCTGAGCAAATGTCATAGCAAGAATCCCAGGAATTGCATGGTGTCACTAATGAAATCAAACAACCTTGCCTATTTTAGACTTCTGTGAACAGGGAAAGCACAAAGCTGCTCTCAAAGTCGAAAGGAAACAGGCTGTAAAACAGCCATTAAAGTGGAAATTATTTTAACCACTTCATCTTCCCAGGTCTTCCTCTTGAACACTGGAAACTCAGTCCTTTCTAAGAAGAGGCATTTTCAGTCCAAAGCAGAAAATGAAATGCCTTTTCTGTATAACTGAGAATTTCAGTCTGCACCATGACTCCAGTTGTTTAGTACAGCTCCCCTGCAGTGCAGCAGGATTCCCTGCTGCCACCGTGGTAGTGGAATGGTAGGGAAGTTAGGGCAGGGGGATAAGAAAAAGATTATTTCAGTTTGGGCATGTAAACAGATCCAGTGTAACTGCATTATAATTGCATTGCTGCTAAGGAAATGCAGCCTGCCGTGGTGTCCTTCCTCTTTCTTGGCCTTTGCTTGTCTGGGAATTGGTCAAGGAGAGTCAGATGCTCCTGTTGGCCTGGGAGTGGGGTCACAGCTCTGTGCACCTGCAGCCCCACAGCCCGGGACAGGTTATTTCAAGCATGGCAAGGGTTGGAGCAGCTTCAGCAGCCCTGGGCAGGGGGTGCAGGGCTGTCCCTCAGGGCCCAGGTGACAGCCAGGTGAGCACAGGGGGTGCAGGGCTGTCCCTCAGGGCCCAGGTGACAGCCAGGTGAGCACAGGAGGTGCAGGGCTGTCCCTCAGGGCCGTGGTGACAGGTGAGCAGAGGCTGTGTGAGCCTCGAGTTCCTTCCAGGGATCCCCAGGCTCAGACTGAGATGCTCCCTTGCTCACGGTGCCACCGAGGCAGCAGTGCCTGAATGAGCCCCTCTTGTGCCTCTCAGCAAGAGGGGAAGCTGCTGTCCTGTCAGCTGGGGACAGAGGTGGTGGCACCTGGAGCCTCCCTGGTGCCTGGAGCAGAGGCTGTCCCCTTGCCAGGGAGGGCTGTCGTGCCTGCAGAGCTCTGTTACCCCCCTGCTGCCTCTGCTGATCCCATTCATGTGCTGCAGGTGCTTCTGCCCTGTCATCCCTGCAGGCACACTGGGTATGCCCACAGTGATTTTGGGGTGCAGTGAGGAGCACCTGCACAGTGATGGGCAGAAAAAGAGCTGAAATGGCTCTTGAAGTGAACAAATGCAGAAAATTTTAGTGAGGAATGGATATTTTTTATGGGTGTCTTCCTATTGTAGCTGCTAGAAATATTGAACATCCTATAGATGTCAGTATTTTATTTCTCCTGCAATACCTCCTTTTGCTGTGCTGGAGCAGTCTCCAGAGCTGCAGCCAGTGGCTCAGATGGGATACCTGCTTCTTTAACTACCACTCAGTCCTGACTAATCAGCTCTTCCACTCAATCAGAGGTGGGATGTGGAATTCACTGCAGTGTCACCTGTGGTCCCTGAAGCCAAGACCTTGGAAAAACCTATTTTCCAATCCTTTCAGATGTTTGGCTCTTGAAAGAGCCCTCCTTGGCTAAAGTGTCCCCCTCGAGGTCCAGCCAGTGCTGGGTCCAGCTGCTCCAGGGGTCTCTTCCTCCTCTTCCTCATCTTCCTCCTCTTCCTCCTCTTCCTCCTCTTCCTCCTCTTCCTCCTCTTCCTCCTCTTCCTCCTCTTCCTCCTCCTCCTCCTCCCTGGCTCCTGTGCAGGTGGCATTTGAGCAGGGCACAGTTGTCACTTGAAGCACAGCGAGCCCCTGAGAGCTTTGGCTGCCCAGTGCTTCCAAAACATCAGTGAGGAGCTGCTGGCATCAACCTTTCCAAAAGTGCCCCTCTCTTGGAAAAGTGCTTTTGATTTGTGGGCACAGGCCAGGGGTGAGCTGCTGCTGGGTTAGAGATGGATCAGGAGATGATTGGCTCTCACAATTAAGGGATAACTACTGTGTGAGTATTCAGAAAAGCTTTAGTGATGTATGGTTATGTTATTGTGCTTTAGATGTCCTCTGTTCTCCCCACAGCTCCCTTCCCCCTGTGCTGCTGCCATCAGACAGCCTGGGCTGTCTGGGACAGGTACAAAGAAGCTGCACGTGTTGTCCCTTGCCTGCGGCAGCTGGGAATGGCAAAGCTTGGGGGTGCTCAGGGGGTGAGGCATGGCAACCCCTGAGCTCCAGTCCAGTTACAGAGCAGTCTGCACTGATAAATGGCACAGAAGAGCTGCCTGACAGACTTTGGAGGGACCAGGGCTGGCTGATGCAGCCCCAGGGGTATAAAAGCCTGAGCTCCATCTTGGAGATGAACTGGCCCCGTGGTGTGCTCCAGGACAGCTCCCAGCACTGCAGCTTTTTCCTTATGCAGCCCTTTTGTTGTAATTTTGTCAAGGTTTAAAAACCCTTTTTACGTTTTCGAAGTGAGCAGTTGTCTCACACTGGTGCTCCTGGTGAGCTCTGGGAGGCTGCCCCAGGACACCCCACACTGCCCCTGCCAGGGCCACAAGGTACAGCCTCCTGGCAAAGAGTTTTCCCACGTTTGCTCCTGCTGAGGGCACTTTCTCCACACCAGCTGGTTTATTTTGCTCTGTCTTTGCAGGGAAGAAGTGTCAGTAGTGGTTTTTTTTTTCCCCTCTTGTGCAGTTGTAGGTGGGCAGGGGATGCCACGGGGCTGCCTTCTGTGGGGCTGGGAATGGATGGCTGGGAACCCCCTGCAGCTGGAGGACCTGGAATACCTCTGCCCCCCAGGGCTGTTTTTGTCAGGCTCCTGCTGCCAGCCCTGATTAGCTGCACATTCTCGCAGTGCTTAAAGCCTTATTGGCTAATTGAATGAAGTGAATGAATCAGATTTAAAAAAATAAATACACAGGTAATTCTACTTCTACCTAAGAGATTGCCTGATCTGTGCCATTGCCAGGAGGATACTGCATGTGTGAGGAGCAAAAACAACAAAACCAGCCCCCCACACTTCATATTGCTTTGCTTTACATTGCTTTAGCTCTGAGGAAGATCCAGTTACTCCTTTCAATGCCACCTTAAAGTAACAAGTCCAGCAATACCCAAGTCTTGCCCCAGCCCTGTTAGGAGCTGTTATTTCATGAAAGGAAATAAAACAAATGACAGTTTAATCCTTTCCTGAAAGCTCTTTGGACACAGATGGCTAACTAGCCATAACAGAGACACTGTTCCTGGTGAAGTGAACAAAAAATAAATGCCTTACTGTATAATAAATAATCCCAGTCAGATGTTCATGTTTCATTTTGTTGATAAATTGCTGCATAATCATGGGTGAAGGAAAAATAATTTTAATTTGTCTTTCCTTCTCTATGCTTAAATATCATGTAAAGATTTTTTTTTAATACTGTTTTGCTTGGCAGAAAACACTTTAAAAATGTCACCAGAGCAGCCTGAATCTTAGATCTACTATCTGTCTCTGCTTTTTTCCCCTCCTTTTGATAGGCTTTCCCTTCTCCTCTTGAGGTAATGAACATTATTGAGTGGGGGTCCAGTAGAGGTTAAGAAATGAGAGAATTTCCCTCGAGGGAGGAGATGAGAGGGAAAATGAACCTCGTGACAGATGTTAGTTCCATTGCTTAATGCACTACTGGAAGAGGCTCAGATGCTCTGGAAATAACCTATTACAGACACCACAGGCTGCAGTGCACTGCTGTAAGGTCATCTGAACTTCCCCTTGTAAGATTTTCTCTTTCACTGTCTTAAAACTTTGCCAAATTTAATCATTTAGGCCGAACTTCTTCATGCTAGGTTTTTGCCTCTGGCTGACTTTGCTGTCATTAACTGTTGAAAGTTTCATCTAGAGCTGTTCATCCATTTCAGTGAGTAAGACTGGAGGAACTCTGCCCATAAATCCTCAAAGAGAAAGGCTCTAAAAGCTTCGTGTTGCACATGGCAGCCACAAAGAGACTCAGTGCACTGCAGACCTGCAGGAGCCTTTGGGTGTCCTCTCCCTGCCCTCCCCAGCCCCAGAGGGCTGTGGCAGGAGGAGGGCAAGCAGCCCAGAGCCCCAGCAGAGCCCCTTGCAGCCCTGCAGTCTCCCTCCAGCCTTCCTTCTCCTCTCCATCCAGTCTGGTGGGGCTCTGGGTCCCTTTCTCCCCTACCCCAGCCACTGGTCCCCAGCCAGGACACTTCTCTTTCCTGGTCTCTGCAGTGCAGAATTCACCTACAGAGGACACAGAGAGCCTTGTCTCACATCCACAACTGCAAATGTCACAGTGATATCAGAAATGCAGAAGTTGTCAGGGTGTGCAGGAGCAGGAGGCAGGTGGGAAATGGAAATGCTCAGCCTTTCCTGGGGAAGAGACAGGATCTCACTCAGGGGGCAGGTGGGAAAGGGAAATGCTCAGCCTTTCCTGGGGAAGGGACAGGATCTCACTCAGGAGCAGCTGAGTGATGGGCAGCTCATCAGAGCAGGGCTTGCACCTTCATCTCCTGGAGCACCAAACACAGCAAGACCCTTACCCCAGCCAGGGCCCCTGGGCATGGCTGCAGTGTAAATATTAATACTAATGAGGCTTTTCTTCTCAGTTTGTGCACATGCTGTTTTCCAGGCCTGGCAGTGTGGGAAATGGCCTGTCCCACTTGCTGGGGCCCTCAGAAGATAGTTTTTATTTAGTGTAATGGAAGCTGGTGTCAGCTGGAGTCAGAGGTTTGATTTTCCATCTCAGTGACTATAAATGTTTGGAAGTCCCCCTTGGGAGGGAGCCCTGGGACTGGTGCATTAGTCAGAGAGCCCATTTCTGCTAAGTGAGACTCTTAGAAAAAAAGAGACTCAGTTGAAAAGGTGAATGATTGAAGTTGCAGCTTGTGTCCATTTCCTGTCTGATGGGAATCACGGAGCATGTGGAGTTCTAGATACCTGGGAGGGTGTTGTACTGAGAACAGACAGACATGGGACTTTATTGCTGTGTTTAAAGAATGATGGGATCAAAGCTTAGAAAGGGATTTGCTGCAATATTCCTGATGTACAGAAGCATAAGGAAGTCTGTGAGTGTTCTCAAGGTGCTGGTTGCTCTAGGTTGGGCCAGAAGGTTCCAGAGTCAGCCTTGCTGTCACTGAAAACAAAGGCAGTTTATAAAGGCACTGTTCCTGTTGGGGGCACAAGGGAGTGCAGTCCTGTTGCTGCTTGTGTATCTCTTGCTCCAGCCCCTCCCTGCCAAAAAATTTGAATAATTTTCTTCCTTAGTTTTCCCTAAGTTTGTAATATGCCAGTGGTTCTGGGAGTATTTTATAAATGAGTTTAACAGTAATGATGATTAATTGGGGTATTCTGAATTGAAGCATTGGGTCAAACCTACAGATGGCCTTAAAATTCAAGTTTCATACTGTGTAGGGATATTGCTCAAATATTGGTCTGCCTCTGCACTTTGGACTTGGATGTGAATCAGCGTGAAGAGCATCTAGAGCTGACAGTCTGGGTTTGCCTCTTACTGCAACACAACTGCAGGGTGCTGTATCCTGGATGAAGAAGTTTCAGGTCCATTCAAGCTAGTGGCAGAAGTCCCACTGTCTGCAGGGGCATCTGGGTTTTCTCCTGGGGATTCTCCCCAGAGGACAAAGTTTCAAAGCTGGAGCCCATACCCAAGGAGGGAAGCTGAGGGTGCAGGCTGTGAGCACCACGTGCAGGACTCACCACAGCAGAAAGCAGCTGGAGTCCTGAGACATCTCAGGGTTATGAAAGGGCAGTACCCAGGTGGTGCCTAGGCCCAGGTGATAACGCAGGGAGACATAATGCTGTGAGATTGCAGAGTGTGAGTCAGGTCTGTGCTCAGCCTTCCCTGGACTGGGCTGCAGGCTGTTAAATGAGTTGGAGGAATCACTCTCTGGGACATGGCAAAGGAGACAAGGAGAGGCCAAGACAGGCTTTTTTCGGAGATGTATCACTACTGGCTACCTTTTGTAACTCTCCCATGTGTTACATTTGCTGGTGGAATGTTGGAAGGGCCTGTTACCAGCTCCAGCTGGTTTCATGCCAGATAATCACTCCTGTGTTTCCTCTTGAGATGGTGATCCGGATAGTCAGACTATCCATTTTTCTTAATATTCCATTGAAAAGTAAATTACAATAACTGAAGCACACTTAAAAGACCTAGAGCTCTTTCTAATTATGTCTTAACTCCTGCCAAACACGTGGAAGCAGACAGCATTAATTTTTTTCTTTGGGAGGGTTAGAAAAAGACCCATGTGAGAAACTGACATGTTTCCACTTTGGTAATAAACGTTGGTATTAGCTGCTCTTATGTTCTGAATTGAAATCTCTCAACAACCGTTTTGAATAAAATCCAGGTAATTTTTGTTCCAGGAAGATGGCTTCTTGTGTAAACAGTTTCTTTCAGTGTATGCAGTAGATGGTAGCAGTGACAGTAAACAACCTGCAGCAGGGTACAGCCCTGTGCAGTGTGAAGCTTTACAGTGTGAATCAAGTCAGTAGATGTTGGGCTCTGTAATATGAGGCAGAGTTAAAACTGTTGATTCAGCCTTTTTTCTTGATCATCATCACTGTGATGCTCCCACGGGAGTTGGTTTAAGGAAGATCTAGGTAAGGAAATCATTAGTGGCTCCTAACGAATCACACAGCAAGTGGCCTTGGTGAGTGCTCAGCCGGGGTCTGTAGGTGCTGTACGTGGCTGGTCTCTTCTCAGGGGCTGTGACATGCCAGAGGCAGAGCTCAGGATCAGCTGAATTCCAGGCACAGCTCTGTGCATGGCCAGACCTCTGCTGCCTCTGTGCAGAGTGTGGAGTCCCTCCTTGCCCTGTCCTTGTCCTTCAAACACAACAAAGTGGAAGGACAGAAGCAAGAAGGCAAACTGCTGTGGAGTGTTTCCTCACAGACAGCAAGGCAGAGTGAAGCAATGGTGTATGAGGGGGTTTCAGCAGGATGAAGAGTAAAGTTCTGGACTATTTTCCTTTAGTTAACCTGTCACCTGCCAAGAGGCTCCTTTATCTTTGAGCCTGAGAAGGCCCCATTTTGTCCAGCTCATTTTAATCACTGCATTGGAATATGCGTGTAAAAACAACAACAAACCCCATCTGCATGAAACCCAATTTGATATTTACTCACTCTCTTGATGTGATCCCATGAATTTCTTACATTGTTGTGTCTCATGTAGTAAGGGTCCCATGCAGAGAGCAAACAATGCAGCAGTGAGAAGACAGATGCTCTGCTAATGGGAAACCAAGGAGCAGAGAGTCTGTGAGGGATTACAGGCAGCCTGGGGTTGGAATACATTATTAGCATAGCACCCAATTCAGAAATTAGTTTTCAGAATTAAATGCCTGAAGCATTTTGGCAGAACCTCCTTATCATCCCACTCAAAAGCTCTGAAAGCGTGAAAGAGAGGAATCTCAGGCCTGGGCTGGGCAGTGGGTGACTGTGCAGGGCTGCAGCAGTGAATTGGAGATTTTACAGCTTCATACCATTGCCGGGGCAGCAGCTGCCACACCCACTGAAATGTAACCCACTGGCTCTGCTTGCACAAACCTTCAGCAGGTTTTGGACATCCTCATCCTCAAAGAAGCAAATGGGCCTGAATGGGCCTGAATGAGATTCCAGGGTCTGTTTCCAGGAGGAAGGTTTTGTTTTGTTGAGTGCAGAACAGCAGGGAAGAGCGGCAGCCCCTCCTTGGGCACAGTCAGGCATGTGAGGGAGGAGCAGTGACATGTCTTTTCAAAGGCCTGACATTGCCTAAGGTAGAAAGCTTGGGTCCTGAAGCCTTTTTCAGGAACACTATTTTCTGAATGTTTTTCTTTTGGAAATCACAATGGGAACGTCAAACTTTAAAAGACCCTGGTGGACAACCAAGGTTTGCTGCAGGACTGAGAACAGGCAGGAGAAATTGTTTCTCATAGTACTTGGTGGGATTATCCTCCATGCATAATTGTTCATTATATGCTCAAAATTCATTGTTAATTTCTTTTAGATATGTTGCATATTAGACAGAAGAGTTATAAGTCCCAAGATTATCACAGGAGGATACTAACGGGCCTAAATATTCAGGACAGAAGGCGTCTTGTTTTCCTCTTACATTGAAACAAAGACTCTTGGACAGGATCATTAGAGACTTTTTTTTTTTTTTTTGCCTGTTTGATAATCAAAGTATATTGGACAGCAAACAAAAGAAAAGTTCTTCAAGTCTTCTACTTTATTTTTACTCTGCTATTCTAACATAATTAACATATTTCTCAGTGTTTATTTAGTTTCCCAGAGTCTTATTTTATATAAGTATCATTGAGGAGCTGAATTATAAAGTCTTCATTTGTGCATATAAAATGAGATTTTATTATTCTGGTAGAGAAGACAAGGACAAGGTGAATAAGGGAGAAAACAGTTGAGACCAAACGTAAGAAATCAGGAGAAATAATATGCCAGCTCTTCAACTTGCACTTTGTTTCCTTTGCATGCTGGTGTACCCAGCATTGTACTCCTGAGTCACAGAAGGGAGAGTACAGGGTAACACTTCATTTTCAGCTTTGAATTTCAGAGCTGGTCCTTTAATAACAACTTCGCTCAGTGTTTTTATAGGTGCTCAAGGAGTGTCTGTAATGAATATTAGGGAGAGCTCAAGATGACACTTCCCATTTGTTGTGGATAGAGTGTCCATAGACTTCTGGCTGTTCCCATCCAGACTGACATTGGTTGTATTTGCATCACTTTACTGCTCTGCCAGCAAAATAGTTTTTTAAAGAACCTGACACAGAGGAAACCCATTTCTAGAGGAAGGCTGGAATTGAGCCCCACATTGCTTAGGTCCTGAATGAAACTGTGCCTGTGAATGGCACAGGAACAGGAGCCAGAGCTGAGATTTGGCTGTTCCATGAGGGTGCCTGTCAGCCTCTGTCACCTCACTGCTCCACCTCAGCCTGTTTTTCATGTCTCCAGATTGGGAATGGGGGCTGCTGTGCTCAAAACTCTTGTTACTCCCTTGACTCTGTCAGTAATAAGGAAGGCTCTGAGTCTGTGTCGCAAAACCTTCTCCCCTCTCAGTTCCTGCTCACAAGCTCGGGGGACCGGTGCTTCTCCCTCCCAGGCAGGCTCCTGCTGTGCTGAGAGACAATAAAGCGGCTCTTCTGCCTCTTCTGCCTGCAGTCTGGAGCAAGTCACAACTCCTCTCCCATGGCACACACAAGATCTGTGAGGGGTGTTAATAATCAAGTGCTTCAAAGACAGACGTTGACAATTTTAATTAGTATTTTAAGACTTTTAAATTCTGCTTCTAAAATTCAAAGCTTAGTACAGTAGCTCTGTTTGAACACTCCAAGTTAGGATCAAACAGTGCAAAGGAGCAGTTTACAGTAAGTTCAGAGATGTTGAGAAAGTCACTTCCTGCTTTCAGCAGCAGTGCCCACAGTGCTGCCATCCTGTAGAAAACAGTGCTGCTGGGCTCTCAGGCTGTTACTTGTTTCCAGCCCAAACAGATTTAAAATACAGGCAGACCTGGATCCAAAACCCTGATCTCACTGAACCAGACCTTCAGTCTGTCTGAGATGGACCCTGTGACCAGGAGAGAGAAGAGTGCAGTGGTAAAGGACAGCTCCCTGAGCCTGGGAAATACTTTGTCACTGCTGTTAGACCTGCTGCCATTTTGCAAAGACTTCTTAATGGGGTAATCCAGTTCTGGATATGTTTGACTAATAACAATTCTCTTGTTAAAAACAAATCATGGTTTTAATGTAATAGGGTTACTTCTATAAAGAGTGATTTTGTGTCAGCAAAGCCTTTCTTTCAGACAAACAGTATGATTTATGACAATCTAGTTAGCAATAAATGCCATTAATCTGACCACTCTGCCATTCTCTTCCTGGGGAATAATGTCCCCTCTTAACCAATAGCTGGGTGAATGCTCCTTTGCATTCCTTATCAAATGACAGCCAGATGGTACTGGTAAACTCATTCCAGCAGGATTTTGGAATTAGCTGGATTTGTGCTGTTGTTAATCCTCTGCTGTCTGTGTCACTAGGACCTGCCCCCCTGTTTCCAGTAAGCCTGGGGTTCCCAGCCCTAGGAGCAGTCTAGCCAGAGGGTTACTCAGCCACGGGGCAGCCAAGAAACATCCCAAGCAGTGAGACCTTTTCCCTGCATCAGTAAAAAAAATGAAAAAGCAAATAAAAGTAGTACCTTGCAGCAATAGCCAGCTAGGACTGCTCACCTCTGTATTTGCTCCTCAACATCCTGATCTCTTCTAGGGAAGTTTCAAAGTTTCTTAAGACTGCACAAGCTGTGTTTCTTAGGGCATGGTGAGTTTTGGGTGTGACAGCTGCTGTGTCATTTACTGACTTGTGGGCCCATCAAAGTGTCTGGGAGACCTTTTCCTCCATAATCACTTTGTTGCATAGCAACAATAATTTGGTCTCCAACCTATTGATCCAACATAACATGTAATCCCCTCACTCCAATAAAAAAGAAAACATATGGCAGCTCCAGGCAGGGAGCCTCAGGCTTTTGATGTGAGGGGACAGTTAATCCCCACTAAACCAGGGGGAATGGAGCAAGATACACTCTGTTGGGCTCAGAGGATGCATTAGGTGCCTCAGCCAATTAACCTGTGTTCTGGGAGAGGAGTCTGCTTTACACTCATCCTCCCCTTCCTGCTCTTTCATGCTGTGTGACTGAAGCACATTTCAGGTGAGCTGTGCTAGAGGAGCAGCACTGTGCAATGCCCCCAGGTGGGTGGGCACCCCTTCCCCCAGGACGGTGGACACACAGCTCTCAGCTGAGGTGGGCTCAGAGGCTGAGGGGGAAGTTCAGCCCCTGCAAACACCAGTTCCACATGGCTGGAGTTCCTCAGGAAGATGTCTCTTGGTTGTAGGCTGTGGTTTGGTGGGTCAGTCTGATAACCTGGATGGTTTTTCCATACCTCTAAACAGAGGGCTAAAAGAAGATCTTGGCATCTGAAACAGGATCTGCTTTGGGGACAGGAGCACAAAGTTAAGGTCAGGACTGCCCAGGCAGGGAGCACAGAGCTTTGGTCCCAGGCGGACAAAGCCCCTCCCCACAGCCTGCCCCTGGCACTGCAGTGTGGGCTGGCAGCTGGGCTGGGGACCATTGCTCTGAGGCACCTTCCTGCTGCCCACGCTGTGCAGCCAGCCCAAGCTCCTGCGAGTGCACTGCTGGATTCTCCCCTGCCTGCAAGGCTTGGTATCCACAAGGCAGCTCAATCCTTCTTGGACATGGGTTCATTTTTCTAGCTTGGAAAGAGCACTGAGTGAAATGTGGGTCCAAAGTCTGAGGTGGCTAATTTGAGCAGGATTTGGGAGGTGAGTCCTATGTTGTTTAAAGCAGCCACCAAAAGAGTCAATTCAAGCTAGTTTCTGCACATCAAACACAAACTTTCCTTAAAAACTTTAAAAAATCAAACTTAAAATAATACTGTTAAATTGGGAATCTCAGTAGAAATATTGCAGTGGATCAGAAGGCCAGACTGCTCTCTGAACATGCTGCAAGAGTTGAGTGAAGGCTTCTGAGTCACTGTCTCCCAAGCCTGTGTCATACACAGCACAGGCTGGAAAACAGCACAGCCTTCACCTAAAAGGGATTTCTATGGCTAGAGGAGTGGCTACTAATGATCCTTTCTTTTCTGTCATTTTAACAGTATTCAGGTTTTCAGCAAACAGCAGACAAGTGCTTTGTTTGTGGACACCTCATAATGGAAATGGTAAGAGACAAACTCCTAATGACAGGTAACTTGGGAAGTGCACTGTGAGACATCTGCTTTTCCCTACCCAGGCTGCTATTGTGTCTTCACTGCTATCAACATAGTTTTTGAAACTGAGGCAGTAAATAAAAATACCTTCACGCTCCATTACTACAATTAGGGGCAGAAAGTTGGGCTTCTTTGCTACCTAAGAACATGGAAGGCTGTTACTCTGCCATTTGTGAGTTAAAATAAAATAGGATTTTAATACTAAAGGGGGAAGTACAGCACAGCTTCATATGAGAATATGGTAAAGGAACGTGGTGGGTGTGCTCTGTAAGACAGTAGATAACAAGAGCTCGGTCATGTGGGTGGAATCTGGGATAGAGCAGAGAGGGACGTTGTCAATAGTCCTGAGATTTGTCACCTGCTCTGTGCCTTGCTTTGTTTACCCTCTGTTGCTTGCTCCACGTCATTTAAAATGCATTATTGCCACTGGGATTTTTAGGGAGCCAGTAGTCAGAGTTACTTTTGTAATAAAAATAAAATCAAAGAGCTTTGGGTTGGCCAGATCCTACTGACATCCTTTCAGTGGGTGAAAGTAGGAAGAGTTATGTGTGCTCTTCCTAAGCAGAAATTCCCAAACAAAATGAAGTGGTTTGCACAACGAAGAAGAGCAGATCCTGCAGTGTGTCTGTTTTGCTCTTGCTTTAAAGTGTGCATGAAGCTCAGTGTGCCTAAGAGAAGTAGCTGGAGTGTTGCACATACGGGGGTTCAGTCAGAGCTGGAACAGGGACTTCACTAATGAGGATTCTGGCTCACATTCTGGCACCACTGGTTGGACAAGGATAATGTTCGTTTTAGCCCAAGAGCAAATCTCCAGAGTTGTGTCATGCTGGGAGGGGGAGGGGTATCCATGCTTTGAGCTGGCCCTTAATTGCAGAATCCCAGGCAAGAGTCCATAATGTCTCACTGGTAGAACTCAGTAGCTGGAAGCTTGGCAGGTGCTTGTCTGCCTCTCTCCCATCAGCAAGTGTGCTCTGACAAAAGGAAACAGCTCTGGGAGCTCCAGGAATTCAGCACTCCTGTTTGGGTAATTCCAGTGTGCTCCTGCCTGGGAGTGCAGCCCAGCCCTGCCAAGTGCTGGCCTGGGGCAGAGCTGGGGCTGTGCAGGGCTCTCAGGGCTGGGTGAGGAGCTGCCCTGTGCTCAGGGCCTGTGGCTGCACAGCTGTGCCAGGCTGGCACTGCACTGTGCTCCTGCAGCAGCACCAACCCCAGCACAGGGACCAGCTGCCTCTGGCTCAGAACGGCCTTCCCACTCAAACAGAGTCTGATACCTCTGAACTACAGGGCTTCATCAGAGAGGGAGAAAAGGTCAAATTATATTGGCCTTTTTTTCTGCACTTCTTTGAAACCTCTTGGTTTCAACTTTATTAATAGAATCACCTATAGGGCCATGGGAGCTTGGTCTGTGTAGATTTTTCATCTCTAACTTCCCAGCAGCTCCAAGCTGAGCACTGTGCTAGCAGCTGAAATTTTGCAATTACCTTCTAATGATACTTCTTACACCCAAAATGTATGGAATTGGTCTTATAATCTGTTGAGAGCTGCCTGAAAGTGATAGCTGTGTCTCACCCTTCCCAGGGGCTTCTTCATGGGCTTGCAGTGTCCTCCTCGATGTCCCAGTGGTACCCTGAGTGTCACATATGAGGACGTCAGGAGTGGGGGATCTGTTCTCTAGTAGTGCAGCCAAGGTTGCACCAGACCTTTCCCTGAAACCTTTAAAATGCAGTAGGGAAGGTCAGCGTGGGGAAAGCCTGGGAAGTGCATGGATCAGTATCCAAACACAGGGAGAGTGGTGGAATTCTATCAGAAACCAGTGGGCCCCTGTGACTGCGTGATAACCAGTCAGGAACTCTGTGAGCTGGATCCTTAGTTAATAAAGAGGCACCTCTCTATTTGCTTGTTTTGTTATTTAACTTTTTGAGTAATGACCAGTTTGGATTCTGTCACAGCCTGTCAAGTTTTGTAAAGTAACTCTGTATCCCAGTAACTTGAATTTGGGATTTCCCCAGAGATGGTCTGTGAAGCCATTTTTAATTTCCATTGGCAGTGCTGGCCCTGCAGAGCTAAAGCTGATGGGCTTAGCCTGATTTTCAGTTCTTGCTCTTCCTGGGGAGCATATTGAAACCCACTAAAATAAGCAAGCTGATTGTTTTAAGAGGCCCCTTGCTGACAGAGCTACAGAGTGGTAATTTCATCCTGGAGAGCTTTTCTCTCTGTCATTATTAAGAATGAGAGAGACACAGCAGTTTATGGGGAGGGAATATCTCATGTAATCACGCATCCACTTACTTTGTTGTTTGCCTCACAAGATCTTACAGGCCCTTGGCAAGTCCTACCATCCTGGCTGCTTCCGCTGTGTGGTGTGTAACGAGTGCTTGGATGGAGTCCCCTTCACTGTAGATGTGGAAAACAATATTTACTGTGTCAAAGACTACCACACGTGAGTACACAAATCCACAGCATGCTCAGCAAGACTGCAGTAGTTAAATCATTGATGTAGTTATAAGCCTTGGCATAAACAAAAAGGTCACTCCTGTTTGCTCAGATGTCCCTCAACTGCTTCCTTCACGTGTTGCATCTGTAAAGTGTTTAAAGGTTTGTTAAGCAGTACCTTATGGGCCCAGTGTGGCACACACAGTGGCCAAGTGAGGCTGAAAACCAAATTGTGTCAGAGGATGGGCTTCTTGGGGGCTGTTCCTCTCCTTCCTTCAGGACTACCAACACTGATTACACCAGGCCACTTCTGCAAGTGTTGGTAGGTTCTGCTGGCTGTTCCACGAGCAGAGGTTCTGGCAGTGCTTGATTCAGGTGTAAGTTTTGTAAACTCACACAGGGGACATGTAATAAACAGTTAGTGTTAGAACAATCTGAGCCTTAGCTGACAAAAGGTGGAGGTTTAAGAGATTGCTTTTGGACTCTTTCCTGATTCCACTCAAAGGCAATGGGATCCTGCTCTTAGCTGCAGTCAGCCAATAACTCAGTTGTGCAGCAGGAGTAAATCACCCTGAATTCAGCCCTGTTGGTGCCAATCAACACCAAGGACACAGTGAATGTTGGCCCAGTGACTGTCATAAAATGCAGCTGTGGACCATAAGCCCATTTGGGTATTTGGCTGGTAGATTCTGGCCACAATCAGCCCCTCTCTTGTCTAGGACACATGGTTATGTCTTTCTGATGCCAGAGTCCCTAAGCCAGGAGCTGCTTTGTAGTCAAGCATCAAGGCTCTGGAAGTATTTGAATGGTTTTATAAAAAAAGGAAGGAAAGAAAAATGGCATATGCAGGAAGAGAGGTGGATTCCCCATGCCTCAAGGTTGGGAAGACCTAAACAATAAAGTTGGGATAGATCAGCCTTTCCCAAATCTCCTTTTCATTGAACGCCATCAAACAATTAGAGGTGTTTCAAATCCTATGGATCTCCATTTTACTAAAAACAAGGCATGATTGGAATGGCTCTCTTGCTTCTGCTTTTTGAAGATGGTTTAAATGTGATTGGAACACTTTCTTCTTGCACCCTAGGGTTTTTGCACCAAAATGTGCTTCCTGTAACCAGCCAATCCTCCCAGCACAGGTAGGTGGTAACATGCACTGACTCCTGGGGAAAACAGCTGTTGGCATATGGGCACTTCCTAAAAACACACTAAAGGCTTCTCCTTCCTCTCAGAATCTCTGTGTTAGGTACTAAATTAAACACAGTTCAGCAGTAAAGTCACTCCCAAACATTCCCAGAGGCTGTAATAGCCATACTACTCCTACAGCATAGTACCTTTTATCTTTAGGGTGCTTTCCAGGTCTTCATCAATCTGTCAGAAACCTCACTTAATTGAAAACACTGACTGGGGATCCAAGAGCAGCTCAGGGAGTAAAGCCCTTGGAAAGGCACCTGATGGTTACTGACCCTGTGAGGAGGCCACTCAGTCTGCCACTGAGGTGGCAGTGGAATGGAAGTTCTTAAAGGGGTTGAAAAGGCAACAACAAAAATGGAACCAGGTGAAACCTGCCTGTGCCAATAACACTGTCAGCACAGGCTGCAAGCTCAGCCTGTGCTGACAGTGTTATTGGCACAGTTAGCCCAGAGTGGGGCTCCCTGGTGCCCTGGTGGGTGCAGGACCCTCTGAGCTGCCTTTGCTGAGGTCACTGACCAGCTCATTTGTAAGCAAGGGCCTCAGCATCTCCCTGCTTTTCCTCTGATCATGTTTACAGCACCAGAGCTTCCCTCCTGTGAGCTGCTGTGCCCCAGTGAAGCCTGATGCTAGAGCCTCTCACATGCCCACCTCCATCACTCCGCACATTACTCTCACTTGTCATTAGTATTTCTGTTAATTGGCCAAGTAACCAAACCCCAAAAAACCCTATAAAGGCTGAACCAGAACTGCTGTCCTGATAGCTTGTGAGGAGAAAACCTAAATGTCACTGAATTTGGGTCTTAAAAAAGAATTCTTTTTTCTTTTCAAGAGAGAAAGAAAAAGAATTAAAAGGCAGTCATAGTGCTGACTCACCTGGTGACTAGCAGGACATGCTCCATATTCTTTCCCTGGGAGATTTCCTGGGTTAGTTCAAGTCTGGCAGTGCAGGTGCTGACTTGCCCTCAGCTTCTCTCAGACACACTCCACATCATATCTGGTGCTCTGAGCACACCTGGAACTGGAAACAATGCAAGGCAACCAATTTAATGAGCTCTGTCTTCAGAGCGGATCAGGAGAAGAGCCTGTGAGGCTGCAGAAGGGTATGGGCTGCTCTGCAGGGCCTGGGGCTCAGCCAGGATTGCACAGCTCTGCTGAGGCTTAGCCTGTGCAGGTAATTACCTGCCAGGCTGGCATGTCAGGCCCTGTGGGGACACACGGTGACATGGGCATGTGCAAAAGAGCTGTGCAGCAGATGGGTTGAGAGGAACACAGGTCCTGGGAATCAGAGCAGTATGTATACAAGGAAAAGTTACCCAGTGAGCAGGGTAACTGCTCACCAGGTTTTTGACTGGTGATTTGTTCCGATCCCGGGCGCCCTTGGAAGATTACTTGATTTCAAGACTGACTTTTGTTCCTTGAGGATGAGGCTTTGGCCACACTTCCCCAATGACCTCTGCAGTTTAGATGTGCCAGACAGCCAGACTGCTGCTGCCCAGCTGAGGGGAGGTGCAGTGCCATGCCAGGCGGCCACAGAGCCCTGCTGCAGGGGCAGAGGGGATCCCCGGGACACGGCTCCGCAGGGCACCGAGCCGGGCATGGCCTGGGGACCGGGAAACGCTCCTGAGGCACCACGGTCACTCTCTCTGTGCTCCCCCAGGGCTCCGAGGAGACCATCCGAGTGGTGTCCATGGACAAGGACTACCACGTGGAGTGCTACCACTGCGAGGTGAGCGCCGGGCCGGCCACCGAGGTGCCAGGGCAGCCCTGGGGGGAGCTGCTCTGCCCTTGGGGGGGAACCTGCCCTGGGGGGGGGGGACCTGCTCTGCCCCGGGGAGGAACCTGCCCTGGAGGGGACCTGCTCTGCCCTGGGGGGGACCTGCTCTGCCCTGGGGGGGACCTGCTCTGCCCTGGGGGACCTGCTCTGCTTTGGTGGGACCTGCTCTGCCCTTGGGCACCTGCTCTGCCCTGGGGGACCCTGACTCACCCCATGGCTCTTGCCCCCCTGGGCAGGTAGGGCTCTGCCCCACAGCTCCTGAGGAAGACAAAAGGGTGAATGCTGCCTGGGCTGGAAGTGGTGCTGCCATTACCAGTACCAAATTAGTTTTGGAGGGTTTTTTCCCAATATATTAGCTTCAAAGCTGGGCTTGGTTTGTTGGGTTGAATTTTCTCAGTACTTCTGTGTGGGGAGTGAGCAAAGAGTAGGTGCCAGTTGTCTTTTTCCTCATCTCTAGGAACAGTCTGTAGGGCTCTGACCTGAGGAGACTTGAAGTTACATTGGCTGTGCAGGGAAGGATTCTCACTGGAAGGCCTTTCTAGGGGATCTGGTTTTTCCATGCTGAATGAATACTGATTCTTTACTAGGAAATTGACCAGGATACCGTTGACTTTCTGTCACTTTTTTGGGAGTAGTTTCTTATTGTGCAGAACATTTAAACATTTATTGCCACAGATTGTGGAATTAGTGCTCATGCTTCGGGGAGAAGACCTGAATTCATCCTTATCCTGCAGCCAGGAACATGAGAAGGGAAGGAAACTCACTAAGTTGGGATTAGCCAAAAACTTTGCTTTTGCTGTAGGTTTGGCACTCTGACACAGCACACAAATATCCACACAGATCTTACCTATTAGCACCAGGGGCAGAAATACAGCAGTGCTGCCTTCAGGCACTGTTGCATGAAGGTTTTACAAAGAATCTTCTGTCTGTGAGAGAAAATAACAAAATTCAGGGCATCTTGAAATGTTACATACTTAAATGTAAGGAAGGGCCTATCCACTCAGCTATGTCCTTTCAACAGACACCTGATACTCTGTCCATTTCTATTAATTTTTCAAGAGAAATTGGCACAGGAAATCACAGTATTCTGGAGAGCTGAACTTCCCTCCTCCTTCCCCAGCTATTGCTCTGTGCAGGCTTCACCTCAGATGACAGCTCCCTCCCCTGCTCTCAGGCTCTTGGCTTTATGCTGGAATGTCCCACTGGGGATTATTTTCTGTTCTGTTTCATTATTCATTTCCCTGTTCTCCTCCCCGTTTGAGGTAAATCGAGCTGCCTCCACATCTGCCCAGAAAGGCAGAGTGCATTTATGTACAGAACTCAGGAGTTTGCAGGGGTGGGTTACTGCCTGATGCTCTCACACCAGGCTCTCTGCACACTGCTGTCCCCAAATGCAGCTGGAGAAGGTTACTGCCTTTTTTGTGGCACTATTTTGAGGTACACAAATGCACAGGAAGACTTTAGCAAAGGCTGCCATGACTTAGGCAGCCACTTCTCATCTGCTGTTGGTGTCACCCTCAGCTGGTGGTCAGGCAGTGGTCAGGTTGGAAAGTTGGCAGCTTTTCTGTGTCAGCCCTTTCACGTGCAACCACTTGGCTTCCGTGGAGTTCAAGCCCTTCTGCAGATCACTGGAGCCCCATTCTGAAAGTGGGACCCACTGACAAGGCAGGCTTTCTCCTTGCAGAAGGGGAATTCAGTTTTGGAAAGGGAGGAAGATACAAACACCTGGCACATTTGTAGGGCATCTGAAATTGGTAAATTCTAATTTTTAATCTTGTATAAACTGCTATAAAATCATTATATAATAGGTAGCAACACACAGAAAATTACCTTGGCAGATACTTTAATTAAGACTTCTCTAAACTAACACTCCAGTTTTAAATCTTATGTTAAAACCCATTTTCAGTCTTATTTCAGTACTGTAAAATTTAGGGATTTAAACTTGAGCTGTGAAAGATGAAAAATTATACTCTGTATTCAGTTAAAAGCTTTGCATTTGTTTTCAGTACTAAAACCACCTGTATACCCAGTTTGTTCTGTTTGGCTTTTTATTTCTTTCTATTAAGTGCACAGGTAAATACTCAGAATCTCTGGTTTCTCAGAACTGATCACAGTAATCATTTCTAAGTGTTTAACATATTTGAAACATGAAATCTGAGTACCAAACTTCAATGATTTCCAAATGCCCTCAAAATTACAGTGGTGGCAGTTGGAGATCAGGGTGGTCTCTGTTGCAGTGTACATAAGTCAGCAGGCAGGAGCCCTGTTAGCTGCTTTTCTGTCTCTGTCTGTGCTCACGTGTCAGTCCCAGAGGTCCCAGCATTTCCACTAAAGATGGACCACTGGCCTGGAAGTCTTTAAGTTCTTTAAATTCCAAATTAGAGAAAGTGTAGACCTGCTCCAGAAGTAAGATCTGTCACCTCTCCCCCTTTTGCCCTCTCCTCTCATTCTCTGCTTATGCTCTCCCCCCCATCTGGCTCACTGCCTTGCTGCAGAATCAGCTCCCCCTCTGTCCAAGCCTCTTCCAGGTTGTATTTGTCAGGCTCAGCCCCTGGCCTGCTTTTAGGCTTCTGATTTGCATCACCATTTATGAGATGGAGAAGAGAGCAGAATGGGAAAGAAAGAGTGGTGAAGGAAAGGCTGGGCACTGCTACAGCCTGTCCTGTTGGATCTCAGTAATGTGAGCTGGTCAGGGTGCAGCTCCCACAAGCTGTGGGGCTGCTGGCCCTGGAGGCAGGGGGGAGCTCCTGGGGCCCTGCAGGGCAGGGCAGCAGGGCTGGGAGAGGCCTGCCTGAGTCACTCACTGATCTGGGATGTCTCTCTTCCTTCTAGGACTGTGGCTTGCAGCTCAATGATGAGGAAGGCCATCGTTGTTACCCCCTGGAGGGCCACTTGCTCTGCCACAGCTGTCACATCAGGCGCCTTAATATCAAGCTGCCATCACATCCACCTCCAAGCTACCCCATGCATGTCACAGAACTCTGAAAGACATTTCCATGATCAAAAAGCTGTTGGAAAGAAGACAAAAATCTAAAAATTCCTTGTGTGTTCCTTTAAAGATGAGGTTCCAGTAAGAACCATCTAAACCAGCTATTTATTTTTTGAATCAGAGGTGAGGGGTCCTTTTCTGATCTTGTACATATGCATTCTTTTATCTAGACATTTTCACTGAGACACCGTCTACTTGAACAAATAATTCACCACTAAACTGTAACTGTAAATGGCAGCATTTCTAAAAACAATGGTACAAAGGGCTGTTCTGCACTCCCTGCTCTCTCCCTTCCGTGGAGATTTCACCCAAGTAAGGAGTGTAGCATTACTTTCCAAAAGTTAGCACCTTATCATATTGCAGCAAGCATGATAAGATAAATGCTAGCATTTTAGCTAGTTTTGTTGGATTCTGGTCTTAGAGAATGCTTAGATACCAGCAGTAGGGAATAGGCAGCAAGCAGGTGTTTTAGCCAGGGCAGTTTTCAGTGAGGTTAAAGAAGGGTATTCTGTGAAGAAGTGTCAGGCCAGCTCTCCATCCTACAGGGTCCCACTGTCATCCAAAGATTAATTATTTGGCTTGTTCAAGAAATGTGGCAAGCCTCTGATGTAAAACCCACAGTACAGAGGATTGCATCCAAAAGATTGGCACATGCAGGGTCAGCAGTTGCAGCCCTCTGGAATTGCTGGCTGTGTAGCCAAGGCTTCAAAATGCGTTCCTATCAACTGGACCATTTGGCACTTACTGAAGAATTCATCTTTCAAACCTGTTTTTTGTTCAGTAGGGTTCTATGCAAAGGTACACTTGTCTTTATACTGCTTGTTTTATCCAAGGCTTCATTTGTTACCAACTGCTTCATGACTGTATGCTGAGACATTATTAAAGAGAGGCACAGTGGTTTGGTATTACCTTTTCAGCTTTGTGTTCTTTTCAAGATTACTTTTCAACTGATTATGGTGATTGTCTTCATTGGAAAGCAAAGTGCAGTATGGCAGGAATAGTAATTTAGAGAGTCAGACCATGAAACATCAGTGTTTACAACAAGTGTTAGCTGTACATAGAATGTGCACACTTTCATGTTTTGCATAAGCTTTTACAGTACCCTCAGACCTCTGGGGAGAAATATATGTCTTCCATATAGGAAGTTAGATGAATCTTTTTTTATGGTTTGTTTTCTACCGTGTGCTGATGTTTTACATGCAAATCACACATCTGTATGTCAAAAAAATCCCTTGCATTCTCATGAGAATTGACTCAGCCTTCCTGAAGCTGCAATTTACCATTGCTGTCTTTAACTGTATTCAAAGTTACAATAAAATTAAGTTCTTCAGCCCCAGAGGAAGTAGAAATACCAGACTGGATTCTTGGCATGTGTAAATTGGGGCATTTCCATGCCAGTTCTCAACACAGGAGAATCCACCCGCTCCGTTCGGAAACGATCCCGTGTTAAATCCAGCATGCAGGCTGATGGAATGACTTATTTGGCAACACCATTGCAGTTTAGTTTCTTATGCTCCATTGACTTTTTGAAAGCCATTTGTGGAGCTCTTGAAAAGCACAAAGAGCATCCAATGGCCACTAATTCCTAAGTGGAATAATTAACTCCCTTAACAGAACTTTTTGATAGTCTGGAATTTCCTTATGAGGAAACGTGGGGGGCAGGGGAACAGGAAAAATTCCTGAGAACTATTTTTTCTGTTAGTAAGGAACTATTTTTTCTGTTAGTAAGGAACAATAAGGATGCTTTCTGAACTTCTGCCAGACTTCCATTGGCCTAGATTAACCTGTCCTACTGAAGGCTCCTGGGCAAAGCAATTTTGTAGTTAACATAGATCAGTTTATAATTAGCATGTTTAATGTGAATGCCAGGATTTGAAGTAACTGCAGTGCAGTCAGTGCCCCATTTCTACACTGTGGCCCAAGAGGCCTGGCCTGCAAACGAGAGGCCAGGGGTGCACCTGCACTTCTGCATTTGCAGACACTCCCTCTGTGTCCATAGTCAGCAGCCCAGCCTCAGGAGGAAGTGGAATTACACATGCCAGACAAAGGGGGAAAAAATGTCTTAAACTGGATTGTATGACTAGATCAATTCCTTCAGGTTCCTACAAACGTGGAAGGTGCCAGAGCTTCAGGATAAGCTTTTAGCATCAGCTGCAATGGAATGCATTTTCCATTGCAGGAGGGTGCTTTGGACCACATTTAGCTTTGAGGCATTTTCACTTGCATGTCTTTACATGCAGTCTTTACCCAGATTAAGAAATCATTAAAATACATAGAGTAGGTTTGGGCCCGTTCGTGGGAACAAAGAACAGTTACTTGCTGAACTGGAAAAGTGCTTTGCTCTTCCAGTAGAGAAGCAAAACCTTCACACTGCCAGTGGACAGAGCGGGAGCTGGTGACTTACCCTGGCATTCAGCTCAGTCCTCTGCCAGCCCCTTCCTGAACACTTTGCCTCCATCAGGGGCATGTTTAAGTTTCCAACATACTTTCCAAGGGCCAGCACACTTTCAAACATGTACATACCAGACCATTTCTTAATGTTTTTTTTTTTCAAAACAATCATCCTGTAGAACAGAATAATATTTAATGTCATTTGACATGCTGATTTTTCAGTCTCTTGTAGTTCTGTACAGTTCTGATCTGTTAAGTGTCATCATGGTAAAAATTCTGAAAGGTAATATGTCAATATAGAATAAGCAATTTGTTTAAAACCAGAAAGCAGCAGCTGTTGTTCTAGTATTTTCTATAGACAGGTGCATTCCATTACTGTATTACGAAGTGCAGCTTTGCTTTTCCAGCATTTTCTATAAAAACTGGGGCTTGAGTGAGATTTGCCAGGTTTGGTTGGGTTTTTTTTCAAATCAAAGAGAAAAATAAAATCAAACCTAAAATAATGATGTGCTGTACTCTTTAGTGGTAGTGACAGTTTCTGCACATTTTACCTCCTGCCTGGGGAATAATGTAAACGAGAACTCTTGTTTTAATGATTTTCTTACAGAATAGTCTTACCTTAAACCAGTTCAACGCAGATGAAAACTTCCTAAGTTCATTTTACAGTGCAATTGTTCTTCAGAAGCCCTTACTGTACTTTCAGAATATTTCCATGAGGTTACATCAGTAACAACCTGCTCTCATTTGCATCAGGGCTGCCCTTCCCACTGGGAGGGGAATCTCCCCAGCCCCTGGCAGAAGCTGCTGGGCAGTGCAGGGCCCCTCCCACCAGAGGGGGTGTTCCAAAGAAAGGACCAAAATCATCCTTTGAAAGCAAAGGAATGCACTCAGAGAATCGAGCTTACAGAGGGGGTTTGTTTGGGTTTCTTTCCTTTTCCTTTTCCTTGTGTGCACGTGTGTGTATATATTTTGTAAGGCGGAGCTTCAAAAAGAAAACATGGTTAGAGGAACTCTTTAAGACCAGAAATTCCAGAGTAGTAAAGTAAACCAAAGCTCTAAAGGAAACAAAAGCTGCTTTCTTGTGTTTCAAGAAAAGTTTAAAAGTTTGTGATTCATCCTGTAACTAATGCCGTAACTAGAGTATATAATTTGACTTAAATTAAGTTTTCATTTGAGAAATATTTTCATTTTCTTTAAAAGAATATAGTTTTCTTCCAAGAACTTGGACCAACATTGATTTTTATTTTGTAGGAAATATATGAATTCCCAGTTTGTATATCATGTAACTAGTTTACATGCTGAAAATATACATTAGTTAACTATTTTTGTATATATATATATATCCTTGCGAAACCTTTCAATGTGCTTCTGTCTTTTAGTCTTTAGAATTACTTGTGGTTTTGTGTTTCAGTGTTGATTCCCTTGATTGTTGAAGAAAAAATTGGGAAATGTAGATTTATTTATCTAAAGAAGAAGCTACTTGCTATCATCTTAAGTTATTTAATATTAAAGTCAGAAGTTTCATTTAACCTTAGATGCTATAATCTGCTTTTTTCAATAAAGACATTTTGTAGTTATCTCTGGTTTTGTAGTCTGTTGCATGTAAGTATTTTATTTTTCTTTAATCTAGGTAGGCATTAAAACAATTTTCAGGAGCCCTTGTGTTGCCTACAGAAATGCCTAACTGATATTAATTGATTGCAGCTGCATTCATGAAAGATTTTTGTCCTCTAGTGCAAGTGTTACTAATTAAGGTCTAAAATGTGCCCACAGCTAACATTCTGCAGCTGCACTTAGAAAAGAATTTAGTCACTCTGGCACTTTTTAATTAAGCTTTAACCAGTCTGGCTATTTCACATGTCGGACAGGCAGTATTGAGGAACACTTCCTTTTCAAAACTCTCATTATTTTTTGGAGTGTTCCACAAGAGAAATATTTGCCTGGGCTATGAACTTAGCTTGAAGCACTTGGACCTTGGTTTGGGGAATTTTCTCCATATTCTTGCTAAGTCCCAGTAATGCAGAAACTGTGGCCAGAGCTCTGATAGGATCAAAGGGATGCATGTTTGTCTGTTTTGCTGTTCTGAAGCTTTTTGCCACGTTCCTGTCTCCAGTTTCATGGCGTAGATGGGAGCCTGGTCACGTTGACCTTCCTGAGCCCGTGGGCCTGCAGGGGCAGCTGTGTCTTTGGCAGGAGGTGCCCTGTGTCTTGTCTCCAGCTGGCCAGGGGAGAGGACAGCAGAGTTCCTTCCTTGTTTCCTCATGGTCAGTGTCCTTCCTCTCCATCAGGATGGGCAGTCTGCTCTCCTGCTCAGTGTTCTTCCCTGAAGTGAGGGGCAGACATCAAACACTCACAAGCTGCTCTTGGGGTGTGCAGCCACCCTCCCATCAGAGGGGCCTCTGCAGCTCTGCCACCCTGGCTTGGCAAAGCCCAAATGACTTCACAGCTGGAAAAAAAACTTCCTGGAGGTTTTCCCACAATGGCTATTTTGGCAAATTTTTCTTCTGCACAGTCAGAATGGAAAGAGTTACAGATGCCACAATTGTTTTAGGGACAGTCTGCACTTTCGTGCTTTGAAACAGATGTACCATACTTCTGCAGGGCCCTCACATACATGCTATTTTCTCACTCATTATTTTCAAAAATTCATGCAAAATAAGCAATCCATGCCCTCCTTGAAGAAAAAAAAAAAGGCACAAAGACTGACCAACTCAAAGCATTTTAGCAGGGCCTTACTACAGGGGTGACACAAATGTACTTAATAAAAACCTAGGACATCTTAATGCAGCAAGAATTTACACCAACTCATAATCAACTGACTGAAAAGAACAGAGTACTTAAAAACCTTAACTGTTCCATGTGGGCCACTGAGCAGAAAGCCCAGACTGGAGAAATGAACACTGATCATGGCAGGGTGGGTCTGAGTCAGGCCCGGGCTCCTGGGAGCACCACCAAAGGTGGGTCCCTGGCTCTGTGCTGGGTCCCTGGTGCTCTGTGCTGGGTCCCTGGCTCTCTGCTGGATTCCTGGTGCTCTCCTGGGTCCCTGGCTCTCTCCTGGATCCCTGGCACTCTGCTGGGTCCCTGGCACTCTCCTGGGTCCCTGGCACTCTCCTGGGTCCCGGGCTCTGTGCTGGGTCCCTGGTACTCTGCTGGGTCCCTGGTGCTCTGCTGGGTCCCTGGTCCTCTGTGCTGGGTCCTTGGCTCTCTGCTGGGTCCCTGGTGCTCTGTGCTGGGTCCCTGGTGCTCTGTGCTGGGTCCCTGGCTCTCTGCTGGGTCCCTGGCTCTGTGCTGCGTCCCTGGCTCTGTGCTGGGTCCCTGGCTCTGTGCTGGGTCCCTGGTGCTCTGTGCTGGGTCCCTGGCTCTGTGCTGGGTCCCTGGCACTCTGCTGGGTCCCTGGCTCTGTGCTGGGTCCCTGGCACTCTGCTGGGTCCCTGGTGCTCTGCTGGGTCCCTGGCACTCTGCTGGGTCCCTGGCATGGCAGTCAGCTCACAGCCCCAGTGTTCTGACACTCTTGAACCCCATGGCTGCTAAACCTGGCGTGCAGATGATTTGGGAGGGCTTGGCCAGCCCTGCCACCCCCAGGGCTGCAGCCCTCACCTTGCAGCTACTGCACAGAACCAGGATGCTGCCAGGTCATCCCAGGACTGAGCCAGAGACATTTCTTAGTTATGGAAACTGTTAGGAATATGTGAACTAGGCTGGTGAGGCTGTCTGCTGTCCCCACAGTTCATACTCAGAATAAATGAGGATGGACAAGAAGTCGTTTGATGCAACACCTCACCATCAACACACACTCACACACTCACTCACACACTCACACACAAACACACACACACACAAACACACACACACAAACACACACACACACTCACACACACACAAACACAGAGACACACTCACACAAACACACACACACACACAAACACACACACAAATACACACACACACACAAACACACACTCACACACACACACACACACAAAGCCAAATCTTTGTGTGTACACAAATACAGAATTGTTTAGGTTGGCAAAGACCTCTAAGGTCATTGACTCCAACCATTAACACAGCACAGCCAAGGCCACCACTGACCCATGTCCCCACATGCCACATCCTCACATCTTTTCTATCCACCCAGGGATTGTTGTGCCAATGCTTGACAACCTGTTCTGTGAAGACATTTTCCCTGTTATCCTACCTAACCTCATCTGGCACAACTTGAGGCCATTTCCTCTTGTCCTGTCCCTGTTTCCTGGGAGCAGAGCCCAACACTCCCTGGCTGTCCCCTCCTGGCAGGGAGTTGTGCAGAGCCACAAGGGCCCCCTGAGGCTCCTTTTCTCCATGCTGAGCCCCTTCCCAGCTCTCTCAGCCTTTCCTGAGGCTCCAGCCCCTTCCCCAGCTCTGCTCCCTTCCCCTCCAGGTCTTTCCTGTAACACAGCACTCAGGGTGTGGCCTCAGCAGCACCAAGTGCAGGGTGACAATCACTGCCCTGGTGCTGAAGCCCACCTGGGCACTCCTGGGCTCATGTTCAGCCGCTGTCACCATCACCCCCAGGGCCTTTCCCTCTGTGCAGATTTCCAGCCTCTCTGCCCCAGGCTGTTGCTGTGCAGGGGGTGGTTGTGACCCAAGGACAGGACCCAGCATTTTTCCTTGTTGACCCTCACGCCGATGGCCTCAGCCCAACCATCCAGCCTGTCCTGATCCCTCAGCACAGCCTTCTACTCCCACCCAACTTGATGTCATCATTGGATTTAGCTGAATTTGCTAAAACTGTGATCCCATTTGGTGCAATCAGCCTCATGCTTGGGGCAGCTTGCAGATAAGAAAATTTGAAGGAGGAACTACCAAGAGCTACCAGACGTGGAGAAAGAGACATCAGTCTTCACTGGCTGTCTAAGCTGGAAATGAAAATGTCACTCTCTAAATAGAGGGCATTGGTTTCTGGAATAAATTTCAGGTCACTCCTTGGCCACCACTACTGGGCTCATCAGCAGCTGATTTATATATTTTTAAAGCTATGGGGTTCACTATAACTTTTTTCCTGTTCAAAATTCATTTGAGATCCTATCATAGAGCTTGATAAAATTCCCACCATCTCTTTACACTTTGAGACAACAAACCCAAGTTCCCATGTTGTTTAAGAACAATCTCCTGTCTGCAGAACCTGCACTCCCCTGTGCTGTCACTCTCTGTCCCACTTGAAGACAACACACAACATTAGACAGCAGAAATCACTGTGCTCACACAAAGAGCACAGGAGAAGCACAAACTGAAAACTGTACAAAAAGTCAGAAACCATGAGGAGATCTGGTTTTCCAGAAGTGATAAAGTATCTATCCAGCAACACATTTAAGAACAAATTCTTAAAGGCTTGCATCACAGCTGAAAAAAGAAATCCTCCAACCCCCTCACTTGTGTGTACGTCTGGGAAGCCATTGCCTCGGAGAGCAAGCTCGGCTTTGGTTAGGCACAGCAATTCAGGCAATTAAGTGGGCTATCCAAAAACCCCATGTTCATTAAAACTTTGGCACATTTAAACTATTGCAGGAATGTTAAAGCCAACTGATCAGTTAATTACTGGCTGGTCTGGCGAGGCAAATGGAAGCCAGAGACACCCTCAGTGGCTGCACTGGGAAGGGAGCAGTGACACCACAGCTGCCTCACAGTGACAGCAGGCTGGCACTGCTGGCCCTGGCACTCTGCTGGGTCCTGCTGCCTGACTGTCCTCAGGGGCATTGGGACACAGCAAATCCCTGGATCAAGCTCTGTCTTTTACCATCAGGTTTGCAGCTGAAAACTTTGTGAGTCACATGCAACAAGCATATCAGAGGGAAATGAAGCAGGGATGAATTCTGCTCTGTGAGGGTTAGGTATTGGGGGGTCTGGTCTCACCTTGGTGTCTTGACCTGAAGTTTTCAAAGCTCACACAGGGTGCAGTGCCAAGGAGAGAATAACAAGAGTTACCTGCAGTACCTGCAAGCCACATGTTTAGTTGCACTTACCTGTATCAGTGGACATGGCTCCCAAAATTTTTTTTTTTTCACAGAGCTTCTTCAGTGAGGCAAAAAAACGAGGCTGGTGTCCTGCATCAGACATTGCTGCCTCCCAAAAGGATGGTGATGACACTCCACACACATGGCTCTGCCTGGGCTCACCTAGGAGCTCATCCTTTTTCTCACCTCCTCCTATGTCAGAAAAAGAATAAGGGAAAAAAGCATCACAGCTTTGTGCACCACTTACTGTCCATTCTTTACTGGGGCATTCCCCAGCAAGGGAGAGGAAGAAGCTGGCTGGGCACAAGGCTGAGGCTCTCAGCACAGTGTCACTGTCACACAGGAATCCTTTAGTAAAAATGGCAAGTCTTGGTCCAACAAACATTATGGTCACTTTAGACACATTCTACTGCTTCTAGTGATGTCAGATGTTGGGGAATAATTCATTTGCTACCTACATTCCTCACCCCTAAATGCTACAGCTGCAGTTTATTTGGCTTGTTGTTCTTTTACCACTCCAATGTACTGCAGTTAATGGCAAAAGTGACAGACATGCAACTGTATTTAGATCTGCCTTTACTTGGCTATTCTCTATTTAAAAGAAAATATTTGTAGCCTTTTTTAAATTACTAACTCTCCTTGCAATCAGCTGTTAGCTGCTCACCTACCCACAGCAAATTTTTGAATCTCTAGATAAAAACTTATATTTTAAAGCCAGAAAACCCTATTTTTAAAATTAGTAAATGTACTGCCAGTTAATATATAACTGGCCCATCATTTTCCAGAAGCCGCATCAGCATGGGGAAAAATTAACAAAAATATCTGTATGGAAGAGTCCATGAATGTCCCTGAAAAGGAGCAGAAGTCCTTAAAGAATGTGCACTTCAAACAATCAGAAAAGAAGGAAGGTGGAGCAAGACAAAGTTTTCTTGTAATGTTTCTTGGATAAGGCCTTGAGCAACCTGATGTAGTGGGACCTGTCCCTGCACATGGCACGGGGGCTGGGACTGGATGATCTTTAAGGTCTATCCCAACCCCTAACATTCTGTGATTCTCATTTTATTCTGCAGCAGACAGAAGAAAACCTGCTAAACCAATGGCTCTGGCAGCCACCAGACAATGCTTTGATAAAGCATGATGGATTTCCAGGGTATGATTTAGCTGTTGGTTTTTTTCCTGCATTAATCACAATATCTTCAGAGGTGAAATATTTTCCTTTGCTGATGAGCCAAAAGATAGTGTGAAGTTAGGCAGCTACTGCACTGCAATCAGTAGTTTCCATATCACCTTTCCCAAAACTTTTATGGCTTTATTGGCACTCAGGTCCAAGGATCTCCTGCAGCAGGAATTTGCTTGCAGGCTTAGCAGGCACAGTCAGGGAGGACAAAGGAGGAGGTACCACAGGCTGCTGTTTTCTTTGGGCTGGATCTTCAGCTGCAGCCTTGTGTGTGACCGTGCAGCCCCAGGGAGAGCAGCACTGTGGGGAGGCTGCTGCAGTGCTCAGCAGTGCTCCTGTGTGAAACAGGAGAGTTGGGGTGAGCCTGGCTGGGTGTCATGTGCCAGCTGCCCCGGGCTGTGAGGAGCAGCAGAGCTCTCTTGAGGTGGTGCACGAGCAGTCTCTGTGTGCTTTGTGCAAAATCTCTGCACTTTACATCACTGCATGTCGTCCCTTCTATCTGCTTGTGAAGAGGGCAGAGGTTTTGTTTGTCCTTACAGCACCTCCCACCTCAAAAGAACCCCAACCCCAAATATGTGAACTCATTGCAAATACTGTACTCAATATATACAACTGAAGAAGCCACATGTGGGGGTGTAAGTGAGCTGAAGGGCTGTTGTGTGCAAAGTTCTCCTTTTAGAGGGAAGCTGGTCACATCAGATTCACTGACAAAGGGTTAACAGAGCATTTTCCATGTTTCCCAGTATTACTCCTCAGGGGCAGATGACAACACCCCTTACATTTCCTCTCTCTGTGTGACAGTAGTTACTCCTCACTCCCTCTCCAGCTGAAGTGTACCAGATATCTTGTTTTCCAGGAGGAAATTCTCCCTGCGTGAGCTGCAGATCCACACCCAAGCACAGGCAGCAGAGGCAATGCCCACTGTGGCCGTGGTCGGGCACAGCCTGGGGCCAGGCCATGGCCAAAGACAAGGACCAGACTGTGGGGCTGCTCTGGGGGTTCTGGATGCTGCCCCACAGCCCCCCCAGCAAAGCACAGGTCTGCAAGCACAGCAAGATGAGCCCTCCTGGTGTTTGCTGTGCTTGGGTCTCAGGTGGAAGAAAAAAGCTGCAGCATGTAGAACTAAAGTAAAGGTGGGAGAGCCAGAGGTGACCCAGCCAGGGGCTGGACTGAGAGCAGCTAGTCATTGCTCAGCCCCCTGCATGGTGCCAACTTTGAAGGATGTGGGAACGTCACCAGAGGCTTTTCCAGCAGAAATACCCAAGTTATTTCAGAGCAGATCCCCTTGAGGAGCATCCTCTGTCCTCCCCAGTGCTTCCTGGTGTGCCCAGCAGAGCCAGCTGCCAAAGTGAGCACCAGAAAGGCAAGAACAGCACCTCGAGCTCCTCTGCTCCTGTGCCAAAGTGCCTGGGAGCTGAGGGCCAGCACAAGAGCTCAGGGAGCCCCGCATGCTGAGTGAGGAACCTGCAGAGCCCTGTGCTCCTGCCTAGGGATCAGCCATGGTTATCTGGGACACCCTGAGTGTCCCCATGCTGTGCCTGCTGCTGTGACCTGCAGTGACCTCCACTGAGCACATCCCCCAGGCAGCAAGGCAGGGGTTAACTGTGTAGCTAGCTCAATTTTTATTTTTTTTTCAATTTTTGATAGTAGAAGTTTCTGGAAGTCACTAAAAATAAGTTTGTTTGGGTTTTTAAGCCTGATTCAAACATATTTGTATCGTCTTTCAAGATGGCACCTCCCCCTTGCGCCTGCTTGACAACAGATTTGTCAGTCATTAAGAATGCTCTGTATGCACAGAAATATCTCGGGTTACTTTTCCCATAATCAAAAGAAAACAAATCCCAGAGCAGCCCTGGCAGCCACTTCCGGCCAGCACTGCTGCCCCCCCTGAGACACATCAGGCTCAGCTGCTGCCTTCAGAGGGCAAACAAGGGACTTGGCTTCCAGTGTAAAATCAGACACTGAAACAAACTGACTTCCCCCCACCCCAAAAAAAAAAAAAAAAAAAAAAACCCACCCCACAAACAAACAACCAAAAA
>JAYDZK010000028.1:1790488-1814921 GCA_034509185.1 Euphonia xanthogaster
GGTTTTTTGTTTTTGAAAAAAAAAAAAAAAAAAAAAAAAAAAAAAAAAAATCCAAATTTATTCAGCCACCTCTTTCAAACCCATCACATCACAATTCACAGATTCTGAATCATTACATTAATGAATGTTATCCACCCACCACACCTTAGAGTGTTTTGTGGGCTCTCTCTGCCTCATACAATGCTTCTGGGTTTTTACCTGTTTGTATATAAACTGTTTCTATGTAGCCTAACACCAGCCCATGTATCTATTTTCAGTTTTAAATTCATCTTTCTGAGTCCACCATTTTACTTTTGCAGCAGGTTGACCACTGCTGTGGTGCACTCCCCTTTTATGAACACAGTGAAGATGATCACCTCGAATTAACTTATTATTAAGGTTCACTTTACTAACACCGAATGTGCTTTATAGGTGAACATTAGCTCAGTGTAAGTAAAAGACCAAACTGGAATTAAAGATTGTGGAAATCTTCAGGTTGTAAGTTCAGACATTTCTAATTTAAACATGTTTACCTTAAACACACATTTACCTGTGCAGTTCACACACAAACCCAACAACCACAGAATCACAAAATCACTGAATACTTTGAATTGGAAGGGACCCACAGGGATCATGAAATCCAACTCTTAAGTGATTTGCCTGCATGAATCAAACCCACAACCTGTTTGTGAGCTTCACAAAACATGGAAATACAACAGGACATGGAGGTATAGACAGGATTAAGACCCAAACTTAAGCCTTTCATCTTCTCATTATCTCTATATACAGGAATCATTCAGAATAAGGAAATTTTATTTAATAGAAAATGCTTATTTACAATATAAATGAATTGCTACAATCAGTACCTACATACAACTTTACATATTCATACCTTCTTACACTTTTCAGTTTTAAGGAAGAGCTTGTGTACATTAAGTGTGTGCAAGATTTGGGTAAGTACAGAAATTACTTTTTTTATGTGTCACTTTGCAGATGAAGCCTGTTCTTCCCTACATTATTGGAAGATACCTCTGAAAGGCCAGACAGAGCCTGAATGTTGGCAAGAGCAATGTACTGGGTATAAACAAGACCCAGAACTAAGAAATAAATGTCTGACACAGAGTGGATTGATTTCAGTGTAAACCCATTTAATAATGGGTTTATTTTTATATTCATCTTCTCAAGTCAATGATATCAAAACAAATAGTAAGGGAAGAAAAATAGTTCTGAGTAGCATGTCACAATTATGTAAAATAGTGCCACCTTCTCAACAAGAGCTTGGTATGCAGACACAGCCCAGCACATTTAATGAAGCTTTGAGGTGCTAAGGGCAGACAAAATTGCTTGGTAAGCTTGGGAGGGCACCTACCACCACACAAAACCATCCTCACTGCATCATAACTGAAGAAGTCAGAAGTATGGGGTTGCAAGTAAGAAAACCTGCCAGAAGTTAAACCTTCAGATATCTCAATTAGAAAAGCTATTAATACAGAGACAGAAAAAATATCTTGGGGACTACTGCTCATGGGAGAAGGGGAACAGGGAGAACAAACAGGAATCTAGCAGAGTGCCCCTGCAGACACACTTGGCAGAAAAGGGAGTTGGCTCAGAAGCAGCAGGAGAGGACAGCACAGCCTTTCTCTATCTAAAAAGTCTTACATGCAAGGTAAGTACAGGATGCCTGAAATCATTCAACAAAGGAAGTAGACCACCTGGGTCTTCCCTCAGCCTTCAAAATAGCCTAGAAGACACAGCCAACATACTGGAAAGTCAGATGACACTCTGAAAGTAAGTTTATTTTTGAAAATTCAGACAAATTGACCTCAGGCTGGTGAATGTTTGAGAGCTAGTAGCACTTAGTGTCACAAAATTCTTTACTCTGTCCTTGTGAGAAAGGATTATGAAACAAGAAAAAAGACAGAAAATCTGGTTCTGCAGTTTTCTGCAAGAAGAATAAAAACTTTTGAAGGACCTTGGCTCAGACTACCAGATATTTGAAATATGCACCTCAGATTTTATTGTTCATAGTCCAAATACTATGAACTATACAGGAGAAGCTTAACTTAAAGCCCAGAATATATAGGTGGGCAAAACAGCAAAAAGGAAAAGAAACAGTATGAGAAAAAGAATGAAAGGAAAAAAATTCTCTTGGTCTTGTACTTTAGAGGAAAGCTATAAAATAAATTATACACAGAAGAATTTTCCCCTATCCTCTACAGAAATTAGACTTAGTCTGCCTTTAAGGTACTTCAGCAATGACAGTGTCTTGGCAAGCCTCATCCTGAGGAAATCTTTGGTCTTGGAACAAAGAAATAGTGAAGTAGATCCCTCTAACATGCAATGTCTTGGACACCAATGGGACCCTTTGCACAGACTCCAAATAAGTGATAGGTTTCATTCCTTTATATAATTTAAGAAGATAAAACTACTTCAAGTCAATTTTTGGGCAGGACTTTCTTTTCCTGCTGCAAAATGAGATCTGTGGTATCTCTCAGGTAACCACAGAAAAACACAGCTGGAAGGCAATAGGTTCCACCATTTCCCTCTCTGGTACAGCGCTTTACTATCCCACTGCTGTGAAGCTTCCTTTAGAGTTTAATCCTTCTTACTAGAATTTAAGCCTGTAACTTTTTATTTTACCTGCTACAGGTAAAGGGAAGCAATTATTCATTTCCCCTCTGAAGCAGCCTTTCATGTATTTGAACTTTCTGATGTGAGTCACTCTCTACTATTTTAAAAATGCACTAAAGAAACCTCTTTTGCTTAATCATATTTCATTATCTGCATTAACCTCCAGAGAACCTGAAGCTAAAGTCTATCTTTACTAAGCATCTGCTTGCACTAGATTTCTGTGCTAGTTCCCATTGTTGGCCTATTAAAAAACACTGGAGTTTAGCTGTAGTGTTAGGAGTAATTCAGAAGAATATGGACACCCGAATATTTCATTTTGTAAAGAAAAAAAAAAAACAGAAAAAAACCGCAATTATCCTAAAAATATTTGTATTCCATAACAGAACTTCAAGGCTAATGTCCCATTCGTTCATAGATTTTAAAATTTCAAACCCATGTTTACACATTTTTTCCCACCAGAAAAGATTCTTCAGCCTAATTTCACCTTCTGTTCTCATAATCATAAAGTAAATAAGAAACAGAATCCACTGGTGAGGAAATTTGTAGACATGACAGGAGTTTCTAGAGGACCTGACAGTTCTGCAGGCATCCATGGAACCTGTAAGTGCTCAGCACATGAGCTATACAACCTTCCAGATTTTGGATGTCATTGACTAGATACCTACGGTTTGGGGTTTTTTAATGACATGATGAAAAAAAGCTTTTCATTTTAGTTTGTAACGGTTACTTATGCTGTGCTGTGTGGATCACCTGGCTGTGGAACAGATAGAACTTGCTCACATGGCAGTATTTTTTTTTCTCCTCTAAAGAATAAAGAATGGGCTTAGTTAGTATTAAACACACCAACGGATCCTAATCATTCAGATCTTTGCTAGTTTAGGAAGAAAGACTGATCTAAAAAGCAGTATGTCGACACCAAACTCTTATTAAGAACAAAGAAAATGGATGTATTATCATTAAAGATTAAACAAGAATATTATTAAGATAATCAGAGTTTCAGAGAGATTACTGATTTCTAAGAGAGAAGAAAGCCTAGCAACAAATTATTAACAATCCTGAATGACAGTACATAGTATAAGCTACAATACAATTATGTTCTATGAACCTGAAAGCTTAGTAAATCAGTCTAGTAAAGCAGAAATAAAAACAATTTCATAAATATCTTCAGTAGTGCAGCTGCATGTAATTATTATTCATGTATTCCTATTCCTGTTTTAGATTTTATCTGCAAACAGAATTCCTATCTTTACTGAGTAAAACTGATATTTCATAATTTCAAAATATTTTGACTTCTGTTTTTTAATACACTTCCACCAAAGACACTATAAGTGAAATGATTTTAAGTGTCTGAGTAATTCAGGAAATTCGTATTTTCAAAAAGCATACATTCATAATTCCAACTTACAGAGATCAACCCAGGATTTAGTACTTGAAGAGCTGATGCAATTTTTAACGGGATTGAATGCTTTAACATAGTAAGGACAAAAAGCTAGCTCTAGAATTAGTATCCATATGATCAAATTATTTCTTTATCTAGGTCAAATAATCATGGCTAATGGTGTGGCTTAATTACAGACCTACCTATCGCAGCTAATACAGACTTTTCAGTGACAACTTGATAGACAGATAGTCAGGTTTGCACAGAGCATTATAGGAAATCTTCTGATGTCTTTCCTTCCTCTTGCCTCCAATGCCACCAGTTCCTCATCAGCGATGTTTTTTCTTCTTAACAGAATACACTGATGTGAATGGGTATATATGTATATATATACCCATTATATATATATATTCACTGATGTGAATGGGTATATATATGGTGTATGACACACAGCTAGTAAGAAAAATACTTCCAAGAAAAAGCACACACAGTCCAGGAGAATCTACCTAGTCTATCAGTAATGTCTACAGAATGAAAATAAGAATTATGATAGATAAAACAGGAGTTTAATGGTCATGATTGGTTCAGTACCCATGGCTTTGAGATAATTAATCCTTAACAATTAAAAAATCAGCTTGCATGTTCAGAGTAAACTGAAGCTCACAAACAAATCCATTTCTTGTAAATTGTATAGTAGTGTGGAAAAGATCTTAAAATGAAGGAAGCATCTTCAGATCAAGAAATTATCTTTCTCACATGCCAGAAAGAAAAGGTCAAAACACCAAATTGCAAAATTTTTTTCTACACTGTCCTAAACTAGAAACCTATTTTTTTGTGAATTATTGTGACAACCCCCCCAAGAAACAATTTACTTGTTACACTGGAACATTCTTTGACACATTAATTATAGTAATCTCTACTGGGGATTTCAAAAATTGTAGCAGGGACATAATAATTCTGTGGGACATAACAAGTCTGTGGGATGTCTAGGTTGCAGCCTGCACTACAGTAAATACTTAGATACAGTTCTAGAAGTAGCAGAATAGACCTCAAAGTGGGTCACAGAAGAGAATAAATTTGGCTTCACTGGTTTCAGTTCTGCTGCAGCTAGTCAGTTCAAAATTAATTGAGGCATCTCCACTGTTCTATTATGTGTCTGACTATTGATTTTTCTGCATTCTAACTACAAAATAGATTTGAAACTGAACAATCTTACTATATTAGTCTCCAACAGTACAAAACTAGATTTACTAGCACATTATACAGCATGTCAGCAGAGAGGTGAAAATCTGGAATTTCTCCACTCATATGTATGGTGACAGAGATAATTTTAAAAGGGTACTCCTCAATGAGAGGCAGCTCAAGAATGAAGACTGCAGTCAAAAGCCAGAAGCTCTGAACAGTAAGTGACTTTGATTCAAACTCAGAGTCCAAGGAGTGACAAAAGTAAAAAGGCAAAATGTATTCAAAACTGTGTGCTTAATTCCTCCCATTTGTAATTTTAGTTGAAATACTCTAAATAATTTCCTTTACTGCCACATTTACACATGGGAAAATCAGTGTAGCCTGAGAACAGCAGAAGTAGGAGGTGTTAAAGAGCTGTCGGGAGCACCAGGCCAGAGCCATTTACAGATCCCAGGCAGATGGGAATCTACCAGTAAGCAGCAGATGTGGGGTCTACATAAGGCACAGTCCTTCAGAAACTGAAATATGCCTGGAACAGAGATTAGACACTACCCAGCTCCAAAGGCAGAAGCTACATTGTTTTATTTACTACTTCTACTGTCTGTGTGGAGAGTGGGCTAGTGGTGTAGCAACTCTGACACAAATCCCTGGCTTGGAAAGAAACTCTTGATCATTTCCTTAAACACATTCATAACTGACTTCAGAATGTGGACCCTATTCATTAGTTGCTCAGGGAAATTTTCTTCAGTCACTAATAGAAAACTCTGGCATAGTCTGGCAGAGACCCAGACCTGTGGAAATACTTCTGCAAACAAAACTTCTAGTAGATGTAAATACTCAATCATACAGCTCATGTTAAAGGACTCTGTCTCTGCATCTTAATAGAATTTCTATAGCTACTAGAAAAGTATTTAGTGGTCTCCAGGAATAAGAATGCTGTATTGAATATTCTGGGTGAATTTGTCCTAAGTGGTCAAAAAAACCCCAAACAAACAAACAAAAGAAACAAACAAAAAAACAAAAACAAACTTCTAAGGCCATGAGGATGAATAAGGGACTGGAGCATCACTCCTATGAAGAAAAACTGAGAGAACTGTGACTTTTCAGCTTAGAGAGGAAAAGGCTCCAGGGGTATCTTATCTATGTACAAAAATATCTGAAAGGAGGGAGCAGAGAAGATGGAGTCAGGCCCTTTTCCACAGTGCCCAGTAACATAACCAGAGGTTATGGGTACAAACCGAAACACACGAAATTCCCTCTCCAGTCTAAGGAAACATTTTTTTACTGTGCACTGGCAAAAGGTTGCCCACAGACGCTGTGGTGCTTCCGTTCTTGGAGATACTCAAAAGCCATTTGGATATGGTCTTGGGAAGGGAGTTGGACAGAGCTCTCTTTCTACAATATCTATTCAGAAACACCTTTGGTTAATGAATTTCAAGCTAACAAAGAACATAGGTGCAACATTGCAACTTTCTGCCTGATAGCTAAGCAATTGTATACACTTAGAAAGAATTGTTGTCTATTCTTTTGATAACCATAATATTGTGGGGAATGGAGATTGCCCACAAGATTCTGTAACCTTCAGTTCCTTTAAGACTCAAATATTTTACTTTTTTGCCTCTGTCTGTCCCTCTTTGTGTACTTTCTGAGAAGTTATTCACGCATTCCTATTTGGAACACTCTTGATCTTTTCTGGGTTTCGATTTTTCTTTTTCTTTTATGGTTCCCTGTGTCTCATTATATGTAGTAATGGAGTTCATTAATATGCCTGGATCCCAGAAAACCACTGACTAGATCAAGGTGAAAAGCATATAACAAAAACAATGATGAGCCTGTAGTCAGGGCAGTTCTGATTCAGGTTGAACCAAAGGCCTATGAGGTGTTCCTTGGAAAATCATTAAGAGGAACGTTGGGAAGCATCACTCATTTTTGCTAACAAAAAGTGAGTGGTGCCTCCCAACATTCCTCTTCACAACATTGCAAGTATTTAGACAAGGCTTTGAACATATAAATCAATATATAAATGCAGCTGTTGTTTGGTGGTATATCAAAAAAAAAAAAAAGGCAAGGGTTCTCAGTAAGTCTTTCACCACTTTCCAGAAGATCACCCCACCTTGTCATTGCCTTGGTATTAATCTTTGACCTCTACAGCTTTGCTCACTTGCAAACTGATTATTTTCATCTAATCCAAATATATATTGATGGCAGAACTTTGACTATGCTAAGCATCACAATATTTTAGGGCAGAGTTGTCTATTCTTATAAAAAAGACAAGTAGGGAACTGAACAACAACTAGGGAAACAGAATTTGCTGCTTAGATCCTACAGCTTAGTACTTGCTTGAACTTTTGTTTCTTCTGGTTTAGATTTCTCAAGAGAAAGCCTATCTCTCCTCGGACACATATTCTAAACAATCAAAGCAATGCATTTCATCATGAATTCATGAAGACTGCCTCCTGAATTCATAGCTGGAAATGACCACACATTTTTTTAGGCTCTGAGATTATCATTGCAGGGAACCATGTACTTCAAAAGGGAGGTGTGCACATCACTAAAACTTAAAAAAAAAATATGGTTTTTCCTCATAGGCTATAAAATCATTAGCAACAGCAGCAGCAGCACCAGAAACAGCAGCTGTACACTTCTGTAAGAATGAAGTAAGAAATCTTGGTTATTTGATATGCCTGTCTTATATAGTACTAATTTAAATTAAATACTGTGATATAAACCAAAACAAAAACAAAGCCAGCAGTGTATTGACCAAAAATAAAGTAATGATCACTTTCCTTTTTATATATCCCAATAGGTTGCTTCAAATAATTTTACAGAAGTACCAAAACTTTGTTCTAAAACATTTATTTAGGAAACCAACAGATGGTGGTGTGTTACTTTAAAAAGGCTTGTGGGAAGGTAGACCATTGTAAAAAACAAAAAGGTCAGTCTACAAAGTTCCTTTGGGGAAATGATTAGTTGAACCATTTTTGGCTCTTGGTATTTGAATCCATTAGATAAATAGCTTTACTATTATAATTTATGCAGTTTCAATTTACAACAGTGAAATAGATGAAATGTAATGTAAACATTGCATAAAAGATGTGACCTGAACAAACTTTTTTTATCCATCTTACCTTTATTTAATTCTCTTCATTATAAGAGGTTTTTCTGACTTTATAAACATAAGAAACATATTCTGAACCACTGAAACATCACTATCTATCTACATAAATGTTTACTGAATAGATATCACTAATATGAATGTTCCTATATTATGGGTTAAACTAAAATTGCATTAAATCAAAAGAACAGAAATGTAACAGCACAATGCATGTTTTTGTTGATTTATACTTCATAGGTTTTTTTACTACACCTTTACAAATAAGATTGCATGTAAATTCATACTTTACTACACATAAGCAGTGTTTAAAGTTTGTCTGTAGAAAAGCAACTAGCTATGCCAAAGTCAAGAATAAAGCTGCCTTCAGTGGTTACAGGAGGTATTTAACTGAGTCAGTTAGTTCCTGTATTTGGATGAATATCACTTTTATTTCTTTCTATGTATTTTAAAGCAATTAATGATGTCATGACTATTAGCAACATAAAGTTTACCACAGTATGTTTGTTTACCACAGTCAAAAGATTTTTTAAATGTAAGTATATAAATATATGCTATATCCACTTGTAAGTTGAACATATTATTTTTTTTTCATCTGCTTTTCAAAGTCAGATATATAAGATGCAAAATTTCAGATCCTGTTCTTCCTTGCTGGACGTCATTGCATATTTTAGAAATACTTCCTTTTTTTGACTGGTCTAAGATTTGTGATATTTACAGTACTGTTATACCTTTTGAAAAATCTGATTTATATTTTCCTGCAGAAATCTGCAGATAGAAGATGAATGTGGATTTTGTACATACATAAAATTGATGTATGATAGCAGTTTGTCATTTCCCAGGGAGAGATAAGAAGACAATGTAATGAACAAAAATGGTTATTCTGTCTTTCCCAAATTACATTTTTTGGTCCACATGGCAGAATGAAAACAAAACAAAAATAAATACTACAACAGAACATTTAAAAGAAAAACCTCATAACATCTGCAAGGAGGGCAGGGAGCTAATAAAAAAAGGAAGTAAATTTCCTGCATTGTTTGATTTCTTCATGAGGAAGATAGACAACATTCCAGTTCAGTCACTGTTTTGCAATGAACACAGTCAGTTCAGCTACAACATGAGTGTATCTGATCAGAGGTCTCAACGCTGAAAAGGAAAAGGCAGTACAGAAAATAGCTTGTCCTCTATCCCATACTCTTCTGGTTTCTGACTGATACCCCAGTTTTGAAAATGCTGGTCCCATAGAGGAGTTTCCATGGGATATTGATCTATAATTAATGTTTCCCACTTTCATTTCCAACACTTCTTCAGAAAACGCCTGTGGGAGATGCCTCTGCCACAGGGAGGGCAGGGATCAATCAGAACCTAGTGCTGCCCTTTATACATGCTTGCTCCTAATGATCCTCTGTGATAGTTTATGCAAATTACATCTGTCTATGTTTTCCTCTGCTATGTGTGGTTCAAATGAAGCCACATAGTGCCCTGCAGCTAAAAAGGTAACAACAACACTGGGTAAACATTTTTACCTTTTTTTTACTCATCTGCAGCAATGATCACGTATCTTTCATTGATCCTGTTTTAGCATGGATCACAATAGATGAATACAGCTGCTTTTCTGTACAGAGTTCAAATCTTATGCAGCAAGAAAAGGTGAATTCAGTACTGGAATTTATAGTTTTTGACTACTGCCAATGATATTAAAGTGGAGGAAAAAAGACAGAAGGTATAGAGAAAACTATCTCACTTGCTATAATAAAGACACCTAAATTCCAAGGTAAAATACTTATTTTCCTTGAAACAAAGTCTGTGTAAATTAGTGGCAGAATATGACCAACTCAGGCATGCTCTATTAGCCTCCTATTTTCATAAAGACAAAGAGATCCTTATACATCATTTTATGTCTATTTTGCTTGCAATACACTAACTCACCAGCTGTTTGTATGCCTCCTGCAAGTAGCAGAAAAACTGAATATATTTCAGTACATCTGCAACTCTCCTTTTTATGTCATCCTCTAAATTCTATTTTTGTTAAAGGGCAGAATTACAAAAATAGAAGGGGGGAAGGGGAAGTGGTAGATTGATTCATGTGAGGGATGTGACAAGGTGATTCCTGCAGGCAGAAAGGGACGTAGAGTAATTGCTTCAAAGCAAGCCACAGGATTATCTTTCATTAGCCCCCCCTATGGGCTATGGTCATGTGTCTTGCAATTTTAAAACGTAGTAGAACAATTTCAGCTTTGCTTAATTAGGACCTGATGCTGTGAATCCTTGAGTGCACTTAGTAGCCATAGGTTCAGATGGATGCTTAGAGCACTCAGTACCCAGCTCAACTTAATCGAGTATCACTACCAACCAACAAGATTAGGATTTATCCATACTTACATATACATATATATATAAATAACTTGCTTAAAGAAAATAATTTCCTTACACTCATCACTGGTAATATTTGCAAAGTTCAGATATTTTAGAAGTTGGGGGTTTTTTTATAAATACATTGGTTTTCTAGCTCAAACATGCAGATAGAATCATAATGGCAGAAAAGGCTAGGGAAAACTATATGGTATGCTTTTCTGTTTTCTTCTTCCAAAGGCATGGTCTTCTATGAAATTAAGCAACCTAGTACATTTTGAAAATTATATTTGCAATTAATAATTATCACAGGTCCTGTATTCTTATAGCAATGCCATTAGTATCTTAATCCTGCAAATATAATATTAAGCATCCCAAGGAGCAATTTATTTGATATTAATTTGATTTTAGTTTAACCTAAGTTTTTTAGACTTGGTCTACCACAAACTAGAGGCAAAATTAAACCTTGTTTAACTCATTCAGGAATTAAATCCAAATTTCCAAAAGTACATATACTTTTTTTAGAGGTTCACAGTGAAAATGAGAAGAGATTTTAAGTTTTATAGACAACGGTGTTGTTCTAGGCTACAATATTAAGATAAATTCTATTCCCATCCTCAAGAGCTGCTGAAACCAGGAGGGGCATTGTTTCTGTCTTATCTCCTGTTAACGGGCCCATCAATGCCTTTCCCCACGACTCAGAGAGAGCTCCCTCCAGGAGCCATTTCTGTTTAATGGACCCATGCATGACTCCCAGAATTATAGGAGCCCAATGGGAGATGCTCTGCCCAGGGGGGAGGAGCTAAGCATCCCCACCTGGATATAATCTGGGATTTGGGACAGAACAGTCAGTTTTTCCACTGGATTCCCAGGGGAATGGCTGTCTTTTCCGTTAGATCTTCAGAGGAAGACTACACCCTTTCTACAGGATCACTGCTCCAACAGAACCACATCTGCCACTCCAGGACGACTGCAGCCACCAATCCAACTGGACTGCTAAAAACACCCTGACCAACAGGGTGTCAAGTTGTATTCTACTGACTTTGTCAGTAGTTTTTCTTTTGTATTATTGCATGTATTTTGGTTTTCTTTTCCTAATAAATTGTATTTCTGACTTGGAGTCTTTCACTGGTTTTGCTTTCAAACCAGAACAGGTGTTTACAACAGTTTGTCTGTGTATGTTTATATACGATTCAGAGAAAAATTAAACTTTTTTTTCAGTTTTGGTCTTGGAAACATGAAAAATATTTTAATGTAGTAATTTAGTTAACAATTTTTAATGAACTATCTCAGTATTGTATTTCTCAACTCCTTCTGGAAGGAAAAATACCTAGGAAAAGGACCAGTGGAAATTTTGTTGCACTGAAAACCAAAAAAAAAAAAAAAAAAAAAACCCACCCAACAAACAAACAAACAAAAACAACCCCAAAAAATAGAATACCAACCAATAAAAAATCCCCTGGAACAAAACCCCGAGCTCTAGCCCAGCTACTTCTCCACTAAGGATATTCCAAGGCATTAGTTGGATGTGTGTGAGTGCTTGGGCTGGACAAGGCAGCACAGAGGCTCTGTCCTGCCCTGCTCTGCTCCCGGGGCTGGCTGGTGCTCCCTGGCAGGAGCTGGCAGCTCCCAGCACCCTGTGAGCAGTGCTGGCCCAGCTCAGCTTCCAGGGTGCCCCCTGCCGCTGCCTGCTCCCAAAAGGCCCTTCCTCATTACAGAGGATTGGCTTTTAGAAGGAACTGCGAAGCTTTTTACCTCATTATCCTCCTTTAAATCCCTCCCTAATACCTTCATCTGCTGTTATGGTTTAGTGAATTTTGCCAGTTCGAGATGGTAGCATGCTATGGTTACAACCTGTATCTCTTTATCCCACTTAAATTTGGACAGTAAATTTGAGAGAAAAACCCCCTGTTTTTAATTACAAGAAAGACAGTCTTGCAACTCTACAAGTTTAAAAGTAAACACGAGTAAATCTTTCAGTATTGCCAAAATCTTGGCCTAATGTAATAGCAGTTCTACTATATGAAGAATTTTTATATCTAGTACTGAAAGCTGCCCTGATTAAAAATGGAAAATATAAAATGAAAAAAAAAAATCTATCACAGCCATCCTTAGCAGTACCACTCCTGCAGTGGGTTTACATTGCTAGGTATGAATTAAAGAGATTCCATAGGCAGTTTGCAATAATTTACTCAATTAGCCTTTTGCTTTCCCTGTCCATTTTATGTAACATTGGTGAGAAAATTACTGGCTGCTATCTGGAATTGTTGAGGAAAGCTTCTGGAATGCTTTGCATTCTTGTGATGGGGACCTTAGCAGAGCCCACTGCCGGCACTCCTGGGTCTGCAAGGTCAGATGAGTCACTGCAGCGTCTCCTTTTCACGTCTGATCAACTGTGCAAAATCCTGGGGACAAATACTCCTGCACATTACTCTTATGTCCTGGGGATCTTCATTCAAAACCATTCAGAGAAAACAAGCATGAAACAAGGCTGCAAAGTGACATCATTTAAGAATTTCAGCAGAGTTACAAAAAACATCTGGGGGCCTAAACCAGCCTTTTGCTACCCACATACAGTACCCAGCACAATGGAGACCTAATGTATTATTGTGCCCCTAGACTTAGGGGCTTAATAAATAATTTCAGCAGACCTGCTAATTCATTAGATGTCTCACCTTATGCATTTGCAGCAGCTTGGAACATCCCAAGATCTTTAATCCTCATCTAGGCCACTTTCCTTAAAAATACATATCACACTGGATGTGCCACCACGGAAATGCAAAATAAATGTTCTGTATCATCACATTTTTTGGCATGGAGTTGCACAAATTTCACCCCAGAGAGCTCTGGAAAAGAAGAAAATTACAGTAGCTTCAATCACAATAAAATATTCAGAAGGTGAAGCTCAAACACATAAAGGATTCCAGTTGTGAAAGGTTTTTCACTGCTGTTCACTGCCAAGAAATAACCAGAGGCACCACTGAGCACTGTCAAACCCTTGCTGCATCAGCCTTTATGTATGTAGGATTCCACAAATCACTACACTGGGATTTCATATTCATGTTTAAGCCAAAACCTAGTTCTTGTTCTTTGCTAATGAGAGGGGAAGGGCATGGGCAGGGTAATGTACAAACACCAGAGCATGGCAAAGAGCAAGGGGAGAAGACAGTGCCAAAGGAAAACACCTGCCTGTCTTTAATTTGGAGACAAGTTTCTTCTCAGGGCTGGGTTTCATGAAAAACAGCAGCTGAGCACAGCTCCTGTTGGCCTTGGCAAAGCCACTCAGCCTGGGGACACAGCCAGGTCTTGGGACAACTTAATCCTCTCAAAGCTCTTGGTCCACGAGCAAAGCTTGGTGCAACTCCCCACCCCTCAGGACACTTGAGGATCAGCAGCAGTCAGGGACAGACCCCTGCCCTGTGTCCCCTGGCAGAGTGGACAGCCCTCTCCTGACCATCCTCATGTCCCATGGGGAGCACTGTGTGCCCTCCAAGCAGCAGGAGGGTTTGGAGAGGTCTGGAGCAGACATTGCACGGGCAGGCTCTCCCTCCAGTGCTCGTGTCCAGGCCTCTAAGCCAAAAGCAGCAGTGCCACACAGCTGCAGCAGTCACAGCCCTGTCACCAGCACCACTGCTGTGCTAGGCTCCATGCCCACCCCAGCTCCACACAGGTAAGAGTGTCTGCAGCCAGTGACAAGCTTATGCAATTAAAATCCCTTCACTCCTTGATTTCTTAACTTTCAAAAAGATGGTACTGAGGTGGAGGTGTGGAAACACAGAAGCCTTTCCATTTCAGAATGGCCCACTTCCCAACTTTTATAGTTCTTGTGTACAGGACACTGCAGAATGCCATACAGCCACCTAGTGCTGGAAAAAAATCACTTCCCCACATCTGGGCCTGTCCTCTGCAGTCCCACAAGTGCAGTGGAGACCAAGGAGGACCAAAAGCCAAGTCTCTGCAAAAGTCATGAGGCACTTCCAGTTATGGACAGCAGCAAGTCTGAGAACAAAACTGATGAGCTGCACACAGGAAACAGCTTTTATCCCAATAAAGACAGGGAAAGACATCCCACAGATGACACGACTGTGGCTTCTCTAATCTGTGGCACATCTCCTCAGTACTGTGGGTTAGGCTGAGTTGCAAGCAGATCTGCTTATTTTCAAGGGTGCCCAAGCTGCCCACCCCACTGCTGGCCCTCCCAACTCTGTCTCACCAAACATGTTGCTCTCTTCCTATCAGGGAACTATCAAGACTTTCTTCAGACAAAGCCATCTAATTTCCCAGCAATTCCTTGCCATGATAGGACTGAGACTCCCTGTCCTGATATCTCATCATGGCTATAAAATGAAAGCACAGCATGCTCCTTCCAAGTCACTTGCTCTCATGTTCACCTGCTCGGGTGGGGTGGCACAGGCAGTCGTGCAGCTGTGCAGTGGAACAGATCAGGGGGCTAATCTGGGTTTAAAACTCTTCCAGCAAAAAGAAGAAGAAAGGGAAAAGGGTTTGCATTCAGCCAGATCCATTACCTGAGTCCTGTTCCCTGCATGGGGAAAAGGATGCTCGTGCCAGCAGGAGACTGGGGCAGCACTGGCCACTGATGCATTCAGCAAGGTGCAGCCCCAGTCATCATGTCTGCCCCACCACGGCCAGGAGCAGCCAGGAGAAGTCTGGAATGTGCCCTGCAATGCCTCCACCAGGGCACAACCCTGATCAAAATCAGGCTGGTTAGTTAAACCTTTCTTGAAGCCTGTGTTTTTCCATAGCTTCTGGAGTAGTTGCCTGGAAGATGGTAGAGCTGACCCCGCTCTGGATGCATGCCATTTGAATATTCAACTTTACTGGGGAGTTTTCCCTTAGAATTTGAAAATATTCTGCCACACAGCCAGCTAACTGGGTCTTAGAGGGATATGGTTTCTTGTTCTCTTGCTTATAAGGGAAACTTGAAATAAATTAAAATTATACTGGCCTCATACTAAAGGTCAGCATTGTGGGGAAAGATGACTTGCTCGGAATTCAGTCAGGAAGTTTAACACAAATAATCCAGCCTGAAGTTCTGTGAGAACAAGTCCCAGCCAACAACAACAACAAAAAAAAAAAATTTAAAAAAAAAAAAAAAGAGTGCTGATAGAACTAATTTAAGTATTAAATCTCTGTTTCCAAGCATTTTTTCCACTGATAAGCCCAGAGGCTTTTAAAGCTGCCATGTGAAAAATTATTTAGCTAGGTGTGAAAGAGATATATTGGTACCTTCCCAGATAAACACAGGCTTTTATCAGGAGATTTGCACAGGAATGAGCAGGAACAAGCCGGAGAAGGAACAAAGTGTTTTGTTGTGCTTTACTGTGGAGATAGATTGCACTGTACAGAGTGTCACAAATGCTTGTGGTAAAGCTTTAGGCTGCCTCAAACTATTTTAACAAAATGTTCCTGCCATGAAAAAGGGAGAAGCGCTAAAAAAAACCAACAGTTACTTGCAAATAACTATTTTCTTGTGAGTAAAGAAATGCCTTGCATTGGTACAGATGCCTTCTGTATCTGTAAAGCAACATTAGTCTCTATAAGGCTACATCCTAAATTATATTTGGAACTGTTCAGGACTTACCTTAAAGTCTTTCTGGGCTTTCTCTATTCTAATCCCACTAGAAACAGGTGTTTAGAAACAGGTATTAGAATTAGTAAAAAGTAGTAGTTGCTCTACCTTTAAGTCACTACCAGCCATGAAATGGTGCCTTCAAAAAGAATTAGAAAGCATTTATGTTTTAGGGAATACATTTGTGTTTGTATCTATGTAAATACCTGTGTCCCTGTGGTTTTTTAATAAAGTCCATAGGGATGCAGTGGGTTAGGAGATCCCTCCCAAAACTGAGCAAAAGAGAAGAAGATGAGTAGTTGGTTCCTCGCAGATCTGTACCTCTCTGGTCAGTCTGACTGAAGCCAAAGGGGCTATAAAGCATCTGCATCCAAAAATCTACACCCAGGCTCCACCAGTCTGGTTTTGTTTTTCTGGCTGGCCAAAAGCTGTTACCAAGAAATGAGCCTTTTGATCCCCTCTGCCATTTCAGAGCACTCAGTTCCACCAGTGAGTGGCTGCTCACATCAAACTGGTTGTACTGGGACTGGAGGAATATTAAAACCAAATGAGCTGCAATCTTCCTGTGACAGTCACATCACCCAGCGAGCGTCAGGAGTGAAACTGTCCTGCAGACAGAAAGGACAGGAACAAACCAAGGAGTCCCTCTTGTTCTGAAAAGAACTTCCATTCATTTCCAGAGCTGCTGAGCTGCAACAATGATCTGTTCATTTTGAAAATACACTAGGAAGCTTTAAATTCACTTTCTATACTTGAATCTAACAGGAGAACAGACAATCTATCAAATCCTAATAATAAAATAACGTTCATGTTTTATAGACAAACCCTTGGATAATTTTGCAGTTAAGAGTTACTGTGACCCACATCTGGGCAGCAAATATGCACTTGATGAACGTGAATTAGCACGATTCTCCCTCCAGGCTTTCAGAGGTGTCTGTGCGGTGTCGCCTGCAGCCCGGTGCCACCTGCAGCCTGGTGTCACCTGCAGCCCGGTGCCGCCTGCAGCCCGGTGCCGCCCCATGCGGTATCACCTGCAGCCCGGTGCCACCTGCAGCCCGGTATCACCTGCAGCCCGGTGCCGCCCCGTGCGGTATCACCTGCAGCCCGGTGCCGCCTGCAGCCCGGTGTCACCTCCGGCCCGGTGTCACCTGCAGCCTGGTGTCGTCACCTGCAGCCCGGTGTCGTCACCTGCAGCCCGGTGTCGCCTGCAGCCCAGTGCCACCTGCAGCCCGGTGTTGCCTGCAGCCCAGTGTCGTCACCTGCAGCCCGGTGTCGCCTGCAGCCCGGTGTCGTCACCTGCAGACCGGTGCCACCTGCAGCCCGGTGCCGCCTGCAGCCCAGTGTCGTCACCTGCAGCCCGGTGTCACCTGCAGCCCGGTGTCGTCGCCTGCAGCCCGGTGTCACCTGCAGCCCAGTGTTGTCACCTGCAGCCCAGTGCCACCTGCAGCCCGGTGTCGTCACCTGCAGCCCGGTGCCACCTGCAGCCCGGTGCTGCCTGCAGCCCAGTGTCGTCACCTGCAGCCCGGTGTCACCTGCAGCCCAGTGTCGTCACCTGCAGCCCAGTGTCGTCACCTGCAGCCCAGTGCCACCTGCAGCCCGGTGTCACCTGCAGCCCGGTGTCACCTGCAGCCCGGTGCCGCCTGCAGCCCGGTGCCGCACGATCGCGACTCGCTGCTGCCCTCTGTATCCAGCAGCGGCCCCGCTGCGGGACAAACACAGCGGCGCCAGGAACCCTTCTCCCGCTCCGTGACTCAGTCCCCACTACTTGACTATTTGTTCTCTCTTCTCAGCAAGAATAACTCGGAGGAAGTTACATTTCACTCAGAAGAAAACCCCCATGCCTGCAGTCCGGGCTGGGAAAAGGCAGCAGAAAGCAGAACGGAGCCACTGTCGCTCCCTCACAAGCGACGCCAGGTTTTGCCACCCAAGGTGCCGTAACCAGACCATAACACGTGGCTGTTCCCTTTCAGCCCTAATGAAGCATCAGCAAATGGATAACATATCTACAGCCTCTCCCTTTCCCCCTGTCTCTGGGAGGCAGGTGCAGCCTCAAGAAAGGCTCACAAAATGGATTCAGATGTGACAGATTTGGAAATTCCCAGGCAGCTATCTGGAAAAGCTTGCTGCTGCCAAAAATGTGCTCTTTGGAACATCACTGAATGTCTTCTGTGTTTACAGCAGTGGTTTCACTTCGTTCAGTTCCTCAAGAGAAAGGATCAGAAGGACATCAAAGAAATATTAGGTCAGGGAGTTTAAATGAAAGTGTCAGCAGCAGCGCTCTTGCTCCAGCTGGGTAGCAGGGAGAGCCACCTGCAAGTGCTCTCCCAGCGCAACCAGGGTGCTTTCCAATGCATGTGGAACACTTCTTCCAATGGAAACCCGTTCACAAATCCCCCCAAATCTCAATTCCTAGATAAGGCTGTATAATAAAGTATACCCACAACAAATCCAGCTCTGCCTTGAATGGGAGAGGTGTTTTTTTAGAAAATGGCTTTTGGAAAGTTAGTTTTCCTGTACCATATAAAAATATGAATTTTACCCATGGTCACTTTATTTTTTGTTGACTTGCTTGAGACTTTTTTTTTTCAGTTTGTCTTGTTTCTCAAACCAACAAAAATGAAAAAATCCCCTGAAGTGTCATTTTTAATGCTGAACATTAAAGGCAAATGTTCCTTTTGGCCAAACCCACAAAAGTTCCTTCAACTCTGCTCTTCACTTGTAATTAAGAGTCAGACAGTCTATTAGTTATTCTGTTTCATGAATAAGTCTACAATGTACTGAAAAATAAGAAACAGCAATGCTAACCCAAAGAGTAAAATTCCTTTCAAATCTTCATTTATATGTCATCCCAGCAAAGCCCTTTGGCATGACTGTAACACGGCAGCAACCCCCTTTTTATGCCCTCTTTTTCCAACAAACCTGTTAAACTTCAGGCAAATGTACTAATGAGAAGGCCTGTATGTTTTCTTGCTCTTTGCTTGTGTGTAATAGCTGTGAAATAGAGAATTAAGTTATCAAAGCTGTCTTAAATGACCCCTTACCACTGAAATACAGGGACAACTCAAGACAGCAGAATCTTTTGGGTTTCCCCCAGAACTCTCTTTCTCCAACTAAGGATGTCAAGTAGAGTCCTAAAGTATCAGCTTAGCTTTAAGCTCATGACTCATGCTGTAGGCAAGCAGAACAAGCACCATTTCCAAGCACCAAGTCCTGAGAGTCACCTCCTAAGCACCATCAGCCCTGTGAGCTCTGCTGCTCAGGAGGGCTGGAGTTTGCCATTTATAACTCACCACACCTGAAACAGGTGAAACAAGCAGGGACCTGAATTAATGCCTTATTGAGGATTCCCTTTGTATTTGTCACCCTCTCCTTCTCCACCAGAGGAAGGTGAGGCTCTCCACAGCTCTGTGCTGCACCGTCCCTGCCGTGCTCCTGCCTCCAGTTAAAGCACAGTGTGACAGCAGTGACACACAACAGCTGCTCCAGAATGTTCTCTTACTTCCATGGGCAGAGTCTCCCAGCAGCAACTCGCTGCTCAATGTCACATCTACTTTTCAAGCCTCTCAGGGCTTTTAGAATCTCCAGAGCAGCAGTGGTGGCAGACAAGGGGGAAATAGTAAATAATAATAGTAAATCTCCTGCTCTTGGATTACTCTTGCAGTTTTTAGGGTTCTTTTTGCCATCTTGGAGGACTAAAATAGATCAGAAGGCCTCTTTTCCCATCCTTCCCCCTCCCCCACCAATTACTAATGAAGACTTTCCACGGTTCTGAATGTTTCATAGGGCTCATGAGGGGTAGTAAACAAACAAACAAACAAACAAAATATAAGGAACACTCCCCTCTTCCACATTATTTTTTTTTGCCATAGCCACAAGCTCTGAAATGATACAAGGATGGAAAAAGGAATGCAGATGTTTACATGGGGGCTTATATAGCAAAAGCTTAAATACCTGAAAGTATAGCCCATGACTATAAGACTGCAGGCCCAAGAAATCAGTTGCATGTAAAAAGATTTTAGTTGCTAAATCAGACTCCAAGTGAGGTTTCAAGAGTTTCAAGAATTTGTGCTCAGGTACCTGCCTCCTTTGTTTTCCAGTCACTTTGTTTGCTGCCACTTTGCCATGCCCAGTCCAGCCAGAGCAGCCTTGCCCTAGCACAGACACCCCTCTGCAGGAGAGAGGGACCAAGATAACCTGAGACATCTGCTGTGAAGGAAGTTTGTTGCAGCTCTCCCAGCACGCTCCCTGGTGCCAGGAGGAGCTCAGCCCTGTGAGCTGCCTGTGGCAGTGGCACACCAGGGTGCCCAGCCCTGAAGGCCAGATGAGCTGGCAGCACTGCTGGCTTTGCCTGAGGTCCCTGCTGGCAAATGTCACCATGGCTCATTTACAGGGCCCAGCCCAGCCCAGTCCTTCTCTTCCCTTGCTTTTGGATCCTTGCATGTTGTCCCTCCTGTGGGCAGCCAGGGAGCCCCACAGCTGGCCTCACCAGCAAGGTCAGCAATGCTGAGCCTTCTTTCCATCCCAAAGAGCTTCTCTGGCCATACACAGCCCTTCACTGCCCTGAGCTATGCATCTCAGTGTTTTCTTGCTTTGTTTGTAGCACAGCAATGTGATAATATTACCAAAATTTGTATTGTGCCTTTTTGGAAATGGGACATTCCTGGCAAGCCATCAGAACCCTCTGGGGAAAAGTCTCCCACAGTTCTACTTGTCTCCAGGGGTGCAGGCACAGGCCATATGTGCACATCACAGGTTCCTGCACAGGAATCACTGGTGTGCCCCATCACAAGACAAATCAATTCCCCATGACTGAGTGGAAAATCCTTGAGACAAAATGGAAAGGTGCTATCAGTAATTTCCAAATACACACATCCCACTCCCATACTGGTTTTTATTTGTTTCTGCATGCTTGACCTTCTGAAGTCTCACTCTAGAAATTGAAACTAATTCAGATATTTTCATGAAGCTTAAAAACCCCTTTGTTATAGAGAGGAGTTTCACAAAGGTCACAAGGATATCCCGTTCATGGATCAAAGCATCGCCTGGCAAGTATTTGACAGTGGGTAAATAATTTCTGAGCAGAAGCTTGGCTGCTAATTTCAACTATATGAATAGATTCTTGCAGGATCTAGTCCTCCTGATTTCCCAGTGTGAAAAGAGAGACCTGATGGAATCCAGGCAGCAATAAAGCTGTTGTTCTGGGACATACCAGGTGACTCTGAGCATGCACCTCTCACAAACAAAGCAAAACCCAGGTAAGGGCTGTTAGCAGCAGAGAGCTGCATCATTGGCATTCCTCCCAAGGAGCTGAACAGCAGCTTGCAACCCTGATCACTTACCTGCACTGGGAGACAGAATGGGTGGGCAGTATCTGTACACAGGACCAAGAAAGCACTGCAGCTCCACAAATACACATATCAAGTGGGTATTCTGAAAGGAATTCAACAGATAGAGAATTCTTACGAACTGCTATAAAGTTTTATATGAAGAACACCAAGAACTCTTTATCTTAGTTGAAACCTCTCATAATGTTGCAGGACATTTGCCCAGCCCTGCACACATACTGAGAAGAATTCTCTGCAGTCTTTTAATGGCTACAAGCAAGCCAACACCAAACCTCAGTGCTGAAGAGTCAAGGAAATGACAACAAAGATGAGAACTGCATTTTGAAACTTGAGCCTCCCTCCAATTCCCTCCAATTTAAGAGTTTCAAGAATGTTCTGTGCAGAACAAATTTCCAAAGCTGAGATTTCCAAAAGGAATAGGGCTCAAAGTGCAAAGAGACATTGGTTTCCTAATGTGCTATCCTAATGTTTGGAAGGAAGGCAGTGTGGGCTCCTGTCAGCTGAACAGAGAGCAGCTCCCTCATGCACTGCCTGAGGAGTGGGGACAGGGACAGAAATGATTTGTTGATGTCTGCATGCTGACTGACTATGTGGTGATGAACATCAGGTAAGATTTAGAAGCAGATGTCTGCAGAAAGGGAGAAAATACAACTCTGGATGGGCAGATTATAATATTTACTACTTCTGTAAATCCAACTCTTTCTCACATAGAACTTCTACCCAAGTAATATAAGTGAAGGAGGGTATCTGAATGAATTGAGCTACAACCAGTTCTTTGAACTACACAAGGTCTCTGTGGCTTTTCCTGGCAGAATTCCAACCAAGGACTGGGCTTTCCATGGCAGTATCCCCACCAGTGCTTGTGAGACAGCTGAGAGGATATTTTGCACTGGACATTTGTTCCCTCCTTCAGAACAGTGATGAGGGGAGCCATTCCAGTGGACACAAGGACTGCACTTCAGCAAGCAAACTTGGTGTGAAGATTAACTAAGATCAAGATTTCCTTCCCAATAGCAAAGACCCTCACAAACCACATGTGAGAACACACAGCTGATACTTAAGAAGGAAAGACTTCTGGTATAAATCAATAAAGTTACAATATTATCAGCAAATGTTAGAAGTGAGATTCTTATGGAGTTTCTGTGTCTGACCAAGCCTTGATCTGAGTTTCCACAGGGCTGCTGGCCTTAGACACCAGCACATCCCTGGCATCTTCCATTCCTACGTGGAGGATTCAGAGAAGTGTCTTGCTGAAGTCATATGACACCACAATAACCTGTAAGCTGGCTCTTCAACACCAGAAAAAAATAATGTTACCCCACTTAAAACCTTAATCAAGGCTTGAAACTGGCTGGGTGACATGTGCATTTACTCCAATTCCAAGGGAGGTAAAACTTAAGAGCATGACAAGTCCTTCATGTCAGTGAACCAAATAAAAAAGTTTTATGTTATGATTAAGTTTTATGTTATGATTAAGTTATGATTAGTTACTGGTACATTCTCAGGTTTTAGTTATTATTAGTTACTGGTACACTCTTTTTATCATCCCACACCATTTTTTGCTCATTTAAGGACAGCTGACAATATCTGGGAAGACACAGTTGACAAATATTACGATATTTCCTGCAGTACAAAATTCAGTGCTACTATTTCACATCTATTTTCCTCACTGGTTTTCTTATCTCAATTCTAGCCCCTTTCATGGCTTCAGATTCACTCTTTTGGAAACCAGTCTGGTCAGTAATTCCAGTCTCACTCATTTCCCAAAAATACAGCAGAGCAACACAAGGTCCCTTTCTTAACATTTCTAGTGGTGGAGGCTGATATTTCCTCCTCCATCTCTGGTTCCAGAGATGCTCCAGTAAAGTGATGCATTTTGATTACATTTTTTTCAGCCCCAAATAGTCTGACAATCTCTAATCTTAGCATTTTTCTTCTCTCCTTATTCCCTGTGGTCACATCACTTTCAATTGTGCTGTGTGAAAGGTTATTGTCTTGGATACAAAAGCACAGACAGAATATTTATAATACTTAGGAGACCAGTGAATTTCTTGGTTGCTGGTCACAGAGAATCACTAGATAAAATCCACATGTACAAGAAAAACTAGGGCAAAAATCTTAGTTTTAAAGTTAGGAAGAGCCTTTTACCATGGATATTAAAATTAACTAACAGTGACTTTTGGATCAGTGAGTTCCTTGCAAAGGTACTCCTTGCATGAGGGACAGTGCCTGACACAGACCCACCATGTATTTAGTAGAGTTTATAGTTTTATTCAGGAGAAAAAAAAACACACTGCGTTTTAAAAGCTGATAAACACACACACACACACACACACACATACACATACACACATGCTTTCAAAAATATACTTCTTAAGATTATATTATTATCTTACATCACAACTAAATTTCAAATGTCACATTTATGTGGCCATTTCTCAGGTACTGGTATAACCAAGAACAAACCATGATACCACCAACAGACAAATATTAGTAGAGAAATACTATTATATTTGGCAAACAGATAAGAATATCAAACAGTTACATTTACTGCAGGAGTGTTTGAATACAGGTTTCCCACACGGCAAAACCTGAAAACACCTTGCATTCCAAGTGCAGCTGTTCTGCTAATAACTAGGAAATAGACTTTTTAAACTAAAATCCTGTTAGACATGTAGGGAAAGTTTGGGCAAGACAGATTGTTTTCCATCATTAGATGAAATTTTCAAAGCTGTTTCCTAGTGGAACATTTCACTGAAAATACTTTGGACACTTTCATGTGACTTTAAAGTCAACTGAGATCCATGCTTGCATCTCGTATGGTTACAAGATAAATAGCAGATTTCTGAAGATAAAAATAG
>JAYDZK010000028.1:1824576-1849960 GCA_034509185.1 Euphonia xanthogaster
CAGCCCTGCTGCAGCCTGCTCACAGACCCAGCCCTGCTGCAGCCTGCTCACAGACCCAGCCCTGCTGCAGCCTGCTCACAGAACCAGCCCTGCTGCAGCCTGCTCTGAGACCAGCCCTGCTGCAGCCTGCTCTGAGAACCAGCACATCACAGGGCAGCAGGCAAACCCTATTCACTGTAATGTTCCTACCAGAACCCCTGTTCACTGTGCTAAGCTGCAAGAAAAAGGAAATTTTGTTCACTTTTGTTGTTTAATGTGGAGATTCAAACTGGCCTCAAGTCTGTTCTCAACCCTATTCTGGATTTCAAGTAATAATTCATACAGAAGAATTATTATTCTCTATTCCATAGAGAAGAATGGAAAATATTTTGGGTGCCATTAACTTTTTCTCTCCATCACTGCCTGCACAGAATTGAACAAGGGTACAGTAGGACTGCATATTTTTATTTTAACCCAGGTTCTTGACAAAAAACTGTACTGCAATGCTCCTGTTATACTAAAAGTACATACATGCCAAGAAACAAAGAAAAGCTGCATGACTGTGTTTGTCCCTCAAAAAAGGAATGCTTTTTTTGCCCTCCAAAGTTTTGCCCTTATTCCTTCCTTTTACTTTCATTATAATTTTTGCCTCCCTGCGATGTCTGAGATTTCTTTTAAATCTTTCAATTACTCCCAAATATCCATTGTGCCAACCCTCTACATTTGTCCTGCTTTACATGCAGCCCATGTCCTGCAAGCATGTGAGGAGGCCAAATACCAGGCATCTTGGCACAAGCTAATACTTTACACCTATTCAAAAAGAGAAAACATTCCTCTTTTCTTAAGGAAGAAGAAAGAATAAAAAGAAGAGGGAGCAGAGCTCCACCAAGTACTCATAGCAAAGAGATGAAGTAATGTTTACACCCACCATTTCTAAAACATGTCTGGTCCTTTAATAACAACCTGTCAAAGCTGAAAATTAAGACCAACCACCAATACAGTAGATCCATTATTTTCCATGGTTATGCATACTGTAGCTATTTCCTTAGCTGTCCCTTTGTGCTGGCTGCTTCCCATCCTCAGAAGAAGAGGGTTTCCTCAGGAAAGGCCCAGCCTCTGCAGGGTGAGGCTGCACCCGGGCTGGCCCCTGGCCACAAGCAGTGCTGTGGCACAGCAGCACCTGAGAGGTTCTCAAAGTCCTCCACTAGTTCAGTCCCAGACCCAAACCCTCGGAGCTGCAGGGAGAGAGCGGAGCAGTCATCAGAGAGCACTGGAGCAGTCTTGGAGAAAGGGTCTCCAACAGGGGAGGGCAGGCAGGAAAGTGGCTCTGGCCAGCCAGGAAGGGGGAATGCCAAGCACAGAGCAGGAGCAGCATTTGCCTCAAGAAAGGCCCAAGTGGCAAATGAGGTGGGAGCTGGGACCCTGCCCCAGGACTGCGGAGGAGGAGAGCTCTGTCCCTGTCCCCCTGGGCAGCCCTCCAGGCAGGGCAGCACAGAGCAGCTCTGCTAGGCTTCAGCCTGGCACGCAGCAGGAAATTTGTTCTTCCTCTACCCTACTCTGCCAACAAAGCTACCACAAGCAGTGAGCCAGAGAAAGAGCTTTGTCCCAGAGTGTGAGGGTTTTTACCATCAAAGTACCCTTTTATTGCAGAATTCCTTCTTATGAAAGAATTAATTACCTGCTATCCGGTCATGAGCTTTATTTTAGGGGACAGGAAGCACAATGTTATTCTCCAAGATTTAACAAATTAGTTTTAAACTTATACAAAATTCTCATTGCCATCTTAATATTTTCTTATTCTTCTTAAAATTGGATATTTTGCACACATGAACCTGGTTAAGGCCTCCCATGGGCACAGGCAACATCAGCTCATTGACTTGCACAGCTGAGGATGACTTGCTCTGGGCATCATAGAAAGCAACCTAAGAGGTGTAGAATTTCTCAGCTAGGAAACCCACAGTAGAAATATTTACCATGTCCCTTTTCGGCTCTGAATTTTCAACCCACTAAATTGACAAAAATTGTAATATCTGCTACAGTTTCCTTCTCTTAGACTGTAAGACAGATCAAGCCTCTTTCTGTAGAATTTACAGTGTAACCAATAATTACATGCATTGTTTTTATTTTTTTAACATCACCAGAACACACACTACTTACCCTTCTGACAAAAAGCACCATTTGTGAACACAGATCAGTGCAATTAATTTCTTTCATGACCAAATCAATACCACATCAGAATAATTCCGCTCGCATGTTTCCACAGGTCCATCCTCCCAAGCAAACACATTCATTCTCACACTCAGACCAACTGGACAGCAATTTTTTCTTGACAAAGTGGGGGAAAAAAATCTTCAAGACATACCTGGAAGCAGCAAGGCCTCTGGCCAGGGAGGCAGTGGGGAGGGCCGGGGGCAAAGTAAGGCAGGCAGGGACCTCCCAAAGGAGCATCGCAGTCCCACAGCCCCTGAGCAGGCAGAGCAGGTCCAGTGGCACTACCTGGGGTCAGCCACAGTCCTGCACTCACCAGACAAGTCTGCAGTGATGAGGCAGGGCCAAGCTCAGGCCAGGAAGCCAAGCCAAGGTCAGGGTCAGCCAGGAACACAGCCAGGTACAGACACACACACAGTCGAACTCAGGCAAGGAGCTGAGCTCAAGTGGGACTCCTAAAGGGAGAGAGGCCCCAAGAAACCCTCTCACAGGTTTTTTTCACACCAGCCTGAGCCACAGTTGCACAGCTGCCCCATATCAGGGCTGGCCTTTGTCCCAGCCAAGGGATGGGGAAGAGGCTGCTGCCCTGCCACACTCAGCACCTAAAATGCACCTCCTGGAGCCCAGAGTCCCACAGCCCTCCCATCCTTCTCTCCTGTTTCATCAGCTCAACTGTGCTCCTCAAATGAACTCTGCTTCTCCAATTTTTAAGCAGGCTAGCTTCTGCATTTGTAGTGCATACCAACTGGCCGATTTTTTGAAAGCAATGTGACTGGTGCAACAAATATGAACGTGAAAGAATTTGGCCCACTGATGTTCATGGGCACCGTGGGCAAGTAAAAATAGGATTAGCTACTAACATTTAAAAAAATAAAGACAGCAATAATATTTAAATAGGAAAGATACAGTCTTAGTATCAGCTTTACTTAAAAAAAACAAGCAAAAAAAAAAAAAAAAACCAACAAAAAACCCAACCCCAAAACCCTACGTTTTTTACACTAAACCCTACATTTTTCACAGTCCATGTATGTGAAGTTCAGTTGAAATCTCCTGTATAATTGCCATTTGCAAGGGCCTGTGCTCCAGAAATTCATGGCAGTATCTGAGAAAGCTGGTGTTTACATGCTTGACTTTTACAAATACCATAACCACACTCTCAAACATGTCCTAGAAGAAAAGCAGTGTGGAGAACAAGCCAGGGTTTATTGCTGGGTCAGGCCAACTCGGCAGAGGAAGGTGGTTCCTCCAGGCTGGCACTGGCTGAGCACAGCTGTGAGAGAGCAAGGCAGCTCTCAGGTGATGCAAAGCAGCCAGAACCAGGGCTCAGGCACCAGCCTCCTATCTCCATTTGCCTTTGGCAGCAAACTGAAATTTGAAGCACGCTACTTGGAAGATATTTCTGCCTACTCCTATTTTCTAGCATTGAACGAGTATTTTTGTTCAAAGAACATAGACTTTGTTCAAACCTGACATTTCTGTAAAGCTCTACATTGTTGTGGTCTTGAAAAGAAATAGTTGTAAAAGTTAAAAGAAGAGATTTCTTGCCAGTTGGGATTTATTATTACATGTTTTTAAAAATATTGTCTGAAAGAGTGTTGATAATCTTGTGGCTATGAGAACTGCACAGTTACTATAAATTATACAAATGACTGTATAAGGAGTACACTGCTCCACAACAGTGACCAGTTTTCATAGCCAGACTGACATCTCTAGATCTATTTCAAATTATTCCCTCTTTAAAGGTTTTTTACTGCTGTTCTTTCCTTAACACCTCTGTATTATCAAACTGAAACTCAGTTGAGCACAATAAAGGACTGAATTAAAAATGTGGAGTGGATGTCACGTGGCACAGTCAACAGCTTATTATCTGGCATTCAAAAAACTTCTCCTTGCTCAGCCTTTCCTCAGGATAAACTGGGGAGTCTTTAAAGCTCCCCCATCAGTACATCTTGCAGTCAGAGTTTTCCTGCAAGCTGTGAGGGGATGAGAGTGGCACGAGAGACTGTGCTGCCCCTTGTGCCCTGAACCCACTTCTCTCACTGACGTTTCCTCCTTCTGCCTGGACGAGGCTTTCTGGGCCAGGCCTTGCTCTGTTCTGAGCTGCTCATGCTGGTCACAGACATCGCCCTACTTGGAATGCACATTTTATGTTGGTTAACCAGAGGCTCTCTTTCAGTAACAGTGTGGGGGGTTTTGATTGTGTGGGAGAACTGCAGAGCCCACCAAGATTTTAAGGACAAAATGTATTGAATTACTAAAGACAATTTCCACAGAGTTCCAGCATCAGTGAAACAAGCTTTCTCTCACACTAAGCTTTGATAATTGCAGGCAGCGAGATAGGGATCACAGAGAGCCTGCTGTTCCACTCGGGGAGGGGTCAGGTTCAGCACAGCTCTGAGCTGCTGCTGCACAAGTACACACTCCTGAAACTTCGAAGCAGGCACTCATGAAATGCCTCCTTCCAAAACAAGCCTCATTCCTGCAGTTTGCATGTATGGCGAACAAAACAGCTAAGAATACACACAGTCTACCCTGAGTAAAAAAAATACTGTTTGTCTGCTTTTAAACCAACCTACCTTGTATCAGTTTACAAGCAAAACAACTTCTACTAGCAAGTGTTTTTGTTCATACAGTTATGTCTGCAGCCTGACCTTTGCTTGCATAGGGCCTGACTTGAAGAGAACAATAAAAGCCTTCTACAGTCAACATTGAGGGGGGGAGAACTCCAATTCAGTGGAATAGTATAGGAGTTTGCATTCCTGAATCATATGATTCAATATACAAAGCAGACTGTATTTTAAAAGGCTACAGAATTGTACAGAGCAAAAACAGAAAGCTAAATTGGTCACATCTGAAATCCTTATGTTGATGTACAGTCACCTCCCAGCTGACAAACGTCTACCATCAATGTTAGCCATGTCAGGAGCTGGCTGACTAAAGAAAACGAGAAAATAAGCATCACACTAACCCAGAGGGGAAGACTTACAAGAACAAAAATTTAGTATTTAGTCTTTGCCATTTTACTGCTGAGAACGATTTCTAGTATGAACATAATTTCTGGTACGTCAGCAGAATGCACAGATTGCTGCAACTTGTTATACTTTAAAGAGTATTTGTCAGCTGGGGAAGGAGCAGTGGTTTTCATTTTTTAGAAACAGAGTAATTTCATTTTAGTACAACAATCTCTGAAAGACAATGAATGTGTGATTGTTAATAAAAAGCTTTGGTTCAAGGACAAGAGCAAAGATGATCTTATGACAACAAAGGTATAGGGACTCCATAAACCACACCCTGCTGCTGCTGCTAAAAGTTGAAGCTGCAGCAAGGCTGGGTGGCATTTTTCATTTTTCCCAGATCTACTTTCCTGTATGTTTGGCAAAAGGAACCATTTGTAAATGCATTAATAACATAGCCAAATGTATATCTGCATTGTAACAGTAAAAACCCTGGTTTTTTACAATGATGTGCCTTTTTCCTCCCAAAAGTGTAAATCAAAATGATTTTTGGAAGAACTTGGCCTTGTGTTTCCAGGTACTGTATATACAAATACAGTTTAAAAACTCCACAGGTCCCTGCCAGATATTAAGTATATATTGTCAACAGATGGCTTTGATAAAACCAGCCCCAGTCTCTACACACACACTTACTCACTCAGTAGTAGCCTGGCTCCTCATACATTTTTATCTTTAAAGTCTGAAGGCCCTTTAGTGTGCATTTTGTACTCAGGGGAGCACATGGCTGCACGAGGCATTCAAAGCCCCAGTGGCAGCAACCCCACAATCCAGCTGGCTCCATAACCACCCCCTGGGTCTGCTCTTGCACACAGAACACCTGAGCATCACCATCACCAAGGTCACTGGGACAGCTCCCCTGGGCCCTGCCAGCCTCACAGGCTGTCATTTCCAACCAGTCTGTGTGAATTCACGTTTCCATTAGAGTCCAGCACTCACCCCTGGGAAAACAGCCAGCCTGAAATCCCTCCTCGCCATGAATCTCTTTAACAAGGACCACCTCACTCCCCGGGGCAGCAGGAGCAGAGCCCTGGGGTCCCCAGGGGAGAAGATCTGTAAGATGAGTTCCCCAGAGGGACTCTGATCAAGCAAGAAAAAGCTACAGGCCAACCTTGATACAGCAATCAATGAAAATGCTCCCTTGTTAGAGAATTCAAGGCTGGCCTTGGGTTCACTTAAAAACATGGTCATGAAAGGCATGCACGTTGGAGTTGCTGTTTCCTCAAACATTTTTGAAGATGCAGTCTGTTTATTCTTCCAGTGGAAAGATAAGCTTCTTTAGAGCTCCCTCTGTTGAAAAACAGAAGGAAAAACCCCTAAATGTTAATTCTCACAGCAATTTCTGCAAGGACTGACCATTTTTATATGGGAGAGGAAAAAAGAAAAGAGGTTATAAGATATAAAATGAGTAAAATTAACTTATCTCAGGTGTTAGTAACCATAGGAGAATATATAGGTTTTGTGTCATAAAAAGAGAGAGAGAGAGAGAGAGAGAGAGAGAGAGATTTGAAGCTCTCAGTATTGGTTTGTTTGGGTTTTATTTCCACTGTTTTCCAAAAAACTTTTCTCAGTGGCAGACTCTGACCCTATTGGGATAAACTCAGCTTTAGTGCTCTGTTCATTATTTGTGGGTTGCACTAGGGGTGCATCTGACCTCACGTTTGACCTGGGTGGCTAATTCAGACTAACAATTGGAGTGAGATGTTAGCAGAGTCCTGAGCACGCTGCAGGTGTACACAATGAGGGTGCTGAAATGACTGAATAAGCTGAACCAAAATGAAGAAGCCTGCACTGTGACAGTAACTGATGTGACATTTTAAAAGGACCACAAGGTACCTGATTTTGTGCTTAAGGCAAGAGAACTGAGGCACCACCTTCTCTGTGAAAGTAGAGCATACCTGGCAGTAGAGCATAAAAAGCAACTGGATTGCAGGAGATTTACCACATAACAGACCCAATACCCCAATATGATATTTTTAACTGTGAAATTTAAAAAAAAATAGTAATTTTATGCGGACTTATGCCACATATGGAGATTAATTATTTTACTCAGTCAAACCTACCTTCTGTGTTGGTACTTTTAAGCTTCACAAGCACATAAGGAAACCCAATTCAACTGTGCTCAGCTCTTGTTTCTCCCTCTGCTCACCAGGCAGGCTTCCCTACCAAGCTGAGATCTGAACCTACCCCATCCCAAATACTGCCCTCTACCCATTTTCTCTCCAGAAAATATGGAAGACCTAAGAGTGTCAGCACCTTTCCCATGAGTGGGACCAGAGACAGGCACACTTTAATTTACAGCTATAAACTGAAGGTAACAGCTCCTACTGCATGCCCCAACCAGGCACACACACCAACTGCACATCACCATGTATCCAGACAAACCTTCAGGTTAGCTCTTCCAGCTGAATTTAATGTCTATGGAGGTGTTATAACAGTTGTCACCCAGAGTTATGACACTAAAGGGGGATACTATCACTCACTACTGTCTCATGACCATAATAAAAGAAAAATGAAGGCAGGCAGAAAAGCTGTGTGACACCAAAGGGTGGCACTGCCATCTCCATGCTGTTCCACCTGTTGCCACAGCACACAGGGATGCTGCACCTCTGACTGGGGTCCTGAGCACAGTCCCAAGGGGCTGTGTGGAGTGGGTGCTCTCAAGCACAATTCATCCTATGGCAGGTTCACTTCTCACAGATCAATTTTTCTTCCACTTTCCACCACAAGCTTAGGGTTCAAATTCTCCTTAGTGGTTCACCAACAGTTCACTCAAACACCACACTTTTCATTCTCTGATGAGAGACCAGTAGCCCAGATGCCACTGTCCCTCTGGGAAACACCAAGAACTGGGGAAATGGACTGCTAGGACCACACAGGACCTGTCCAAAAGAAAAAGTGAAGGCCGAACTAGAAGTAGTCTCTGTTTCTCCAAAATGGATGACTCTGGAGGTTACAGTGGCTCTTCCAGCTCCCTGAGCAATCTGTGGTGGCTGGAGAGTGTCCCTCAGAAGCAGTGCTCGGCCGCTGCCACCCAACAGGCCAGGAAGAGCAAACAGAAACCCCCATTGCCCCCACAGGGCCAAATTTGACTGGAAAAGCAGCATTAACATTGCTGGTATCCCCAGGTTAACACCAGCATGTTTTTAACAGGGAAATAATTACCACAGCAGAGCACATAGTGCAATTAGCATTAAAGTGCAGCATAATTTTAAACATATATATAGCAAGAGTCACATCTCCAAAAACCACCCCACTTGATTAAGTGATAGGGACACTGCAAGGGTGTAAACAAGGCAGCCATATCTTTACTCTGAAAGCAGCTCATGCATCAGGTCCCTCCACTGTTGAGAAATTTTGATGCTGCTGCATCACTGTGGCTGATGTGTTTCAGGGGACCTCCATAACTTAGGTGAAAGACACAGGAAATGAGGTGAATGCAAACATTGTAGAAAGGGTTGAGATTTTTTCTCTTTGCCTTGAAAGAGACACAAATAGCTGAAGGCTCGAGGTCACTGGAGCCCCCCAGCAAGTCTTTGTAATAATAGACAGCAATCTCCAGGTCTGCAGGTGATAAGCTATCATTTTTCAGAAATATTTTGTATGCCTCCTGCTGAGCTTTTCTGGCATTCAAGGGACAGATCAATATTTGGTATTTTCACTGCGCTTGAGGTGCTATTGTTCTTTGTATCTGAAAACAGAGTAACTGTTCAGATGTTTATAAAGGTAGCCAGGGCAGCATCAGAAGGAATGCAAACCAGAAAAAAACTAAAATATACTAAAACAAGTGAAAAAAAAAATCTTCAAACTCAAGGTTAGTACAAAGGGTTCTACCAAAACAAAGAATACTTTATTTCCTGAGCAACATATAGAGGAACTGTGAAGTGTGCAGTTATGAGCTACTGATTCCCTTAGTGCATTACATCTAAAAATTGGAAGTGAACCCAAACCAAAGACCATAACAAGGCGTTGCTTTATGTCTTCAAGGCAGTATTATTGGAATGGCATTTTTGTAGATTAAAGACCAGGTGTATTAGGCTTACATATTTCCCATGTTATAGCTCATGGCCTTTAGGGATTTCACTCACTTTGGAATGAATGAAGCCTGTTCCAGGTTACATTTCTGTTTTCATGTGACATGTTTAGTAGAGAGAAGGACCAACAATGTTTGTCTGCTTATCAGTTATTATCATACTTCACACTACATTTTATTCAATTGCTCTTAGCAAATGCAACCCATGTTTCCTCAATGTAAAGTGAAAAGCTGAATTGTTGGAAAAAACCCACCACTAAAAAACCAAGACAAGCAAGGGAGTCTGCCCATCCCAAGCCAGTCATTGAACTGCTCTGTACTGTCTGGGCTTTGCAGACAAAAATGACACCAAAAAGGTTTCTGTTTCTTTACCAACATGCAGCCACTACAGCAACAATGCTGCCACCTTGTCAGGCAGCAGCCACCACTCAGACTCCCAGTTTCACATGGCTACAAACTGGCCTTGGCTCTTATCAGCAGTTGCTTCAGATACTTTAGAGACATGGCAGGAGTACACATAACCATATCTAAAATGGTTACAGCCACTGATCTGAGGACTGTAGCAGGTATGTAAATTACAGCTCAGCCTTCAGCCTCAGCACCCATTCTAACTCAGTCTCCTATCTCCTGGGCACCATGCTCATTATAGTACAGCAGGAATGAGGTTAAAACATCAGCTCTGAAGAGTACAGACTACAGTAGATGGCTAACAGAGAAATTAATAGATCCATTTTTAGGTATGGCAATATTCCATCGTTTTTTGTGTCTGCTTTCAGCTCTGTAGCATATGGAAACACAAGGGCAAAAGAGAGTATAAAGGAATTAAATGGTTTATCATAGCCAGCAGGAAAGCAATAACACAGTCTGGTGAGACCACAGGCCCCTAAAAGCCAGGGTCTCTGGGGCTTCCCAGCCTTGACCGTGCACCTGATGCTGCTCTTCTCTACAGAAGTCAGTGAATTGTTCAGAGTAAGTCCCCTCAGCTATGCAGCCTAGAGCTGCATTTTGTGGCACAGACCTCTCTGGAGGAAGGCAGTGTTTATTCTCATGAAGTCTCTTGTGCATTAAAGGTGATCAACAAGCAGGTACACATTGCTGTGCAATCATCAGTCCTCAGCTCTTCCCTGGACATGGAGGAGGTTCATGTCTGCCACGTGCTGATGTACACTGACAGCACAGGCTGAGCCACCTGGCTGGGGGAAACACTGCACAGGCCTGTTCTGGACCCTGAGGAGAGCCCGAGCCAAAGGAGCACAGAGGTCCCTTGCCAGTGCTGGGGAATCAGCAGTGAAAGAGCTGGTCCAAGCTGTCCCAGCAGCAAGCAGAGCTGGCTGTGTCTCACAGGGCCAAGGCAGGCACAGCTCCTGGCCTTAGCCCAGTTGAGAGGCCATAAAGATGAGTCAGCCTCACACAGACCAGGTTCTCCCTCTCATCCTACTCCTTGAGTGAGGGTAGAGCCTAACCCAGGAAGAAACAGTTTGGTAAAACAGCTGGGACCACGCAGGAAGTTCTTCTCACCAGTGAGAAGCAAACAGCAATGATGCAGCTGCAGCAGCAACAGCCACTGCAACCAGCCTGGCTGGAGTTCAGCCCTTTTAACCATTTCAGCAATGGCTCCACAAACACAATGGTCAATGGAGACCCATCACTCATTAGCTGTATTTTTAATGGCATCACACAGGCTTGGTTCTTGACAATAGCCTTTTTAGTATCTTTACCTATAAAATGGGAAAAAAATTCAAGCTGTTTGGATATTAACTCCACAGATGACACATCCATTTGAGAATGGCAAACAGTAATAGGAGCAGGGCTCCAAGACAAACCAGTGGCTTGACAGAGTGGCTGTGAGCACTGTGAGCAGTCAGATGTAAGTCTGTGCCTTTGGCTGAAAGCTGCAGGCCACACCTCCCTCCTTGCTGGGGTGGTTGGCAGGGGAGGCAGCATCCCATGAAACACTATGGCCAAAATGATCCAATCCTCAGGTCACAAACTGGGAACCCTGGCTGAAGCAGAGATAACATAATCCTGCTGCATATTCTGTTGGTATAAACCTTGAAAAAAACATCCATATTTCTGATAGTCTTAATTCAAGCAGGAACTATAAAAAAAGGATAGAAGATTCAGAGTTAAGAGGCAATGTCAAGTCCCAATACAAGAGAGCAGGTGTGAGGGAGGCTGGTCTGCCCAGTTTAGTCTTGTCTGATTTAAATGTGGTCTTTTAATGTTAAGGAGAGTGTGGGCTTTGTGCCATATCTGTGCTGTACTCCTGCTGTCCAAAATAAGCTAGGAAATTGCAAATATTTCTCCTTTTTACATACAACTTTTTAGGACTTGTTGTGGAAGGGGGAAAATTGATGCCTTTTCCCTGAAGCACCAAACATTTTACAGAGTCAGGATATTCATGCTCTTTATGGTATTATACGCCTTTGATGCACAGGCTTAGGCAAAACTTTTAAATTTGATGATATTGTTAAGGGACAAGACAATAATTGTTTTGTCCTCTTGTGTACTGTAGTGCATAGTTTGCTTTCCAGTTAATCTGGGAATGTCACTTAACAAGTTTCATGTCAAAGTATGGACCTAAGACCAGAATGAAGCTCTCACTCCAGATCTCTTTTACTGGGACATGGCAGTTCACTGCTTTTGATCTTTTATATAAGATTAACAGTTTGAAGTTTGTTATAGGGTGTGTTTTGCAACCTGCAGTTGGTAGATGAGTGTGAAGTGGGTGTTCTAAATTTTAAAAAAATCTAGAATGAAAAAAATTCTAGAATTAAAAAAAAAACCCTAACACATGGTGGCGGTGGTCAAGGCTTGATGAAAATGCTTTGTGCTGATCTTATGGTCCTGCTTACATGAGCAGAACAGTACTGTGACATTCACTGTGATCACACATCCTTCAGGTTTTGAACAAGCTGTCTAATTTTGACCCTATTGCTTCAGTATCCAGTCAGATCAGGACAAGACAGTTTCTTTAATCCACAACAGGGAGTGGGATCAGCTAATGCTAGTGAAACTCCTGACAACGGTATATGTTGGGTAATAAAGATACAGGCAAAGAACTTACTTCTCATAAAGGGAGTTCCCTTTGCAGTGCTGTGAGGAACACAAAGAAATCCTGTTTTGACTAGTTAATTGAGCAAACATTCCATCCTGCCCGAAAATATGCTTGCTATGCTTTGTCAGATTTTTTTTTCAGAAGCGTATCGCTCCTTAGCATGATCATGTCTCCACCAGTCTGAGGAGCAACTGTCTGTTCAGCCCTGGGGCTCACCTGCTGCTCCCCCACTGCTGTCAGGGTGGATTTCTTTAGAGAGAGTGTCGGCTGCAGCAAATCACTTCATGCAGTGGGAAAAGAAGACTTGGATATTTACCACTAGATTGGTTGTGCTGCCTACTCCCCAAGCTGCTCCCTCCCTTGGCTGCCCCCTCCGTGCCATCCATGGCACTGCCAGCCCTGCCTTTGCTCACTCACCTCTCCCAGAGGCGCTGGCTGAGCCCTTTTCCACCGGGTGCTGCTCTGCCTTTCTCCAGACAAAATCCAAGCCTCCTCCCACCACTGGCAAAACTCCTCAGAAGTTCCTCTTCCCTCATCTCTCTGGTACTCCAACTTCTCCCCCTCTCCTAGCTGTGCTTTTCCATTACACACAAGACCCCTTCAGTGTGCCCCTGGTCTGGCCCCTGAGCCTGCTGTCCCCCTTCCGTGCCACCCTGTGCCTGCATTCCTGGCCCCCTCCCCACAGCGCTGCATCCCCATAAACATGCCAGGCCTGGACCACGTTGCCAGGCTCTCTGTTTTCTGTACTGTACTCTGGACATGTTTTCAGCCTGATGCAAAGCTTATTCAACCAACAGAAAGAGCTGCTTGGACTTTAATGGACTTTAAATGAAGAACTTAGAGTAAGTCTGCACAGCAGCACAGAAATAACAGCCATGTTGTACAGAGATACCCAAGCCAGCTTTAAACTAATTAGGTTGGATCCATAACCATCTAACCATACAGGGAGCTCAGTACTGGGTAATTTACCCTAATGAACTGTAAGCTTGTCAAAGGAGAAAGCCTGTGTTTGCTTTAGTCCAGTTCCAGTTGAACATCACATGCCCATTGCCTTTTAAGAAACATCTACTACTATTTAAAAACAAAGCAGCACATGCCGAAATGATCTCTCCTTTCATATTAATGCAGCTACACAGAGCAACTGTCTAAAGCATTCAATGTCTCATGGTCAATTCTCTCCTCTCTCATCTGTCTTCTGCAGACTGAACAAACATTACATGTACCTAAAAAGACAACATTTTACAAAAGGACAGGAAATATGGAGTACAAGAGAATATGTGATTTATCTATCGATTAATTAGGTGTGGAGAAAAAGTAACAAATCCTTTCCTCCACAGTACACACAGGGAGTGCTCTGCCTTTCAATGTAAGAAGTGTAAGTGTTGGTATTACTACATCCTTTCAAAATGGGCAAGATACAGGACTCCTCAGTAAAGGGCACCATTTTTCCCTTGGAAGCCAGAGATTCTAACACCTGTGGTCTTAAACAAGAGGCTTAAACAAGTTCCCTGTCATGCCTCAAAAATCCCAAAGTTTGCAAGCAACTACTCGGGATGAGACACCATCCTTTGGAACTGCTCCTTTCCTCCAGGTGAGACCTGCCACAGGTTGCTGCTGGTTTTGGAGTTTTTGCTCCTCGGTGACCACAGACTCTCTAACCAATGACAGCCAAAACTTAGGAGAAGCAAAAAGTGGAATGTGTTGAGGAAATGTCTCCTAAAAATCCAACATTCCTCCAAATTTGTACTTCTCCATTCTTGCTGTGTGACACAAAGTGACTCCTCCACAGGACCACGGGCAGCCTGGCCCAGCAGCTGTAGGACAGCAAGTCAGTGCCACCTCAGAGACACCAGCAGGTCCTCAGTGTGCCCCCTGCATCCTCAGCACTGCACAGCCCAGGGCAGGCAGAGGTTCCCAACGGCAGAGGCCACAGTCAGCTTCGTGCCCTGCACATCTCCTCACAGGGGAATTCGGCCTGCTGGTCCCACAGGATTTAATGCCAGTAACAGGTGTACAAGAAGAGAAAAGCCCTGCTCATTTGTAGGATATGCACTACTTGCTTTAATATTTCCAGTCTCCCCAAGCAAATACCTGCCCTATAACTTTGGGGCTTTAGTGTGTTTTGAATATTCTTCTTTTCTGGTACCAGCAACAAATAATAGATCCAAAGTCTTAAAAACACAGGTTTAGGTAAGAATTGTCTTGCTGATCTTTTTTTTTTTTTTAAGCATAAAAACTCCAATCTTTTTTTCTAAATTGAAAATATTAAGGTTTCAATTAACATTTTCTGGAGAGAACTGTTCAAATATTTCAGCAAGCTTATCCTAGAGTTAAATCCTACATTTTGTCAAAGTTGTGTACAAAGAGGGTACATACTCTTCACAAAATTGAGATTGTTGTACTTATTTCTCAAATCCCATCCACAAGGCATTTATACATTTTTAAATAACAAAATATAAGCAAAAAATACAATTTGTTTTCTATAATCCTGGATCAGTCTCAGGATCTTTAATAAAGTTAATGATTGTCTATCTGCATAATTAACATACTAGGTGATGTGCCTCATTCCACCTAATGTTAATATTTTACTTTTGAGGGAGAAGCTTAATAGTGCCAAAATAAAATTTACTTGCTAAGAAAATTGGGTTTTTCTCCAGCCACACAAACATAAGGTATTAGAGATAAGTTTAAAACAGCAAATGACAATTACATCAAATGCAGGTAGTAAAAAACTTAATAAGTACAGATGAGTTTAAAAACAAATGTATGTAACAGGATTTTTTTAAAGGAAAAAAATCTCCTACAAAGAGTTTAACTATATTTTGCTTAGAGTCAAAATACAATTGGGCAGAGCAAGGCATGTTGTAGACCTAACAGGCTCTAACAGACATATTTCCTACTGCAAGTGAATTCTGGCAAGTACAGCTCTTGACCAGGGCACTGATTCGCCCAACCAAGTCATTATGCACACAAAGAAATGCATTTAAACTGGTGGGCTCGATACCAACCAAAAGTGCCATCTCTGGGGGTGAGATTGCAGGATCAAGAACATGAAAACCAAGTTTTAGTGTTGTTCATGTTGGTTTCTTTCTACAATGACAGGCTTAGCAAAATTAGATTAAGTTACATGGCACAGCCTGACAAGAAATCTAATTAGGGAAAAAAAAGTGCACTGCAAAAATACAAAATTTGCTTCAAAAAGGATATGAGTAATCTCTGTTGCCAGCATTAAAACAGTGACATCTATTGTTCTTGTAAGCTTTCATTTATACCAGTGACATTACTGGTCTGTTTTGAGTCTAGAGTTAATGCTGGGGTTTAAGTGTCTTTGAACTATACGGACACTTAAAGGGAGATAAACACCTGATTGAGAGAGAAAAGGCAAGATGATGAAAGCAGCAATCACCCAGCTTGACTCCGGACTGAGCTCATACTGCAGGGGAAAAATAAAATACAGCCAATTCCCCCAAAATGCAACGGCATAGTGGTTCTCCCCACCTCTGGCTTGCAATTTTGCTCATGGCCCGGAACGGTGTCAGCCGTACAGAGCTGTCGCCGCTCAGTGCGGGTGTGCCAGAGGCTGCTCAGAGGCGCTGCCAGGAAGAAGGAGCCCGAGGCTGCAGAGAGGCTCGGCCCCCGCTGCCTGTCCCCGCTGCAGCCAGGGCCCGGCGAGCCGCGCTCCCTTCCCCAGCAGCCCTGCACACCCCCGGGCCCCGATAAACACCGCGGCTCAGCCAGCCTGGGCTGCCCCTGCCACCCACACCTCCCCACTTCCCCAGTACATGGGGACAGTGTCTTGCTCATCCTCTGTCCCTCTCACTCACTAACACAGAGAACCGCCTGAGCAAAGCCCGGACCAGAGGGCCCAGAGTACAACGATGAGCCTTAACGCTTGTCAGCTGAAAGCTGCATTTTCTTTTTCATTTTTAAAGATTTACAGAGTTCAAAATTAGAATTTTTCCAGGGTGATATTCTCAAACATATTTTTCAGAATTTTCTGAAATTCTGTTAAAGACATCCCAGAATTTTTACTTTCTCCAGCTAAGTCTGTAGCCCCTCCAGGGAAAGAGAGTAGATCCGTGGCAGAGCCCATCTCTATCTATGGTCCTACTACACACGGGCTTGTTTCACAGACTCACCAGTGGAAAGTAAGATGAAACTGCTCTGTGCTATTTCGAGACTGAAGCAGTTTTCCAGTGGGCATCTCTAGACTTTGCAAGAAGGAGTAATAATTCTATGCTATTAATCTTGAAAAACCCACAAAGTATTTTGCTTCTGGTAACTCTGTCTTCAGGAAAAATAATAGAAATGTAGCTGATTTCTAGTCAGGAGACCCAAGGAAATTTTTCTTAAATAATTTTCTCCAAATTCTAGATCCAATAATCACACTCTTCCTTCCCCATATCCACTTTTCAGTTTGGGTTAATTTCTAACCTGACATTGTGGAAGCCCAGGACACCAGGATCTACTATAAAACAAAGGCTTCAGCACACACATTGCTGTACTGAGTTAATTTTAAACATCTCTCAGTGGTTTTTCCCCCCACAAACCATTTCAAGTAAATTTTCCTTCACACTGACAGCAGTGACAGCACTTTGTCATCCAGCTATTCCTTCAGTTCTGTGTATTATTTACACCAAAGACTATAATTTACTGTGAGGAAGATTTTTAAAATAGAGATAACAGGTGCTGAACACAGGTATTGTGGAGTTAATGGTCAACAACTTTAGAAACCATCCCAAAACTTGCCTAGAGAAATTACAGCTGTGTACCACTGCATGAGGGGCATCTATACAGCACTTTGGGGCACTGCCACCCGCTCCACGTTTGCTAAGCCCTGCTTTCCTTGAAAAGGCAGTAGATTCTCGGATCCGAGGTCGCATTGAATTACTGTTGGAAATTCCCCCGCAGCAGCAGGGGGGAGCCCATTCCGCACCCAGCATTACCACCTAGTGGACACGGGCTGCTCTCCTGCGGCTCCGCTCCAGCCCTCCCACCTGCATCCACACGGGAGAACCTCACAACCATTGGCTGATGTATTCATCAACGAGTTGACTGCCGTGCCTGTGCTTGGATAATACTTACTTGTTCTGAGCACCTTACCAGTGCAGCCACACATCCAAGGAACCACAAAAAGACACGTTAAAAATTCAAGCATGAGATAAATCAAATCTTCCAAAGTTATTCAGCCTCAGCTTGACACTCCCTGTCATTTTTCAACCTTTTCTTAGTGCTTTCTACTTTATTAAAACACTTAGCATTTCTGGACTCTGAAAAATACCAAGCTACCCTTCAGGACACTTTGCTTTTTAAATATATTAAGGACACTATTAACATGCTTTGGTTCAAAAGGAATGAGTGCCTTGTTAAATTTAAAACCACATGAAACCTAAAGTGAAGAGAAAAGTCCAAAGTAAAGCATCTGGGACTGGACTGCAAAGCTATTTAGGTACCAGACTCCTGCTGATTTAGGAACTAACATACTTTGTAGACTAACGCTGATTTATGATTCCCTCAGGGAATTCTGCATTTCATCACTGAATTTTCTGTTACCATAACACTTTGCCAACATCCTTCTTCCCTGCTTTGCACCTCTCCTTGATTTGTTAATTTTCATTCTGCAAAGTCCATTAAAAGAGACTCTCTTTTTCTTCCATTTCCTTTCGTACTGTTAGACTGCTTTGTGTACCTTGAATTTCTGCTGCATTCCAATCCTATCAGTCTCCTGCAATGCCTGTAGATTTATGGTGTTGCACATACTAAAAGATTGCACTAATTTAACTGAATCAATTTACAACTCCAGATTATTCTGATTTGGAGACAGCCTATTTTTCTTGCACTTCTATAATCCAGAAGCCTATGTTCAGATGGACTCATTAGAATCTCTCACTATTTCAGCAGGATTTAGTCCTTTCTGTCTAAATACCAGGATCTCAGTACCACTACTGGCATTCCAAAGATCCCTAGCTTTCTGCTACACAAGCACTACTCCTTTTTGCAATCAGTCTTCTTCCTATAACTGTATTTTGTTGCAAAAGAGCTTCATGCAGTGCCTAAAATTAGGCAAAATTCCAGTGTTTTAACTGGGCAGATAAATCTCAAAAAGAATGACCTGCCACTTCTAAATCCAAAAGTTTAAAGAAGCACATCAGGGCATATTGCCCACCAAAGCCAAGTCTAGCAAGGGACTCATCAAGGACTAAAGTGAGAGGTCAGGTCTGGCTGCAGAGGGAGATGGACATGGCTGTTACAAGGAGCACACAGAAGCACTTGGGCTATTTGAGGAGCCTTCCGTATTTTTTCTGTCTGAATGCTGGACATTTCTGACTTAAAAGCAATTTTAATAGATTCTACCAAGCACAAAAACTGAGCTGGGCAATCGAGTAACCTCCATGGAACACAAAAATGAGACAACATTCAAAAGCAAGCCATGTGATTTCCTTCCCATGTCATTCTCTACTGCTGGCTTAATGGCACTGCACCCCCAGGGTCATTGTGTGTCCTGAAACTGAATCTTCACAGACTGCTCTGTGAAGTGATCCTGACTGCATCCAGAACAGCAGCACTTCCCACAATCTCACATGTGGCTTTCCAGCACTCCCCACTGCATCCCTCAGTGAGGAGTGTGTGAAGCAGCAAACAATGGTGCAGCATGTGAAGTTCTGGCTCCAAGCCCTGCCCCAGGAGAGAACAGCTCTGCTCAGCCACAGCACAGGCAGGGCAAAGGAACCCTTTTTCCAACTGGTGCACATCAGTCAAACCCAGTGCTCTTTCTTACATCCCTCTGAGACTCACAAACTTTTTTCAGCTTGGAAACAGATATCTTTTCCCATTGGTTTTACTTTTCCCCAAAAAGTTTGGGTAACTTCCCTTTGTTTTAGTAGAATGATTGCTCACTTACATAACCAACTGCAAGGCAAAAATAACAGAATACAATAAAAATACATTTCCCTAATCAAGTGTGAACAGAAAGACCCTATAGGCTACACTATAAGTTCCTTGCATGTGCATCTGTCTCTTACTGCAGATTCCTGTTTTTAACCCTTATTCTGTAGGGAGGTAGATCTGTATCATAGCCCCTAAACAAGGGGCTGAGCACAGCTCTTTCTCTTAAGGCCATACCAAACCCTGCTAATTTGATTTAACATGACTGGATGGAAACAGCCAGTTATTGCTTGCACCATGCCCAACAGGATACCTAACCACTGCTGCCCTTCTGCACTGGGGCAGCAGAAGCCTCAGAGCTGCAGGAGCAGCTGCACGTGGAGTTGAGTGGGACAGAACACCAGTGCTTCCAGCCTTTGTGGAACCAAAGATTGTTTCAGTGGCCCCATTACTGCAGCTTTGCCTGGGAACAGCCTTTCAGAGGAGGTTTCATGATCACGAAGACACAGAGACCTCTTGAGCACTTGTTTGTTTTCTTCAGCTGTGAAGACACATGAGGAGATCAAGCTTTGTGGAACTACAGAATCACCCATGGATCACATAGTAAAGAAACCTGCTTGTCCTCAAATTAGCTCCTAGCTACATCAGGCAGAAAGGTGACTGACTCTTAGAAGAAAAGGGTATTTTGTGAGGCACCCTACTTCTGAAGTACAGATACTGGGCTGCCAAAGCCAGCCCTGCATCCACCACAGCCTAGACACTGAAGCTCACCGAAGAGGAGGCCAGTGACCCCATTCCAATTAGCACTGCAACTTCAATCTCTCAGAGAAATAAACTCTGCCCAATTGGCAGCTCTATACTAATAAAACTGCATCATAAACTGAAGGGCCTATATTAATTTATTGTACTGGTTTATCTACAGCAGTACAACCTGTGAGCATGCAAGGCTTTGGTGTGCATGTAAAGAAAATACATTTCCTCTTGCAACAGTGGGGGAAGACTTAATTCCCTTAATTCCCTTAAAGTCAGCAGAACGACAGTGGGGGTGACTGAGGCCCAGTGCCTCTGATAACGAATATTCCTGTAGCTGAATCCCCTTGCAGACCAATTAATTACCTCTATACCCTGCTGGTGCATTCCAAATTTTATTTTTATTTCAAAATCAAAGTTAAATAACTAGAAAAATCATGTGGCTGAGCCAAACTGTGACTTTATGGGTTTTAATTTTTGAGATTAAAGTGAAGTACAAAGACACACCCAGTCAGCAAAGTCTGGAGACAATAAGATGTAAAGCAATCCTCCTTCTGACCTCACATTAACACAGAAATCACCCTACAGCATGCAAGTGTCAGCCAACAACGGCACCTACTTATTTCCTGTCAGCTTGTCCCTTTGATCTAACCTGATCCTTCTTCACTTTATTAAAAACGTTCTAATCTTTTGTCTTTGATCTCCCTGTAGGATTCTTCAAAGAGCTTCAAATTAGCAAACATGCAAACAACAAAAAATGTACTCAGTATCTACAAGAAACAATGATGTGGGGAGCTGTTTCCTTCCTCAACACACAAGTTTAATGAGGGGCAGCATTTTAAAGCCAAAAGATGCCATAGTTATCTGTTGTTTATTGGCATTACGGTGGATGACAGAGCCCAAGCTTTTTTACTGGGGGTGGTTTGCTCTGAAGGTGTAACAAGGCAGCCCAGCAGGGGTAGCAAAAAAGCCATGTGCATACTTCATTCAGCATGCCAGATGAAAGGATTATGTCACATTCAAGAGCAACAAAGAGCTCTGTTTAAGTTTGTACCAGGCTGGAACTGTGGGGCAGCCGTTAAAGACCACCAAGGTTTTAAATAAAACCGGACACTTTTAAGTTTTCTCCAGCTTTCCTTGCGGTAAATCCACCCAATATGAAGGGAATGTCAGTATCTCCCACAAGGAAGATCTCTGAGGCTTTAAAAGGGAAAAGACATTTAATGTATTTTTATATATGTAAAACCCATATGTCTATTTTAAATATCTATGTATGATTTTTTTCTTGTTAAAAGAATAAAGGACACCAACATATTATTTTTGTTCCATCTTAAACTTATTTAACAGCCAAATGTTTTCAGCAAGGAAGGGCACTGCTACAGGATCTCCTTTACATCAAACAGTAATAGCATCATCCATCTTCTACAACTTTAATTTAGCTCCAAAGGTACACATTTGAAACAAAATTGGTACTTTTTATTATTGAATAATTTTCACCTCTGAACATAGTTATGAGGGCAGAACAGAAAGACCCTATAGGCTACACTATAAGTTCCCTGCATGTGCATCTGTCTCTTACTGCTGTCTTTAAAAACAGATTCCTGTTTTTAACTCTTATTCTGTAGGGAGGTAGATCTGTAACCAGGTTGAAATAGCCCAAAATATCTTTGCCACATAATCCAGGTCACCCCAAACTCCTCATGACTGCAGTTAACAATCTGAGGCACAGACCACTGTCTACTGAAGCCAATGAGGCCTTTTCACAGGTCCATGAAATCCTAGTCGGTGTCCCCAGTAAAGTCTCAATCCAGTGGAAATATAAAAGCAGGATCTGACCCAAGCTGTACACACGGACCTTGGCCAGTAGTCCTTAGACCATGCTCATAGCTCCAAGGTTAGAGAGGGCAAAGTCCCTGTACTCATTTTAATTTCACTTCTTTGTCATCCTGAAACCCACTATGATTACACGTGGCAGGTGTATGAGCTGAGAATTGAACATGACTTAGGCAACAGACCATTATCACTTCCATGGTTGATTTTTTCCCTCTTCATCAAAAGTCAATTATTGCAAAACCAGCACACTCGCACAGCTCAAAATAAAGTAATTAATGTTTAAAAGTCCATTGAAGATCAACACTGATAATTATTTATTGAGAACTCCAGTGAGGCTCTAGATGATCAGAGAATCACTAAGATTGGAAAAGATCTTTAAGATCATAAGGCCCAAGCATTAACCTAAGACTGCCAGGTCCACCACTACACCATGTCCCTGTACATCTACATGGTTTCTGAGCACTTCCAGGGACAGTGATTTCATAACTGCTCTGGACACCCTGTTCCAATACGTGATAATCTTTCAGTGAAAAATTTTTTCCTGGTGCAGCTGGAGGCCATTTCCTCATGTTCTGTTGCAAGGGAGCAAAGTGTTGGCCCCTCTTGTTCTGTCCTGATGCCCTGTACTGGCTCTTGGAATACTGATTTTCTTAAACAGCTCAGGAAACATTGGTGCTAAAGCACAGACTACCCAGCCACAGAGCTATGCCAACTGCTCTTTTGTTGTTGTGTTGATGCCTATAACAGGCTTTGGAAAATAAAAAAAGATTTTAAAAGCCCAAACAAAAACAAAAAACAAACAAACCAACCCCCAAACAAACCTCCCTATTAGATAAAGTATCAAGAGCACAACAAAACTGAATAGATTTGTCAAGATAGCTGAAAAAAAAAAAGGGTTTGCATGTCTTGAAAAGCCTGGAGAAGCAGTTCTAAAATGAGCAGCTCTGCGAGCACAGCAAAGCCCTTTAGTTAATCCAGCAGTTTCCAAATAAACATAAATCAACTGTAAATTGAAATCTTTATGAAAAGTCAGTCAAGGTCTGAACTTGTCAAACTCATTGGTTACCCACTTTACAGACTTGGAATGACAAAACTGGTGGTTTTAATAAGTCCGAAGCCACACAAATATTCAACAAAAACCTGCTACTTCAGATATATTTAACTTTTTTTTTCACAGTTCACTAGCACTCAGAACAACAAACAAGATGCTCTGCTTTTCTCCTGTGTGAGGGATCTTTCTAGCAGATCCTGTCTCTTGTGGCTGCTGACAAAAGGCAGAGCTCAGCCTTTCTAGGAATTACCACATAGTTGAGAGTGTTCCAGAGCAGGGTCGCAGGCCAGCTCCTGGACATGCAGCTCTTCCCTCAGCTGCATCCTGCATGCAGCCAGCTTCCAGATTCAGCAAGGATTGGCCATTCCCCAGCTCCTTCCATTCCCCCAGCCAGGGATAGCCCTGTTCAGCACAGCCAGCCACAGTGAGTGCCCTCTCCACACAGCACTTACTGGTCCACAGGTCTCAGCTCCAAATATTTCCTTAGAGGAAAGACCATGTAAATCTCAAAAAACAGTGTCAAGAAATCCTGACTGTGTCTACTTGTGAAACCACCATCAAGTAAAATCCAGGGTCTGTCCATGACAACCTGAATACAAATTCTTTTGTAAGTATAGTTTTTGAAATTTCAAGTACATCCAGCAGGTTTGGGAAATCTTGTTTTAACAGAACATCAGGATTTTGTAATTTTCTTCTCAAAAAAATCCATCTAAGAAGGAACACAAAAAAAAAGTGAGGACATAAAAAGTTGTCCTAAAGCAAAACACTTCCAGAGGGCTGGTAATGTCCAGATAATTTTTTATCTGATCTATTTTGACAATCCTACTGCCACAAAACTAACAAAAACTTGAAGCTTTCTTTCAGAGAGGGTAGAGCAATTCAGCTACTAGCATTAAAGTTTGACTGACTTTGAGCTAGAAGCCAAAAGCAAGCTCTTCTCTGCTGAATTGTCATTAATAATCCAAGTTGCTTAACTTTTCTCTCTGGAAGCCAAACAAAACAAAACAAGCAGGAATTGCCAAAGCAGAATAATTTCAAGAGCATCTAAACATAAACACTATGCCTGAAATAGGTAAAGAACAAATGAGGCAAAGCTACCTTCTTTTCTTCCATAGAGACTCATGACCTGAGCACTGCAGCACTATCACTGCAGATCTGTAAATGCTCTTCATTCCTCCATAACAGCAACAGGTTCAACTGAAGTTCTTGGTATAGTTTGGGAACTATATATATAAGATAAATAAAATTTTATTTATCTTATTTTCTTTCAAGGTTTCAGCACAAGCTCATGATGTCTGCAGGAACTCCACGTGTAGCACAGGATAATTTGGAAATTAGAACAGTCCCAGCAGATCAGATCACTGATCTAACTTGGCCAAAAAGGATCACTCATTGATTATTCCTGCCAAATCCTCTTTAAACAGAAGGACTTGGAGAGGTCTTCACAGGCATAGCTCTTTTGAGACAGTCTTTTATATCAAATGCTATACAAACATATTCCTCTGTTAAACTCAAACCCACACAATCTATACTAAGTACATGTCCAGCAGGAATACAACATGAATTTAGCATAATTTTCTTTAAGTATTAGATTTTCCCCATGAATACAGTAATTACTTTCTCAAGAACTCCTAAAATACATTCATAGATTAATTTTAACATTGAGATGCTATTACTATTAGACAGTCAAATTAGCATTGCAAGCATAAAATATATCATCAACTTAACTTACATTGACTGAAGCATCTGCACACAGCATTTCCGCAGAGGCTTTCACGAGGAGCAGGTCTTGTAGGTAATAGATGGGGTTGAGGATTAGGGATTGTGTGCCATTTTAGGGGTATGACAAGCCTCTGCTTACTTCAGGCACATTATTACCTTTCATTCTCTCTTGTATATGACAACACAGTTTTATCAGACCTCAGCCATGCTCATTACAATTTCCCAGATATACTTGAATGTTGGAATTTCCCATTACCAGAGCACAATTTATGCTGAAATCACTTTTATTCTTTCAGGAATGTGGTGGCCTGATATTAAACAGGATTTAAACCAGTTCATTGGAGCTCAGGAAACAGAGTCACAAAGTGGCTGCGTGTCAGGGCCATGTGTCAGGGCACAGGTCAGAAAACAGTGCAGAGTCCCTGTAAGGGAAAGGCAAAGACCCAGAGGTCACAAAAAGTTCCTGTCACTGACAGCAGGTTCCTGGACCCTGTGGAGGTTTTACACCGTCTCCTCTTCATAACGCAGCCACAGACCCGCCCTTGCACATTACTTGTGGCCTCAAGCAGCGCAGGGAAAAGTAGCTCTTTTTAAAGCCTCTTTACGGCTTTCCTGCTGTGTTTGCCCGCAGCCCCGCGGCACTCCGGCCCCGAGCAGCCCCTGGCACAGAGTGTGAGCCCGGGGGCGGCGGCGGGCTCGGTCCCTCAGGGTGCCCACCCACCTCTCCCTCACGGCGGCGGGCTCGGTCCCTCAGGGTGCCCACCCACCTCTCCCTCACGGCGGCGGGCTCGGTCCCTCAGGGTGCCCACCCACCTCTCCCTCACGGCGGCGGGCTCGGTCCCTCAGGGTGCCCA
>JAYDZK010000028.1:1850077-1871965 GCA_034509185.1 Euphonia xanthogaster
CTCCCCCCCGGCGGCGGTCCCGGGCCCTCCGGGGTCCCCACCCGCCTCTCCCTCCGGGTGGCGGACGGGGGGCTGAGCCCTGCGGGCCGCGCCGGCAGGGGGCGCCCCGCGCGCGGCCAGGGCCCCTCAGGGAGCGGGGCGGGTCCGGCCCGGCCGCGCAGGAACCCAGCGGGAGAAGAGAGGAGAGAGCGGAGCCGAGCCCCTGAGCACGGCGGGAGGAGAGCGTTAAAGCCCCGGGGAGAACAGGCTGCTTCCATCTAGCGCGTTCTCTCCCTATGGAAACATTGCTCCGGCAGGCGGCGGGGAAGCAGCGTGGAGGTGCCGCAGCAGGGAGGCTCAGCCCGCAGCCCCCAGCCCTGCCCGCGAAGCCACACGGCAAACATGGGCACTGAGGATCCCAGCTTACACAGTGCAGTCAGCACTGGGGGCATGAGTACCAAAGTTTCCTTTTAATGCTTGTGTCTTACCTTTATTAAAGGTGTTACAGAACAATAGCCAGAGCATGCCAATATGCTAGCGGGGAGGTTAACAGTAGTAGAGAACAAAAGAGGATAAACAATGTATTGACAACAGGTTTCTCTATTTCTTTCATTGTTGTTGTCAGACAGTGATGCCAATTAAACAGTGAGAAATTGCCCCTGGGAGGATACCAAAAACATTTCTTCTCCAAGTGATCCCAAGCTTTTGCTTCACAAAACTGTTTGGAAAAGTTAAGATACCACTGTCTCTTCAGGAACTTTCTTCCTTTTTATATAGCTGTCCACATAGCTTACAGACAAAACAGGAAATCTTCTACCAAACATCAGTAAACTTGCATTTTCACAGTAGCACTGGGGAAAAAAAAAAGTCTGTATCTTGCTCAAAAGGGATGAAATGTAACCGAACAACCTAGAGCTGTAGGTCTGATTCTTTAAACACATTCTAGTTCCCAGCTTACAGTTGAACCAGTCCAAAAAGACAGAAGTCAGCTTACTTGGCTTCAGAGGACCTTACACAGTGAGTGAGGCAAATGTTACTAGGGCTGCACTTCAAAAATAGAGTGAAGAAGTTTTACTCATCCACCATACTATTTATTTTTTAGGATCAGTAGGTGACCATCTTTAGGGAGTTGAGGGATAAGAATTGAGGAATATACCAGCTGCACTTTACAGATCAACAGCCACAGAAATAGAAAGCAACTATGCAATCTCAGGGTTTCACAAAACTAGTTTCATTTGTAACACTTGACACAACAGATTAACTGCAACAAGTGAAGAGAGCTACATCTGTAAAGTGCTATTTTTGTTAAAAGTGGCTAAAAAAGCACATCTACAACAGATTTGGGTACTTGGTGGTGAGATTGTCGATGTCCTCTAAGTATTTCATTTCAAGCTCTGTGTTTTTTGATGAAATTGATGAGCCCATTTGTTGAGCTATCATGAGATGTCACTGGAGCATCTGACTCCAGTTCAGGCTCAATTTTCTTGGCAAGTTGTTTTCCAAGCTCAACTCTGCATTTATAAAAGCAGGAGAAGAAAGAAAAAGCAACATTAGTGCTAAAAACTTAAAGTATTTACTATAAGCCATTGATATTAAAAATAGAAGCCAGTAAAAAGTAACTTCCCAGTGAACACTGTGATGTTTTACCCCTCAAAAATTACTGCTGAAGTATTCAATTCAGTGCCATTGATGAAAAACTGGAGTTCTCATTGTTCCTTAGCTGAGCAGACAGCTCAAATTACAGGATGTCTAAGCGAACATTTTGTTTTCAGAGTCAAGCAGAGTCTTTTCACCTTGGTATTCACTTGTGTTATGCAGCCTGCCCCAGCTCCTGTACTCAGCTGGCTCCTGTTCACTGTTAAACAGGACAGTGCTCAGAACACTGATTTGTGTCACCCAAACTACGACCAGCTGAGCTACAGTCTGGACGCACCCCCAGCACCTATGCAGGAGTTACAGCCCCACCATCTAAGAACCTAGGATATTCCAACAGCTGCAGGGAACAAGGCTGGTTCTACAGCATCCCCACCTTTCAGTTTTGGATGCCATTCTGGGATTTCATGTGCAGCAGTAAAAGCTGTACTTACTCCTACCACACTCCTGACCTCAGAGTTTATAGCAGACATCAGCTTGTACTAGACACAGTCTGCCATTTTCAGGTTCTGCTACAGTATTTGGCTATAGAACAAGCTGTGGTAGCACAGCATCAAAGAATGCATACAAAGATGAAGGCAGCTTAGTGTAAACTGATATTCTACACCTGTGGAGCAAGTGTGCTCATCAGAACAACCCCTTATGGCATAGGCAGGCTGCACCTGAAAAATCTTATTTCTCAATACCTCAACCCAAGCCATACAGTATGTTTACAGTTCATATTACTACAGATGAAAGACCCTGATTAGCTCCTGGCTAAATTTTTAAGTGACACAGTGACAGACTCCCTCAAGCTGCTGTTGCACACATGGAGCTCCAGCACAGCCCTTAGACACAGATGCAGCCTGCATGAAACCAAGGGCTGCTGCATACACAGACCTCTGCCAGAAATGCTGTCTCTCCAGCACAGGAAAATTAAGAGGTAATCAATCTTTTGCTCATCAGATGCCACTCAAACTGCCTACTAATCTAGAGGTAAAATAATTCTCTTTTCCATGCTATAGGGAAAAGATTTTCTTCCTAATTCTCAGAGCATGTGTTCAGCCTGCTTGACTGTTTTCCTCACTATTGCATCTTTTTTACATTCATAGTATTTTCTAAATTCAAGAGGTCCTTAGCCAAAATTTTATCTACAAGTCATTATGCATTATAGCATGGTAACCTATCCGCAGAAAAATAGTTTTCATTTATAACTATCCCATAATCATGTGCTCCAAGTATAAAACCCTTTTGATTGTCTTTTCTCTAACTCATGATAGATTCAAGAATCTGTCGAGAAGTATACAAGAAACAAACCAAGGAAACTTACCCCCACTGGTCATAACTGTTAATGTCCCAGACAACTCCTTGAACAAATATCTTGTGCTCATACATGGCTACAAGCAGAAAGATTTATCAATAAACTTGATCACAAAGTCTTCAATAGAATTCACAGATGAGAAACGCATTTACTTACCAATGATGGCTCCCAGGGTGAAGGGGTTGAGTTTTGTAAACATGATGGAATTGGTTGGTCTATTTCCCTCAAAGACCTTTCAAAACAAGAGATACATTGTCACCTAGTATGTTGTAAAAAGTACATCAGAAAACTGGCAGGTTTTGTCTTCTTTAGAGTCCACACCGGACTATTTGCATTAGCAGCAAATACAAAGTTCTGAAAGTTTTAAAGGCCTTCAACCATAAAATTGTGTAAGAAAACATGAGAATTATACAATGGAAAATGGGTCTCCAAGCAACATAGCTGGCCACAGTGGGCTACAAGAAGTAACCCAAAAGTCACTAGCCCAGGGCAGTGCTGAGATAGCCCACGTTTCCTGGAACACCTCCAAGGCTCAGAGCCACAGTGCTGCTCGCAGCCTGCTGCGAGTGCCCTGCCAGGGTGCCATCGGTGCCAGCCCATCCCAGCTGCCCTGCCACCCCCAGCACAGCCCCCCCGGGCACCTTGTGGGGAAGGAGCTTCTCCAGGGCCTCCCCGCTCAGCCCGGCCGCCTGCAGCTCCTTGCGAGCCTCATCAGCTGTCTTCCCTTTCATCAGGGCCTCCGTTTGAGCAAGGAAGTTGGCCAAAAGGATCTAGCAGGTAGAAAGAAACACAAGTTACCATTTGCATAGCTGGAATACTGGTACCTGGTGCTTGAGCCCATACCAAGACCTAGTCTAGACTTACAAGTCAGTTTTAACACTGTGGCAGTAAAAAAATGTATCACTTTTAGCTACTGCTTCTTACCTCAGAGTGCCAGGGACTTAGTATTACTACAGGTACTAAAGTAATGTATCCAAAGACAACCAGGACAGTTCTGCAGAATCCTGCTCCTGCTGAAGCTGGCAGCAAGTTTTCCAAAGGCACCAGAGCAGCCAGGACTTCACACAGCCCTTTCACCCAGCATAATCTATGATTTTATCTCATTCTACACCATCTCATGGAAAGCCAGGTGAAAGGATTAGTCAAAGGTAGCCCAGCTAAAATGTATTTACTCATCTGTATGCAGGAAAATCCCCACAGCTCACCATACACCAATGCCTACCAATGCAGTGCAAGGTTCTAACTTATTGCTCCCTATCTAATGTTAGGCTGCAAATTTATTTGTGGTTTTGTCCTACCTGAAGACACAATAAGTTTTTTACAGTCAATTGAAACCTTTTTTCCTTTTCTTTTGCAAAGTCATACTTAAAATTTTCACCTGTATTTGGTCTTACTTGACAAAAGATTACTATTACACAATGCAAACAGCACTCGTAATCTGAAATCATGACAAGAGTGAAATTCAGTGACTAAAGATACTTTTTGTGAACTATGCAGTAAATAGTTAACCTGAATGTGTTTCCACCCTTGGAAGTCAAGAAAAATCTTAGTTCATGGAAAATCCTTAGTCAGATGATAAACTAAAAACTGGACAGGTTATGAACATCTGTGTAGAAGGCCATCACTCCAGCCATACCACTACAGTCACCACAATTTTTTTCTAGAATTTAATTCTTCAAAGCTTCCTCAGAGATGGTGCCACAACAAGTCTGAGAATTTGCTTCTTCCTACTCTCCAAGAACTACATTCCTTAAAATTCTTCAAGGAATTTTAAACACTTAATTGCTCAACTCTTTCCAGCTTCAGTAGGCCCACAGGAAACACCACTGAGCTGCCTCAAGAGCTGTCACTGCAATTGCTTCAAGAATAAACGTACCACTGCATTACATACTATATAAACTTGCAATTATAATCTAGCTATTTTTAAATCTCTTGTGAATGTTGACAGAGCTTTTGTTTATAGTTTCAAAGGGACAGTTAGAAATATCACATACTGCAATACCAAGCAAGCTTCAGTGCCTTGAGCCACAAGACATATGGTGCCCTGACAAAACTTACCTTGTGATGCAAGCCATTTCTGATGGGGTGCTGGGTCTGCACTGGGATCAGGAAGTCACAGGGAATCATGCGAGTTCCTGTAAAAGCCAGGTAAATAACTCTGCATCAGGTAAGTCTCAGAAAACCTTCAATTCTCACCCCATTTTCAGAGTTGCTGGCAGACTCATTTTTACAAGCTTTATAGAAGAGCATTATGATTTGCAGCAGGGGGAAGTAACAATACAGCTCAGGAATTTCAGCTGTTTGACCTCACTGGTGTTAAAACCTGCATCTTGTACCCTTCACAAGCTACTAATTAAAACCCCCGTAGCACTGTGATGCAAGGTTAGGTAGGAGTCCAACCTCTAAACAAGTGCAAACTCAGCAGACTCCTGCAGCCATTCAGACTTTAACTCCAGAGCAAGGTATTTAACAGCTTGTTTACCTTGGTGAATGAGCTGGTAGAAAGCATGCTGCCCATTGGTGCCAGGCTCTCCCCACACAATAGGGCCAGTGCTGTAGTCCACACGAGAGCCTTTCTTGGTAATGTATTTGCCATTAGACTCCATATCACCCTAGAGCAGGGAAGGGCAGGATCGCTCAGTATCAGTTTCCATACATACTTCAACTCCAATAAACAGTGCTTGTTTATAGAAATTTTCTAAGCATGAGGGATACACCTGATTAGTTTATGGACATCAAGATAACAGTGTATGAGGAAAAGGTCTTTAAGTGAGGAAATAAGCTGGTATCAATCTTGGCACCAGTCTCTTGAGGCAATTGAAGACATGCATTAAGTGACTGCAGTTTTATCTCACACATAAAGCACTGAGGATGCTGACCCAGGGCAGATTGTTATCTGCACTTGGCTGGAAGGGCTGTGCCCAGCCCTACCTGCTGGAAGTAGGCAGCGAAGCGGTGCATGTACTGGTCATAGGGCAGCAGGGCGTGGGTCTCACAGCCGTAGCAGTTGATGTACCACACCCCCAGCATGGCCAGCAGAACAGGCACGTTCTTCTCCAGGGGGGCAGTGTGGAAGTGATTATCCTGCACCACACAAAGCAAAGTTACACTTCTGACAAAGCAACTGCCATCCTTCCCAACTCTTACATTGGTTTTATTATTGCATTGATCCAGCTTCCCACAAACTGTCATTTTAACATCACTGACGAGGGAGGACGTGGGGAGCTGAACTTTAGAAACCAACGTGCCTTCCATTTCCTTACTAACAACTTTTAAAGAAGAACAAATCTGAAATGGGCATCCCACACTCACCATCCAGTGGGCTCCTGCAAGCAGACTCTCAAAGTTGTCAAAGCCTAACAATGGAAAGAAGTCAGTTTGTATCTACTATTACAACTCAAACTTCATTTTTCCTATAGAGACAACTGTGAAACAGTTTTGATTCCTTGTATGCAGCAAGGCTCCCAACTACTAATCAAGTTTAAAGCTGCACTTAGACTTCTCCTCATATTGCATCCCATAAGCCAGACATTCACTTATGCTTAAAGCCCAGACTTCAGAGCAAGTCCAACTTCATGAAACATAATTCAAAAACCTTTGCCTAAAATCCCCATTCAGGCAGAATGAGCCACTGGAAGGAAAACAGAGGCCTTTAATACAGTGCCTACTTTGAGGCTACATAGTTTTTAGCAAGTTTGAACACTTAATCACAGCCAGTGGGAGACACATCTGCCAAAAAAACAGGGCAAGGCTAGCACAGCAGGGATTTCTGCACTGGTGTGAGGAGAAACAGCTCTAATAAGATAGTCTCAAAGAAAAAGGCTACCCCTCCCTTCCCTGTTCTTGCTAACAATTCACCTGAGCTTTCTTTGCTTTGTAGTTAGGCTATTTAAACCTCCTCTCACTTTCCCAAATGAATAGTTTCACTAAGTCTAGTCCTTCTTGAAAAAACAGAAATCCTGATTCACACATAGCACTTGGGAGGTGAAGTGTTTGGACTCAAAGCAGCAGCTCTACCTATGGTCAGAGGCCAGCTGTGGGAGTTGAGGGGTCTAAGAGAAAGAAGTGGAGATAGGCTGGCATGTCAGCAGTCAGCACCAAATCTGTCTGACAGCAGCAGTGAACAGTTTATTGCAGATGAAACAGTAAGTGCCTGACTTGTTTACTTTGCTCTTATAATAGGTTTTTCTACACATGAAAACTCCTATTCATATAATTCCAAAAAACACCAAACCCAATGTTATTCTTCTAAGCCCAGTCTAAGGGAATTCTAGCTTTTGCCTAGAAAAATAAATGACATTATAGTTTCAGACTTTAAACATCTGAAATCAGTGATGAGGGAGCAAGTGTAATCATCAGGCCCTATAGCCTAGACAAAGTACTGGAAACAAAAGGAATTAACAGCAGAAGGACACAGTTAACAATGCTAAACAGAGCTCATAGGCAGAATCAGAGACAGGACTTTGGTGTTAGTGCGTGTATACTCACAGATACTAAATACCCTACTTCAAGTTTAGCAATGTCAGATGCAAGGTCTGATTTTCAACACTGCCACAGCTTTACATAAATCAGGCACTATTGGCTATGTGACTAAAGCAATGCAATTTGACTATTTGTCCCCAAGTACAGGGTAATTTCCAAAACTGTATTTATATAAAATACCAATGTTTCTATTACATTCCAGATTGTTTTTCAGCACCCACATCCAACCACTCAGAGCAGGCAGGTAAATTGTATTTGCCCCAAATCTGATTCACAATCCACTGTTGTTAATGCACACACTAGTTACATTCCTGAAGCAAACAGAGCAATTCTTGGCATGATGACATCCCAGGAGCACCTACCAATATGCAGGGCAATGGAGAGACCAATGGCAGACCACAGGGAGTAGCGACCACCAACCCACTGCAAACAAGACATGGTTGAGATGGAGAAGTGCAAGGCTTTTACACTCAAACTATCAGAAAACAGCAGTATGTGTTTAGACTGTTCCCAGCAAAGTCAATACTCCTGGTGATAGTTCACTATATATATTTGGCATAGTCAAGGCAACCTGCACTTTACAATGCACGCTAATGAAAGCCTTTTTTGAGAGGCTGATGTTATCCTACTTGTCCAATTTTTATAACATCTCTTAAGTAAATAGCTTGATTCCAGTTAACTTCCAAATCCTTCACGTGGAGCTTGTATAACTGCTTTCATAATATCACTTCTCTACAGGAAAAGCCTGCTTCAGCAAAACTCTGACACTTGGGAAAGGTAACATTCCAAATAACTTCTGAACAGCAGCTCATTTGTCAGGCAATTAGTCAATGAGACATACCAACCTGTTTCTAATTAAGTATAAGGACCAAGACTAAGGGCAGTATACTTAAAATATGCATCTACTACAAAATCTCCAATCAGGCTCCCATTTCTGACGTCTGACCTTTACCAGGCCTAGGTTATATACCATAGACACCAACAGGCAAATGTCACAGCTTATAATAACTACTTGCATAGAGCAATAAGTCAAGACTATCTCCTGTTACTCAACAGCTGATTAGACAGCCAAGAACATGGAGGACTCCTCTTCAGACCTTTGACTGGAAGATTTTAACAGACCAGGCAAGAGTTCTCAACTTGCCTTTAGTTAGGGGTTTTCAGGTATTTCAGTGCACTGTATACAACTCCTATAATTTAGGAGTTGCTGTTCTAGAAACTGCTTTTGCAGTTAAGACAAGCAGTTGTAATCATCTTACTTGCTTCAGAAAAAGCTAACAGTTAACATCTACCACATAATATCAGACATTTACTTACATCCCAAAACTCAAACATGTTCTCTGGGTCAATTCCAAAGTCTTTAACTTTGGGCTAAAACAAACATGAAAAAACACCGTCAGTAAAACCAACAGTCATAAAAAGCTTTACACCAAGCAAGCAAATACAAGTTTGATATCTATTAAATAAACAATCCTACAATTACAGCTATTTAAAAAAATACATCGCATCCATCACAAAAATTACATTTTCATTTCCAGAAATAACAGTCACCACTCACAATTAAAAATCAACGACATAGATTCATCAGGAAGTGAATCTAAGTGGCCATATAGTTAAAGCTGGACTGACACTCAGTTTACATTTACCAGAACCATAATGTCAGTCCCTGACACCCTGCCAATGACTGCAGTGTTCTTCTAATTACTGCCAGTCTCTCTACTTCATACTTTTGCATGAAGCACCACAACACAGTGTGCTCATCATAAGCATTTTTCAAATTGCCTGCTCTTTCCTGGAATTCAGAATAACATTTGCTTATGTAACTGCATTCACACACAACTTAGGCAATTAGAGGTAACACTCACTAATAACAAGTCATTTCAAGCACAAGAGCTCTTGATTCCAAATTTAAAGCTCTAGCAGAAGAAGCACACACCTATAATCAAAGTCCAGTCTTAGTACAGCTCCATACTCTAGATGTGTTTCAGTTAGTTTGAGTAGAAAAAAAAAAGGCTTCCATTCAGGAGGAATGCTAATTTGGTATTCAAGCATCTCAAAGGATAGGCTTCCTTGCTAGATTTTAAGGTAAGGCTGCCTTAAAGGTACAGAGGAAAAATTAACTAGATTGACTATACTTACAGCATTGGTAGACAAGGCAACAAAATGCTTGGCCACAGCTGAAGGCTTAATAAAAATAAAGACAGTTAGATCTAGAATGTTAACTATTTTCATTTCTGGTTATAAAGCTGATCTGCTATCATTTAAACAAAATGCTGTTGACAATCATCAGTTGTCATTAATTTGAAATCATCTCATTCACATTCAGTGTGGGATTTGGGAGCATACCCAAAGAGAAGACTCTGCTGATATTCCAATCAAGCCCTCCAGCAGCACTCCCTTCAGAGAAGGGCACAGCCTCTCCTACAGTGTGTCACCAGCCTGGACACCACCACCACAGCTCTGGAGCAGATGGAGCTCAATGTACACCCACCACCCTTCCAGCCGGGACACAAAACCAAGACAACTGGAATTACTGATAACTGCCAAGCTCCAGAGTCAGACCTCAGTCTTTCAGAAGGTGTTCTGATAAAGATGAGTTGTCTGAACAGTAGTGAAGGAGGAATTTCAAAGCCCAGATTTCAAACTAAGTACAGCTACTCTGACTGGAACAGGTTACAGACCATCTTAATTACCTCAACAGGCAGTATCTGCTTTTTTCCTTTAAGAGTTTGAAATAGGAAAAAATGAGCCAAATACAAGGTTTCTATTCATAGCATAGCCATCTGCCATAGAAATGTCAGTGTATTGTTCCAACCATAGCTTCATCTCTAGTTTTAAAAGATTTGGCAATAATTTAAAGGTAGTGCCACACACACTATTCTTGTTTTTTCATTACTAGTAGTTCTACCAAATTATTGCTTAGCTCTAAGGCAAACAACAAACTATTCCTTAACAGGCAAGATTTGGAGGAACAATGCATGAGAACCATTTATAATGAAAAACTAGTGGGTTATCACTTTGATTGGACAAAATAGTCTGTCATTACCAAAAGCCCTGAGATGATCTAAGTACATCATTTGCTAAGCTTATGTTTGGGCTGTTACTGGCTTTGCTCCAAAGCACACAGAATGACCAGGAAGAAAGTGCACAACAAAAACTGCTGCATTCTGTTACTCAGGCTACACATCTCAGACTTACATCATTAGCAGCACGCAGGAACCACTCTTTGGCTGTTTCTGCATTGGTGATGGTTTCCTGCGTGGTGAAGGTCTGCACATTGAAAAACAAGCAAATTAGTAAAGCAGTGTTCTTAACATGGAAACAACTTCAGGTTACTAAAGCATCACATGTTCAGATAATTAGAGCAGAGTGATTCTAGATGTTCATAACACACAGCTGCTGCCAGATTACAGAAAAAAGCAAGCTTATGACTCCAGTAAACACTAATATTGCTAGATTTACCCATCTACTTTTAAGCTAGTATGTATCTGAAATTGGAATAGTTATTCCCCATTCCCCAAACTGTTTTGCAAAACCTTGAGACTAAAATCTACTTTAAATTTTTAGTAAAAGACTAAAGTTTTACTGTTCAATTAAAAACAAACTAACTGAACATCCAAACAGGATAACCCAGCCGGACTGTCCTATTGTTCTTCAATTCCTACTTTTTCATGGAAGAGCATTCATTTCTGCCTTAAGACTCTTGTCATAATTTTTCTTTTGCTGACTAGAGGAAAACATTTTCCTGCTTTATGAAGTGTGCACATAAGTTCAATCATGCAGTTCTGCAAGTATCTGCAACCATTCTGATTTACTCAGCCATCAAAATTTAGCTTTAAGGGTGAACACTAGATTCATCCTACTCTCATCCATCTCCAGAAATACTTCATTATGAAGCATAAGCCTGTTATGGAAAGAAAAAAATGCCATTCATCCTCTTTCAAATACATCCAATTAGCTAACTACAGTCTGGCAAACAAACTCAAGTGTTACTTTTTCATTCTGGCAGTTTTCTAAGCGTTTGAACCGTGATCCCTGGACTCAGTTATTGCAAGTGACCATTAGTATTACTTTGTGCAGTTTCCTTATTGCTCCATAAGCTGTTGCTCAGCTGCAGCAGTGCCAAGATAAGCTAATGAGCACTGTAGAGAGCACAGCCAGCACTGCACACACGTTCATTTGCTGCAGATTGCCTCCAACAGCAGAAAGGTCCTACTGTGCTTGACAAACGAAGGCGACCCAAGTTACATAACCATGAAGTCTGTCTCCACCTCTTTCCTCTGCTCAGACAGAAGCATCCCTCTGAGGGAGAGGGCTGCTGGCAATTATTGCTTACAGAGTAAGTTCTTAGCAAGCAAGACTTAAAGGCAGCTATTCAGTCAGCAGTCAGAAATAGGGGTCATCTTATGAAGTAGCAGCAGACTATCTTTACCTCTTTAAGTAAAGCAGCTTAGCATTTATAGTGCTCAAGGAACTCAGCATTTAAATTATTTAGGTGAAGGTATTGTGATTACCCTATAAAATGGAGATTTTAAAGTACATGCAATTCATTAATGCGAAAAAATCCAAATGTTTAACAAATACACTGTACTTAAAATAAAGGATCAAAAGTTCTTTAGGAATGAAATAATATCCAAAATTTCAAGAAATAATTACATTGGATCCTACATTCCACCTACAGAGAAATGCAGGAAAATAAACTTTTGTGAATAAAGCTAAAACTTGCATTGACTGAGAAATACACCCCAGACAACATGAAATTGTTCATGTATCTCATTTAGGTTAAGTAATTCTCAGCATTTGACTTACAGATCCCCAAGTATTTCAGCAGCAACACAACCTTGTACTGCAAGTTTAGAAAGAATCACAACAGGCCTGTTTAGAAATAACCCACACTGGAAGTCCCTGATCTAGATATTCCTGTGGACAGCCCTCTCTTCTGACTGAACTCTTTGTCAGCAGAGCAGGCCAAGGCAGTGCTTGTATCAGACATACCTTTGATGCAATGATGAAGAGAGTAGTGTCTGGTTTGAGTTCAGCCAGGGTTTTGGCTATATGAGTGCCATCAATGTTGGATACAAACCAGACACGAGGGCCTCCCTTGGAATATGGTTTCAGGGCTTCAGTTACCATCAGAGGGCCCTGGATAGAAGCCACAATTAGATTTTATCCTCACTGTAAGCATGTGCACAAAGATGGGCAGGGTGTCCAGAAGTCAGGGGCTTACCAAGTCAGAGCCACCAATCCCAATATTGACCACATCAGTCATTGCCTTTCCAGTGTAGCCTTTCCATTCACCACTGCGGACCCTCTGTGGCAAAAAAAAACCAACAAAACAAAACAAAAAGACACAATGACCATTTTATGCTTACACTAAAGCTAGCGATGCTAACCCAGGACCAGGAAACAGGCTTTGTTTTCAGATATTGTTGTAGAAAGTTGCCAAAGACAGCTTTCAAGCCTCTAGCCATTAAGGCCTACACTCAGAGCTACCTTCTTAGCTAGACATTGTGTTATGCCTGAGATAGAAGCAAAAACACACTGAAACTTCAAACACTTAACGAAGTTAAAACTCTCCCCCTACTGTGTGAACTGCTGTAGCATTTACAGTGTTTGCTAAGGCAAGAGACATCTATCCAAAAATGATAAAATCTTGGGCATTAAGATATGTACAACAAATATTCAAACCTGAAGCTGTTCTATAAGTATCTTTAATTAGAAAGAGCTTCACTAACTAAGCTGGAAGACAGTATGAATAAAGCCACAGAGATGGATTTATTGGCAAAGCATTCTAAAAGCTTTTCTCTTGCAAGTATGCTTTGCATTAGGATTTATTTCTGGGCTGCACTTTAACAGCACATGGTCTAAGTTCCTGCTCTATTCCTGTTCTTTAACTTCACTGAAAGTTCCAAAACAAAATTCCAATCATTAACTAAAACTCTACATTGAATTTTGTCCATCATCTACCACCTATGCATTCAATCTGTTCTAACCACAAAAGCAATCCTTCTGGTAGCATGAATACTCCCAAGTACATTCCCCAGTTCTACAGCAATTTTTCTACATAGCACTTAAGTTATGCTAACACTGGCTCTCCTTCGCTACAAATGTTTAAACTTCTCATTTTTCCAAAGAGAAAATCCATTTTTACTAACAGCATTCCTGTACCCCATAGATATTGCCACAGTCTTAAAATCCCATCTGCTAAGTCAACTGAAACCAGCATCTTTGTTAATATTTTTAAAGGAACTGCTTAACATGATTTTTATTTTGCAAAAATACATCCACATGAAAGTGATATTCACAGGTTCTGATCACTGAAACCATAGAGCAAACAAGAGGATGGCACCAGTGAAAACTCTTGTTTTGCACTACCAAAACCTTAATCAGCTAGAAATTCTACAGTGCCAGACGCCACAGAATTTCCATGGCCATTCAAGTCTCACAGCATATGAAGAAAGTACCAAATCCACACCAACTGGTGTCAGTTATTGTGGTTTTGGCATTTATCATTGAGAACACAACAGAATGCAAGCTCATTCTGCACAGGTTAGAAGTATGAGCTGGCAGTGAAACAGGGCTTTACCACCTGGCTAAGACTCACAACAGCAACAAAGCAGGTCCAGGTCCTCACAGCCTTGTTTAAAATGCATTAAAACTACCCAGGTGGGTATTCTGCAAACAGAATAGAATCAAAGTAATTTGACCCAAAACCAGAAGGTCCTTAAACTATTTAAGAAGAGCATAATCAAATTGTAGTGGAGCTGGGAACTTCTACCTCCCTCCTGATTTTACAAAAATGTTAAGAGGCAGTTTCTACCTGGTGCGGCCAATTAGTTGAAAAATTAGCAAGAAATAAAGTAATATTTGAATGGTACTTAATGATTTACAGGACTTCCAAAGTACACACAAGATTACTGCTGAAGGAACAAAATCTAGGGAGCCCATTAAAGAAAAACCCAACTGGAAACAGGGAGAGAAAAGTGAATCAATAAAACGAGCTCCAGCTCCATGCTTGAGCCAGAACTATTGTAAGCCTCCAAGAAGGACACAACTCACGTGAGCCAGTTTACAATCCACACGTCACAATCCACATGTAAGAACCCGGCTGGGTATAAAACAAACACAAAAAATAAGCTGTGGTGGTACTATACCTGACAGAAGTGTTTCATTTTGTCCAATACTTTGTTGACTTCTGGAACAACATCCTTCCCATCCACAAGGATTGGCACATTGGAGCGATTTCTCAGAGCAATGTGAAGCACAGCTCGGTTCTGAAACAAGGGGAAAAACTGAGATGAGGCTCTCTCCAAGGTACACCCCAGGGCCTCAGATGCCTCATCCAGAAGGCAGTACAGTCATCAAGATTTAAAAATCCTTTAGATGAACTGGGATTAGCAGAGCAGTATTTTCAGCGTGTGTGCATGCACACATCAGTGGCTACCTCAATCACCTTCTCACTTCACCGACTCAGTGGAGGGGGCTTCCAACAGCATAGTATGCAAAGTAATAGTTTACTTTGGAGAAAAGGCTCAAAATCCCTTTAGAAGCATTTAAAGACTGAGGTTCAGAATTCAGCAATATTCATGACCCAGTGATCTTTATTTTGGCATGCTTTAGGCATTCAAGAATAAAATTGTTTCCTATTGATGACAATACTAAAAAAATCAATTATAACAAGCAGCTGAAGTTATTTTCTCAGGCATCTTCTCAATGATCCTGAGTACTCCATTTAATATAGGAAGAGAAATAATTTAAACATTTGACAACAAAGGATACAACAGCCACATCCCTCTATCCACTGCCCACAATTAAATGCTGCCTGAACACTTGCACACCAAATATATGCAGTAGTTGTGCTATAAGAAAAAAATCTCTTAGCATGCAGGATTAATGTTACTTCTCCACAGCTCCACATAAGTCAAAGCACTGAAATCTGCCCTGTGGTTCAGCTGTTTAAGAGCTTAACAGTTTTAATCCAGAATGAAAGAATTAGTCAATACTAATGAACAAATTAAAAAATTAGTCTGCTCTACCTCATTGTTCCACAATGAGAGGCACTGTGAGACAAAGACAACACAGGCAATATGAACTGCCAAGTTATGCTTTAAATACCAAATGCAAATTCAAAAATCATCCAGTTTGTGGTTACTGACTTGGAATACAAAAAACCTCTTTCACTTGCTTAAAGTATACCCACTCAAATTTGGGGTGAACAGAGAAATTTTTTTGCAGTACTCAGCCATAGAATGGTATTTAGTAAGTGCTGCTCACTATCAGGCTTGAAGGATGCTTTGTGTGATCAAGAGGAGGAATACTTGACCTGGTCTCTGTGGTTAAGCAGAAGTATTCTCTAAACACCATGCAGGCTATAAAGACTGTCCCCATGATGAGTGGTCAGATGAGTTACCTTGTAATGCTCTTTGCACCATATCAAGCTCCAAGTTTTAACTCGTCTGGGACAAACACCTGGCAGTGACACTCATGGGTGCACTATAAAGAACTTCCACATAAGCACACACCACGCAGCCAATGCCTGCAGCACCAAACACAGACAAGTCTAAAATACTTCAGACAAATATCCAAAGAATGTTCTAAAGCAGATCAAGAGTAGTGGACAAGTCAGCTCTTGCCATCAAAAAGCTCCCTCATGTCTTACTGCTTTAGGTTTATTCATGCTGTTTGACAGCATCCTGCTTAACATCTGACAATTTCACATTGTCCACATGCTTCTATTCCAGAGCCAAGCCAACCTGATTTGATACTCTATACAAATAAAAATTAGGCAAACCCTAAGTCAACGTCAACTTCTGAATTGGAAGGAAGTGACTGAGGAACAGCCTGATAAGAAAAGAGGTGTTTCTAGACTTATAAGATACACGAAGTGGTATCAAGACAGCAGGAAAAGAGGGAGCTAGGAGCAGAAACAGAACACATCAGAGTTTGATATTGTATTTAGGTACTTTCTGTGCAAATTGCACCCTTCTGAGATTTCAACTGCTGCACCTGCTATCAATACACAATGAAGAACAACTCCATAACATAGTCAGATAGGTAAACCCTGTAATAATTTGTGTTGCACGAGGCTAGTGAAAGGCAGTATGAGACAAAACAACCCTCCAGACAGATTTAAGACTCCTCACCCTCTTTCCCAGCTTTCTTTTTTCAGTAGCTACGTCTGTGAATTGAAGGCATTAATACAGAAGGAACAGGAACCACTTCTCCAGTGAAACTATTTCTTTCTGTCTGTGCCTTTTCACAAACATGAATCATTTACAAACAATACAATGTCCAACTGCTGAGTTACTTTAAGCAAACAGCTTGTGCAATAGCTAAACCAGTCAACAGCCAAATCAAAGGAAATACTACTTTCTCTGAATTTACCTCAAACATACGAAGTAGCCTTAATTTTTAATGCAGACTAATTAAACCCACTGGAGTTCCCAGTTTCCACCCCATTTTTAATATCAGAAAAAGTACAGCTGGCTTTCTATATGTTTTAGTAAAGATTTAACCATAACTAGAACCTTCAGACTTACAAAAGGAGGAAGGTACTCATCCTCTTACTGAAATACATGGCTAATTTCCCAAGACTGGGCATATTCTCAACTGTTAACTGTACCAAAGACAAGCAGCATCACAGCCCAAAAGAGGAGGTCTTGCACAATCCTCCCTTCACACCCTTTAGGCAGTTTACTAAGCTTTATGAACACTAACACTAGGCAAAAGCATGTAAGGGATACCTGGAATGCAATACTCTGCTCCGTGTCTTTTGCAAGGTCTAACTCATCTTCCTCTCCACAAAACAGGGAAGAGAAAAAAAAATACCACCAAAATCTCTAAAATAAGATGTACTGAAGGAAGGAGGTATTTTTAGTAAGAGCTGTAAAATTTTCTCTTAAAGTAGCGTAGCAAACATATAATTACTCAATGAAGTATTTAAAGAAAGTTTTTTCAGACTTTGCTTACATCCATGGATGCATAAACATCCATAATAAGCACAACTAAAGTGGAAAGAACCACGGACAGAAATAGCCTTACCTCAGTGAAGTTGATCTTCTCTCCACTAAACATGCGCTCTCTGGCACTTTCCACACCCCTTGACTTTGCCTGAGAAAGGTAAATATAGATTCCTCTTAACATAGTGGAAGTCAACATGTCTTACAAAGGTCCAGCTACATTAAAGAGCATGAACATTTAACACAAGACAGGGAAACAAAAATTACGATAGATTAAAAGACCCCCTCGACTCTAGGTAAAAAAAAAATCCTTTTCCTGTTTCAAAGCACATTTTTATGCAGATATGCATTGAAAAACGGCTTTGTAACTCGGGGCTAGATGACAATGCAAGAATTAGAATCCTGCCAAGACTTGTAAACAGATGCCTTTTAACTTAAATGTTAGCTAATGTTTATAAACAGTGCTAGAATAGTGATTTGCAGGTAAAAGTGATTTTATTAATGCAAGATCTTAAATAGTTACCAGTTCCATCAGCATTTTCATCACTTCTTCTGTAACAAGGTTCTTGGAGTAATCCAGTAGGATATCCCCATGGTCAGTGTTCAGGGTCAAGCTGCCAAAAATCAACAGGTTGTTTAATTGCACATTCCTGAGGGGGGACTGTTTTAAGGAAGACAATGGTAACTCTGCTATAGATTAGAAAAATAATGGGAATCTTAATTAGACTAAGTTAGTAAGAGTGACCAATTTGCCCAAAAGTTCCATAAAATGACTGCTGTTTTCTTGAAAACCATGTTTTTCACAGTGTCCACTTTCTGCTTGTGAAAACCCAAATACAATTAAGTATATTTGATGCATAGTTGGACAATCACATTGTTTCCACCAGCATTCTCTAGCAATAATCAGCTTTTTCCTAAAACATTACCAAAGTAAAGAGCTTTTCACATTCTTCTGCTGCTGGAAAATTAAACTGTCTTCCTACAGATCCTGTCATTCTTTCATACAGAGTCTTGAACAAGACTAATTTAAAAATCTATACAACATCCTGAACAGAAACATTGTCAATTACCATGCAGAATTAAACCCCATTTGTGCATGGTTTAGTCTCACTATCCTCATTGCTTAAAGTGGAGGTCTCCAAATTATTTGCAAACTACAGCCTAACCCATCAGAACACAGGCACTCTCACATCTGAGAGGAAACAGCAATGATAGCCCAGCAGAAACCAAGTGAGCCCATTTGTATTTACTATACTTGTATCTACGTGATAGGTTCTACAGTTCCTCTAATCCTTTACAATACTGTTTTACCAATTTCTTCTTTGCAATAGTTTCCAACCAAATCTATACAATTGCTCTAACTGAAGAGCTGAATTCTGTAAGCCAGTCTGATGAAAGCACATCTTATTCTCCCTGTTGCTCCACACACACCCCCCACAGGAAATTGCAGCCATCACATTCTCAGTGTTTCTGCCCTGTTCATTGTCTCCCCTGCTGCTTCTTTCTCAATACCTGAGCACAGAAACATGCTGTTAGTTTAGCCACCATATATGCCAGAGACTTCACAGGGACACACCACAGCATAATTGCTATTCATACATAACATGACAGAGCAGGCGAGATTCTTCAAAGAATGGAGCTGAACTCACAATAACAGTAATAACCAGCAAGGCCTTAACATTTCAGTGGTTTCACTTACTGGTAACTTCATTAACTGGTCATTAACAGTAACATCCTTCTAATGGTCCTAAAGTATAAGCGTGAATAAGGAAAGGAGGGTGTCTTCCAGCACAGTCTTAGAACCATGTTTCTCTAATAAGTGGGAACACAGACAAGCAAGGAAAAGCACTCTCAGTGCTGTTAACCACCTTTCTCCTCAGCAGGCTGCCAACAGTAACCCTGAAACCCTGACCCCCCAGCACCAGGATCCCTGGAATACGGCTAGCTAGTGGAAGGACCGGTGTAGCTCACCTGCCACAACTGTTACTCAGATACAGCACAGAAGAAAAAAAGAACAAGTCTCTGATATTTGATGCAATTTATTTAAAGACACCTCAGACTTGAACACATTTCACTAATGATACAGCAAGACCATCAGCATACTAACACTTCTTCAGTTTTCTTCTTGAAATTCTCCTTCTACATTAAACTGCAGCTGATAGCCTCTCCCAGTGTTCCACTCCACAAAGAAAAGGATTTCATGTTTACTTGAAATGTCTGCCACCTACAATTCATTACTTTACATTTATGAATTAAAATCAATCTCACTAGACCAGAAGACAATATCTCATGAAATTATGGCTGGATTCAAGCCACTGCTCATTGGAAGAAACTGCAGAAATGTGCTACCCAAGACTTTTCAGGCAAAGCCAAACCAAGTAATGGCTCCCAGATTTAAGTTCCCACACACAAGGTGGAGCATAGAGTGTACAATGTAATCCTGTGTTAAGCCCTTCTAGCAAGGGATCCATCCACCGGTTTAAACAGAAACCCCAAGCCCTGCAGCTGAGCTGTGCTCTGCCCAAGTACCCACTCTGCAATGCAGCAGCTCTGCTGGGGGGGGACAAGGGACTTGTCACGTAGGCCACAGCCACCTCCAAGTGATGCAGCCCTTCACCTGCAGCATCTCAATGCTCGCATCTCCCACCACATTCCCCATGTGCACTTACTTTCCATTTACTCTCATCCTTGACAATGGACAAGCCAAGCAGCAGGAGTGTCATTCTAACACTTTCTCTCTGCACCAGGGGTACTTTTGTCAGCACCCAGACACCCCTTTGCCTGCTGAGTATTATGATGGTTGCATCATATCTCTTCTGACCCTTTCAAAACCAGCAGTTTCCAGGGAACAACCCATGTAAAGAACTCCTGCTCCTACAAGGCCTTACCTTACCACCTTGGGAGGCAAAGAAGGCAAAGATCTCTTACAGGTGTGGCTACACACCTTATCAGGAAAACAGGACATACAAATTCTGAACTAGGAAAAAAAAAGGTCAAAAGGAAGAAAGGATCTTCTGTATATATATTTGATAGGATGAAGTCAGTGAGTGTAAGGTTCTTCCAATAATATTTAACAGACACTTGTGCCCAGATATAAAATACTCAGATTAAAAGCTATTCACCAGTCTGAAATTCCTCCAGAACCAGTATCAGGAAGCACTTTCACTTGGGTAGAGTTTCTCTTTTCCTTCTAAAGGAAGGAAGTCAATAATTGTAGAACAACATCTAGCATAACTAAAAAACATTTTTAAATCTTAATTTCATGTGAGGGAAGTTGCAAACTACACAGGACCACGTGGCCAAACCTCCAGATTACAATTTTCAACAGATATTAACTACCATCCTCCTGCTGATCTGTCTCAGAGCAGCCAGCACTGGTAGGAGTACCAGTGAAGCTATCAGCTCTGCAATTGTACTTGGCTATGAGGAAGTTCTCCTGGACTAGAATGAGATGGCTTTTCAGGAAACAGGACTGAAATAATTAAAGGATCAAGATAGATGAAGCAAACTTCAGACACTTCAAGTGTTTACTTATGGGCAGCACAAAAGGACATGAATTAGAGGAGCTATGTGAAATACATAACCGCAGTAAAGACCATTTCACCAAAAAATACTGGAGATAAGGAAAACTTGCAACGGGAACTAAGTTTATTAGTGAGGATCTAGCAGATTTAATAAGATATTACTGATCAATTTCTTGAAAATGTAAGAAGTCCTCTTAAAAGAGCCAGGTGAAGTCAGTCCTTGAAAAATTCAGCATAATTTTTCCATCGATTCAAATTATATTTTATCTCACATATATACGTATATGATATGCAGGACTTCATATACAATCTTTAATTACAATGTAAGAATTTTCTAACGAGCTCAAAAGGGGGAAAAAAATCCCTTTACTCAGGACAGCAATGAAAAGCTTGATGTAAGCAACAAGTCTTATCACAACACTCTAGAATGGAAGGTCAGTTTATCTCTATTACCCAGGCTCACTTCAAAACTCAAATCTGGGATGCATCTCATAACATTAGACTTTTCCGACTGCTGCTATAGTACAACAACGTAGGCACACACGCGCCTTCTCAGCACGGTCTCCAGCAAGCAGAAAATGCGTGTCCCACTTCACAAGATGAAGGCGCTGAACATTATCACGATGCCTCCACTTGTTACTTCCTCCTCTCTGCGCTGCCAGGCATTTTCTGGAGCAGCGATCGCGTGAGGCGAGGGAGGGCTAAACCTCCTCACCGCCCCCCGCTGCCTGTCTCAGGGCAGCGTCCTAGGGGCGGAGGGGGCTCAGGGGGATGCGCGGCCCCTCGCGATTTTATCGCGGAGCTTATCGTGACTAAGCACGGCGTGAGAGAGGCTGCGAGTGCCGCCCCACAGTGCGGCTGTGCGAGCGCAGCGGGCGCTGTGCTGCCCGGCACGTACCCTGCTGCAAGGATGAGTCAAGGGCAGGCGGCGCGGCCGCCCCTCGGGGGCTGCGAGGAGCTCCCCCCGCCGCCGGCCCGGCTCCGCCGCATG
>JAYDZK010000028.1:1879660-1893419 GCA_034509185.1 Euphonia xanthogaster
CAGACCCAGCCAGGGCTGCCCAGCCCGGGGCAGAGCCCAGCACTGCCCGAGCTGAACTTCACACGGCTGGGGACTGCCCTTCCCTGCCATTGCTGGGGCTCCCTGCCCTTCCCTGCCATTGCTGGGGCTCTGCAGGGCCTCTCTGCCCTTCCCTGCCATTGCTGGGGCTCTGCAGGGCCTCTCTGCCCTTCCCTGCCATTGCCTGGGGCTCTCTGCAGGGCCTCTCTGCCCTTCCCTGCCATTGCTGGGGCTCTGCAGGGCCTCTCTGCCCTTTGCTGCCATTGCTGGGGCTCTCTGCCCTTCCCTGCCATTGCCTGGGGCTCTCTGCAGGGCCTCTCTGCCATTGCCTGGGGCTCTCTGCAGGGCCTCTCTGCCCCCCAAGGGTTCAACAGCTCCTCCTGATTCCTGTCATCAGCAAACTCCCCGAGGGCTCCTTTGGGTCCTGGCTCCAAACCAGGAATGAAGGTGTTGGGCACAGGGCTGAGGTGGAGCCCTGCAGAGCCCCACTGATGTCACCCCAGCCTGATGCCACCCCAGCCACTGTCACCCTCTGTGCCCAGCCCTGAGCCAGCTGCTCACACACCCCACGATCTGTTTGTCCAGCTGTGGCCTGGACATTTCGTCCAGAAGGATCCTGGCAGAGATGGTATCAAAACTTTGCTGAAGTCCAAAAAGATTCCATCAAGTGGCTTCCCTTGATCAGCCAGCTGGGCTCCCCTGCTGCAGGAGATCAGGTCTGACAGGCTCTGACTGCGTGGTCCTGGCAGACCCTCAGCACCTCCCAGAATAAAGTTTCCAGTGATTTTAGCAGGCCCTGAAGTGACACTGACAGTCCTGTAGTCTCTGGGGTCCTTCTTGCCCTCCTTGAAAATCAGGATACCATTCACCAGCTTCCAGGCAGGTGGGACCTCTCCAGGTTCCCAAGACTGCTCAGAAATCTTTCTCCTTCAAGGAAATCATTATGTGGGCCAAACCCCCTGTAACACAGGCAGCTAAGAACATAAATTCTACTATTGTGGGGAAATAAATCTGATTCTGTATAATAGAGATATTTCCTATCAGTTTCTCTTTATTACAGATAGATTTTCATCTCTGGAAAAGACAGCCAGAGTAGAAGTGAGCTTTAAACTAACATGTTTTAATTACTTGCCATTCTAAAAAAGGTAATGGCTACCAAAGAGTAAAACACAGGGAGAAAATAGGCTAACTTTCAGAGACACACAAATTGTAAAACTAGAGATTTTTTATATTGGAATTATACTAGCAATTGTACTAAATAAAATAATAGCTCTCTATGATTTAGCATATTTATCACTGGTTTGGAAAAAAGCAAAATTTGACAAGGGAGCAGAAAAATCTGTAGATGAAAGGTTATTTATGTGAGGGTTAGGGAGGCCTAGAAAGAATTTCAAAATGCCCAGTTGGGTAGCATCACCTGGGCAGGCTGATGGCACACAAAACTCAAATTTGTTAAGTACAAAGCACTGAGCTATGGAAGGCAAGAAGATGAGTTACTTGTATGATTAATTCTTACAGATGGTCCCTACTTAGAGAGCAGACTGGGGTCATGTTTAGCTGTGGTCAAAACAAGTAAACAAATATTGGTGTGCATAAAAAATGATAATTAAGAAGTTGAAGAATGGTAGATAAATCAGTATTCTCAAATGGAAGGAAGTGTAATGATATGAGGGGCAATGATCTCAAGAAAGGATACGTCAGGGATAGGTGAAATTAACAAAAGGATGAGAAGAATGACCTGGGCAAGGGAAAAGACAAAGTGAAAGATGTTTGGTTTTTACCCTAAAAATGAATCAGGCATGAAAGGCCTTGATAAAAAAACCAAACCAAACCAACCAAAACCAAAGAAAAAACCCCCAAAACCCCCACAAACAACAACTATAAAACTTGCAGCATATTACAGAAAATGTAGGTCTTGAACCTCAGTCCTTGCTGTCTTGTAACAAGAAACAAAGCAAAATTTGTTGTGAAATGAAAAAATAACAATAATAACATAAACATGTAATTATATTACAAAACCTAATTCTTAAGAAAAATCGTTGAGACCAACAGTTTCACAAGATTCAGAAGAGTTTCAGGGGCTAAATTGTTACCTGTGGGACTGGAAAGCAGTCATTTCTTTGACTAAAAACTTGTGGGAAGTGTATGAAAATGTCATGCTTCATGTTTTTACCATACAAACAGATTTAAGACTGGGATCTAATGCATACAGCAGATTATTCTTTACCTATGGGTCTTCTACCTCTTTCCCCCAAATTATCTGCTGGTGGCTTCCATTGGAAGCAAAGCATGAGGCTGTGTGTGCACTAGGTGAGCAAATTCTGTACCCACCCTGCACAGCATTTCTGGGGTGAGTTGTGTTTTGCAGTGATCCTATTCCTTCATTATACTGAAACCACAGACAGGTTGCAGCAAGCCTGAGATGCAATTCAATGGACCAAACAGTGGCTTCCTAATTTGCATATTATTTATCCTGAATTATAAGAGCAGGCATCTTCCTGGGGAAAAAAATTACTTAAAGTGATGCAAACCTTTACATTTCTGCAGAACAGCCAAAAGTGTCTCTGTTATTTCCCAGAGCATGCAACTTCTTCAGACCCTTAAGAACACTGCCTAGCTTCTTAGCTATCAAATCTGGGCTCCCAAATGCCCAACATGAAGCTTAAGGCTGCAGCAACGTCCTTCTTTAGGTACTGCTGAAGTTGTTCCATCTCTCCCAAAATTGTTGCTGTTCATTTTGGGCTGACTTGATTGAAGATCCATGGAGTTCAGTACTGCATGGACAGTTAACATCAGGTAAATACCTGATAGGGAACACACATGGAAGAGAACCCCAATATCATTCTCTCTGAAAAATATAGTAATTCCATGCTTTGGTTATCAGCCCACAAAATGAATGTAATGGCAACACTTTATGTGAATGGTAATGAGTTAATTAACATTTCAAAAAGTCCTAGAACCTCAGATTAATAGTACTCTGTAGTATAAAGACATAATATTATTTCATTGAGCATTTGTCATTTAAAAAGCTCGATGCCTAAAGCTTTAATCAAGCTCTGTAAGATGAGAGTAATTTCCTTTTTACCACATTTGGGTCTCATCTCTGCTAAGATGCATGTGTAGTTAAACCCTGTATTCCTTGGAGAGGAGCATGGGTACCACTGTTAGTATGATCATGAGAGGCAAATCCAGCAGTAGAATCCTACACTTGAGAAAGTTGGAAGAGTTATTTTAGGAGATGCTTTGCCTGAGTTTACAAATTGTGACAATAAATTGCTTCTATTAGCACAGAATAAAATCTCTTCAGTTAATTATTGTTTTGCTAAAGTTACCAAGGAACAGAGTTTCTAAAATGTGTTTTTTCTAACAAAGACTGCTATTTTTTTTTTTAGATGAAACAAATACTGCCTACCAGTATAGAAATATAGATAGATATCTGTTTTAGTAGCACAGGAATACATTCATTTTGGGTACAATTCCTCTTTACACAATGGATTTTAACCATTGTGTAGGAAATTAATTTATAATTTATCATCATATCAGAAAGTAAGGGTACTCTTTTGAATAATAAGCACACACCCACGAATTTTCAATAACACTGCTACAGAAACTAGAGCACTCAGTGGTGGTCAAGAACACTTATTTGAGTAGCACAAACTCCCTTCAGGTATGGATGTGTGACAGGAGGCTGAAATTCCACGGTCGCTTGGCAGCTGTGGCCGCGCCACTGCCGGAGGAGCCCGGCTGAAAGCGCCGCGACCCCGCTGCCTGGGGGCAGCCGAGCCAGCCCCTGCGGGTGACACTGCAGCGCACGGGGACTGCGGAGAGCTTCCCCTTTCCCATAAAAACCTGGCAAAAAAAGACGCCACAGAGCTCCAGGTATTACCCGGGTGCCACACCGGGCTGAGCGCGCGGTGCCAGGGCGGAGCCGGGTGCCCAGCTCGGTGGGAATGCCCCTTCCTGTTGTAGTGTGGTTTTATGTTTTGTAATGGTTTTGTCTTTGTATCCCCTTTTTTTCCCCAAATGGTTTACCCCAGAGTGTATCCCCTCCCTCTACCTGTATAATCCCTCTCCTTTGCTGAGATCATCCCCAAATCCCCACCCTGGCTCTCTGTCAGTCACTCAGCATCCCATCCCCTCCATCCAGAGCTTTCGGTCCAGGACGTCGAGTGATGAGCCAGAGGCCAGGGTTCAGCCCCCAAGTGTCACCCCACACGCTGTCCTAAATGTCCATTTCCCAGTATCCATCCCTTAACTTTCCTTTTTGGCCAGTAAATGTTATCTACTTTAGGTTTCCACCTCCCTTTAAATGTAACCTTGGCACCTCTCCCGGGGCTCTCGGCAGGAGGCCCCTGAGGTTGTGGGGGCTCCCCGGAGCTCCTGAAATAAACCTTGGATCAACCCCTGCTAAGAGTCGGCCCCTTCATCTTCCGCCTTTCAGCCTGCCTGCCCTCTGTAACCCCGGGGATGGGGATCACCCTGGCTGCTCTCCGTACCCCCGGAATCACCCTGGCTGCTCTCTGTACCCCCGGGATCACCCTGGCTGCTCTCCGTACCCCCGGGATCACCCTGGCTGCCCTCCGTACCCCGGGGATGGGGATCAGCCCGGCTGCCCTCTGCACCCCCAGGGCACAGGAGAGTGCCCTCCCCGCTGTCCCCCGTGTCGGGGCTGGCCGGGGTTCCCGCAGTGGCACTCAGAGGGACTCGGTGGCACTCAGAGAGACCAGAACACCTTGCAGGGGGCGTGTGCGGCGCTCATCCCCTGCCAGGGCCGGCTCCGGGCGGCTCCGAGCGCGCCGGGGCTGCGCCCGCTCCTGGGAGCTCCGCGGGTGTTGTAAAATAGTTGATAGATCGTTCAGCATGTACTGTTAGTTCGGTTATTATATTGTAAAAGGGGTTAAAAGGGCAGTTGTAAGAAATCCGGTACTCAAGGTACCATAGCACACCTCAGTAAAGTGCACCACGAGCCAGCCTGGACAGAGCTGCAATGGCCAATCAAGCGCCTTAAACCTTCATGCAAATGAAGGATCCGAAAAGAAACCAATCCAAAGGGACAAAAAACAGGTTAAAAAGGGGCACTGAGTCTGTGCCTCTCCCTCTGGGTCTCGCTACATCGCTGCTGAGCAGCCCCAGCGCCGGCGCTGCTCCATCCTCGGCGGGAGCGCTCCTGCCCGGCCCGGGCCCCCTGGCTTTAGGCCTTTCTTTTTGTTATAAGAACTGCTGAAATCACTTTAGTACCGGGAGCCTGCTCCCGTTTTTATCAGCTTGGGGGCTTGTGACAGGTAAGCTCCTTCCGAGGTGTTTTTGGACATGACAGAAACTTCTCTTGCAACCCCCAGTGTTTCTTCTCCTTTACAAGCAGCGAAGCTGAAATATGATTTTTACTCTTATTTCAAGTGTTTGGGAGAAAAGAAATGGTGACTCCTCTGGTTTTTATATCACATTTTGTTTGTGGTTTCAATTTACTAGTTGTCAGCCTGGCCCATTTAATATTAAAAGTTACTGTTGCTGATTTCAATATGAAAATTAAGATAAATTCAGGAAGTGCAAGCAATAATTCTGCTCCTGATGCAACAGCCAGGGAGCTTATTCAGTCCTAATGCATTAGTGGTGACACAAGAACAAGACAAACCTGCAGGAGAAGGACTCATCTAAAAAGAAAGGAAGCAGATATTTTTTTTCATGCGGAAGGGTAGCAAAGTTGTTAAAATACGTGTACTTTTAGCCTACGTTCACAGTAAATGCACAAGTTCACCTTGCCAAAGCCAGGTTTGTAGGTCTGTGATCCAGCTGTCCTGGTCTCGTTCTCATAAAATGACTCCATCAACCAGGGAAGTGGTTCTGGTGAAAACAATCAGGAATTCATCCTGTTGTTAATTGAATTACATCAGCTCCTATAGCTATTACTTTTTGAAGTAATTGTTATATTTATTATTTGTTGTACTAGCATTAATTAAATATTATTCATTGTAATTATGCATAATTATATACATATTACACACTGTACTGATTCTGCACATATACTATACAATAGAGAGTAAAGGTCTTGTAACATGCTGTTGAGATTAAATGCTGCATCTTTCCAGATTAGAGGTATTTTTCACAATGGAAATGCTTTAATACAGACATTTCAGTTACTTTGGTTTCTAGAAAAATAATTTTTTTTGCAGTCATAGGGCCTGATCTCCACAGCTAAATTTAACACTTAAATTTAAATATGCACATTTAAAAGGCAGCACAGCTAAACTCTTGGAATATATTCCTTATTCTACACTCACTTCTCCAGACGTCCCTCACTGCTGCAGTGAATAGAATACACATCTGAGGATGAGGAATTCTCAGCACCAAACAGGAGGTGACTTTGGCTCCTCTGGTCATGTGTGTATTAATTCAAAGCTCTGGCAAATTCCCCATGTGTGATATTTCAATTGCAAGAGGAGTCTCTGAAGGGAAGCAAAGACAGCTTTAAAGCACTACTCACACGCAGTTCTTGGCAGCTGACCCACTAAAGCAGAGCTCTGAGGCTTGGGCTTTGCACCACTCCCATTTCTGCAAGTGGTTTCCTTCCTCCTCTTTTGGTGTGGCTCCTGCTGGGAATGTGACCCACATCACTGGAGTAGGCAGGGATGTGCCAGCCTGCATCTGCTGCAGAGCAGACTAAAAATACCCCCAACTGAACAGTGTCATTTGGTGCACAGCAGCACAAAGCCTGGGAATGAAAACCAGGCTGTCCGCAAAGATAAATGATGGCTCAGCTGCATGCCAAACCAATCTCGGGGTCTTAGAAAACCCAGAAACAGCCATCTGATATTCTGGTATAAACTTAATCTCTCAAGATTTATTATCATTGCAATTTAATGAATGTGCATCAGTGAAAGCATAAGAAGAATGTCTCACCCAAGTTTACTATTAATATTTTAAGAAATGAGCCCATCTTGCAGCTTGTTTCAGTTCAAGGAAGTTCTCTGGAAATGTAGATTTTGTTCTAGAAGATGCTACCCTCAGGTTGACATTTTTTCCTCTGCATATCTGATGAGCCTGATTCTTTTGCCAGTCTCTCTCTTTAAAATCCCAGTTCTATAGGCTGAATATTTTCAAAAAGATCTACATGTTACTGCTGTCCTTTCTACAGATTTTCTTTGAACTACCTGCCTGTTTGATTTTGCTTGTCTGTATTATCAGACACTTGAATTTAAAAGGTATGGTCATACAGGGGGCAAAAATTACTACACTGCAAATAACTGCAGGTTCTTAAATTATAGATACAATTTCATACCTCATCATTCACCATACCATCCAATTTTTCAGGGGATAAACTCTCCAGAGCTTTGCATATTTGAGGTCTTCAAATTCCTATTGAATTGGATTTTGAGGATATTTACAAATATTATTATTAATACATAAATTGGTGACTTTGAACCAACCTCCCACCTTCATTTTAGGCAAAATGGGAGTGTGATTAGATACAGAATGGAATCATATTAAATGCAGGTCCGGGCCCTCAATGAGATCTATGTGAAAATGGATCTCACTGGAAGAGCAGCACCATGGTTTTTGAAATTCATAAGAAAAAACATGACTGAAGCTAACAAGCTTTTGCTAGTGCTACTGTAGCTATGGCTGAAAGTCCCCAAATTACTTGTATACCATTGTACAGCTGGAGAAAAGATCTTTACAAGGATTTCTGTTCCTATGTTTTCAGAAAAATGATTGCAGACTCTTAAAATCATAGGGTGTAAAACCACTACAGATTGAACTTCATTCTTACTATGTTCTGTGCTGGCTTGCCAATTCTGCATGCACAGAAACCATGAGAGAGAGGGAGTTCCAAAGCCTTAGGAGCTTGTTTTTCTCAGGAAACCACCATTCCTAGAATTATAGGATGAAGCAAAACACGGAGTTGCGTGGAACTTGCAATCAGAAAGGCCTAAATTAGCAACTCTGAAGACTGTCAGTGGGTTTTTAATCCACATGAGGAAAAAACCCACAACTTCTGCTAGGGACATGTGCGTCTAATATCCAAATCTGACTTTTCTGTAACCATCCACCCCGGGATCACCCTCCATACACAGGCAAGAGTTTAACAGAGGGGTCGAGCTCATGTTTGTGGGCAATTACTCCAGGAAATAGCAAATCATGTTACCCCAACAAATCTACAGATTATTTATTCTCTAAAAACAACATTGAGCAGATTGGAGGATACATGTGCATGTTCTACATTTTAATTTAAAAACACTATAGGAGAAGTTTTTCACTGCTTTCGTGACTACTTATTGATTAGGTTTCTTATTTCCTACATGACTATGCATTTCAATCTCTTTTCTACTCCTTTTTCTTTTATGCTAAACCAAATGTTTGTCAACTACATCACCATGGCTGAAATATTTTCCCATTAAAAAGGAAGAAGAGCTCACCCTGTACCCTATTATTTATTGCCTTCTCATCTCCCAGCTCCTGGAATTACAACGATCCCTGAGATGTGAGCACAGTCTGTTGACACTCAATACCACTATCAAAGGTTAACTTTGCAAGAATTATATGATGTCATTTCCTTACTCTTGGAATTCTGAAAGAAAAAACTAACCTATGTAAAACCCAACAACAGAAAACAACTGATGTATAGAATTTGTCTTATCTCCCTTATCTTTTAGTAACTGGTGGCCTGATGGGTGCCTAAAAGGATCTGAAATGCACATATTTGACTTAGAGTATCTTGACTCATTACTGTGAAATGAAGAAAAGATGCATCTATAGGTACTGTTAACTTGTCTTTGAATTATTTAGCTGTGCACACACAAAGGAAGGTCTCCCTTCTCTCAGCTGTCAGTTGCTACCACAGCACTGCTGTCTCATGGTCCCTGTGCTCACAGACGTGACAACTCACACAAGAGTTGCATAATTCATATGTGCATTTCTGGTGGGACTGGTGGTTTGTTTCCTGCCTCTCACACCAGGCACAACTGTGATCTGATAATCTGATACAGACTTGGGAGCTTAATCTACCTTCTTTTACAATGCTGCAATTGATTAGACGTCATGCAAAGTAGCTGAGAACCACGATCACCAATTTCAACAGAGCTACACACAATTTATATTGACAGATGAATTGTGACCTTTGGAGCCCAACAACAACAGAGAGGTTTGTAGGTGCCTCTTGAAACAAGGAGGGCACAGAAATTGAGACAGGGGATGCAGAGAGCACCATTAAGCAGCCATTCAGACATCAAGGGCATCTCTCTGTCTGGTGCAGCTGAAGGATCTCAGTTCTGTGGGATGCCAGAGAAATAACTTCTGGTAGCCCTTAATTTTCAACCATGGAATTTCTGGGCTGTGAAGAAGACAACAGCAGAGTGAACGACAATCTCTGTGAGATCTGCTTCTGCATCCCTGGCATGTGTCCAGCAGTGCAGGATAGCTGCACCTGATAACACAGCCTGTTGGTATTTTTGCTGAAAAAGCTTAAAGAGCAAGCAAGCAAACAAAAAAATTACTGGGCACTGCATCATCAACTTCAGTTTAGTATGAGGGGAGCAAGCTGCTCAAACCTGGTGTCAGATGTGTGGAGGAGAGCCTGGCCCCGCAGAGGCGGACGCTACAAACAAACCAAGCCCAGCCTTGGCAGCAGTTACTGAGAAACTGCAAAGGCATTGGAAGCTGACTAAACAAATCAGGAACCTGAAACCAGCCTGTGGGGTCACCTGGGCTGGTGCCAGGGAGGTCACCTAGGCTGGTTTTCCTGCTGGAGCCAGAGGAAAATGGTCCTCAGGCAGTCAAGCTCAGAGGGCTGCACTCTCCCATGGAGAACAGACGAGCCTGCATTGCCAAGTTTTGGTAGGTAAGTCCCACTCTTCTCTGTCAACTTCCTGAACATCTTCTCAAGCCAAAGCGCTGTGGTGGCCAAAGAAGAGCTGGTGGGCATGTCCCATCTCAGGATGTCACCAGGAGACCTGGCCTGGCTGTGACAGGACCCCCAGAGAGGCTCTGCATGGTGGGTGGAGCAGGGCTGGTCAGGTCAGTCTCAGGTGGTTCCTGCCTTGCTGTAAGGAGGGTACTGACATCCCAATCTCAGGCATGGAGGGACCTATGGTACCCAGTGAAACACTGAGCATTCCAGACATTGATGGAGAATCTACTGCACTTTTATCTATGTTATCAAGTAATTCAGCAAAGTTTCATCCATGAAATATTAACTTATACGTTTCCCTCTTATCCTTCTGTTCAAACTACTTTCACAACTCCATGTTCTCAATTACAAAATTACTCCTTATTTGGCAGTCTTCCACAATAAAAATCTGTATAGGCAAAAGGTAATAACAGCACCACTAAGGCAGCTGAAATTCAGTTGCCTTTGTTACAGTGCCCTGACAAAAACTAAGTCAATGCAATAGCATTTGGACCCCTATCCAGTGCCCCTGCAACAATCCCATGTTACAGGAATTACCACATGGAAATTATTTAAAACTACCATTTAGGCTTCTTTCTAGACCACTTTAAATATTTTTATGTATTTATAAACATGTATTATTTTTGTGTATTTATATTAACATAAGTTAAATAAAATTCACCATTTCTATGGTAGAATATTTCATATAGACTGTTAAAATTACAATTTTATATCCAATATAAGACAATTACTAAAAAAGTCAAATTTTGTTATCTGAAACATACTCAACACTTTAATGCAATCAGTTGAACGAGGTCAAACAAACACAACATCATGTGGTGGTCAGACTCTAATTTCTACCATTCAGTAGTAGGGACACAATTTTTCTATCCCTGTTTATAAATGTTCTAGAATTAATTCTAAATTTTGTTTCAATTCTTCCTAAATAGTATTTAGACTCTATAATATTACAAGTCCTTAACACCCTATTAATAAGTGGGGTCAGCTACACAGATTTACATTTTACTTTTTGTCAAAACTTACTGTGCCATATACTTAAATGCCAAATTAATCAGGAAAAAAAAACCCAGTCTAGTTCTCATTCCCACATTTGCAGCATATCTGTTTTAAAACAATATTCGAAGCTCTAGTATGACTGAATGTCAACAGCTCTTTTGTCTCACAAATATTCTCTCAGCCCCTCTGTGTTTGCAGCACAACTTGAATGGTTCTAAGGCAACTGCTAATGCCTTAACTGATAATGAATTCACGCTCATTTGTTAATCATCAGACTGATTTTTTAAATAGAAAGATTCCTCCAGTATCGAGATGGCCATGCAAACTATTTTACTACAGCTGGCTGAGAAATACATTTTTGTGGTTTTGCAAGCTGATTCCTTTTTGTGAAAGTTTTCAAAAAAACAAGGAAAATGAAACAAGGATCCCAGACATCTGAATCACCAGACAGTCAAAAAGAATTATGCATATGTTTAAGAATTTGACTTCCTCAAGCAAAAATATGGCATGCCAGTGACCCCTTTGTGTGTGCAGCTGGGAGCAGCCCATTCCAGGCTGCAGCAGGCAAAGGATTTACCTCAGAGCCTAGTCCTTCATTCAAGCCCAACTGGAGGTCAATTTTGTAAGCAGAACAACAATTTAAAACCAAACACATCTCCTTCTTCTCTGGACTAGGGACACTGACCTTATAAATATCTGAAATTCTCCCACTGCCTGTAAACAAAAATGGACTGCAGGCAGTCATGATCATGTGTCACTCTGACAAAACATTCTTACTCCTCGGCTACTTTTTGGAAAGGTTGTTTGCTGTCAATCAAGTCACAAGTTCTGCTTATAATAATGGTGGTGACATCAGACCTGTGGAAGAGAAGATTAGTGTGGGGAATCTAAATATATAAACCAGAAGGTCATGGGACACATCCAGTGTCAGTTGAAGTCGGTGGCCTCTGTTCAGTTCAATCACAACTCGACTGATCCATGCAGGATTAAGAGGTTTATATACTTCATGTACTTCTTTATTTTCCCTATAACCAGTAGGGCTTGCAGCCTAGCATTTTTTAAGGTGACCTGGATCTTGGATTTGTCTGACAACAAAAGGTGATTGTCCCTCTTTTTATTTTTAGGTGGCCATTTATAGGCAGCCATGCTCAGTCTTTCCAGATGGGACTGGCCATGTGGAGGCAGCGGGCAGGAGCTGCTCCAGGGAGCGCTGGGGGCTCTGCCCACGCCTGCTTTTGCCAGTTGCTGCTGTTTACAGAGGCCCTGGGCAAGAGGCCAACCGTGTGCTAAGCCTCAGGTTGGACACAATGGTGGGCAGAGCACTGAGGGCACGAAGCACAGGTCAGCAGCTTTCCTGGCAGGCAGAAAAGGACTAAATTTCATTTGTCTGAAATGGGATTTTCGTTGTCCAGGGCTGCAGGACAAAAGGACTGCTCTCCCCCTGACAGCTGGAATGGATGATTTGTGAAATGTATTTTTAGAAGCCCGATTTGCCTACATGTATGCCTGCATTGTCAAACATCCAGGCAGCAGGAGTGGGTCAGGCTGTGGCCACGAGGGCTGTGACACACTGTACAGACTGTACAGCACAGCCCCAGCCAGAGCTGTGTGCTCACTGCTGCTCAGCTCCACCTGCACACACAGCCCCAACACCCGGGCAACACTGCTCTGCTCACCCTGCACTTCAGCATGCTCTCACTGCAGCGTCCACAGTAATTACCAACCACAAAGGGAAAATCACTGCTGATACAATAGGACATTAGTGGTCAAGTCTGTTTTCCAAAATCACCCTGGTTTTCCCTACATTTCCTTTTCCTAAACACATCTCCATCTGGTTAACAGAAACAACCTCTTGGGAATTAGGTTTTTCCTTTAACACACTCTTTGGGGATTAGATTACTAACGTTCATCCTCCTAATCTTATCCCACACCTTGCTGATAGGCATATCCTCATTAACATCTGCACATGGCTATTGTGCCAGGGCTGCTCTTTTCCCAAGCTAATGATTTCTTCCTCCTACAGCCCATGACATTGAGTTGTACTCACAATACATTTCAAACCTGCTTTCGTCTTTTTTTAAAAAAACATTGTTACATTTTTTTTTGTTTAAACTGTGCACTGATTTCCTTCCCTTCCTGTTTGAGGGAGGTCTTGGAAAGCACTCTTCTATGTAACATCAATGGGGAAAACACAACTGAATACATCTATTCTATACTGATCTACATAGGACTTTACTAAATAGTTAATCATACCACCATCTTTCAAAATAGAATTCACAAAATTTTAAAAATAGACTATTCATTTTAAATATTGCATTGTAAGACCTCAGAAAAATAATTTTAATGTACAGTGTCACAATAGATACCTACACCACATATTTTCTAGCCCTTGGGAGTTTCCTCTTTATTCTTCATTGGTTATTATACACTCTGTTGAATTGCATGTTTTCATGCCCTGTGTATACCAGGAAGTGTGAACTTCCTATTTATTTCACAGTCTGTCTAAAATTCCTGCCATCTGGTAAGACATATTGACTTTGAGGCTACAATTCTTACAAGTCCTTTGTGCCTTTATGCTATCAATCTATAAATTTAATCTGCAGTAAATTTCAAATGAAACGCCTGCTCATTAGAGATAGTTATGTGCTAAAAGTTGTTACACAGCACTGTAAAAAAACCCAAGAAACCACCCTATAACAATATGTAAATAAATCCAGGGAGTCATAAAAAATATTACTATTGTGTGTAATTCCACTGTTAGTGTTGAGGAGAGGAGAGGAGAGGAGAGGAGAGGAGAGGAGAGGAGAGGAGAGGAGAGGAGAGGAGAGGAGAGGAGAGGAG
>JAYDZK010000028.1:1905793-1920381 GCA_034509185.1 Euphonia xanthogaster
TAGGAGGAAATGATCCCCTGTGGGGGTGCTGAGGCCCTGGCACAGGGTGCCCAGAGAAGCTGTGGCTGCCCCACCCCTGGAAATGTCCAAGGCCAGATGGGATGGGCCCTTGGAATAACCAGGGATAACTGGGGTAGTGGAAGGTGTCCCTACCCATGGCAGGGGTGGGATGAGATGGGTTTTAAGGTTCTTCCAACCCAAAACATTCTGTGAATTCAGGATAAGTCAGGTATTTACAACATTGGTGTATGGTAAAAACCTCCATGGCACGAGATTTTCATTGATGCTTTTTCTTGAGTAGTTATCTTCTAGGTGCTTACTAGTAGAGGTTGCTTAATTTAACATTGAAATAGTTTTTATTAGTAGTAAATCAGTGTCAGTTTGGACTAATAAAAACCCATTGTTGTGACCAAAGTGTGGACAAAGAAATGACCCCTAAAGAGACTGTATGTTTCAACTTCAGAGACAAAGAAATGCCAGCATAATCACCTGAAAAATATGAAAAGCAGTCCATGGAATGATTTTCTGTTTCAGACAGAGAATAAAACATTAGCTCTAAGAGGAGCTAAGGTTCCATTTTACAAGTGACTTTGCTGTTTAAAGTGATTTGCTGATAGGCAAGCAGCAACTCAGAAAGCAGCAGGATGCCTCACTAATAGCATTTGAGTGCCCTAAAATATAGTTTCATCTGAATTTTGAATATTGTTATATTGATATGCTGTAAAAAACCCCATCAGTTTTATTGCCAGGCACAGAATCATCTTATTTTTTTATGCTGCTGAATCCAGTCACTCTCCTTTCCCCCTGTGCTTATTTTTGTTCTTAGCTTTAGTTTTACTTTTTTCCTCCTGCTTTACACTTTAATGGCCGTATAAAACTCTCCCGATTGTATGTGTTACATAGTGAGGATTGGAATGTTAGCTGAAAGATGGGGAGAGGAATCTGCAGTGCTGAAAATGCAAAAGATTTCCTGTTATTGTTACTCAGTTTGGTGCGAGTTAGTGTCCCTGGGGCAGCTAAAGCACTGCCCAAGCTCTCCTTGCTTCACGGAAATGCACAAGTGGTAGCAGAGGAGAAAACCCCTTGGTGTATCCAATAATACTCTGATTGTGGTCAGTTCCAGTTCTGTCTTTAGAACACATTGTTCCTAATAAAATAAATGCACATAGTGGTATGGCCTGCTCCAGCTGCAGAGTGTTACTGGATGCTTTGAAGGAAGGTAATTATTTGATTTGTTTCTAGACTTGAAATTTTGAGAAAATGTCTCACTGAAATTCAACTCCCTCAGTGGGCAGAGCATGTACTGTGCAGTGTGCACGTAGCAGGCATTGTTAGGTACATGCAGGAAATCCATATTTTGTATTGCTGTGGATAAAACCAAATCTATAAATACCTCACTGTGTAGTAAGGATGCTTGTCTAATGCTCTGGGGTTTAAGCTGGCTGGAGTTAATCTGAAAGTAGGGAAAAGAACTTGACAGTGGACGGTGTTGTTGAATTGGAAGTAAAAAAGCAGGATATGTTTTTAGTGTTCAAAATTTGCAGGAAACTCCAAGCTTCATGGTATAAATAGAAATGCAGAAAATAAATGTGGCATCCCTGTGTTTATGCATTATAGTGTTCCCTGAGAGGTTTCTACAGATACATATAGTGGACTTAGATAAAATATAGATATTGCAATTGCCTAACAGAATAGTTCTAAAAGCAGAGCAGAATCCTTACAGAGCTGCAGAAGGAAGGAGTGTTGGTGCAGCAGGAACACAGTTCCCTATTTTTTCCCATCTAGCACTGTGGGTAACAGGAGTGGATGGAAATCCTCCTGCAGAAGCATTTGCTGCTTTCTTGGGTTGTGCTGCAGCCATTGGCACTTGCTGCTGCCATCAGTAATTCAGGGGCACAGGACACACAGGTTCAGGTTTTTGTCAGAGCCTGCCTAATGGGGAAAAATGTGGAAGAAGGGGCATTATCATTAAATAGAGAATTTATAAAGAACTGCAGTGGAAGTTGAAGCCTTAGATGTCAAGGTCCAGCAGCAGAGCTCTTCCCAGCCACTTCATTGTTCCCTGGGCTCTGTTACTTTGCTCCTTATCTTACAGCAGATGCAAGGAGAAATTTTTTCCTAAATAATAATTTCCCTTACCTTCTCCAGAGCCATGGTGGAAGTTGTTGCTTCCATAATATTGATTATGAAGAGCGTGGGCATTGACTTTTGTCCAGACTGAGCCTGGCTGAGCCGTAAGTGCTGTGTGATGGTTCCACTGGGGCTGGAGGGATTTGAAAGCAGTGAGTGTGTGGGAAGATCTTAGCTGAGATCTGTGTTCAGATAGAAGATTCCTGCTGTGGTTCTTGAGGGGGTGGATCTGCAGTGTCTTCCCAGCAGGCTCCCTGGCAGGGAAGCTGTGAGCTCAGCCAGGTGTGCCCGGAGTTTGTGGCAGGTAGCAGAGTCACAAGGCACTGTGGTTAATCCAGTGTTTACTAGATCATGTTGGTGTCCTTGCAGACCATACTTGCTAGTTGAAATGGAGTGGTTAAATTAATTTTTAAGCATTAGTTCAATGGCTGCTGTTAAGTATCAAAGAGAGCCATCAGGCACTGGTGCTCAGTGTCCCTGTCACCCTGCTCCAGCATGGACAGCAGTGATGCTGCCAGCACCTGCTGCCAGCACCTGCTGCCTCACTGCTGCTCCAGTGCTCCCAGTCAAAGGCTGATTTTTCAAAAAACAGTTCTCACGTTTTGTTTCAGAAATTAAAAAAAAAAAAGAAGGCTAAATTTTCAGTGAGCTTCAAAGCTTTTCATGTGCTCATTAGTATTTGAATGTTTCCTCTAAAGGATTGTGTGTTGGAAGGGTTGTTTTGACTTAGTTGAATGTGCATTGCATGCTTTATTGGAAATGAAGGCACAGATCAGCATGCAGCTCCAGCCTGCATCAGTGACTGTGCTCCAGGAGCCCTTTCCCTATGAAGTAATGATTTTAAAATGGTGTCACGTATGGATTCGCTCTGCTACAACTTGGGTTTCATCCTTTATGAGTAATGAGGAATATTCTTAGCATAGCTAAAACCACCTCTGCTGTGTTCCCACAAGTTTGTGAAAGATGGGAGTGGAAACAGTGCTGAAAAATTAAAGACTTTACTGCTGTCTTTGATGAAGACTTAAATTTGCTTCAGTACCTTTCATAGTAAAGGCAGAGACTGTGGGAAAATTAACTTATATTTACATAGACAAGCAATATTATATTAGTTCTTTAAATGGTGCATTTTATAACTCTGGTGTCCATAAAATGCTTAATTAATTCTGTATTTTGAAGTAGCTGGACAGTGCTGTTGTGATACTCTTTTTCCATTTGACTAACAGTATCCTTTTGAAAACATATTTTCACATATTTTCCTAGTGGCATGGTAAATTTTTGTGGCTGTCATTCATTGACATGAGAATCTCAGTGAGGTTTTTTAAGATGCTTTGAGTCCTCACTTTGAGGTGTGGTAGAGAAGTTTTCAAATGTTGACCCTTAAGACTCCATGAAGTTACCATTCAGAGTGTGGGTTTATAACATCATGTTTTTGCTGAGGGATGAGGCAGTCCTGGCTTGTATTGCTTTATGTTGACAGTGTAATTTTATCTTTTTTTTTTTAAGAAGGGAAGTATTGTTGTCCTCCAGGAGTCACCTAGGAATGAATCTCATGGGCTGCCCCTGTCATTGATAACTTTTGTTTCATGATACCCAGTGGTGGATAAATATGTTAACAGGTGACTGTTGACTGCACAGTTTCTCTGTTGTTTTTCAGTCCATTCCAAAATCCAGTTCTGCTCCTTAAGAAGTTCTCACACTTGATTTTCTCTAGTCTGGTATGTGTTCACTTATCTACTTCTATTCTTAATTGCTGGAGGCAGTCCTCCCACTTCCACTGTTGGATTTGTGTGGAGCTGGTAGGAAATTCAAATGATGCCCTGCTGAGAATAGGATGGAAGCTGAAGGAGTGGGAGAGAGAAGCAGAACAAACTGATGGTATTTACTAGAACTGCCTGTGCACAATGTGTGAAACAACCCCTACTGCTTGTCAAGCACATTGGTAAGGTATATATGTAAAAAAATTAACATGTTGTGTCATAACACTTAATGTCATGGTTCAAGGATCATTCCTCTTTATTAATTTTGCTTCTGTGGTCAAGTTGTCCTATAAGTGTTCATGTCTGAAATACAATTTGGAAGGTGATTTTGTGAAGTGCTAGTGGCAATTTCTTTGCTGTTAGCGTCCTGGGGGGCTAATTCTCTGATTAATCAAGTCATATCAGTAGAGCTGGCCTTGTTCTGAACAACCTGCTGCTATCCTGGTGTGTTGTGTTTTGGGGTGTGTATCCATGGGAATTCCCTGTTCCCTTCAGTGTCAGTGAGGGTGGTCCCTGAGGGGCAGGGAGCAGGTCGGGTGAGCACAGCCCTGGCTCAGCAGTGCCCAGCTCCCCTCACTCCTGGGGTGCTTCCTGGGGCTGAAATCCTCATTTTGGGGCAGGCAGAGGCGTGCTCAGCGTGGCTGCTGCAAACCCAGCTCTGCTGGTACCTCTTGGCAGCTCCTGGCCATGTCAGGCTGCAACCTCCAGGCCTGGGATGTGTCCTGGAAACTTCTTGTTTTTTCAGCACTTCAGAGACAGAGGAACCTTTTTTCATTCCTCTGGGAGCTGTTCTGTATCAAAGTGCTTTTGTGGGAGAATTTGTTCATGGAAAAACATTTGCCCTAGCAACTGTGCAGATCGAGTATAATTGGTAAAATTAGGAAAGAGGGTTATGGAGAGTGGTCATTAATTAGAATTGGAGATCTTGACCACTGCCGTTGTGGCCTAGGTGGGGGTCTGGTCCAGTAGGGCACTTTTAATTGGCTTTGTTTAACAAAAGTTACAGAATCAATAGCAAACAAACAACGTATTTTGTCATTGCAAAAACCCAAACAAGTTTAAGCAAAGTTCTCATAAATAGATGGTGTCAGATGAGATTTTGTAGCAAACCCCTGTAATTTGTAAGACTTTAACCTAATGTCCACAGATAGTCTCTCAAGTATGAATAATTGCTGGAAGTTAATGCTCTGCATTGCAAATTGCCCTGAAGTGCAGATCTGTTATATTTTAAGGTCTTTAGATAAACCTTCCAACAAATTAAGCTGTTTCTCTGCAGGGGAGTACTGACAGCAGTGTTTAATATCTTTACCAGAGAAAGCTTTAAACCTATATTGTATAAATACATTGTTTCTAATGCTCTTAAAAGCAATGTTAAATTGTCCTCAATGAGAAACACATGGCTATAAATTCTGACATACTCCATGCTCTGTCCTGACTGTCCGAAGCAGAGTGTGCAATGTGGAGGATATTTAATTTAAAAAATTGGGATAAGGGTCGTGAATTGTATGCTAGAAATAGAAAATAAGGTTGGAGGTTATGTTTCAGGCATGGAGCTGTCTCTGGGGGGGGGAACAGAACAAGGTTACTTCAAGGTTTGGAGCCTGGCTGGGGGATGGGAGAAGGGAGGAAATCCAGCAGTGGCTAAAAATGGTGCCTGGGGGAGTTTGTAGTAATGCACACAATAGGAGTTGCCTGCTGCTGAGCCTTGTGCATTGTAGCCTGCTCCTTGCTGGTGCCAGATTAGTCATGGGCAGTGCTTGGTACCAGAGGGGGGGTCCTGGCACCAGCACAGGCCGTCCTGGTGCTGAAAAGGTCACTTTCTCTAAACCTGATACTGGGGAAATGTGTTTGGGAGGTGCCTGGCCAAATCCACCGTAGATACATCAGCTGGTATTGAGACATGGCTTAAGTGTGTTTGGCATCTCTGCAATGTCTCGTGGCTGGCAGAACTCTCCTGTGTCACTGTTAGGGCAGCAGAAAAGCCCTTTGTCAATAAAAGCTGCTGGGAAGGAGAGTCAGCATGGCTTGAGTCACCCAAATGTCATTTCATTGAAGCTTAGTCTTCCATGTTGCTAGTAAATGTTAAGTATAATTGACACATCAGAAGATGCCACTTAAAATTTTAAATGTTTCTGTCCTGTCTTAGTTTGTGAACAAAATCCAGCTCTTTTAAGGAGTATGGAGAGGTGCCCTAGCATGTATTTGGTCACGTGTGGGCTTGGGATCTTCCACTGGGGTGTATGCCACTGTTGGGACCTGGTGCTTCAGGGGGAACTCACCTGAGGTTTCAGAAAGATTTAACAAATAATCAAAGTTTAAGTCCCCAGGTTTGCCTCTGGATGTTGTATTTCTACTGCATAGATCAATCCCATTGTGTTAATTCATTTTATGGATTAAAACATTACATTTGTTTCTCTTTCAAAATGCATTATACCAGCATAAATATCCCATTGTATCCTCTGCTGCACAAAAGAGTTCTTGCACAACCCAGTGCAGAAATATTTGGCACATAACCTGGTGACAAATCATGCCCGTGATTGAGGGCTTAGTTGTTTATATAAAACTCTCAGTACTTGTAATTTCAGGACATGGTAAAGTGGTGTGACTGGGTTTTATATGTTGTAGATTAGGATTGATAGTTATTTAACTACTGATGATTTTATTGGGAAATATTTGAGAGTTCTTTGGTGAATAATTTTCAACCTAAGAACAAGGCAGTTTTTTCTGAGGGAAAAGATGCCATTCCTTCAGTATTTCTGTGCACATCAGTGTGACTGCTGTGTGCCTTTCCCTGCTGTGTAGTTACTGCAGAGCTCAGGCCTGGGAGGGAGGGGAGTGCCAGCAGAATTCCCTGTATGCATTTGTTAGCAAAGAGCTCTTGGGGGAAGTTATCTATACTCCTTGGTAGCATCTACACCAGATTTATTTTCCAAAATAAATTTATTTGTATTGAAAGAAATTAACTTTGTTTTTGAGGATGTTAACTCTGTTTTGAAGGCAGCAGCAAAACAATTGTTAAAATATTAAAGCACTTGCTTTTCTTAATAAGAGGAAAATAACTTTAATCAAGCTAGGCTTCATAGGAGAAGCATATAAAATGTAAACCCCAGGTAACAATTGCTTTTGAAGAGAGAAATTTCTTGCCTCTTTCTCTGTGTAAGGAGTGGATGGAGGAGACCCAGGGCTGCTGCAGAGTTCCTCAGCATGCAGCTTTTTGATGTTGACCTGTGGCTTATTTTGGCATTTACGTTGCGTGGATGAAAGGCAACAAATGATTGTGTGGCCTGAAATAGCAGGTGGGATCACTGGAGCAGCTAATGGAGGGCCCTGGAATCTGGATCTCAGTGCTGGGAGCTGCTGCTGCTGTGGCCTGGCTGGGGCAGGGCTGAGGATCCCTCTGTGCCCAGAGCTGTGCCTGAGCCAGCTGCTAACAGCACTTGCAGAAGGCTGGGCAGCTCTCAGGGGAAGGATTTTTTCAGTTGCCTGCTGTGTGAAGCAGGCAGAGAAGTGCTAGATAAGCACTAAGCTCTGGGTGGTCTCAAAGGGGGAGATGCTGCAGGTGGCACCTTTGGGCTCTGTCTTTTCCTTTGAATTTGTATTAGAGGTTTATAAACTGGGAGGGTGCTGTATTTGATCTTATAACTAATCCTGTTTTGGCCCCAGCTATGCGAGATGGGTTAGGGCTATTTTAAAAATTTCATCTATATTTAATTAAGCTTTAAAAATTCTGGCCTTAATGAGGAGGTGAATTCTGTACCCAGGACACACAAGCAGCTTTTTTGATCAGAAAAAAATGAGGAAAGGTTATGAAGTATGCATGCTACTGCTCCTACTTTGCTAATCTTTATGATCTCAAATTACTGTGTCACCACTGTTCCTTCATCAGCTACAGAGATTAGTTCTACATGTGATAATATATAACAAACCCTAGATTTGTTAGAAATAAAGCATTTTGACAGTACCAAAATCTCCTGTTACAGAAGTCTAGTTCAAGAATGATTTCTAGAATTAAAGTGAAAACTACTCAGCTACTACTATTTCTGGGATTGCTATTTGCAGGAGTATTATGCTTTTATAGTATTATGTACACGCTAATGTTTGGTTTTGTTATGGGGAGGGAGACTGTAATTCACACTGGATTGCTCTGGTTTATTCATATCCTGTGACAGTGAATCAGATACTGCTGTCTATATACAGACGGAATTGCCAGCCAGCTTTGGGCCCAAATATGGTAAACATAATTATGTTCATTTGCTGTAAAAATACATTCTCCTTAGTTTAACATTTTCATGATTACAGTTTTCTGGTAATTCCATAATTTTCAACATGAGAGGGATATGAAAGGCGTAATCATCATGTCTCTCTCTTCAGTGTAGAATGTAGTTTGTTTTCCTGGGCAAAACTCCAGCTGTTCAGTGATGAATTTACTGCTGCTCAAATACAGTGAGCCCATAAAGCATTTGGAAGGGCTGTTCCTGGGACAGGAGCTGTGCTCTGGAGACAGAATCTCTGTGTGCACAGGCAGCAAAACCCCGTGGCTGCAACTGTCCTGTGGGCCTGAGGGGATGGGCTGGTGTCAGTTTTTCTGATGTGGACTCCTGTTCCTTATTTTTGGAAATGAAATTAATACCATTTCAGAATGCTTCATATTTCTCAATTAGGAGACTTTTAATGAATGGGTTGGGAGAGCATTAAGATAAAGCTCCTACTCTGTACTGAAGGGAATAAATATTGGTAAATATTGGATTAGGTTTTAATTTCAGTCACAAAGGAGTGTTTATAGTAACAGCTATTAAATGAAAAAGAGGATAGTTTCCTCATGCTAGATAGTACATGCTGGTATGCCACTTCATTTATACAAGGGTTATTTCATTTAGCTAAGAAAGTGCATTTGTAGGGTTTTTTCATTGCTTTGATGTAGTCTGGTATCAAGAATGTTGTAGATGAATTCTGTGGCAAGTGTTGAGAATTCAGGAGCAGCATAGTAATTTGGGTGAGGAAAGATTGTTGGTGTTGAGTTACTCCAAATGTTTTGAAAGCTTTCATCATCCCTGCTGCAAACAGGCAAAAAAAAAATCACATACAGGCTTTACAGGATTTGCTGTACATCATCTGTCCCATGTTTCTAGTACTCAGAACTTCCTTCTTCATAGAAGAGCTTTAAATGTGTGGATGATCTCTAATTTTCTCTGCCTTGAAATACTACTTTTATCTAACACTGCTAAAATAATTAGAATGCCTACTGAAGTTACTCTGAGTTTGGCTTTTTAAAGTTGTATAGCATAACAAACTCCTGAAACAGTTTGGCTTAGGGATATTTATTTCAGTGGGAAAATTCAGATGCGTGTGTGCTGGGAAGTGCAAGTCCTGGGGCATTTCTGAAATGTGGGATCTGTGTTTGCAGGAGCAGCAGAAGGGCTGCAAGTCTGAGAGGGAGCAGCTGAGCTGGGATGAGGAAATGTTTCTGTTTGCAGAGGAGTTGTAAACAGGGTGTCCTTGTGGCACTTATGTCTTGGTTCTGTTCACTGCCTTCAGGGCCTGCTGGGGGGGAGAGAGGGGCAAAGTAAAAGTGGCTGATTCAGGCTCCAAAATGGATCCACCTCAACCTCCTTTATTTTATCCCTTGGAGGTCATAAATGGATTTGTAGGGAAAGGCAAGAGCAGGGTGAATTTGTGGTCAATACTGATTTAAGACTGTCCTCAACACCTTGCTGCATCTGGAGTTTCCTGAGCCTGTGGTCAGACTGTTCAGCAGCACAAGTGAGCCCCTCTGGCAGGGAGGCTGGTGAGAGACCAGAGCTGCACACTAACTTGGAAGTGTGGGAGAACCATGGGTTTCTGCAGTGGCATAAGTGTGTGTCTGGCTCTTCCAACAGGGCTGTTCCCTTCTAGATCTATTCCTCTGACTTTGCCATTCAGCATCAGGGTGATGTTTAGCAAACCCAGTCAGCTGCAGCACTGAGATCACCTTCCTCAATGGTAATGATCAGACCAGAGCCCATCACTTTTTGTGTGAGGTTTGGGCTCTTTTTCCATGTATGAGTTGATAAATTTATCTCTAATTCATCTTGTGTCTTTAGTCCCTTACTCCTGTGTGTGTATATATATATATATATATATATATATATATATAAAATGTGTTAGAGCATGCAGTATGTCATGCCTGAGTAGTGTAGTGTTGACCTGGATTCTTACTCCCACTTGTCTTTCCAAGTCTTGTGTAAGGTGTGATTTGTTCAGGACAATGCAAGCTTCCTCAGAAGAGCCTAACTGTTGAAAGAAGATGTGTTGAAGAATGTCTTCCATTTATTTCTCTGTGTGCTTGGTCAAAGAGTGGGAATTATTCCCATTTTTCTGGGTGTGGAAGCTTTTTCTGCAGTGTTTGAGTCCATGGACAAATCCTTTTAAGCTGATGAGAGTAAAGCTCTATGTGGGGCCTTCTGCCTGGTTTCTTGATCTGCACTGACTCAGCAGTAACTAAGCTCTTCAAAGTGATTTCCTAAACCTATTTAAGGAATTTTAGTAGAAATTTCTAGCATGGATCTTAAAATGTGTATTGAAAACATCTCTTCCCAGTTACTGAAAATGAAATATGACATTTGCTTGTGCTGGAAAGCTGCAATGGATGGTGTAACAAGGAGTTGAACTCTTACCTGACTGTGTGGGAGACACCACTAACTGGACCTGGAGCTAAACATGTGCCTAAGTTCATTACTGAAGTGAGCCCAGAGGTTTAAGATGTCTCCTGTAACCTGATGAAAATCTAGGATGGTTTAGTGTTGGACTTCTTTTTTTTTTTTTACTGTTTTTTATTGTATTGTGTTCAGCCCCCATGTGAAAGCTGTTTTTCTGCATGAACTTGGAAAATGGTGATTTTTGGAGTTTTCAGTACACAACTGAGAAACAATTAAATTTGTTTTTTTAATGCTTGTTTTTCCAGTGCAGTTTTAAAAAGAAAACACCATCCTAGACTCTGTGTTTATACTTTTGGATACAGTCATCAGGAGGGACAGGGTGAAGAAGAATTGTGGGTGGCTTCTGCTTGGAAGCACTTAAAGTGTGGATGTGATGTGGTGGGTGGGGGTGCAAAGACAGACTTGGGAATTGTCTCAAGTGGCCAAACTGGACCAATGTGCATAAGCCTGACCAAGTAATATTCCTGTTCCACATATGCCTAATTGAATATTTCTCTAGCTCAGTCTTTCCTTCCTGACTTCCCTTCAGCAGGAAATGAATCTGTGGCCTATAAAGATCATTTACAGGAACGTGTTAATTTAATCTCAGGATTTTCTAGAAATTGTCAGCTGACTGTCCCTGGTTTGAAACCCTTCCTGCAGTTTTTGCCTCTGGTTGGAAGGGAAGTTTATTTTCCCACGGATGGCTGTCCCTGTGCACAGGTGTCTCTTCCTGAGCAGTCCTGTAGAATCAAAGAATTCTGTAGTTGAGCTGTTCTGGGAGGCAGAGCTGTGCCTTTTCTACAGAAATTTGTGCTGCTTGTGCTTGTTCTCAGTCTGGTCCCACGAAGTTTTTCCTCATCCTAGCACCTTTTCCAGCTCTGCTGGGGGAGTGTGGTGGTGAGTGCACCCTTTTGGGAGATGGGAGATGGAGCCTGGAGTCTCCCCTGGCTGACAGTCATGTGTGGAATTCCTCTTGCTGCGTGCAGGGGCTTTGTTAGGCTGTCTCCCAAAAGAATGGGCATTATTTTCTTTCTGTTTTCAAAGGGGAGCTGGTCCTGCTTTCAGAGCAGGTAACATAAGCACCTCTTGCCAAGGGAGGGTTGAAGCAGTGATCCTGACCTGACACAGGCATCTATTTTTGACATTGGCTGAGGCACACAAGGCTGAAAGAAGCTCTGATTTAACACATTCCTTTCACCAGCTTTTCCTTTTGCTGTCGTGTCTTGCTGCTGAGACTTGAGTCAGTGCTATTTCAAGTGTTATGTGTTTTACTTCAAACAAAGTGCCAGAAGTCTCCTGATGGACTGTAGGCTCTGCCTTGGAAAAATCCAGTTCACTGGGCTGGCAAGTCTGAGTCTGACTGAGGGACACCTGCATTGCATGTGCATCTTTTAGAGAGTGTAGTTACACAGGTTTATAGGGTTTTTGTGTGAAGGAAGTGAGGTGGTGTAGTGCTGAGCAGGCAGGACCCTCACTGCTTACCTAACTCCCCAAATCTGATGTTCTTCAGCCTTTTCCAGTTCTCTCTGTTTCTGAGTGGTTTTCATGACAGAATTGTTGGTTATTTGGATTTTTTGGGCAGGGCACAGACATATTTTTGTCTTTGCTTGTTGTTTTGGGCACCTATCAGAAATGCACCCTGGCAGGATTGTTCAGTACAGATGCAGAAGACAGAAATAAGCACAAATAATTTGCTGTCCTTGCTTTAAGGAGTGTCATTTTGAAGGGAAGAAAACTCCAGACAAAAGCATAATGAATTAGTTCAGAGACTGTCTATAAATACTCGGTAGATATATCATCAGTGGAATTGGTCTTTTGAGTCAATAGAAACAGGTTGTTGTTTTACCAGGTCTCAGTGCTTTGGTTGGTAATTGCTTCGCTGCTAAGTGAGAGCAGGTTCCAAATGAACAAAAATAATTTGGAAATTTGAGGTGCTCAGCTTGGCTCTAGCTGAACTGTGCTAAATGTGCAGGCCCTGTGGAGCTCCCTGGAAGCTCTGCTCCCCAGCTGGGGCAGGGAGGACACGGGGCCACTGCAGGGTGGCTGCTGGCATCCCTCTGCCCCAGGGAGCTGGGAGGGTGGGCTCAGGTGAGCTGGGACACCCTGGGAATGGGGACACCCTGGGAATGGGGACACCCTGGGAATGGGGACACCCTGGGAATGGGGACACCCTGGGAGAAGGGACACCCTGGGAGAAGGGACACCCTGGGAATGGGACACCCTGGGAGAAGGGACACCCTGGGAATGGGACACCCTGGGAGAAGGATGGGTCCAACAGGAGCTTCATGGATTCACTAAGGGTTCGCTTGACTACTGTTTTGTTTTAGTTTGGTTTTTTTTTCCTCCAACTGTTCTGGGCAAGCAGCCAAAAAGGAATCCCAATGAGCAATTCATGAGCTAACAAGAACTAAAATGATTTTGGTATAGTGGTGTATTTCTGACTTTCCTCCATCCTCCTCTAATAGGAGATTTTTACAACTTGGGTGACAAAAAAAAAGCCCAAACTAAAAATCCCATCCAGGAGGTGCCTGGGTCTCCTGGAGGCTGCAGCCCACCCCGTTAGAAAGCCTTGGAAAGCAGTGCTGGTTTTCCATCCTGGATCTGTAGCTCCAGCCCAGAAGCAGTTGGGGTTGGGTGAGGAGAGCCCCCTCCCTGCTGCCATTCCTGGGCTGCTGGGGCTCTTGTCCTGTGCCTGCATCCTGCCAGCTGTGGGAGTGAGTCTGGAAGAGCCCTGAGCCTCCTTTGCCCTGCTAGTGAAGATAATCAATACTTGTCAACCCCTATAAAAGCATTTGCATGCTTTAAGTGTTTATGATGTGTTGGTAAGAAATTCCAGGTGCAGAATGACTTGGATGCTGTCAGAGGTGGATGCATATTTTCTGCCAGCCAGCATTGCTTGAAGGTGGCTCTTCTTGTTGATTTTTGAAATGTAGTTTCAGCTCTTATATTATTCTGAAAAGTTTTGTGTTCACAACAGTGTTTGAAAACGAAAACCAGTTTTAAAAGCCCACATACATTTCATTTGATGTGTTTGCTCTTCATGGATGGATTGAATATATTAGACAGGTGCCATTCCTGTGGCAATTTTAATAATAATAGGTGTGTTGTATTGATGAGAGTAGTGAAGAAGTTGCAGTCAAAGTCAGAATTTAATTTATCAGGTTGAGATTTGTTGCTGAAATTAGAACTGTTTTTTATATTGAATCCCTGGTCTGGGATTCAATTCCAGACCAATTCCAATTTCTAGTAATTTCAAATTCCAATTTCTAGTATTTTTAAATAGATATGTTTTGTAGATGTAAACCATCTTCAGTTTGGGAGAGTGTAAAATCAACCAACTCCCAGTTAAAAATGTGATGTCTGTCTTAAAATACCTCCCGAAAAGTACTTGGGGATACCTGACTGGTCTTTTAACCTGATCATTTATGAGGATCCTGATCCTGAAAAGTTTACCTGGAGTAGTTTCCACCACGTGTCTCAGTCCCCTTGTGCTGTTCCCTGCACTCAGTGGCCCGTGCAGCAGGAGGAGCAGGAAGGTTCCAGGTGCCCCAGCCCTGCTGTTCCCGGGGATGCAGCTGCCTGTGGCTCACCTGGGCCTGGCTCAGCGGTGCCTGTGCTGTCAAACCACACTGCTGGTGTGAGGCTTGCACAGCCAGGGCCCTGGGCTGCCCCCCTGTGACACCCTGGGCTGCCCCCCTGTGACACCCTGGGCTGCCCCCCTGTGACACCCTGGGCTGCCCGTGACACCCTGGGCTGCCCGTGACACCCTGGGCTGCCTGTGACACCCTGGGCTGCCCGTGACACCCTGGGCTGCCTGTGACAGGGATGTACTGCCCGCGACACCCTGGGCTGCCTGTGACACCCTGGGCTGCCTGTGACAGGGAGGGGCTGCCTGTGACAGGGAGGGGCTGCCCGTGACAGGGAGGGGCTGCCTGTGACACCCTGGGCTGCCCGTGACAGGGAGGGGCTGCCTGTGACACCCTGGGCTGCCCGTGACAGGGAGGGGCTGCCCGTGACAGGGAGG
>JAYDZK010000028.1:1920481-1967761 GCA_034509185.1 Euphonia xanthogaster
TGACAGGGAGGGGCTGCCTGTGACAGGGAGGGGCTGCCTGTGACACCCTGGGCTGCCCGTGACAGGGAGGGGCTGCCCGTGACAGGGAGGGGCTGCCTGTGACAGGGAGGGGCTGCCTGTGACACCCTGGGCTGCCCGTGACAGGGAGGGGCTGCCTGTGACAGGGAGGGGCTGCCTGTGACAGGGAGGGGCTGCCTGTGACACCCTGGACTGCCCGTGACAGGGAGGGGCTGCCCGTGACAGGGAGGGGCTGCCCGTGACAGGGAGGGGCTGCCCGTGACAGGGAGGGGCTGCCCGTGACACCCTGGACTGCCCGCGACACCCTGGGCTGCCCGCGACACCCTGGGCTGCCCGCGACACCCTGGGCTGCTCTGTGCCCCACGTCCTTCCCAGCCAGGCTTTCCCTGCCAGGCTCTTTGCAGCTGGATGCCCACACACAGTGTTGTTGCCTGGTCCCTCTTCCAGCCCTGAGCCAGCTGTGCTGGGGACAGAGGGACACTGAGCAGTCCTCAGGAAGTGGTGTCCGGGTTTCCCTTGGCCTCCTGCTCCCAGTTTGCTGTGCAGGTGTTGAGGACCATTTGGAATATCTTTGGTTTAAGGTGTTTGCATTGGACATGGGGTGGCCTGGCCAGGTGATGGATGGGATGCACACGTTAGTGGCAGGAGCCTCTGAAGGTGGAATGCCACCTTTTCCCGTGGAGTGACTTTTGGATTTGCACCACATTTGTATCTCTAAATGTCAGAGAGACTTCTGTGTGTTTTTGACAGGAGGCCCTTGGCTCTGGCAGCTTCCTGGCCTTTTGGCCTCACCATGGGTTTGTTTGTTCAGGCTTTTCCTGGGTAAGCAGTCTGGCTGCTCTGGGTTGTCTCTTTTGGAGTTAGCTTTTTTTTAACATTAATTGGATTTAGTTTGTTTTATATAAATGGTGGGTGCGGTGTTGAGTTCATCCTGAGATTTGGAATCTGTGTCTCATCTAAACCAGCATGTAATAGCAATGATGAGTTGCATTCAAAAAGTGGGCTCAGGTGTTTTGGACTATCTTACTCTTCTGTGTTTTATTGCATATTCTCTGGAAGGACAACAGAATCCATAAAGAACATCAACTGAAGGCAAACTTTTGCCAGTTTTTAAAGTTGAGGTCAGAACCTATTTTAAAGGTTCCTCTGCTCAGTTTCTTGTGTTGATTCAGGGAAAAAGTTGCGTTCTCTTCTAGCAGGGTAATCCCAAACAGGACAGATGGGGGATTGGACTCCTCATGCTGGTCCAAAACAAACTGGGGGGTACCAAATTCCACTTGTCTGAAAGCCTTCCCTGTTTATTTGCATCTCTTGTGACTGGTGCTTAGGAAAATGCTTAGGAAAAAGCATTTTTCTGGGAAGTACCTAAGCAAAAATATTCGGATGCTACATTAAAAAAAATTAGCGAACAGATTTGCATTTGCACTCATTTCTCTGCAATTTCTGTTTCCTCTATGCAAATGGGGCCATTTTTAGAGGAGCTTGTGCAGCTGATTCTGAAGTTCAGACAGTCCAAACTCGAGCAGTTCCTTAACTTCGGCATTAGCTCCTTGAAGTGAGAATGCAAACAGCATGTTGGGCTCTTCCAGTAGTGCAGTGTTCAGTGTGGAGCTGGGTTTATATTCTATAGTAGTTCTATTGCAGTTTTTAATAGTACCTGAACAGCACTGTTTTGGTTTTGATTCCATAAAGGAAGGACTAAAATACCTTCTGGTGTGATCTGGTACCTTTCTTGGCAGTTCCTTCACTTGGTTTCTGTGAGTATTTCTGTTTTCCACAGAATGAAGTGTAAGCTCAAGGTTGTGTTTTGGGTGATAACATGCTGTTCCTGTATCACTAGAAGGAGACCCTTGGTTACTTTTTCCCCCTAAGGTGGCAGGAGGTAGATTGGCCTGAGGTCCCTGCAGTTCAGTGTGGTGCCCTCACCTTTAGTGCACACACCAAAAGCACTGGGGAAGGGAAGGCAGAGCGTGGGAACCTTCTGTGCTTCACTTTTTCAGGAAAAGATGCAAAAGGAGGAATGTTTATTTTGTATGTAGCATGTCAGAGAGCTCATTATGAAGTTTCAGACGTAGTATTCAGACACATGTCTGGTGTTGAGGCGTGCAGCTTTCCTCTCTCTGAATAAATATCAGCTGAAGATACAAGCTGTCCTCTTTAAGCTTCTGTGTGGGTTTTATTACAAGGGAATTTTGAAGCTGAAGAATTGAGCAAGTACCTGCAAGTTTGACTACAAAACTGTCTAGAAGTCAAACACAATGATTTGTCATTTTTGTTTATAGCTGTAGAAAACATGAAGCCACCCTTATTTTCCCATTCATTGCATTTATGTTCTTTTAGGATGCAGCAGGTTTATGTAATGGCTCAATATCTGAGCATTCCAAGTGAGTTCAGTGTGCTTGATCCTGGAAGGCTCTGTGTGTAATCACAAACCCTGAGCTGAGGTGCATCTCTGATAATCTCTTCTAAATCAGTACCCTAGAGCTTGAAAACCCTTCCTTCTTGGTTTTTTCTTTCATGATAATTTCTTAAGTTCCTCTGCAATGAGAAATTTCATGACTATGTAGGAAAAACAATCACTAATTTATTATATGTTGCATTTAAATTAACCAACTCTCTTATTCCATCTCCATTTATGTGCAATCAATTTCACCATGCTCTCCACTGTAAGACACCATAACTTGTAAAACAAGGAGAAAATTGCTTTCAGCTGTGCATGTGACATCAAGACTTCCTAGAAAATTAGGATTTTAATGAGTTTCTTGCATTTTGGCACATTCAGTGAGAATACTGGGAGAAGTAGTTAGGGAGGTGAGTAGTCAGCTTGGAGTACTTCAAGGTTGCTGAAATGCATATGGGAGTTTCTTTGAGTTTTAGGCTTTAACAAGTGCCAATACAAAGGAATATTTGCTCTGGATCTCTGAAGCAGAACCATCTGCAGCAATGATTTCCTGGAAAATTTGTGCCCTGTTTTAGTGGGGGTGAGTCTACCCAGCTCTGGATGTTTTGTCCTGCTGTGTCTTGCTGCCTTCTTCATCTGTGGGATGCTTGTATCCTACATATGTGCAAAAATGGGAATGAATGAATGAATATTGTGTATGTTCAGACAGATGGAAATAAGAAATTTTGACTGAAAATAAAATCTTTCTTCCCCAGCCATTCTGACAATATTACTGCAGATTTCATTGCTCAAATATAATAGCTAAATTTGGTTGTTAAATGAAAGGGTCCCTGGATTATTCTTCCAAGTGCCTTTGACATTGCAATTGCTGCAGTAAGGAAAAGGATGTCCTTGTTTGATGGAATCAAGTGGGGTGTGTTTAGGAGAGGGAGAGAGTGACCTGAAGTGTGGCTGGAGCTAGGACTGGGCAAACTGATGGGAGGAGTTGTATCCTTCTGATATTTGCTGACACTGTGTGAGTGTCTGGTGTTGGACCCCTGGTGCTCCAGCTCGTCCCTGTCCCACTGCTCAGGCTCTGTTCACCTTCCTGCAGATGCCTCGTGGAGCTCATGGCTCTCCAGCTGCCCCAGGGTTTGCCACTAGGATCAGGGCAGTACAGAAGTTGCATTTCCTCCCTATTTTGGTGTGTGCTGAGTGTTATTTAGAGCAGTCAGGTTCTTAGGCAGTTGTTCCTCGTGTACCACCTTGTGTATGAGAGATGCTGCCTGCCCATCACGCTGGAATGGGACATGAATGTTGCATTTCTCAGCTAATCTCAGGTAGGATTAGGCAGATTTGTCTGTTGTTGTACTAAATAAAAAACTAGGGACCCATATCTGTTGACGTAGTAAACTGTTAAAATAAATGGGAAGTTCTGCAATAAATTATGGTGCATGAAAAAAAATGTCTTAATTGATTTAATTTTTAAATTATTTTTAAAGGATAAGATTAGAAAATGTGATTACTCTCCTTGAGCTCTTCAATAATAACCTTTCAGTGTTCTTAACTGTGTAAGACTTGCACTGGGGATTAAGCAGACTCTTGACAGCCTACAATGAAAGAATTAACAAGAAAATATCCCAGTGTTGAGTTTAGCAACAGGATGACACTGGCTTCTCACAGCCTTTTGAACTCAGTGCAGCTCTCTCCCTTTGGATCTTGGGTCTTGCTGACAGTGTGTGCCCAGAAATGTGAACTGGGACACTGCAGGAGTTAAATTTTCAAACCTTCTCATTGTTCTCTGATGTATAACTTTTTTTTTTCTTTCCCTTCACAGGAAATGACCTAGAGGCCTTACAAATACATTTGTGCATTTTTGTTCTGAGTCTGCAATTGAGGGCAAACGCAGTCTGGAAGCACCACTTCTTAAAGTTACAACGGAAACAACTACCTCAACCAACAGGGAAAGGGGAAGAAGGCTTGCAATAACAAACACTCTAGTTTTTAATAGCTTACACTTGCAAAGTCTTCTGTAAACAGTCCAGATTTTTTTTCCCCCTCCAATGTTAAGAAGAGACACTACAAGTAAACTGAGTTGGCAGACTGGATCTGTCAAGACATTTGAAGATATTTGATCTGCTGACATAAGGATTTGCTTTTTCAAGGAAAGAGCCTCTGCACTGCTTTTATAATCGCTGTTGATCGGTGGTTTTCTCCACTTTCCCTGATACTACTAATGGGAGAATTGTATTAAGGTGTTGCTCCTAAAACTGTTACTTGCATTGACAAAATTACCTTTTGTAGATGCAACAGCGAGGGACAATGTTGCGCTCGTGAGGAGCTTGTAGGAGATCACTTCTCTGCTCCACTTGGCTTTTCTGCCTGTGAGGGGATCCCACACGAGGGACAGAGCACTGCTGAGATACTTGGGCTTGCTTTTTGAGTACAGTTTATAGCTGCAGCAGGGCTGCACCCAGCACTGAAAGCACGGAGTCAGCAGCTCTGCTGCCGTTCCCAGTGCTGATACAGATTATACAGACGCTTGCCTTTCTGAAATGCCTTTTGTGAGCCCTCTGTGCACAGTCTTGCGCTGTTACTGTACATAGATACCCGGGGAAGGAATTTGACAAGTGATTGTTAATTGGAGAACTCTCTGGACAAGCACTCACTTATGTATTGCTGCAGTGCACAAGAAAGCAAAATGGACTATAAGCGGCGCTTCTTGCTTGGCGGGTCCAAGCAGAAGGTGCAGCAACACCAGCAGTACCAAATGCCCGAGCTGGGCAGGACCCTGAGCGCCCCGCTGGCGTCCCCCAGCACCCCCCTGGTGTCCCCGGCTGCTGCGGGCGGCTGCTCCCACCCCGCCTCCCACACCACTCCCATCGCCGACATCCAGCAGGGAATCTCCAAATACCTGGATGCGCTCAACGTCTTCTGCCGAACGAGCACTTTCCTCACGGACCTTTTCAGCGGCGTGTTCAGGAACTCGCACTACTCCAAGGCAGCTATGCAACTGAAAGACGTGCAGGAACATGTCATGGAAGCAGCCAGTCGCCTCACAGCAGCAATAAAACCAGAAATAGCAAAAATGCTGATGGAGCTGAGCGCAGGAGCTGCCAACTTCAAAGATCAGAAAGAGTTCAGCCTGCAAGACATTGAGGTGGGTCACCTTGGAGGATGCTGCTTTGCATGTGAATTTGTATCGTGCCTTCTTAACTGGATTTCTCGTCAAAATCCCTTCTATACCAAAAGTTTTCTCCACCTTGCTGTGTATTTGTGGGTAATGCTGGTGGAAAAAGAAACTCTTCATTTCTTACATGCTAAGAAAGTACTAAGTCATTTGTGAGGTCTGACCTCCATCTGTGTTCAATGAGGTATTTAGTAGGTATTTCTGTAGAAGAGCCAACTAGGCAAAAGTTTTAAACTGTTTTCTAGTTTGTTAGCTAATGTTTCTAAAACTGTTATGCCATCAGATTCTGAATCAGCCTTCACTTCCCTCAGAATGGATAATACAAGGAGAAACCTGAGCACATGGGAGTAGCATATTGTCATCAGTGTTTCAGCAAAACTACAGATTCGTTGACTAAAGAGTGATTTTATCACTCTTTAGAACAATTTTGTCTTTTTGAGCTGTTGTGAGAGGAAAATAACACACTGTGTAGAGATGAGTGCTGTAAAAATCTGTCATGACTTTGCTACAGGGTTCCTATGCTGGCAGTGAGCACCCAGGAATCAGCACTCCGAGAGGATCCCCAGCTTCCTGCTCTGCCTGCCTGGGAAGGTCTGGGTATTGCTCCTCCAGGGAATGTGTTACCTAGCAGGCAGTGTCAAGTGACAGTCACAGATAAATCCCTGCAGTTTTAAGTAGCTCCTCGTGTTTTGACACATTTCTTCACTTTGCAGCAATCTGCAGAGTTATTCCTTCAGAACTATATCCTGGATGGAAAACCTGCTTTAAGTTCTCTTGGTTTTGATTCAGGTTTCAGATCGCTTTGTAAGGGTGAATGTTTGTGCCTGTCAGGCATGGTCTGCTTTCTCTAACTGCCCCACTTCCAGAGGGAGTCCTGAGGGAAGGTCAGTCACAGCCCTCCCTGCAGTTGTGTACTGCAGTTCTCAGTGTTGTATGCGTGGTGTAGAGTGAGGTGAGATGGGCTATGGATGTGCTGTGGATGTCTTCTGTAGGCTGGGATTTTTAAAGACTATCCAATAACATCACTCTTTAAAGCTATAGCAATGTATATACCAAAGAGTAAGTTTATGTAATTAATTGATTTTTATAATAGATGTGCTGTGTTTCTGAATTAAAAAAAGCAAAAACATATGAAGCACTAGATGTCTTCTAGGTTTTTTTTTGGGCTTGGAAACGCTGTCCTTCCAAGTGTTGGAGCCATCAGCGGAGCTGCTTTTGTCCCGTGGGCAGGCAGAGGTGCTGCTGGCTCTGCCCTGTGCTGTGCAGGGAGGCTTTGCTCAGCAGGGAGCTGAGGAGCAGAGCAGTGTTTGTGTCAGGTGGGTGCATGTCCTGCCAGCCTAGAGGCAGAGGAACTGGCTTTGGTCCCAGCTTTACCTGGCCAGGCCTAACCCTGTGCCCCCTCCCCTGCCCAGCAGCTCCCTGGTGGGAGCAAGGGTGTGCAGAGTGGCAGCAGAGTAGCTGCTCCTGGGCCTTCCTGCTGCACCTCTTGGGCTGCCCCAGCACTTCTCATCACACTTTTCTGCTGTCTTTTCTTAATTAAAACTGCATCTTGCACATGGCTTTGAAAAAAGTCAATATGTGAGATTTATGGGCACTTCTGTATAGTGAGAGAAGTGTTGTGCTTTGCTTTGGCTTAAGCAGCAGCAGGATGTAGGGATTTGACAGTGACTCCTGTGGTTGTTCTGTGGGTCACTCGGGGCTGTGGATGAGTGAATTCTGCAGGTACAGGGGTTGGGTGGTTGTGCCTGGGGAGCAGCAGCTGCTCACTGTTGAAATGGACCTTGGCAGAGGCCAGTACAGAAACATATTTGTTTGTAGGTGACTTGAAAGCACAGGATACAAGTATGCTGGGAGACCTGCTGAACTAAAAATAATCTTGGCCAAATGAGTTTTGCAGTTGGGATGGAATTCAGAGGGGAAAGATGAATGTTGCAATATTTAAATAGACTATTTCAGCCTCAGGAGTGGAGCCCACTGGGCAGCAGTTCTGGAGAGCAGTCCTAGGGCTCGTGGGAGTCATGTGTTGGGTGAGAGTCAGTGTTGTGCAGTTGGAAATAATAAATCACTGCTGCTGTTGTGCAAAGAGACATTTGCCATGTATTTAACACACCCCTGACCTGCAAGAGCCATGAACTGAGCGCTGAACTCTTCCCTGGTTATTAAGGCCTTAAACACAGCAGTGCAGGTGCACTTGGAGAAACAGGGAGCCAAAGGAGTCGAGCCAGAGTAGTCAGATATCCAGGAAACAGGACCTCGAGGACACATTGAAAAGATGGACTCTGCAGAAGAGGAGGCTGAGAAGGAAAATCAGAATTGCTCAGGTATGTGAGAGGCTGCCCGAACATGTCAGTGTCTGTTCTTCATGTCCATGTAAGGTGGAGCAAGGAACTTCAATTTCAGAGGGAAAGGTTCACATGAGATGCTGTGGAAATCCTTTGTAATGTCAGTGGAGCACTGATGTGGATTGCTACAAAGGGTAGGGAGCAGAGCTGACAGAACAGGTTACACCTGCCTCTGCCAAAACTGACCTAGGTGAAATTTCCCCTTGCTAGGGACACAGGGGTGACCTGGTGAGATCCTCTCCCACTGTGCTTTTCTGGGATTTGAAAACTCAGCTGTTGATGCTGAAATTCCAATTCTAAAAGTGGTTTGCTTTTTTCCCCCTGGTGGATAGAGAAGTTAACATTTCATAAAACTGCCAGCAGGATTAAAAAAACTCACCATGTAAGCAGAAAAACATAAAGGGCTTGCCTGACTTCATCAGAGTTTACTGAGCAGGGAAGTGGTGGGGGAAGAGTGTGAGGCAGTGGAATTGTTCCTGGAAGATACCAGGAGGGGAGTACAGGTGGATCTGACGTTGCTTTTTCAGCTCCTCTAGGGGGTGACTGAAAGAGCTCCCAGCTCTGAGAGAGCTGGGAGGTGCTGAAAGCCCGAGGGGCAGCTCCTCAGCAGGAGCCAGAGAAAGGCTCTGCAGGGGCTCTTGCCTGAGGGATGCAGGCTGGAGTCACAGGAGCAGGGGAGGTGAGCTGTAATTCAGGGTGCAGTGGCGCAGAACCCAAATCCATGAGAAGGACATCAGAGTGAGGCTGTGGGTGTGAACCCAGCTAAGGAAATGCAGCTTTCCTAAGCCTTGCTTGACACAGGCTGCAGTTTTTGGGTGGAATGAGAAGTCCAAGCAGAGCAGGTTTGGCTTTAGGAATCGAGCAGAGAGCTGTGGCTTTTCTCAGGTGCCACAAGTCTTTCTCTACTGTAGGGGGCTCTGTCCCCAGGGAGGGCAATAGCAAGAGAACTTAAGTTTTGGTGAACAAAACTGACTTGAATTTGGCCTGAAAGCTGTTGTGCACCCTGGACTACAGCACCACAGGATGAGGTTTTTAATTTATTTATTGTTACTTGGAACAAAGCTTGCTAGTTCAGAGCTGTCTGCCAGGCTGTGTACGAAGGTGACTTCTCTTGATCAAAGTGTGCTGGCAGATGGAGCTTCCCAAGGTTTCTTTATTTCAGAAATGCAAATGCTATTTTTTGTTTTCTTCTTTTTCTCTTCCCCTTTCAAACACCTTTGAATTCTTGGGTATTCTGTGCCTTTATGGGTGAGGAACAGCTTGGAAATCAGGGTAAATGAGAGGGTGTTTTCCATATCTGTTTGTCAGCTGGGAGAATGCAGTAACTCTCTACTTCTGGTAATAAAAGCATTAAAGTAAATCCATAGGGAGGAGTAAAACTGGTAAAAGTGAGTCTATTTCTCCATCTTTTGTGAAGTTTTGCAGAAGCCTCAGTACTGCAAAATATAAAGAATTACTTTTAGTTACCCAGGACTTGTGTATTGTCTTAGAAGTGGTAGTAACGAGAGGAATGTTGCCTTCCTGTACAAAAGGATGGGCACCAGGTATATTCTTGGGCTCTGTTTTGTATTAAATGCAGATAATTTTTGGCTTTTATGTGTAAAAAATAGCCTAAGATTTTTTGAACAAGAATCTTGTGAAACAAAAGTATCTGAGTAAATATTAAATGTAAGCTTTCCTTAGCAAACATTGTAAAGCCAATTTGAACCATTTTTGAAAATTATTCTCTCCTGGGATTTTCAGGGATTGGCTCCAGACTCTTCTGTGTTGAGGAACTGTTGGTAGCAAAAAAAAATTTTGTCTTACATTTTAATTGCTGCTTTTTATTTTTAAAATGCTTCACACTTAATTGTCTTTCTGCTAAATGATGGTGACCACTTCAGTGACTGTCAAGATCAGATTATCATGAGTGGCTTTTAGGGTCACTGCTGGAAGAAATGAGTCTGTTGGGTTTCCCAAGTCTTGCAGCTTCTGCTGGAATCTAGTTCAGCCTGCAGGTGATTCCAACCCGTGGGCAAGACTGAGCCTTCCCTTGGAGGTTTCATGAGATCACTCTTTGGAACTGCTGAATAATATTCTGTGAAAATGAATAATATTCTGCCCACTTCTGGTAATGTACAGGAAGCCTGTGTGCTCCTAGTGAGGCACACCAGTTCAGTGGCAGCCAGGCTGTGCCACCAGGGACACTTAGGGGAAACCCCTGAATAATTCTGTTGTGGTGTTTGGCTTTTTGAGAATTCTTGTATAAGGAAATAGCCCAAAAAAAGAAGGAAGTTTTAGTGCATAAAATGGCCCTTGGAGAGCTGCAAGCCAGTGTTTGTATCAAGTGTGGGGGACTGACACCTGCTGTTTGCAGCTTCATTACTGGCAGTGTTCTCTTTTAAGGAATCTGTTGTACAAGAGTCTCTTGCCAGGCAATTTGTATGGCATCCCTGTTTGCAATAAAACTGGCAATTTTGTGTCCACTTTGTCCAGTGCAATATTCCAAAGCTGACTGTGTGCCCCCATTAGGAGAATAAAGTGGGACAGAGCAGACTCAACACCTCATCTCACCTGGGGCTCCCATTGGAAGGGAACCAGAGCTCCCATTGCCTCCGACTGCCTGAGCAGGAGGAGGGAGATTCCTTCAGGTGGGGCTCTGCTGAGACAAAAGCTGCCAAAAGCTGTCCTGCCTGACACAGCTCAGGGGAGTCAAGGTGCTGGAGCTGTGCTCTGTGGGACAAAAAGTTTGGAAGCTGAAGACCTCCTGCTGCAGTATAAATGAATCTAAGAAATGAAGGGGCCATCACCACTGCCAAGGAAATCTCAGTGGTTGGCACCTGAGATGGTTCCAGGTCAGCTCAGAGCCCTGCATGGTTTGGAGGGTCTGAAGGAGGGCAGTCACACACTCCTGCATGGGGAAGTGGGGCAAATAAACTTGGAGAAGACCTGCTGGTGGCTGTGGCTGTGGAAGGCTGCATCCATGTGCTGATGCTGTTCAGGGCTGTGCAGAGGTTCCCCCTCTGCTCTCACAGGGGTCGCTGCCCAGCCCTGCTGGGGCTCAAGGCAGTGGCCTTCCCCATGGATAAGGCAAAGTTGGGGCTCTTTGGTGGAAAATCTGACCAAGTGAGCTCTTCAAAGCCTTAGAATGAATTTGGCATCTACCATCCATCCAAAGGGAATGTTTAACAGTGCAAAACTCCTCCACCGCTTTGACAGTGAAGCAGTTTAAATGATCCTTACCCATTTTGGAGGAAGGCTGAAATGGATTTTTTTCAAACAAAAGAGAAGTTCAGTAAAGCAGATGTTACTAGTTATCTTCACTGTTTAACATTGTAAGTTGTAAGTAGGAATGTTGTGTGCTGCCACTTAAAACCTAAATAATTTGTTTATTTTGAGCACTGTTCCCAGGCTGGGGAAGCTTCAACCTTTGTACCTTAAATAGTCTTTGAAATTTAATCAGCTTGAAATTCCTAATGAGTGCTAGTTTAATCTTCCCCTGAGAACTGCATTCTTCCTACACAGAAATAATTCAGATCACCAGTTGCCTCTTCCTGCACTTTTCCTATAAACCTTTCTAATCTTGTACCCAGGAAAGTTGGAGTTCTCTTCATTTTATCATTTGATGACTGTTTTTTTTAATAAGGCAAGCTCCACTTTCAGAGGTCACTCAAAGTACCAAAAATGTTTAATTTGATGCCTTGTACAAAGAAGGGAAGTGATTGAACCAGAATGGAATGTCCAAAGGAGTCTGGATGCAGTGGAAAAAAGCATTGCCACTGCTGGTTCTTCTGCAGGAGATAGTGAATGCATCTCACTGGTGCTGTGGCTGGAGACTCCTGCCAGGAAGATCCATTGGGTCTGAATGGTTTTATTCCAGAAGAATGTAGCTGAAAATAAGGCTGATGATTTCATGGCTCCAAGGCACCATGGCTTTGTACGTTATCTGTGTGTTTTATGAATTATTCCTAAAATGGACTTCAAGTGGAGTCTTTTTTAATAAATCAAAGTCAAATACACATTTTAAAGGCTTTGTGTGCTAAGCTCATAAAAGGAACACTTTGAATGTTTTTAAATACTGTTTACAGTGAGGTGGAGAATCCTCTTTCTCTGCAGCTCCCTGGTTCTGCACTTGTCAGCTTTTCCCTGCCCAGGGAGCATGGCCTGGGGCAGATGGAGCAGTTCCTGCTGGAGCCCTGGCTCTGCAGGGTGTCCCTGGGTGTCCCTGGGTGTCCCTGGGTGTCCCTGGGGGTCCCTGGGGGTCCCTGGGGGTCCCCGGGTGTCCCTGGGGGTCCCTGGGTGCTGGCACTGCTCTTCTTGCCCCAGGTCCCCTGGCACAGCAGCTCTCCTGTGCTGGTGGTGCCCGAGGTGGCCAAGTGTCCCTGGGCACAGTGGGTGGGGGGTGGCATCTCCTGCCTCAGCCCAGGGAGCCCCTGCTCCCTGCCCTGCCCTCCTGGGAGCGTGGCAGGAGCCAGGGCACTGTCCCAAAGGCAGTTCTGTCACACTGTGCCACTTGGACATGCCAGCTTTGGGCACTTTGTGTGGGGTTTTGGGGCAGAGGCTGCTGGTGCCACTGCCTGCCCAGTTCCACTCTGCCTGGGGGGTGAGCTGCTGGCCAGCTCCTACATTTTATGGTGATGTTTGAAAATGATTCTTGTTTTGTTGTTGCTGTTTTGGGTTTTTTTTTCAGAAATTCAGCCAGGGCTTTGTGCAGGTGGGTTTTGGTGTTGACTTGGTCCTTGTGATAATATGCTATTCCCATCTTTGTGCTTGATTTTGCCAAGTGACTGAGCAAGCTTTTCATTCCTCAAGGAGTCAGAACTTGAGTATAGAATTAAAAATTACTCAGAATTATTCTGGTGTCCCCTTCATTCATAGAAACTAATGCTCACTTACTTATTATTTTAAGTAAATGGTTAAATATCATACCTTTCTTATGATCTGAAGCATTATTTTAATTTTAAAAATCAGGGTTTAGCATAGTTCTTTTCCCCAAACACCAAACAAAAAGGAAGAAGGGAAACTTCCATGAGCTCTTTTTTGTGCTTGAAGCTGGTTTGTTTGTTCCCACAGGTACTTGGGCGATGTTTCTTGACAGTGATGCAGGTCCACTTCCAATTCCTGTCCCAAGCCTTGCAGAAAGTCCAGCCAGTGGCACACTCCTGCTTTGCTGAAGCTGTAGCTCAGGAGAGGAAGAATGTCAGTGGGACTGGAGCCTCAAGTATAAGCCCCACAAATGAGCTGGAAGATGCAATAAGATCATGGAGAGGAGCAGCAGAGGTATGGAGGGCTTGCTGTAAGCACAGCAGATTTAGTGAAACCTCGAGTCAGCCTGGGTGTCCTAACAAAGGAAAAAATACCTGATTTTAAAGACATGCTGCATTTGGAGGGGGGAACGTGGCACACTTGGTTTCAGACAATAAAACTCATTTTACTCATGTGATGACTGCACTATCTTTGCCCTGGGTAAAGTTTTCTTTGTGATAGGGCTGTACATAAGGAGCACACACACAGTGCAAACAGATTTTTGTTATCAAATGGGGCAGACGGAGAGAATTAAAAATAAAAACCTCAAGTCTTTGTGAAAACAGAGCGAAATCTTGATGAAAAATAATCTCGATAATGTCTGTTTCAAATTTTGAGCACAAATTCTGTTCTATACTTGAAAATCTTTGTGGTAATTTTTAACATTTTTGTCTTCAGTGCTGTTAAGCTTGATGTTGCTTGATCCATCCATTGTTGGAATGTGACCCATGTTACTTCAATGTGCCACTCTCTGGACCTGTGCTCTCACAAACACCTCTCATCTGTAGAATCCTTACTCTGCCAGCCAGACCATGAAGACATTCAGCTTTATGAGGTTTTCTGCTTTCCCTGGCACTGCTGAAGCCTGGAGGCTGATAGCTCAGACTGGACTCAGGCCCAGAGTGTGTGTTTTCCCTAAATCCACATGACTTGGAGCATGTGCTTGTGCAGTCTCATTTGGCCCACATGGCTGGTTACTCATCCTGAGTAGAAATCTTGTCAAGGTCTCCATTTATCACTAACATCTGCAAGGTACAGGAAAGCAAATGAATTACATGGATGCAGAGGGATTATTTGTGATTTTTACTGCAGCATAAATTCATTTCAGTGGATAAAATAGGGATTTGGGAGTGCTTAGGTGTATTACAGATAACTGTAGCAGGTATAATCCTGCTATAGCTGTACTTCTTTGGCATGAAAGTAGTTAATTTTATGTGTACTTAGCTTCTTAAAACTACTGCAGTTTCTAGAAATGCCCTGCAATTGCTATCAAATTTACTTAAACTGTGGTTAAAATTAAACTTGGCTTCACAGAATGAAGAGCCTTAACTTTATTTTTTACCTTTTGAGCAACCCACTTCATGTATTTCTGTTTTTCAGAAACACAAAACCTGTATTTCAAGATCATTTTGTACAAGTATTGTACTAATCAAACTCTGTATTAAACATACATGGGGAGGAGAGAGATAAAATACAGATTCTCCATAGTTCCAAAATAACAATAGAAGAAACTTCTCAAGTTTTGATTGACTGAAATGACTGATTTGGAGTATTTGTGTAGGGTATCAGGATAGCATAAGAAAAATATGTGGTTTATAAATAAATAAAATCTCTCTCTCATAATTAGATAGACTAATATACAAAATTTTGGTAGAAGGGGATTTGAAATACTGAAGTCTTTGCCAGTTTTTTCCTTTGGAATGGGAGGCAATCCCCTGTTTTCCTATAAAATCAGCCTCTGGCAGGAGAACACTGCTGCTTTGGAGTGAAGTTTAAGGTGATACTTTGTCAGTAGCTCAAAACTGGTTTTGCCCCTTAAGGTTTACTTTGGGGAATGCAGTAATTCTGTCTGTCAGGTGTGCCCCTGTCTGTCCATTGGCTGTAGCCCCCAATTTGGACATCCTGCTGTAGAGTAAGACTCCTTCCTAGGCTGGAAAATAACCCAGATCTATTTGCTTTACCCTGCTCAATGATGTAGGATGTCACAGCTAAAAGTAGACATTTGGCTTAGTTCTTGTTTTTCACAGTGATACTACACAAAGCTGTTTTCTTGCTGTGCTAAGCTGATTTTAGCATTGTGTGGCACTTCTCAAATTGCACCACAGTAATCACCCATAACTTTAGGAATTGTATCATCCTGTGAACACAGGAGTCCTTGTACACATGATTTAACATCTTTTCTGTTTGTGTTGGAGTTACAAGTCTGTCCTCAGGTAAGCACAGCCGTGGTGTGGGCTGTGTAACAGGATCCTGGTCCTGGCAGGGAGCTGAAATAGTAACAGCAAACAATGCTGAGCCCAAGTGCTTGCAACCCCCGTGTGCTGTACAGCTTACATCAGTTCTGCTTCCAAAGTGGCAGTGGAAGTTGAGTAAGTTATAATAAAGTCTCCTCCAGGTCCTTTCCCCCAGGTGCTGCTTCTCATCTCCTGTAGAAGATTGTAAAGTCTGTGGGGCTTTTTTTGTTATTTTTTGACATTTAATTAAGCCTGACCTGGTTTGATGCTGACCCTCCTCACCCTGGGTTTTTATTTCACATTACAGGCCACATCTCGCCTGCGAGAAAGAGGCTGCGATGGATGTTTGGCAGGAATTGAAGTTCAGCAGCTTTTCTGCTCACAGAGTGTGGCCATCCCTGAACATCAGCTCAAAGAGCTAAACATGAAAATTGACAGTGCTTTGCAGGTGTTTTTTCAAGTCTGCTGCTTTCATGTGCATGTAGTACAGTCAGTGGGTCAAGGAGTGAAACAGGGAGGGAGTGTGCTCCTGCAGAATTGTGTGCCACAGACAGCTCAGAGGTATTTGGGAATGGCAGCTTTGGAGAGTAACACCATAAATGTGTGTGTGCCATAGAACTGAGTGGGGTAAATCCTTGTACCAGTCCCTGGCTGTCCCCAGACATGGTGACTGTGTGCTTGCTTCCTTGCTGATGCCCCTGTGCTAACTCAACTCTCTCTTTAATGTCAGGCTTACAAGGTGGCTCTGGAGAGCTTGGGTCATTGTGAATATGCAATGAAGGCTGGCTTCCACTTGAACCCAAAAGCAATTGAAGCAAGTCTTCAGGTAGGATCTGCTAAACCTGCTCTCTTTCATCCCTCCTCACCTTGAAAAGGGTTCTTAAAGTACACAAATGTTTGGACCCATGTTTGGATTTCCTGATGTCTTCATTTCTTCTGTTTGATGTGTTCTTCTGCACTGCAGGGCTGTTGCAGTGAGGCTGAAGCTCAGCAAACAGGAAGGAGACAGACTCCACCTCAGCCCATTCAGTGTGAGCTGCCCACTGTCCCTGTCCAGATTGGATCCCATTTTCTGAAAGGCATCTCCTTCAATGAGTCTGCAGCAGAAAACCTGAAGCTGAAAACGGTAATAACTCCTAATTAACCACAGAAATAAAGATGGGAGAAGAAAGAGTAGGATTCATTAAAATGTAGAGAACAACACTAATAGAAGTTCCCTGCCAAACCTGTGTTTAAAAGGGCTTTTTTTCAACCTGGCTTCTTGTGGAAACAGGATAACATTGATAACATTGTAGGGCTACACCTGTTTGTGATGACATTTTGACCACCTGAGCAACTTTGGTCAAATATGAGAGAAGCACAGGCAGGACAGGCACAGAGATCTAGGATGCAATGAAGCTTCTGTGAACTTTTTGAAAAGAGATGTGTTAGCTATGAAGAAATACAGAGGAAAGTGAGCCCTTACAGATCCCCCAGCCAGTGGTGCATATCAGAACCTTCACCTTCTTAGGTGCAGGATTCAGCCCAGCCTGGTACTAAGGGAGGGAGTTGGAAGAAATACTTTGTAACAGAGTTTCTTTGGATGTCAGTATTCAAACTGGAATCAATTTTTTAGAAAGATTTTTAAATTATGGAGAAATTAATTGTATTTTCAGTATAAATAAACGGAAAATATGTCCATTCAGAAGTAAGTTGGGCAATTTTAATCAGCACTTTTTTTTAATAGATAAACCCAATTCCTTGCTCCTGAAAGAGTTGAAATAATAAGTTATATTAAGAAATAATCTAATAAGAAATAATAAGTGCTCAAAATGGTGCTTTTCTGTTGTCTTTGCAGTGCTTTTTGTAGTTTTGATGAAACTGGTTTGCAAGCATATAAGCAGAAATACTGTTTATGATTTTGGAGCAGTATTGTGTTCCAAACAGCAGAGACAATCTTCCATATTTCTGTTCTGCAGTGGAACTCTCCCAGTTAGATAAGACTGTTGAGAGGTTGCAGACATTATAGCTGTTGGAAAAGCGTGTAGAACAATGAGAATCCAGCTGGAAGCCTTGCTGGTACCATTTGTGAGTGGTGTGTTGGGTAGGACAGAGTGTTTATTCTTTTTGCAGCACACAATGCTGCAGTTGATCAAGGAAGCTGGATGCCACAATGGACTCACCCCCCGGGACGACTCTCCCGTGACCGAAGTGCTGAACCAGGTCTGCCCTTCCACGTGGAGAGGAGCCTGCAAAACTGCTGTGCAGCTCTTGTTTGGCCAGGCTGGACTGGTAGGTGACTGCCAATGGTCTCAGGAAAGCAAAGGTTATGTAAACACCCTGAAGAGAAGCTAGGTGCTTTGGAGTTTAGAAATGAGCTTGCAGTGTCTTAGTCTGTGTTGCTCTGTGTTTAGTGCTGCAGTTAACTTGGTTTCTGAGCAAAGTGTGTCCTTGTACAGTGGGGCTCTGTAGCTGGTTTCCCTAGTTGACAGGAACAGAAGAATCCACCAGGTGCTTCCTGGTCTCCATTTCAAGAGAGAACACAAGAAATGAAACTTCTGCTTCATAGAGAAATAGAAATGCTTTCAAATCTATAGGTGACCGTATTAAAAAAAACTAAACAGACCCAAACACACATCTACCCCCTCTCAAATGGGCTTCAAAACCTGCCAGCTTTTCATTTCCTCTCTGCTTTGACTGGAAGCTGAGTTTCCTGCCCAGCATAAACCAGCAAGTCTCTGCCCCAGGACATCTCCAACAGAGGACAAAAGAGTTAAATGCCTGCTGTAGACATTGTGTTCTGGAGGGGAAGAAAGCCAGTGGAATTTACAGTATCTAAGCAGCTGATGAAATTAGATGCTTGGAACATACTCTGATAAGAAAATGCATTTGTGCTCCCATGACTAATGACTGCAATCTCTGCACCTAGTGAAGTGTTTGTGCATGACATGTAGGTTTTTTGGACTGCTGTGAGCAGGGAAAAGGCTGCACCTTCAACCTAGGAAGGAAGTGCAAGGATCTACCACTGTAGCCTGTGATAGTTGAGTTTTGTCAAGTATTCTTTGAATTGTCTTTAACCTAGAGTGAGCTAAATGCTTCTTGCTGGTTCTTTGCTGATTCCTTGTGCAATGTGATGGGGGACCACGAGGGCTTTGTAATTAATTTGTGATTAAAGAACCCAAATAGCTGCATATTTTTAAGTCTGTTTTTCAGACAAATCACACAGCTGGTTAGGTGACCTAGACCTTCCATCCTAGCAAATTAAACCATGTGCTTTTAAAAGGTTATCCTGTAAAGTTGAATGATAAGTTGGAAATGATGAATTTGCCAGATATTTCTACTTTAGCATCCCTTTGATACTAGATATCAGATAGTCCCTTAAGTTGAAGTTATACTGGAATTCAAGTGACATGATTCATATAATGGCAGCCTAAACTCAAAGGTGCAGACCATCACTGTCAGGACAGCAGTGCCCCTGCTGTCAGTCCTTCACTGAGATGCAGGGACTGAAGGGCAGGAGGTGGCAGTGCTTTGTCTGAGAAGTTTCACAGGAGCCATAAGAAGGTGGTGCTTTTGCAGGGACAGAGAAACTGGAATAGTAGGATTTATCAAATTTCTACTTAGGTGTTTTGAAAGAAAACATGTATTAAATACTAATAAATAAAGGAGGACTGGAAAAAGGATAGGGTTAAATGGGATTGTGTCTTCAGCTGCCACAGTTGGGGGTGGGATGCTGGGAGTCAGCAGTGAGGTACAGGAAATGAGGCCAAGGAGGAAGGGAGCACTCTTTGGGAGTGTGCTGCAGTCCAGGAGCAGCTGTGGCTCCTGAGTGTCTGGATGAAGAGTGCCTGGGAGGATGCTGCACCTTCCACCATTTCCTTTCCAGGGGGTTTCAGTGTTGTGCACACCCAAGTCCTGCCCCGAGGGGGTTTGAGGAGTGGCACATTTGGACTCAGGAATCTGGAAATCTGGTGTCCCCCAGTCTAGACATAACGAGTTAGACCTGCTGCTGATTGAAGCACTGACATTCTTCAGGTTTGTCATCACTTTTGGACAGTGTCACTGTAAAACTTGCTTACACATTCTCCCAAATGACAGTGCTGAGCTGTGGAGTTTCACTTGCGTTGAATCCTCAATGTCTCCAAAGATTTTTGCATGAACATCAGGTTCTGAAAGTAGCAGGCTTCTCTCTTCAAAGGCACATGCCAGAAGACCTGCAAGCCTGCTCTCCTTCGTTCTCACTTTGATTTGTTACAGTTTAGAAGGGAATGAGGGTTGAGGTTTTTCTTTATAAACTATGTGCCATCTTTTTTTTACAACATCCAGTTATGCTTGTGTGTAGCTTCATGCAGTGACAAGAAATTGTAATTTGGGTCTTTAAAGAGTTCTTAGGGTGGAAGGGAGAGAGGAAGCACCTGTAAAACAAGAACAATGGATGTCTGAGGTACAGGAAGCTGTTCTCTAAGCACCACCAGGCAGAGAGGAGGATGTGTTTATTTGAAGTTTATTTTGTGAAGAAGGCAGATGAATGAATCATGGCACAGTATTATGCAGGCTTTGGTGTGCTGCTCTCAGATCCTGGGCTGTCTGCATTCATTCAGAATTGTGTGTGGATCTGTATCTTAAATGCCCAATTGGAAAAAGCCTTACTTGGCAGTCTCACTGCTTTTAACATCTCTTGTGCCCCTGTGCTTTTTAAGAAGTGACTCATTAAGTGTGGAAAGCACAATGAGTTGTGACTTAGTTTGCTTGGTTATTTTGGGCTGTAGTTTTTTAACAGAAATAATTTGAAGTGCTGCTTTTCAGTTCTTACCTTAGCATGTATATAATAAGAATTGCATTTTGAGATTTGGGTCAGCTGATGAAATCTGCATGTTTGAATAAAAATAATGTACATTCAAATAGCTGAATTCAGAGGATGAGCAGAAATAAAACTTCCAATTGGTCTCATGCAAAGAGGTTAACAGATAAAACTCCTTTTTTGTGCTGGTAGACATAGCAAACACCAATGTGCATTGCAGGAGCACTAAATCCCGTAGTAAAGTTTAAATCCCAGATGTCCTGACTCTGACAAATGTTGAGAAATGGAAAGCTTTTTGCAAAGGGAAGAAATGAAGATTTGTCCTGGGGGAGGAACACCCCAACAAAGCCTGGACCATGGGCACCAACCATGCACAACCAGAACCTGACACAGAAATCAGTTTTACCTCTGACTTCAGGTCTGAGGTGCAAACTGTATTTTTCTTGGGAGTTGAGAACAGTCACTCCTGAATTCATCTCTCCTTACCACAGTTATGAGGAGTTATCTGTTAACAGTTATTAACTGTTACCACAGTTATAAATTACCCCTGCAATAGGCCTGAATTGCAGATTCCCAAATTAAATAAAATTAAAATATACGAAGACCAAGAATAGACTGCTGGAATTGTCCTGTTACAAAATGAGAGGTATTTTCAGGGGTGGATGATGGTGTGGCCTTTTGTCACCATGTTTAGACGTGTTTAAAATTGAATAAACCTGGGCAAATGCTGAGAGTCAGCTGAAGGAATAGGAAGGCCTTATGCTAAAGTATTTAAAAGGTGGGAAATAATTATGTTCAAGTGTTATTTGATGATTTTGTTAAAGTGAGAGAGAAGAAACTCAGCACATTTTTTCATACCCAGTAACAGGCAACCAGTTAGAAGCAGGACCAGTGTAGGTTGGATATGGCAACAAAGTCAGTAATGTCCCTTGAGGCTGAGTTATAGTAGAGGACTTTTGCCATTTCAAGGATAAATGGTACAGCTGATCTGCTAGCCACTGTAGCAAGAACTGCTGACTGCTGCCAAAAAGCTGCTGTTTCAGCATGACCAAAATAGGAAATTATGGAAATGATCAAAAAGGCCAGCCCACACAGCCTGGACAACAACAGAAAGCATGAACCAAATATGGAACTTACTATCACTAAATTGAAAGCTAAATGAAGCTGAAGTGAATCCATTCCTTTTCCATTGTCTAAAAAGAAAGGTTCACAGCACTGGTTGGTCTTCAAGACTTTCCTCTTCCATGTGTCTTCATTGTCTTACAGGTGGCTCAGAGTCCAACCAACTGAACAGTCTCTTCTCCTTATTTAATCAGGAATTAATAATTGTACAGTTTCATTAGGTAGAATAGAGAAATGTTTGTGTGGAATTTTATGACTTTAAAAGAGGGGGGTTGTGTTAGGAATTTTGAAGGGTTTCTGGCTGGATATTACTTGTCTTTATCATACCATGCACTCAAGTGAAATTATTTAAAACATTTGGCTGAGTAGGTGTTGGGAGCTCTTAAAGTAGTAACTGTGCTAAACTTCTCAAAAATACTGAGAACTACCAGCAGGGAGGTAGAGCAGCTGGTAGTGACATAGTGATGCATATCTACAGGATGTAATACAGATTTCTGTACTAAACTAATTTTATATTAAAATAGAAGTAAATTTACAATGATTTTGTGAGTTGGTTTGTTTTTATTTGTTTTTGTTGTGTTTTTTTTTTGTACCTGTAGGTAGGGGAGGGGAGATTATTGGGGTAATAAAATAACTAATTCTTAAATTTTTTCCCTTTTATTTTATTTACTAGGTTGTTGTGGACACGGCACAGATTGAAAATAAAGAAGCCTATGCTCCTCAGATAAGTTTAGAAGGATCAAGAATTGTGGTGCAAGTTCCATCAACGTGGTAAATAGAAATACTGTATTGCAGATTGTGACTGAAATACATGGGGAAAATTGTTGCAGTACAAATGGAAGAGAGAATGTGCACAATTATGGCACAGCTTCCTTAAGTTCCTCTCTCTGGACTGTTGAACAAGTCCATTCCTGACAGGCTCCTCTGTAGGAGGCAAGGCAAGAGAGGCAGTGCTGGGGCACTGAGACTTGTAGGAAATTAAAAAGCTTGATGGTAAAAGAGAAGGTTTCAAAAATAGTAATCTGCCAGTGCTCGTGTCATGCTCCGTCCCGGCAGGTCCCAGCTGGAGCTCAGGAAGGCCAAGAATTGGCTGAGTAAATGTGAGAGCCTTTGCTCTTTCTTCCCTGGGCTGTTCTTTGGGTGCTCTTGTGAACCATGGACCTCTGGGCTCCAAAAGATGCTGTTCCTGCCACTTCAGGTGTCTGCCTAGTAAAGAATGGTTGATCTGCAGCTTGGGAGGATTTCTTCCAGTTCAGAGCAGTGGGAGCAGGAAGCAATGGCAGCTCTTGTCTCTAACTGGGAAGGAGGCAGTGTTAGGAATTTCAGTAGGACACTTTTGATTCACTGGACTCCTTACAGAGGCAGCCTGTTCCTAATGGTGCTGCTGGCACGGCCGGGGCGAGGAGAGCTGCGGGGCTGTGTCCCGGGGTGGGGGAGGAAGGGAGGAAAGGAAGGAATGTTCGGATGCGTGCGTGGTGTGTGTCCTGTGCTGCGTCCCGGGGAGGGGAAGGGGAAGGGAAAGGAAAGGAAAGGAGAAAGGAAAGGAAAGGGGAAAGGAAAGGATGGTGTATGTGCTGGTGCTGTTTGCTGGGGGAAGGAAGGAGTGTCCCAGTACTGTGTCCTGGGGGAGGGGAAGAAGGAAGGACAGTGTGTGTGTGTGTGTGTGTGTGAGTGAGTGTGCGTGTCTGTCGGTCTGTCCGTGTGCGGCGCTCCGGGATGTCCCCGCTGCCGGGGCAGCGCCGCCTGCCGGCGCTGGGCGGTAGCGCGGGGAGCCCGTCCCGAGCCCCGGCGCCGCTCGGGGCCCCCCCCGGCCCTCGCTGGGGGAGGTGCGGAGCCATCGCCGCGCGGACCCGGCCACGCTCAGGCATGTGCGGGCTGGTGTCAGGCTCCTGCCGTGTTCCAGAAAGGCGTGGGGAGTGTTCCGTGTTCGTTGCTGCTGGGCCGGAGCTGTGCCTGCTAAAGAGCTCTTGTCAGTGATGAGTTCAGTACTGTACTGCTGAACCCCACGGTTAGGTTAGCTCTGTTCCACAGCAGGCAGAGCTCAGGCTGCAGCCCAGGAACCCCTGGGCATTCCCATGTGCTTCTGCAGGAGTGCAGCAATTGGCCTTCTGTATTCTGACTGATGTGGTAGAATTGTTTAATGTAAAAAAAAAGAGCATTTTGATTTCTGATTTAAACTTAATGATGACAGGTGTCTGAAAGAAGATCCAGCAACAATGTCTTTGCTACAGAGGAGTCTGGATCCGGAGAAGACTTTGGGGCTGGTGGATGTGCTCTATACCGCTGTGTTTGATATACACAGGTGGAAGGAAGGAAGGTACATCTCTTTCCTAGTTCAAACTAAGCTGTTGTTGTTGAATAATCTGTGCTGAGGGATTTGATAGTGCCAGCTCATCAGAAAGGGAAAACAGGAGTCAGACTGAGAGTGAGACACTCTTAATCCCCACAGATACCTTCTGGGTACATCCCGAGATACAGGAGACTGCTTAAAACCAAACCAGCAGCATATCTAAGGGTTAAAAAGTATTTGCTTCTCTCTTAGAAAAACACTTGATTTATATTAAATTGGTTTCCATTTAGGTCTTGAAGCACAACTAAAATTTAAGGAGTAGAAAGTATTGCAAATATGAGGAATAATTTGCTTTGTTACCATAAGAAGTAGCTGGTGGACTTGGCAGTCTTTGGTGTTGTTTCTTTCTTGAGCTATTACTGAAATACACGTTTTCCCCCAAAGCACCAACTCAGTTATGTGTTAGGTGGTTTGATACACATGTTTTGTTGATGCAGGGAGCAAGCTTTGCCTTGTATTCAGATCCAGTTACAGCGTGAAATCTCAGAATTTGGGAGCCAAGTTGACATGCCACCGGGGAATGGAAGCAAATCTTCAGGGGGTCTGCAAAAGACATTCTCAAAACTGACTTCACGGTTTACAAAAAAAACTTCCTGCACTAGTACAAGTAACACAGGAAGTTACTCAATCCCCAATACACCTTCCAAAAATGTCTTCATAAGTTCCAGCTCAGAGGAGAAAGCTAAAATGCCCTCTAACATGGACACACGGCTGCAGAACATCCTGAACATGGGGAACTTCCCTCGGAGCGCGGATGCCCTGCAGCCAGTGCAGAGCACAACCAACCAGCTCGTCAATGGCTTCCTAGTGGAGAGACGGGACAGCTTCTTCAAACCAGAAGATGCCAAGGATGACAAAGGTATGAATTTACCAACTGACCAAGAAATGCAGGATGTTATAGATTTCTTGTCTGGTTTTAACATGGGCAAATCCCAGCAGACTTCTCCGATGGTGAAAAGAAGGAACTCTGTTGCATCCTCTACAGCAGCAGAACAGAAGCCGGGAGCAGTTCAACAGCAGCCGCAGTCTGTGTCTCACACCCAGCTCCATCCTCCTCAGCAAGGCTTGTCCCAGCAGCAGTCCCAAAAGCAGCAGCAGCAAATGCACTATTACCAACACCTGCTTCAACCTATTGGACCACAGCAACGTGTACCTGCCAAATGGCTCAGTAATTCTTCGCAGCAGCAAGCTCCGGCTGTTGGAGCTGGGTTGTCTCATATAAATCAGTGGAACAATCCTGGTTTTTCAGATTTAAGCTCTGATTTGTACAGCTTGGGTCTTGTGAGCAGCTATATGGACAGTATGATGGCAGAGATGTTAGGACAGAAACCACAAGGACCTAGAAACAACACATGGCCAAATCGTGACCAAACTGATGGAGTGTTTGGGATGTTGGGAGAAATCCTGCCTTTTGACCCTGCAGGTGTGTGTCTTTTCCTTTATTATGCTTTTTGTAAGGGTTCTTTGTAAAAGAATACTGTGAATATTGCTGGCAGTAACTGTCATTTCCCTGTGCTGCCCACTGGCTGTAAGGGTGCTGACCAGTGCAAGCAGGGATTTGTGTGTGTGCTTACCCGCTTTTTTAACAAAAGGTGATCTTAAAACTCTCATTAATAAGCAAGAATGGGAATTAATTCCATGTTTCTTGTCCTGGTTCTAGTAGTCTGACCTTTCCTATATGGAGCACACCAGAGTACTGAAAAGATACCTACAGATGATGTTCCTCCTATACTTAGTTTGTAAAATTGTTTAAAATCAAACTCTTGAGCTCAGGTGTGTTCCCTCTCCTCAAAATTATTCTTCCTGCTCTTTAGCAGTCTTGTAACCTGGAGATACAGCTGGGTTCCATCTTTCCCATATCACCACATTTTCCCTCCGTGGCTCCCCAGTTCCCTGGGAGTCATACTGGTTCCTGTTCCACAGCTGGTTCTGCAGTTAAAAGTCTGGATGTCAAAGGATTAGAGACTAAACAGCAAGTGCCATGAGGTTTGCCACAAGTGTTTGGACTACCAGTAAATTGTAAATATAGATGAATTGAGATAAAATTTTAGAGTCATAAACAAATATCTACAGACCAAGAAATTGACTGTGGAATTTAAGAGGAGATGAATCCCCATGTGGGTCATTGACTTGAGAGCTGGACTTGATGATCCTTGTGGGTCTCTTCCAACTCAGAGTATTCTGTGATTGTGTGATTCTGATGGTGGTATTTAGAACAATTTACACAGCTGCTGCCTTGTAAAAGTAACTTCTGTTGGCCTGGAGCACAGCTGCAGGAGTGTTGTAGTGTGCATTTATGGCAGCTGCCTGAGGGAGGAGCAGAGAACAGGGAAACCTTTTATCAAAGCAGGGCTCAGTTTCCCGTGCTCATTTGCACTCGTCTGTGTTTGGAATGTGTAGGCGTCTCAAACCAGCTCCTTTGACTCATAATTATGATAGTTATTTTGTCAACTTACTTGATTAATTAGTGGAGTTTCTATGGCAAAAATAGCCACCATAGTTACGTTGTTGCCTAATAACTCGGTCTGAATTAGCATCATCTTAGTTAAACAGACTTAGGGTATAGATTTAAGGATTATCACAGCCACTAAGGAAGGACAAAATTATTCTCAGCAAGCACTAAGTCCGTGTGTGTGTGGGGAAAAGAAAGCAGGTACACAAAGGACTGGTATTCTCAGCATTTTAAATCCATTCTATTTCTGCAGTATTTTCCTTTTGCTGTGCAAAAAACTACTTGTTTTGTTCCATTTGATGAATGTCAAGGATGTAGAAAGTGGTACTTGGAAAAGGTGACTTACTCAAGGTTGGTAAATGGTGCTCAGTGGATTAAGATACTTCTGCAGTTGTAGTGATAAGTAAACAGTATTTTTCACAGATCTGGTGAAAAAAAGGTTTAAAAAACCAAAACTAAACAAAAATCCTTCCAAATGAATACTCTTCCACTAGAAAGGACTTTTCTTCATAGAACTTGCCAGGTTGAGCTGTGGTGTAGAAAGCTGCATTTTAAGCTTTAGTGTTGTACACAAACTTCTGCTGTAAACCAGAAAACTGTTTTTCATTTCCAGGGTTTCCTAGGACTGTACATTTCTCATTTGAAACAAAACACATTACTTTTTTGATACTTTTAGAGTCTGAAAATGATGTCTCTCTTCAGATGCAAAACTGCTGATTAAGAATTTGTAAAATTGAAATTTATGGCTTTTCATGTTGAAGGCCTAACTAGTCCCAACAATGTATTTTGTAGTACTTTAGTCAGAACCTGATGAAGGAATGTTGCAATAAGAACTAATAGAAGGAAGGTTGGTAATTCCAATCTTTTGGAGTAAAAGACTATCTGATAAAAACCTGCTCACGTGATGTTTTCAGTGAGGTAAAAATGACCACAAGCTTCTATTTTGAATATACCAGCACTTCAGAACTTAATGCTGTCCACAGGCAAAAAAGCCTGTATGTCCTTCAGAATCCATCTAGTCTCTATTCCTAGATCTGAGGAACTGTCTGGCTTCCAGCCTCATCTTAAATAGATATAAAGGTATTTCAGAGGGAGAACAAGCACTGCTGGGGATGTTTTGTTCCTAGATAGCTCTCAGATATCCCTTGCTTAATAAAGGAGGCAGAGAAACAAAGTTTTCTTCTCTGTCTTTTTAATTTGCATTCAGCAAAACTTTGTGGAGGTCTTTTCTGAATGTGTCAAATGAGTACAAGGAAACATATCTTCCAAATCCAGTATTGCATGTAGGGAGCTGTCAGATGAAAGATTTCTGCTTTGTGAGCTGTGCAGGATTGTTGGATGTTCTTCAGTCTTCACTCCATCTCCAACTGAGACTGGCAAGCCAGCAGCTCAGTACTTCCCACTGCAATTACTGTGCATGCAGTCTAGACATTTTCCATAAATCCAGTCAGATTGCCAAGTTTTTTCTCAGGGAAGAAAAAAAGGCAAAAGAAAGAGAAGCTGTGGAAACTCAGTTAGTGACTCATTATCAGCAGTCTTTTGAATACAGCAATTGCTTGCTCTGATCAATGGAGCATTTGAAACACTTTTGGATTAAGGCTTTTGCTGTGTCTGCTCAAGACTGTGCTTATTCCTTATTGGATGCTTGGGACACAAAAAGCATGTTGAGAATTGAAAAATTCTGCTTTTTTCTGTAAATATAATTCTTATTCTGAAATATTTTGTAGTCAGAATCAGAATGTTTTCAGAATCGTCTCATCTTTATAGGAAGGAGGCAGTTTTGGTGCTCTGTGTTCTAGTATGATCCAAGCAGGATCACAACATAGCTGGAAACCATGTTGCACTCTGGTATCAACTACAGTAACTGTTCTGCTCTTTTTCACATGTGTGGATAAATGTACAGTGTCCATTTCATCAGTGTCTGCTGATATTGGTCCTTTCAGCACAGACATGATCACAGTACAAACACAATTTCCCTGATGGAATGCAAGGGGCAGGTGTACTTCCATGTGATAATTATTATGCACCGTGGATGCTGTGTATCTCATCTTTATAAAACATTTCCTGTTCAGTGTTCTTTGCTGCTCCATGAAGACCCATCCACTGCTGGCTGCCATTTATCAGCAGGGAGGGAATGACTGTGGTGTGGGGTACGGTCAAACCTAAAGCATTGGAGGTGCAGCAGAAATAGCTGAGTGTCAGCAATGGATTTGTTGCTTTCTTTCATTCAGTTGGCTCTGATCCAGAGTTTGCCCGCTATGTTGCTGGGGTGAACCAGGCTATGCAACAGAAGAGGCAAGCACAGCACGTCCGGCGTCCAAGCACCACGCGTGGCAACTGGCCTCTTCCTGATGATCCCCATAAAACCTGGCCCTTTCCTGAGTATTTCACAGAGGGGTAAGAGACTGGACAGGCTGGATGTTTTTATTGTAGAACTTTATTTTGCACCCAGACTTGGCAGAGTGTGGGAATACTGGGTGCTTTTTCAGTTGCTGCTGCATCTGTCAAAGCTGCACTTCACTGTTAAGAGCGAGCAATGTGAGCCTGCCTGCTTTGCTGATCCCAAGGCACTGACATGCTTGATGTCATCCTTAGAGTGGCATGGATACTGACTGGGACTCCAACAGAGGAAATAAGGAATCTATAGCCCAGATATATTCAGAAGAGTTTTCTTTGAGTGTTTTAAAAACAGCTTTAAGACCTAGTTTTGATGAAAGGTGATGCTGTCAAAGTTGCAGGGCCTGATTGAATTCAGTTTTCCAGATTTTAGCCACTTAATCCTGCTATTAAAAGGCAGGTACCTCACAGGAGGTACATTTGTAGTGTTTAATATCTTTCAAATCATAACTACTTACTACACAAATCATAACTACTTACTACACAAGAAGTGTTTCAAGATTCTCTGTCCATTTGTCCATAATGTAAGAGCAGTGAATCTCTAGTGTAAAACCAGTAGGATAGATACGTGTTCTAGCTCAGTTTTGCAGTGAAAAAGTCAAGTACTTAGTGATTCCAAACCTAAGGATCACTTGTTTCTCCTTCCTGAACAGGAAGCTTCTAATTGGTATAACTATTGTAGTTAAATATATATAAAGAGGCTGTAGCAGACAGAGCAGTTAATGTGACCACTCAGAACTGGTTAAAGTACCCGTGTTACTGGCACATTTTACCAAGTGCTGAAATGCTGTGCTCTGAGGTATCACCTGTGACAAAGATTCAGCACAACTGTGGCACACAGTCTGGACCAGGCACAGTAAATACAAGGACTAATACAACTTTGTGTCTTGCAGTGATGTGACAAACAGCTGGTCTGGTACTCAAGGAGACTCTGCCAGCTCAAGTGATGAGACCTCCTCAGCTAACGGAGACAGTTTGTTCTCCATGTTCTCAGGGCCAGACCTTGTTGCTGCTGTAAAGCAGAGGAGGTGAGCAGAATGAACAGAAATAAACCACTTTGTAACATTCCTTTTGTTTATATGTAATTTCATTTGAGTAGCCAGACAAGGGAAATTCCTTCAAATGAGACAAGTCTCCACAAACCTGGGTTTGTGTCCTACACTGGTGATGTGGACCGGGGGATTCCCAAAGTGAGTTGTATTAGCAGCTTTCTTGTACAAACCAGCTCTGTGCAAACAGCCAGCCCTTCACGGAGGGCTGGAAAGATCTGATGCTTTCCCTCTTAAGAGTCTCCTTTGGATGCCATTTCCTGGAGCTTTATGAGATCCTCACTGGTTTTGGGGAGTCTCTGGCTGCAGCTGGGCTGTGCCTTGGGTGCCTTGGCTGCAGCCCGTGGCACTGGGGAGAAGCTGCTGCTAACCTGCTGTGCACTTCTCACCTCGGCTGCTGCTGCTGTTCTGGAGTGGGAAATCCAACCCTGCTCAGTCCTCTCTTTCTCACAGTAGGAAGAGGAGGCCAAACTGCCTTTGTAAATAATTTCAGTAATGGAAAAACCAAGCCAGGATTTTTCAGCTACGAACAGTCCACTTCTATCAGTAGTGTGAATTACAGCAATTCTACTTTTCTAAAGGGCTCAGTGTCTTTGGGACCTCAGTGATTGCACAGCAGAGGGTAGTTAGAACAAAAGGCACAAGATGAAGCATGAATACCAACCCAATTCCAATCTGGATTTGTTCTCTCAAACTATTTTTCAGTCTTTTCTAAAAATTAAATAAGTGGCCAAATATTTGTTTACAGGCAGAGTAATTTGGAGTCAATACATAGATACAAGATTATCTGTCTGCTTTTTGGTGAATGAAAAAAAAATCAGTGCCAGTTTCTCACAGATTCTACCTGGATAGGTATTTTTGTATGCATTATCAGAAAGGAATAAGAGTAGCTACTTTCTGAATCTTTACACTTAGTCAAGACTTCATAGGGAGGGAACAAAAATTGAGCCTCAATGAACGTTAAATTGAAATTAATGGAAAAGAGCCATCTCATAAACAGTCACAGGAAAAGTAGTAATTACTTGTATTAAAAAAAAAAATAGCAGGGAAGGAAAACAAACACATAAGGGTGACTTAACATGCCAAGCCAATAGACAGCTGGAGACTGACCATGGAGCAAGAACAAAAGCCTGTGGTTTATGTAGTGCTCTAAAGGGCAGAAGAAAGTTTCCAAAGAGGGTGCTTCATTGACCAAAACCTCAGCTGAAGTAACAGTGCTGCTGTCTCTGTTACTTGTAGGAAGAGCAGTGTTCTGTAGGTCAGGGCCTGACAACATACCAGAGCTAAAGTTGGGCAGGAAGAGGAGGTAGAAGGGCTGAATGTGCTACAGGTGGCCTGCAAAGGGCTGCTTTCCTATGGGAGCCTCATTGGAGCATGCTGGTTTGTTTTTTTACGAAAAGGATGAAATAAAAGATTCTGCTTTAATCTAAACCCATACCCTTAATCGCTCCTCTAAAAAAACCCAACCATCAAACAAAAAAGACCAAAAAACCCAAGAAAAAAAATCTTCCAGAATGCACATGTGGACAAGGACTGCTACTTGATAACTTGGTATTAGGTCACAAATTTAAACTGAAGGTAGAATGTTTTTCTTCAGTAAAATTACTGTGCTTCAGCAGATGTTTCACTTCCTCAGCTGGTCTTTTGTCTTATCTGTAAGGTTATTTCAGAAAAGATACTTAAACAAAACAAAAGAAACCTAGCCACAAGAGCAGGTAACAGAAGAAAAAACAATTTCTGGCAGATTTCTTGAAAGTGGGCAAAAGTCTATCCCAAGCTCCTTTCACCTCTACAAAAATGTTGAAGCTGTAGCTCCAAGAACTACTGCATTTTCATGTCCCTGACAGTTTCTGTATTGTTGCTTTTACCTGTACTGAACAAAATGTACATGAAACCAGATGTTTCTGAGAACAGTACTGTAGGCTGCCTGATCTGTGCCAGTGGCAGATTAATGAGGGTGACTCACTTAAAACCAACAAGTAAATGTCTCTCTTTTTCTGGGCAGAAAACACAGCAGTGGTGAACAGGAACCCAGCACACTGCCATCACCTCCACTTCTCTCTGCAGCAGATGATCGCAGTCAGGTGAGCTCAGCGTGGCTTTGCTCAGTCCCTTCTGCTGCTGGCATTTGGGGGTGGGTCTGCATGAGGCAGTCAACTGGAAAAGCATCTGTATCTCCAGATTGCTTACTTCAGTGAAAACCTAAACCATCTGCACTCAACTAGCTTGAGGTGCTTTTGTCAGCCACCAAGCTTAATATATTAAAATTGGAAATCATTTACTTTTTCCCTTTCAGTGGGGCCACTGTGTGTCAAGCTGAAGTAAATGTTTTTTAATGGGCAGATATTTTAAGAATTGAGTGCTAGATGTGTGCATCAGTTCGGCTTTCAAATATAAACTAATCTTGTGAAAATATCTCAAGGAGGTGATAAGGTGACGTTAAGTATTGTCTCAAAAAAGCAGCGTTCTGTTGTTAAACCAAAGCGCCCCTGATGGATTTTGTTTTCTCAGGATAACAAGACCAAAACGTGGCCTCCCAAGGCCCCGTGGCAGCACACGTGCTCTGTGCCCAGCACGCTGCCCAGCCAGAGCACGTCCCTGTACCCCATGAGCAGCCCCATGAGCCAGTGGAGCGACACCATGCAGATGCTGCAGTCGCCCATGTGGGCCAGCGACTGCGGCCCGGCAGCCGGCCTCTCCTCCAGCTTTGCCTACGCGCAGCAGCAGCAGCAGCAGTCCCAGCAGGCTTCCCAGCACAAACAGATCAACAAGGGCTTTAAATCCTTCCCAGTAAAGCACGAGCGCAGACCATCTTACCTGCACCAGTACTGACTGCTTCTGGTACTGGAAAATGCAGCAAAGGGCCAAATGAAAATTACATTACTTTGATTCACAGTGCTGTGTTGGCTATATCCTGTTTCTCTCTTGATGTGGGATTGAGGGGGTTTGGGTGAGATAGACAAACTCTCGGATTCTGAGTTACAGTGCTGAGCAAATATGGCCAATATGTTTGGTGTACAATGAAACAGCCCAAAACTGTGATGTAGAAATGCTTTTAAAAATGTGTAATTGCCTTTACTTTCAAGACTTTTTTTTTTTTCTAAAAAGAACTGCTGAAGGACTACCATACAAGAAACACTGTATTTTATAGCTATTTTTCATATAGATTTATAGGTAAAACATGTTACTGAAACACATTGAATATGTTGAAGCAAATATATAGTGGTCACTTTGCTCAACACTGTTTGTGTTTAAATTTATAAAGGACAAGCTGTAGAACCTTTATATTCTCCATTACAGCCTGTGGGCAGCTTTTTTAAAATGAAGTGCAACAGCAGCTTTTCCTGTGCTACACAAGCGAGTTCATTTGGGAACAGCTGCAGAAACAGTCACAAACTGAGTTTTGTGGCAGTTTCCTTACTGTAGGTGAAGATCAGCAGAACCACTCAGCCTTGTGTCATCAACGTGACCTGAGCTGCTTGACATAGATGGCACCTCTGTGGACACTGGGACCCTGGTTCCAGACACCTCTGTGGACACTGGGACCCTGGTTCCAGACACCTGTGTGGACAAAGGGACCCTGGTTCTCACACACCTGTGTGGACAAAGGGACCCTGGTTCCAGACACCTGTGTGGACAGAGGGGCCCTGGTTCTCACACACCTGTGTGGACAAAGGGACCCTGGTTCCAGACACCTGTGTGGACAGAGGGACCCTGGTTCCAGACACCTGTGTGGACAAAGGGACCCTGGTTCCAGACACCTGTGTGGACAGAGGGGCCCTGGTTCTCACACAAACCGTGTCCAATGGCTGCATTTGGCTAAAGGCACTATCCACAAGGTGCTCCCACAGTGTGTGAAAGCAAAGCCTGAGACTACTTGCATTTATTTAAAGTCTTATTTCAGATGCTACAGTTGATTAAAAATTGTGAGCTGGCTCAGAAGATAGTAAAACTGAAATGTGGGGTAGCAGTTAGTTAAAAGAACATTATTTTTTTTAAAAGGATAAAGTAATTATTTGCAGTCAGTATGTGCCATTAAGTGAACCTGTGGAATTAGGAATAATCTTCCAACCAAAGTGGATGGGGGCGAGTGACTGGTGCTTACAAATTCAAGAACAATGGTAAATATGTATACCTATCCCACTGTATATGAATTGAGATTACAGAAGATTCTTTATATAGTTAGAGCTTATTTAAATTTTCATATTTCATCTTTGAAAGAGTCTAAAAACCACAATATTTTCTGGTATAAGAGTTTTGACAGTATTAATCTTATTTTTGTATTTTTCTTAAGTCATATCATTCTAATATGTTAACTACTAGTAAAATGGGTTATTAGTTCTAACTACATAATTTTTCAATGAAGATAAAGCACATTTTTTTGTTTTGGTTTTACAAACTAAGTACATCTATATCTAAAGATACCAAAAAATAAATACATTATATATATATATATATATATATATATATATAAATAAAAAGTATACACAACACTAAAACTATTAAACATTTGGGTATTTAAAACCCATCCACCTTTTTTGTTTGTATGGTGACGGGCTCTATTTGCAGGCCCAGATTGTTACCTTTTGTGCTGTTTGAGGATGCCAATGTTGCCTGTATTTATGATATTGTCACCATGTTTTCTGAAACTTCATACTTACCATGTTTACAAAGATTTGTTTGCTGTACATAGACTTTTTACAGTAATGTGCTTTGCACAATCAGTGTGGCTTCTGTCTGTAAATTGTTAATGGTCTGTACTACTATAATTTTGAAAACCTTCCACTGAAAATGTTAGCGGTTATTTAACTTCATGATGGTTTCGAGTTTCCTAAATCTTGTTGTTTAGATCTAATATTAAATCCCGAATTTGGTTGTACTTACTTGGTTATTCATACTAAGACCAAAATGGAAGTTAATGAAAACAACCTTATTTTGAACTTTTTTTCTAACAAGTGCCAAAATGATTGCTATAGTTTTTGCAGTTTATTCATAATTACAAATGCCGGCAAGTTTCTGGACCTACATAAGTGAATTGTGAACACAAAGAAAGTTTGTCTGCATTTTGACCACGTGGGTGCTACTCTGTCCTTTGCTTCCGATTGTTCTGAACACTGGTAATTTTAAGAATTGTTGCACTTGGCAAATGAGTCTTGCCCTTAAACTTCACTTACACTGCCAAGTGCAAGGGTTTGGTGCTTAGTTAACTTACCCTTATTGCAGTGCTTCTTGTGAATAGCTAACGCTTCTGAACTGGAACTGTACAGTTTGTATTTTAAAGCTTCTGTAAAAGTAAACTATTTGCTTTATTAAAGATATACATTTAATAGGTCATATCTGTTTAAAATATGCACCTTGCTGAAAATGAGCAGCACCTTAAACTGTAACTTCGGTTTGTAAACAAAGATCTTATTACATTAACATGGGATTATTTAACAGTTTGAAAATTGTCAACTGCCTACTTACTGACTCAGTCATATAAAAATTAACTTTATGTACAGTCCAATCTTTAAAGCTGCTTTCTCAAGTGATGTCAGAGAAGAATGTGGTACAGACAATGCCTCAGCAGGGTCTTTGAACCAGTAGTGCAGGTAAACATGGCCAAAATCACGTTACTGGAATTTTTAGGAATCAGAGTCAGTAACTTTGATGGTAGTAAGCAAAAAGTAACCTCTGTCTCTCTCTCCCTGCTGTGATCAAGGCTATTAGGTTAGTGTGTGTTAACTGTGGCACTGGAATGCCGTATGCAGGGTGTGCAAAGCTTCTTTCTTCCTTACTGGATAGGAGCACGCGTGCAGCTGGCCAGCAGTGCTGACAGTACCCAGGAAGCACATGAACCCCCATTTTGATTATGGAAGAACTGACTTGTTTACAGAGCATTTCAAGAACAGAGAAAAAGCCGTAATAAACTTGGGCACAAGCTTGGTTTCTCCCTTAGACATAATTGCTGAGTGGTGTGGCAGTCCCACCAGTCCTAGGAAAGTTAACATTTCTGTTTGACTAAATCACGAAGCAGCTCTTTTGTTAATGTATTATATTAATTCAGAATATACTACAACTTACAAAGAACATCTTTAGTTTATTTAGCACAATTGTTCTGATACAGGATACAAAAGTCTACTGCTTTTATATATGGAACACATGCGCAACTTTGTCATGTTGGAGATAGGAGTCACCTAGAGTAACCATTTACCTTGTTATTATAGAATCTTATGAAATGGGCTCTGCTTCCCATAGTGCTGTCTTGACAACCAGGCTATTCCCAGAAGTACACTGAATTGAGTTTTTCAGAGGGAAAAGGGAATGTGACAATTATCATTCTTAAGCTGTGTTAGTTACAGTAACAGGGGAAAAGCTAGCCTAATTCTACACTGAAAACTACATTCACATTTTAAACGCAGAAGTACAGATAACTTTTTACCTGCTTTTTTCAAACCCACACCTTCTTGGTTTTCAAAGTGGGACTCTAAACTATTTCTACAGCCCCTGGAAGCAGCACTGCTCACGTCCAGGTATTGCTGTCAGTCTACAGGCTTCTGCGTCCTGGGTGGAGTGGCATCAGCAATTGTAGCTAAATAAATGAGGTTCCTGTGCAGGATATGCTGGTACCTATAAGAGGAGGAAACACAGGATCTGGGAGACCTTCTTTTCCAGACAACAACCCATACTTGCACTCGTGTACTCCGATTAGTATTTGCAGTTAGGGAAAAAGAAAGCAAACTAGAATAATAAATCAAGGGACACAGTGTTCTTCTGATTCTGAAGCCCGGTATAATCCACTGAGCTGCACGCGGTAGCCGAGCATGTGCTACTACCCAAATCCGGTGGGAAGGAGGGCATTGAGCTCGCAGCCCTGACAGCCGCAGCAGGCAGCGGAGCAGGAGGACAGAGCTGCCTGCCGGGCTGCTCTGAGCAGCCGCAGCGGCTCCGCGCAGGGGCTGGAGCGGCAGAGCCGCCGTCTGCTTGCGACACCGCTCGGTGTGCCACACACGGGCACGGAGGACACAGCGGGCGTCACAGGAGCACTGGGCAGACACCCTGACCGAGGCGGCAGGGTCCAGCCGTGCTTTATACGTGTCTGAAAAGGATTCTGGGGAAACCCCTTCGTAAGCCCAGACGCACTGCCCTCGTAGCGGCAGCAAAGCTCCGCGAGCTCGAGCCGCGCTTCGCTCCCGTTGCCGACACCTGGGCCCGGAGCGCTCCGCCCTGCCCGCCCACGCCGGTCACTTACTGCACGCAGTCGGTGGCGCGGCCCTTGTTCTGGTACTCCACAATGCACCGGATCAGCTGGTCGTTCTCCTCCAGCAGCTACGGCACAGACACCGTCACCGCCCGCCCCGGCCTCCGCCCCGCCCCGGCCAGCTCAGCCCCAAGCGGGCCAGAAGAGCCTGCGGTACCGTCCGGCTGGGTCTCGGCCCAGACCCGGCTCGGTCCCGGCGCAGTGTCGCTCACCCGCTGCAGCGTGTCCTGGTTCACCTCCGCCCTGCCGCGCAGCCGCTGGGGCACGAACGCCACGGACATGGCGGCTCGCGGCTGAGGGGCCCGGCGGCCCCGCCCCTGGTCCGCGCACGCGCCGCTGCCGGCAGGAACGGCCCGAGCCCGGCCCCGCCCGCCCCGCGCGCAACAAACGAGCGCCGCCGTGCCGCTTGTACTGAACAGTTTATTCTGGTTTAAAATAAAAAAAAAAACAAAACAAACAGAAAGCCTGGGCGGGCGGGCCGGGGCTACGCAGGGTTGACCCCCGCCCGCGGCTCCCGGCCCGGGTATTTACAGCTGGAACACCTCAGACAGTAAAGAGTTATTGCAACAGGACAGCACTTGCCTCTACGGTCAAAAATCTCAACAGGTGTTCAGAATCATGACTTGTGGATCCCAAAAGGCATTGTTAAACATGCAAAAACATTACTAAACAATATTATCTAACTTCTACGGCTGTCAAATACTTGACCTTAATAAGGAAACCAATTACAAAATACTTCCTTGTAGTGCTATACAAAAGTTATAAAATTAAGATTCTATCAACCACTTTTAAATATTCCAATTTTTCAACAGTGCAGTTTTTCACGTCTTTATCGCCACTGAACATTCTGAAGTAAAAAAAAAAAAAAAAAATCAGCAAATTAGATCAAAGTGATGTAATCTTTGGATCCCTTTATTCCTGTGGCCTTCATATACATACACAGACACAAATGACCAGGTTTCTATGTCAGCATATCAGAAAGTTGCAACTAGTTATCCAGAATTGGCAAAAAGTCCGTACTGTCATTTGTGACTTCGTGGTCTTAGAACCAGAGTCTCAATGTCTCCAAGCTACGGTCTATCAAAATGCAAACAACTTCAAACACTAAGAATTCTTTAAATTGCTCATGTCTACAGGTATTACAACAAAGTTAACGTTTCAAGAATTGACAAATGGAGACAGACTTTTATCCCAGGCATTCCAGGAGAATCACCAACTCGTGTGCCTGGTCCATTATTAAAAAAAGTTAATATTTCTCACTAAGTAAAATTAATTGCAAATCTTGACATATGAAAATTCCTTTTCTCCTTTTTTTGAAAATATCTCCTTAACTTGGTCAAATCCTGTGATATACCAGAAACTACAAAATCAAATTCTTGCAAGAGCAGTGAAGCGTGTATCCAGTTTTGTGTAATGGAAGAACATTTTCAAAACTTCATTATAGTCCAAATATAAAATCAAACATTTAAGCTTGAAAAGCTGCTAAGAAAAAGAAACCCAACTAATTCAGTGTTCTTCAGCATATCAACTTTCTGCAATAACAGTATGTTTACCGACTTAAAAATGTTTATTCTTTAAAAAATTAGTTGCTTTTTATACAGCTATACAAAGTTTGTAATGTTTCTTTGGCAATGGGATATAATGGAATTTTACAACTATATAAAAACTTTCCTTTGCCTAAGAAACAGTATTTACTGTGTGTACATATCTGACTGACAAAGCAAGTTTTCTACTGTCCAGCACCCTAGTTGATACAAGAACAACTACCTCAAAAGGGATTTTACAGGATTCCCAAAAAACAACCTTCGGTGGGTCAAAACACTCACAGTATCGACGGCCTTCTGCATACCATTGTCCTTACAACTTGAAGCAATTATCAAATACAGTTTAGTAATAAGAAAAATCCTTTCAGTGATGAAAAAATACTTAAAACTCCATCGAAGTACTGCTTATAATTAACTATACATAAGAAATTACTTATCCTTCTGTCTCAAATATATTTAATGCTTACTGTTTTCAAAGATGGCCATTTCTCAAAAGTAACTGCATTACACCCCTTTGAAATTAAATAGTTAAATCCCAGTGCTGGTGACAAGTATACAGCAAATTAACTTCATTCTTTGCAGAGATCAAAACTAATTCTCTGATTCAAGAAGATCTAGACGTTCACCTGGTTTGTAGCTTTCTTGTAGGCTACGCAGCAACTTTGTTGTCTTTCTAGAGGGAACAAAAGCACAGTGTTAAAATTCATTTTGCAAAACCAACCCTAAAAACTAATCTGGGCAACAGCCCTGGGAGCACTTGTGCTGTGCTGGCTACTCCCCATGTCCTGCAACAGAAAGGAGACCTCAGGAGGAGATCAGGTTGGCATCTGGTGAAACCCGCTCAGCCTGGCACTGAGCAGAGCAGCTCATCACTCTGAATACAAAGCACAGCACAAATCCTCAGCTCTTACACCACCTCCTACTCAACTGGAAGGCAGCAAAACTCTCATTCAGAAATTCAAATTACTGATCTCCAATCGCTCATTTCTATTCACATTCAGTTACCCAACGTTTCTTTAAGTCATAGGACTAACTATTGAAAACTAATCAAGGAACAGGTGAGGGATGTCTCACATCAGGGAGAAATGTGCTGTGATGTAACCCCCCATTTTTTTCATTTAAATAATTTAAAATTTCTATTAAAAAAAATCAAAGACTCCTGTTTGCAAAACTCTAACTGCTCATGCAATAAACTAGCAGAAGTTGTTGTTCTGTCCCAGTCAGAACTCTAAAAGCCTAGTTTATCTGAACCAATGGATAGCTGTCTGATTTTAACCAGTACACCAGTCTATAAGATTTGTGCCAATTCATTCATAAAGAATTCAAAAGTTGGTTGCACAATGGAAGCAAGTTAAATTATTCCCTGTCATCCTTTATATTTTAAAATATTGCTTGGAAAAATGCTTGCAATTTACATCTCTAACACTTGCATTCAATCTGTAGAACATTTTTCCCCTTCTTTTTCTTCTCCTCCCCAATAGCAGCTATCAAATAGCTACTCAGGGCATGTGACAAAAGGCAACCTTTATTTTTGGCCATTGATAGTAAAATGATGCCATGTAACTAAAATTTCAGCACTAATGGACTTTCAAAAAAGTAGCTCAGAGCCCCTGCGAAGTAGTTCCAGTTCTAGCAAGAAGTTCTAGTTCAACAACAAATCTAAAAGCAGGAGATTGTGACCGCTCCTCTCCCAGAACAGTGGGCTGGGTCAGAGTAAAATGAAGCGCACTTTACCCTATATTCGAAGTCGGCGAACTCCCTGCCTCCACGGCCCCCTCGGAATCCACCGCGGAAGCCGCGGGGGGCGGGGAAGCCGCCCCTGCCGCCGCCCCGGCCTCTGCCCCCTCGGAAGCCGATGACGCCCCTGCCCCTGTAGCCGCCGCGGCCGCGGCTGGGGCGCAGGGGGATGCCGAAGGTCTCGGCGTTCAACCGCCGCTCCTCGGCCCAGGTGGGTCGCCGCTCCCTGCAGCACAGAACCAACAGGGATTGCTGTGAAACGCTTGGGAAGGAAGGGAGAGGCGCCCGCCGTGAGGGTGCAAAAGACCGTGAGGTGCAAAACGATATATGAATCACACGGTAAATCTCCACAGTATCCCTTCCTCAAGAACCCAGGCGTCTGCCACAGCTCACTGGACTCATCAAGAAGAGATATGGTACAGAGTCATTAATTAGACATTATTAATGCTCTAAGGGTTTGCCATATTGAAAAGCACACTCTGTATCCTCTGCACACAGTATCATTTGAAGCAAGAAACAGTTTGCAGTTACAGATGTTATTTTATCTGGCTGCGAGCACAACCAACAACTCCCCCTCCCCCTCCCTCAAGTCAAAATAGGTCAGCAATCCACATCATCGTGTCTAATAAAAAGGCAGCAGCAAAAGATAATCTTTAATTTTCCTGAAATGCTATCTGTCCATTTGAACAACACCACTAGCCGAGACAGTTATGTAATCTGCTTAGAAACCATTACCAAAGCAGGGTCATAATTGATTTAACTAAAGTGTTAATTTAGCAGCAAAGCAAAACAAACAAACAAACCCCTCCACATCTTAGTAAATCTGGAAAGGAGATTCTAGAGCCTGTGCATTGAGTTCTAAGAGCCTGTGCATGAAATTCTTAAAGCATGGCTCTAAAACATCTTAAAATACCTTCCCATGACCATATTGCACTTGCCCACAAAGAAATTTTGCACTTCTTATTCCCATTTTATTTTTGCCAGCTGCATGAGGAAATAAGCTCTAATCACCTTTGACTCAGGCTTGACTGTCATGAGTAGCACTGACAGTCCCTTATGATATAAACATGCATTAAGCAGACTAACAAGCTTCTCCTTGCAGGCCATACCTATTGTCATCACAGGAAATGTTATCAAAGAAGGATTTGGTTTTGTCATAATAGCAATTGGGTCCAAGTGGATCTTCCTCATCAGCATTCCCTTCGCTATTTTGGGTATCAACACCTGAGTCACCTTTGTCTTCTCCATTTACAGGCTTCTCTGGTTTCTCAAGTTTATCTTCTAGAAAATAAAAAGTAAGCAGAAGCCTAAAAAACCCAGCACTGTTAAGTTATTCCCAGTCAGAAAGGAACTATATTGAACACTACAAAAATAATTTAATGTGGAAATGAAATAACTTGACATGGAAATTAGGATGTATTGCTGTCTTGAGGTTTCTATGCTTCCTGTGGGTTTAGTTACCAAAAAACCCTGCAGCAGAACAGATTTGATACCCATCTATTTTCTCCCCTCTCCAGCTACCTCTTTCCCAGACTTAAGAGCCTCATTCAGTGAATCCTCCTAAAAGTCATCCCATGGTTTTGTTCATCCCTGTTGTCCTTCTCCTTTGCCTTCTGGTTTTTCTGCCATCTCCTGTGAGAAGCAGGGCCAGCATTCTGACTTTATGATGTATTTATTTCCTAATAATGCCTCAAGTTCAACTCACTGTTTTAACCAGTACTGAAAACAAAGCTGTCGGTTCAACACCAGCAGCTATTGCTGTCTTCAAATCTCATTCCCAGATGTCTACAGCTTAAATCTCACAAACATTTCTACAGCTATTTATGTTTAGCATTCCCTTTTCTCTTTATTATTCTGAAAAAAACAGTATCAACAGCAAACCATAAACTGATTGAAAAATGATCCAGAAAAACAGGTGAGCACCACAGGACAGATCTTATGGGACTCAACTGGTGTTTTTACTCTATATTGAAATCTGACCATTTATTCCCACCTCTTGTTTCCCAGCTTTTAAGTCAATCATTCACTGAAATAGGGAACTCTCTGTATTAACCTGCAACAATTTTGTCCAAAAATAGTAGCAGCAGTGTAACAAACAGGTGGCTGGTCACAAGAGAATGAGGTAATCAAAACAGAAGCCTGCTAGAAAACGAGGGCTGGCAGTATGGTTTCTAACTACTCTTGTGTTCCTCTGGAAAAGGATAAAAGCAAGGAAATGCTAGAAACTTTCAAACTAACTCTCCTACATACTACAGTGAAGTTCTGGTCCCAAACTCCTTTGCTTTTGACATCATAATTTTGGTCTAATAATTGAAAACCTAAAACATGGATTTTATTTTATTGCGTTCTTTCCAGAACTTTAAAGCAATAAACATTATTGGGAGTTCTAGTTAAATAATCTGCATTTTTAACAGACTTGTTAGAACTTAACAGATGATACCTGCTAGTTAAAATTTATTAAAAACTCAAACAGTGACCCAAGTATTTAATTAACATATGACCCCAGTTTACTTATTAATTGGTTTTTAAATTTATTTTTTAATGACTGCAAACAAGACAATACTATATGCCTTTAAAGAGTTGTTCCCCAAGGTAGGATCAAAACAGCAAGACAGAGTTTTTCCATGCTCAAATCCAAAGCAAAAATTGTTTTACCTTTTAATTTAAGTTTATTATGAAATTCTCTATCAATTTCCTCCTTATTGAATTGTGCATTTGCACTTTCAAAGTCGAAGTCCTTCTCAAACTTCATTGGGCCATCCCTCCTAATACCAAATCTTCCTCGGCCCCCTCTGTGACCTCCACGGCCCCTCCGTACTGCAGGCGCACCTGGAACTGAAAAGAGGGAAATTCTGTTGGGTTTTGCTTTGTGGATTGGCTTTTCTCTGAGGATGGTGGAGGGTGTTTTGTGTTTTGGTTTGCTTTCTAATTCCTGGGGTTACAGGTTGGGACTTCAGAAGTGCAGGAAGAGAATGCCTGTTGTTTAAAGTCCCATCAGAGCAGCTTGTAATTTGTGAATTCACTTAAAGTAACGATGAAAGTGACACAGAAAGCATAACAGAAGTAAATTTGTGTGTTAAAAGACTCTCTAGAAGTCATCAAAAGCTTTTGGAAGACAAGTTAAAATATTAGTGGCTTTCCAGTCAAGTGTATTTCTAGAAAGGCTTTTATTTCATGCTATTATGTTTATAAATCCATTATATAAACATATACTTGATTTATATTTTTATTTAAATTGATTGCTTAGTATAAAACAACTAGAAAAGATTCTTATTTCTAATGTTGACTTCATTTGCTCGTATTCTTCTAGCTCAATGCAAAGTTGTTACCCTCTCCAAGTAAAATGTGAACGAATTTATGTATTTTAGCAAATTTTAAAAAATATATTGGTCTGAAAACAACAATAGCTATTTCTCAAAACATGATTTACCAATTTGTCGTTTGTTTTCATTTCTGAGTTCATTTTCTGATCTTGAAACCTTGTGTGCTTCAGCTAAAGTTGGAAATAAAAACATGATTTGTTTATCCAATTAGGTATTTTTGATAATACTTTTGTATATATAGTTCAGATTTAAAAAAAATCCAAACCTATAAATGTAAATCACATGTTTAAATCATAAAAGAAAAAAAAAAGCAATTTAGAATATATGCTTTAATTTAAAAAGAAATTATGTATCTAATCCAGGTCTCTGCTGGCCAGCCTACCAGTGGCAGACAGTAGGAAAATTCCTGTGTACTACCCTGTAAAGGAGCACTTTGTATTTGTATGGAAGGAATCAAGCTGTATGAAAACTATCCAAAGCTACCTCGTCTGTGCTCTTGGTTCTCTAGGGATTTTTGGCTTGCAGACACCAAAGGTCTGGTTTGTACAGGACTCCTCCTCCCAACTGGTGCTGGAGTGGGCAGGTGGGCTGAAGCTGTTTGTACAGCTTGCTCCATGGTGGGGCTCCTTCTCAAATGGTCCATCTGAGGGCTTGAACGACCTGGGGAAAAAAACCAAACCAAACCCCACAGGGTTATTTCTCATCTTTCTCACCTACAGAGGTGAGTTACTGGAGTTACTGGTCTCAAATAATCTAGACTGACAGGTTTATCTGCCTTAGCAGTTAAGGTAGCTGTGTAAAAAAAAAAATCTGCACCATCAGATCCACTAATTCAGAATAAAAGATGTTCATGAATACCCCCTCCCTCAGTCTAAAAAGGAAACCCAATCCCTACCAATCCATTAATGACGTACATTTAGCTGTGGAATCAAACTTTAGCATTGATTGGAGGTAAAAATGCTCCTTCTGCCTCCCTGGGATGCCAAGTGGGAAGAGGCTGCTCCCAAAGGCAGCTGTGATGCTGCTCAGGCACTGCTGCAGGATCCCTGCCCATGCAAGGACAGAGGCAGGGGCTGGGCTCAGTGCAGGGGCAGCTGGGGGAGCTGCCCCACACAGCCCTGTTCACACAGGGCCATGTGCAGCAAGGGGCTGCAGGCAGAAGCACCTTCAGGATGGAGCCACTGATCCAGCCAGACAAGCTTACAACATCAAATAGGCAAATCTACTCAAAAATTAGAATAAGACTCAAGTCCCAGTAAGTGGAAGAACAAGGTTCTATCTATCTCATTACAAAACTAACAAAAGGAAAACAAAAAATAAACCAAACCCATGAACAGAACAATAAATCCAACCATACCACACTTGCAACTGACACAGACAAAAAATATTTCTAAAAGCAAACACTCAGAGAAAAGCACAGGAAATGCTGTGGCAGAATGTATGTTCACTCAGAGCATACCTCATACACGTCCACGATCGTACAGGCTTTAACTGCAGAAAGCCAAACTTCTGTTTCAACAGAGAAATGCTCAGCATACTTTTGCCCCTTGCATTAATCCAACAAAGTAGAATCTATTTTTGGCAACTCACTCAACTAGTCCTAGAAACACTCCAATAGGGTATACAAACCTCACCTGGAGTTTAGGGGAAAAAACCTGTTTGCTCTAAGTGTTTTGCCTTTTAACGTGACTGCATAATTTAAAAACAGCATTAGGAATGTATCTCGGCATACCCTTTGACAGCAAGGAAGAGTGGAAGAGCAGGAAATAATGGGGTTTGATTTTTAAGGAGCAATGTTAACAACATCTGCAGGAAGGTAAGGGTGAAGGTGTTCAATGTTTAGTTTCTTTTTTTCTTTGCCATTCAAGTATCATCCAGAATCTCATTTTTTTCCAATATTACATAAACTATCTATACAGTTCCTCTTAATATTAAGCTGATTTAAAAGTCATGTCACCACCTCTACAGGAAATCAGGTCTGCTGTTAATATCATCTATGTAACTATGCATGAACAGAAGAACTAGTTAGGAATGAAGATTTTAAAATTTTAAGCCGAAGGACTTCCCATTTCACTCAGTATGAAGTACCTGCACTTCTGCCGTGTTATTAACAAAACTAAATACTGAATTTCCACATGTATCTGTTTGCTAACACTATTTCTCAGTACCCTTCTCAGTACAGGTGCTTTAAGGGTAACAATAAATGTGTTACTACCTGCAGCACTCCAAGATGTAGAGAAAACACATTAAAGAGCAAACACAAACCCTCTCAATGTCTCCTGGGTTTAATACCAAGTGTTTTCATGAGAGAATTCAGCTGTTTGGTTGCCGTTTCTGGCAACCACCAAAATCACATGGACACAACTTGTAAAAAAATATTAAAGTCACTAAAAAAGACTTTACCTTGAGACATCTGTGTTTTTAGTGATCTTGCATCTGTTGTAAACGCAGAACCAACTGCAGTGCTTTGGGACATGCTAGCACTGCCTGAAGAGTCTGTTCCAAAAGATGTTAAAGAACCTCCTGCTTTGAAAGAAATAATATAGTTGTAAAATCTGGTTTAGACTTTTTTTTTTAACTAGCACTAAATGATTAGTGAAGCTTTATTAGGCAGTTATTCTAGAGTACATGTAAGTCTGCCCTTCCCATACACTTTTAGTTTAATCTAACAGATGTATGCACATAGGCTGGTATCTTGATTTTTCAATCTAACATGAAAAACAAAAGAGCATTTCTAATTTCACTATCACAAGTATTAACAAAACACAGCCATCTTATGGAGCCATACATGTTACTGATATGTATTTCCACTTAAGATCCTTTCAGCAAAAATATGACTCTCACACATTATTAACTGATACCAAATTATGGCCAAGTCTACAGCCATTCTTTTGCATAGCTAACGTTTTCAGTACCAGGAGTAACACTGCTGCCAGAACAGTTATGAGACTCTAAGTTCCTATGAGAAAAACTAAACTGTGAAATAAACGCTCAGGGAGAAAGGAAAGTTGGTTGGTGAGTCTCAGAGAGAATGTGCAGTCTAAGGGAGCAACTTGCCCATGCAACTCACAAATACTTCCAGCATCTATTTCCCACCTAGCTAACACCTCATGAACAGCTGGAGGATTGCACTGGCACATGGTTGCTGAATAATCCAAATCCTTAGCTACGGCACACAGCACCTGGTCAACCCAACAGCATAGCTATGGGGCTTCTCTGGAGGGCCTGCCTCTACCACTTGTGAAATACAATGAATTCTGGTCCCTCTGAAATAGGTGTTTAGCTCTCAATCCTAATTATTTTAAGATGCAGACTACAAAGAACTCTCTACTTTTGAGCTAAACTGCAGAACTAACAGAGATGGAAGGCTTTGAATCTGCCTTAGGATAAGACACTGATGAAATTCTAAGCAGTGGTTACTGTCTGTGCACACAGAGAGCTTCACTCCCAGGAAAACACCAGATAACCAAAGTGAACCTACCAACTCCCACAGCGCCGAACTGCTGCCCCACCAGCGGGCTCGGGCTGAACTGACTGTACGCAGGCATCCTGCCAAAAGGACCATAGGAGCCCACAGACTGGAATGAAGACGTAGTTGAAGATCCTAGTGAAGACTAAAGACAAAACACACAACACACTAGCAAAAATTCATATTTACACCAAAATTGGGAAATAGTTCTGTGAGGCAAGACATGTAGAAACTCTAAAATAAATCTTTTCACAAGTACGTACAGCTTAGAAAGCACTTTTACCCTTCCACCATCACAGACCTACGGAAACAGTAACACAAAATTTTGCAATCTTTTCCCTGTAACCTCAGACACCAAACTCTTTTGTCCAACATACACATATAAACTTTGTTGGCAAATTTAGGAAGTGTCCTGTCTTTTTCCTTGAAGTTTCAAACCCCAAAGGTACAATAAGACACCCAAGCATACTGGAGGAGCCTGGGGTTATCACTATTATTGGGGTTCACAGTAATTCAACTTCACCACTCTTGACTACAACTGACAGAGGGACTTGCACCAAATTTAATAAAGTCCTTGGAGAAATGCAAAGGTACATCATAAGGAAGTTCAAGAATTTTATCCTACAGAATAGATAAAGTAGAAGAATTG
>JAYDZK010000028.1:2000871-2047428 GCA_034509185.1 Euphonia xanthogaster
CGTTTAATAGACAATGTAAGAATCTAAAATAAGCAGTTCTTTATAAAATATGAATTTTAGAGACGTACGAATTAAAATTTAAATCAAGAAAAACTAGGTTTAGGTTGGGAGGAGCAACATCAGCCATGATTTATTACTCTATCTGCTTAGAAAATTTGTCTTTTTCAAGTGTGTGAATGGAAATCTTAATAAATGCAAGTTATAAGACACCAGTGTGCCCTCCATGTGTAGTAATGTGTGGTACTCATTTTGTCGTAATTACCACATTGTGTGATTCATTTCCTTTATTATGGTATTTACCTTCCTGCAGAATTAAGGAACTTCTCTGGAGACATTTTTTAATTCCTAAATCTTGTCCTTTTGTAAGGTGGCAAGAGATTTGCAGTGAAAGCAAATCACAAAATAAGTAATATGATTGCTAAATAAGATGAATTTCCTGAGCTGTAGAATGTACTGCTGACTGAAAGGCTGTAGGTCAGTCATTTTCCTTTGTCTGCTCTTCATATTGCAGTTGCTGGCTGGGTACAATCTGTGTTCTGTGACAAAGCCTCTCCCAGTGCTTGGATTTTGTTTCTCTGCAAGTTAATTTCTATATAATCCAATCTGAAATTATTTAAAGAATATTTTTCTGCTTTCTAAATTTTCTGCCCATATTAATTTTCATAAAGATAAAGCACTACAACAGGCCCATAAATACCAAGAGGACCAGTATGTGTTACTGGCAATGATAAACTCAAATATTGATGAATACTGACATGTAACTATTACAACTAAATTAATGCATCAATATAGCATCAATTTTTTTGCAGGTCACATTGTTTTTTTCTAATCTTTTCCATATAGCTGTGTGAGTATTAGCTTTCAGGAGAAGTACTGCAAAGCTGTCCTTGAACATGAGAAAGCTGATTTTTTTGAATATACATAAAAAAGCACATTACTAGGCTTGATTTTTTTTTTCAGTATTAATAATGATTATTCTTGCAATCACTATTATTAAAAAGCCTTGGAGAGATCAAGTCACTAAGGAGGAAAGATAGTAAAAAGCTCATTTTTCCTTCCTCAGCAGCCAGCGTCCGTGGGCACCTCCAGCGTCCGCCTGGGGCTCCCGGTGCCAGCCAAGGTGGTGCCATCGACGGCAGCGCCCGCCAGCGCCACGGCCACGCTGCCAGCAGGGGCTGTGCTGTCCCACACCACGGTCAGGGCTGGGGACACTGCCTGCTGGGGCTGGGCACGAGGGGACATTCAGGGTGGATGCATGGAGGAGTCGTTCCCTGGAGGGTGGGGGGGCCCAGAGCAGCTGTGCTTGCCCCAGGGTCTGTGGCAGCACCCAAGGCCAGGTTGGGATGGGGCTTGGGGCAACATGGGGTAGTGGAACTGGATGAGCTTTAAGCTCCTTTCCAACCCAAACCATTCTATGGTTTTCATTTTTTTTTGAAAGTGAAAATTAATACTTTTTTTAATATAAAATATTAATAGGTATCAGTAGCTACGACGAGCGCTCCAAATCTGTTCAAGACAACGGTGGCAAGTGGAGCTTCAGCCTGCCAGCAGCCTGCAGTGCTCAGCAGTGCCCAGAGCCAGGGCTCGGGGCAGTCCCCGGGGCAGCCGCGGCTGCCGCTGCCGCCGCCCACGGCAGCGCAGGTGCCAGCGCAGCCCCTGGCCATCCCCAGCTCTCCTGTGCCCGGAACCACCGTGGTGTCACAGGCAAGCGTGCGAAGAGTGGGAACTTGGTTTTCTTAGTGCTTTAGGAACTCCTCAGGAGTGCTCAGAAGCAGGAAGAGCTTTTTCTTCCTGCAAGCATGAATCCCCTGATGGGACGAATACTTGGCAGACGGGAACACCCTTCCCTGGTTTCAGCCACATGGGATACAGATGCTGAGAGGGAGGAAGAGCACTTGTGCTCAGCTCTGCCCACCTGCCGTGTCTGTGGCACTGGTGAAAGAGCAGCTCTGTTCCTGCAGCCAGGACAGTCAGGACTTCAGTCTATGGACTATCCTGTTGCTGGGCCTTGAAACTATGGTTGCACTGAAGTGTGATGCTTCTGTTTCTTGGAGCAATTACACCATATAAAAATAATGGTTTATTTTACTACTAATGAAAAAAAAATAGATAGGATGATGTTTGAAGACTTATTGCTAATTTGATGGTACTGCTGTAGCTGCTTTCTACAAAAACATACTGAATCAATAATTTAACCAATTAAGATAGCTTGGGGAACGTTTGTACCTTGTCTGTTGGGCTTCTCAAAAGGGAATTAATCTCCAGCAAATTGTTGTGTTACTTCTCATATTTAAGGTTATTTGTACCAAAGCAGACTGTAAAATATAAAATATATTTCTTTCATTGATTTTTTTTTCTTGTTATTTGTGAGCTATAATGTTCAGTTACCTAAAGAAAAGAAAATCTCAGGTAACAAGCAGTAATAGCAAAACATATCTCATATGTGGCCTGAATTAGAAAAGTTTCATCATTTTCCTTGTTTGTAGTGGTCAGAGCATGCATTGATTGTGATGAAAAAATAGCATGGAGCTAATATTTGTGTTCTTTGGTTTTTGCAGGAAATGCAAGAGAATGTGAAAAAATGTAAAAACTTTTTAGCTACCCTTATAAAACTTGCTTCTCATAATTCACCATCTCCTGAAACGTCCCGCAATGTGAAAGCTCTGGTTCAAGATTTGTTGGTAAATATTTAGTTACCATTTATTTTGTCAGTTATCTATTAAACTTCTTATTTATGGGTGCTGAAAACTATTGCTTTGATCTTAACAATTCTTTTGGCTGTAATGAAAGGGGTTGGGCTTCATCAAAATGCAATATTTTGTATGTTATATATATTAAAAAATCTGTTAAAGGCAGACTTCCTTTTGATTTTTGAAATGCAGCAAACTATGTAGTAGGCAGTTGTCAAAGCCACTCTTGTTTTGATGAGTAATACTTTGTTTTTTCCTTGAGGATTCATTATTCTAGATATGGGATCCCCCTAATTCCCCTAAAATGTGGGATTTTTCCTTGAGGATTTGTTGTTTTACTCCAAACCCTGTTCTTCTCTGAAACAAGAAGCTCTGAATTTTTGAAGCACAGAACAACTGTAGATACAATCCCCTCCCAACATGGGTTAGAGTTTCTAGGACTGAAGGAGAAGTATTTTCCAGAGCTGCTGCTTTTCAGCTGTTCTGCAGACAGGTGCCCTGCAGGGAGCCTGAGTGGCACGGGGGTTTCCAGAGGCAAAGCTGTGTTAGGGTGCTCTGGCCAGAAAAAGGCTGCGCTGGCTGCAGGCACCTGTGCAACAGATGCTGCAGTGAATTGCATAAATGAGCTGCAGACAGAGCTGGGAAAGAGTCAAGCTTCTTAAAAGAAATGTAATATAGTCTATGAAAGACTTGGATTTAAAAGTAGTTGCTATACATTTCTGTGAATTCATTGCCAGAGAAATCTCTGTATTTTAGATGAGCCTGAGGCCATTTCAAGTGTGAGCTGTTCAACAATCATATTCAATGATTCCAGTGAAAACTTGCTTTAACTTTTGCCAACTTGAAAAGACTAAATAAGTAAGGGTAACTACTTGGAGTATTTTAAACAAAGTACCAACACACATCTTAGGAAATATATTTATGGAAGCTTGGTTTGCTTTGGTTTTTCTCTTGTTCTGTATCACAGGAAGGCTAATTAATGTTTTTATTACAACCTGAACTTGTAACTAATGATACTTCAGAAGTATAATAAAATGCACAAATAAAATGAAATGCAAAAGTTAGAATTCTCTTGAATTACTGCTAAATAAATGACTGATTATGTATTTGATATAAGTGTGTATTTTGTGAGTATACATACAAATTCATAGAGGAGAAAATTTTATATCTACTTGTAAGCATGCTTTTTATGTATGGCCATGCTTTACATATATGGTAGTTTTATATATAGTTTATAGTTTTAGTCCATAGTTTCATATACATGGATTCTACAAGTTAAATTGTACCATCAGAATTGGTTTTGGAATTACTACAAAGGCTGACAAATTTCATATTTTTAAGGTTACATCAACAACCTGTTGTTGTTTTCTTTTAATTAAAAAAAAAAAAGAATCACTATGTAAATGTTAGCAAGAGAGTGGAGTCCCAAAAGAGACTTGAGTGTTTCTGGGGCCTCATTTTGTCTGAAATTGTGCCTCCCCAAGGGAATTCTGTGCGTTTTTTGGGTGTCATGTTACATGTTTGAGTTAGTGCTTGGCAGAAGGATCTTAGAGAGGAGTTAAGGGACTTCAGTTCTGAAAGTTTTTGATATGGCAGCCTATTTAGCTAGAGAGGTATGTGTGTATAGTAGCTGGGAAAGAGGCAACCAAACAACTGAACTGAGATGTTGATGTTTTTTTTTTCCTTCACCCTGAAGGATGCAAAGATTGATCCAGAAGAATTTACAGGCCGCCTTCAAACAGAACTCAAATCATCTCCTCAGCCATATCTTGTACCTTTCCTTAAGGTAATGTGAATATTGTTTGGATGAATTTATTTCAGAGCAGAATTTTCATTACATGAAGTCTTAGAATATCCTTTTTAAAGAGTATTATCTTCAGTGGTCCAGGACTACCCTTCCTTTACTTCTAAATGCTGCCCATTTCTGCCAGGCTCTTCCTGGCTGGAAGTGCTGTGCAGGCTGCAGCTGTGTCAGGCCAGGCAGGTGCTGCTGTCAGCTGGAGTGGCCCTGGGCTGCTCCAACAGCCTGGGACAGTGCTGAGAAACAGGGAATTCCCACAGGAGGGAGACCTTGTGTGTTTGGGACCTTGGCTGAGTTTTAGAAAAGTGGATTTGTCATCCAAGAGTTCACAGCTCGAGTAGCCCTGATCTAGGACATTGCAGTCATTAGATTAAAAAATAAAAAGCAGTTGCACCCTAGTTGGGAAACCATTCATTGGCTATTCTGTAGTGATCCTTTACTTTTAAAATAAATACACTTTTCTGTGGTAGTTGGTAATTTTTTGTGAAGAAGAAAACCATTCACATTTCAAAGAGTCCCAAGTTATCTTTACAGAATGCTTCAAGTAATTTAATAAGTTGTTTCCATACTGTTTTCCTAATCTATGTTTGGGTCATTGATGACTTTCAATCCACATATAACAATGATTATGAGGAACTGAACTGCATAAAGTGTTGTTTAGATGATTCTGCTTCCAATCTGCAACTAATCAACAGTAGAATTTCTGATATGATACCAAATGGATTTATTGTGGGGTGCTAAGTTAGGATATGTGGGGGTAAATTTAACTGTTAATTGCTTCTGTAAATTAGCTACAATAACTTCCATGTGTAGGATTATATACAAACATAGAAAGCATGTTTAAGTCCCAACAAAACTAAAAATAGGATTTTAAAAGTATTTTTGGTCTAGTTCAAAACTTCTGTGTTTAGGGCAGAATTTCTCTTCTTTCCCTGCAACTTTGCTTCAGAACTTCTGCTCCTGTTTTTTCAAGTTATCATTAACACTTGTTTGTGGCTTTTACTGCAGTCACTTCTAGCATCATGATAAGTTTTATTTCCTTTCTTTGAAGTCCTTTCTGGGCAAGAGGCATTAAGTTTTTAAATCAATGTTAGAAGTTTAGGAAGAGCTGTAGCTTGGCTTGAACACTGTTGCATTCTACAGCTGCCTGAGGGAGCACTTCAAAAGAACACTTCTGCCACTTAAGAAGTAAAAATTTGTTCATGAAGGTACAGTAGAGCATTTTAGAAGTATATTTTCCTTGAAATGGTATGGGGCTTACAATAGTACACTTTTCTAATGCACTCACACTGCACTGCTTCAGAAATAATGCAATGAGCTGCTGCTGCTGTAGGGCACCGAGAGGGCAATCATTTGGTTGTAGGTACTGGAGGTGTGTTAGGAGGAGTAAATTGGTGCAGCTTGCTGGGAATAGGGTTGCTCCATGGTTGTTCTACCTTTTCTTCTTCCATTTCTTGCCCCTCCAAAGACCAAAGCTACAAGTTCTAGATAGTCTTGAGAAGAAGAGTGATTTTTCTACTACAGTGGAATTAAGGGCATGTGAAAATCTACAGGGTTGCTAAATCCAAACTGAAAGCTTATTAAAAACAGACCTTTCTCTTACAATAAGTGTTCGATTTAGTTCTGTTTGATGAACAGGCAGAATTGTGGCATTATTAATTATGTTTACAGCAAATTTCAAAATGCTTTTTGTCGATGTGCCAAGTTGCATATTTCATAAATTTTGTTCTGTTTTTAGAAAAGTCTACCTGCACTGAGACAATCTTTACTGAACAGTCAGCATTTGGTTTTGCAAGGCCAGCCGTCTCAGCAGTCACTCCAGCAGACCAAGCTCTCTCAAGTGATACCTCAGTCCGCCTCGGGAATCTCCTCCGTTGTCACGACACAGACAATAGGAATAAGGCAACCAAACAGCATTTGCACAGTCTCTGTATCAAATACAGTGCAGCCTCCTCAGGTTAAGGTGGTACAGTCAAATCAGAGTTCTCAACTGGTAGGTACTGTAGTGTAAAAGAGGATTTCTTAATGAACTGTGTAGCAGTTTTCAGTGTCACTTTCATTGCAGCTTGTTTGGGAAAATTCTTTTTTGTTTGTGTCATATTCTGTGATATGTGGTAGTACCTCATTTTCTGTCATTTCACATGTATGCTCAGCCATTATTTCAGGTCAGATTATTCACATAAATTTGAGGAAGTGCACTCTTGGTCTTTTTGTCTGCAGTAGAGTGGTTGTTGTATGAGCACAGTGGAATTTGAGGGAATTACGAATGTAGAACAGAAAGCTTTCCAAGATTTACAGGCAAGAGTGTAATGTTGAGTATGTCATTAGGTATGCTGCTCTGCTTTAAAATTAAAATGAACTCTCTCATTTTAAACTCTTCTGCACATAGGTATAAGATTTTATACCTATGTGCAGAAGAGTTTAAAATGAGAGAGTTCCATAGCTGTGCTGTGCCAGGTGCACTGTTTAGCAGTAATGCCATTCTCTGTTACTCACTGAACTGTGTCCTTGTTGTGCATAGTGGAGTATTTATACAGTGCTTAGATCCATTAATTTCAAAGGCACTATCAGTAAGGCAGCTGCACAGCCAGGTAGTCACTGAGAGTGTGGTGACTTTCTCCTGCTGTTACACAGGATCTTGTGTGTGTGTTTGCACTTGTAATTAAAAGATGTTAGGGATTTTTACAAGGCCTTGAGTTTATACAGGCATTACTATCCTTTGTGAGAGTTTCCTTGCCTGTGGTTTCTGTGTAGGTGTGAGTAAAGTACTTCACTTAGGTCTCAAAATCATACAGAGAGTGTCAAGATGTATCAAGTTGGTAAAAATTTATATTATCAAGGTTGAGAAATGCAAATGTGATAGTGTAAAACCTTACAGTGATCTGTCCTTTAGTTTATAGGCTCTATAAAGTATATAAATAATTTGTAATGTGTGTGGAGAGAGAATATCTCTTTTGCATTAATTTAAAAGTAGCAGTGCACAGTCTGAAAATACCTGTGCTGTGTCTTGAACCTTGCAGCAAACACTTTAAAATAAAATTAATATAATTTAATAATCCTTTAGTGAGCATAGTTTTAATGTGTAAGAACTTCTTGAGTGGTAAGATTTGTGCCTCTGGCACTTGTAATATGCACAAGACAGTTGGGTGCTTTTCACCTTAACTTGGCTGCTTCGGTGCAGGTCCAGCCACTTGCATTCTTTCTTTTTCTGAGGTGGCTTCTCCCCACCCTGTCTGGATTGTTACATTCATTAGAAAAGTGTTCCTCATGCTTTCTGTGGCATCTCTTTGATTTGTCCATGTTTCATGACTGAGTGGACAATAGCTCTGGCTCTTCTAGGCAGAGGAGTAGAAGCTGGTCATAATTACAGGTGGAAAAATTGCTCCCTGTCCCAAGTTAAGCAAATTTGTGCCTGCAGCTGAGCAGTTGCTTAGGGGGAGTGTCCATGGCCAGTAAGTCTGGCCTTATCTAGTGCCACAATTACTGCCATGCAACATGGCTCTTTGCAGTGTTGTGCAGCCCACTTGAAGTGCTTCAGTGCCCACTGGGCAGGTTTCACCCCACCTTTTGGGAAACACTGGTGGAGGAAAGAAATGGGTAAGACCACAGGAATTCTTACTGCTATGATTATAGTTCTGGTGGGGTAGTTTCTGGCTGGGATAAAGCCAGACTTCTGGGGGAGGCACATTCTGCCTGTCTCATGTCAATGGATACTCCAAGCAAGCAGTTGTGATGTTGTGAGTAGAGATTAACAACCCAAAGAGCTTTTCTGACATGCCTGGGTAACAGGAGGAGCTGGAAGCTGCTCAAGTGATGTTGTGGAGATTGATCTGATGGGCAAGAGAAGTTGGTTTTCTGTCTGTAAGGAGGGCACAGGTTGAATTCTCATTTACTGGGTACTTGAAATGATTGCTACATTTTCCAAAGGTCACAAACTGCACGAAGCAAAGCTGTGGTTAATACTATTTTTTGTCTGGAAAAGATATAATATATAAAAATACATATAATAGGGAGAAGACATTAAGAATCATAATTTATTTGCTTTAGTGTGAAACTCTCTTTTCATATTTCCTTTAAATTTATCAGTCTTCAGTTAATAGAATTAAACAGTACTTAACCAGGCACTTAGTGACCCTCAGAGTAGTTTTATACAGACAAAAGCAGCATCAGACATCAAGAGTCACTGCATCAAAAAATCTTAGCACAGCAACCATCAACTCAGGTGCCAAGCAGACAGCACAGCAGCAGCTCCATATCAGCCCAGTAATTGCTGATAAGTATTGATTTGTCTGCAGTGACAGTGCTCCCACTGTCCCAGCTCTCAGTGCTCCCTGAAATCAGAGCACAGGGCTGCTGGCCATCTTGCCTTGGACTTGTCCAGGAGAGGAAGATTGCAGCTGGCTTGCCTGGGGGCAGCCAGCCCTGATGGAAGAGCTGGCTGAGCTCCAGGTTTTCCAAGCCTGAAGCTCATTGGAGAGGGTTCCAGCTGGCTTTGCAAACTGGCCAGCTGCAGAAGGGCAAGCTTGTTTTAGACTATGGCTCTTCTCATCCCAGCCAGTTTACAGAAGTCCAGTTTCCCTTAAAACATGAAGGGGCTGTGAGGGGCTGTTAGCTGTTCCTTCCTTTGTCTTTTCTGTTTCTCAAAGGTGCCAGCTGTGGTGATGCTTTCCCCAGTTGCATTGAGGTACCTTGCAATGTGAAAATCCTGTGTGCACTGTCAGCATGCAGCAGAGCTTGCACAGAGGCTTTGAAATGTACAGTGCTAGCAGAGATGAAACAGGAGACTTTTAATCTGTTCAGTGGAGTACTGGAATCATGTTCCAAACCATGAAAAACAATGCTTTATAAAGCTAGATAGTGCTACTTCTACATAAAGAAAAGGGGAACAGTCTTAGGCTAATATTTTATTGATGAGACACTTATGCGATAAGCCAGCAATAATTTTTTTAAATTGCTTTAAGTGCAACATTCGAAGTTTGTCTGAATTTTTAGAGTCCATGTGCTCTGTGTTGCCTTGTGTATACAGACATTGCCTGTCTTGTTTTGGGTGTTGCAGCAGGTAAAATTTGTGTGTGAATAAGTGAGATGTTCTTTGTTACACATGTTGAGGTTTAAGTGGGTTGATGGGTAGTGGAGATGGATTAGCACTTCCTGTATTAGGTTGGCACTGTCTGCATCACAAGGAGAAAGTGCCCCTGGAAGTAAAAGCCAAATATTAAACTTGAGTGGTAAAAACACCCAGTAAGAAAATCAGTGATCCATCTTAATTAAAACAAGTGTAATTATATACAGAGCTGTATAAAGGTTCATGCAGGTCTGGGATTAGGAGGGATGCATGGAAGTACATCTGCAGCATCTCTGCTGCACTGATAGGGCACAGGGTCCAGAGGGCAGGCCTGCCATGTTCTGGGTTACATTGGAGCAGCATTTGCTCAAACATTTATTGACACTTTCCCTGCACTCTCACAGTGTTTGGGGTCTCTCAGAGCTGGGGTAGAGTAATGGAATTTGGAAACAAGATACAGCAGCAGAATAAGAATTATGTTACATGGGGATGTTCCACTTGGCTTTTAAATTCTCCACTGAAGCTTTTCTGGCATCACTTTTCTGTTCATGAGTGAATGAATGTAATTTGTACACATTTTAGTGAAATTTTAGGAGATAATTTTCTTTTTGTCTTGTCTGCAAGGCAGCGTAGAAATGGAAGAGTAATAGATGGCTGTTTGGATAAAATAATGTTTTCTGTTAATTGACTAATAAAGATCTATCCACTGACGTGGAATTTGGTATGCAGTAAAATATAAATAAAAATGGCTGTTGAGCAGTAGGTATCTGGGATCCATTAACAGGAGCAAGGCCTGTCCTTGACAAATTGTATGCCTGTCTGAAGCACAGCCTAGTGGTTTTCTGAGTTATCATGGACTTTATTTTCAGAATTTTTAGGCTGTATGTTAGTATAAAGAGAATATTGTCACTGATTGCTGTTTGGAAACCAATAACAAAAGGCCAGGCTTGAAAGCAAAGATTAAAAGAAAAGCTTAAGAGAATTGAACACACATAGCTTCTTCAAACACTCATTGTAAGGGAGAATGAAAGGGAAAATTCCTTATTTGGAACAGACCAAGATGGTAAAAATATGAATAACAGGATATAATTAAATGAAGTAGGATTTAGGTAGGATATAAGGCAAAATATCCCTAAAGTAAGAGAGAATATTAGGTGGTAGATCAGGCTCCCGAAGATAGTGATGAAAAGGCCATAATTGAACACACTCAAAAGTAGCCATTTGACCATTGTAGGAAGAATTGTGTAATAAATTGAGGAGCAGGTGGGACAAGTGATGTCATGGCTTCTGTTTTATTGTTCATCATTTCTTTGTTGAAAGCCTGTACTCAGTGTTGTTGTCATAACAACATTAAAATAGTCTTTTTGTTTTTTATTTGGGAGGATAAATAATTGCTTATGTATATTTTGAGGCACCACTGAAAAACTGTAGCAGCTACTGCAGCAAGAGAAGCAATGGTAAATATGAATTCTAGGCCCACAAAAGCATGAACATTGTAAGTTAATGCTGCCAGATTACATGATAGCTGAGGTTTGATATGACATTTATCTTCAGGAGTGAGTAGACTGATAAATCACAAGTGGCATAGCCACAAGTGAGTTAGCAAGTGTTTACTCATGAGTGAAGATAAATGTCATATCAGACTGCAGCCATTCTGAGTTTTATGTGTTTATGCATGTCTTGTTTCTTCCTTCCACATTATTTTTTTTAACTTAATTGAGAGAAAAAAAACTCGGTAAAGGATATATTTTTCAAATTTATTTTTGTTTTTCATTCTTTGCAGAAGCTCTTGTTTACTGTGTTTTTGTCTTTACTGCAGTTCTTGCTTGATAGGTTTAAGCTTTTGGTTCAGATGCTTTTGTTGCAGGGGGTGATTCCTGTGAATTGAGCCAGGGTGGTTTTGCAGCCCTTGTCAAGTAAAGGTTGGAACCTTGTGCATCTGCCCCGGTCCAGGAGATTTGCAAAATCCTTGTCCTCAGAAACTTTAGGAATGAGTTCTAGTCTTACTGTCCTAAAGGAACTTCCCTTTCAATGGTTTGTAGGTAGTGGCTCTCATTTAATTTTGTCTCTCTTGTGCAGGCATGAGAAAGACTGATGACTTCTGTTCTCTTTCTGCTTCTGTACATTTGATGTGCTTTGGCTGGATTCTTTCTCAGTCTGTATTTGTTGGTCTGTGTTCATGTCTGTAATTTATTCTCTGTCCTGCAATAACTTGCACAGTAGAAGATGCCATGGAATGAACATCACCTTTTGGCCTGAGATTAGGACCAGAGAGAACCATTACTTTATTCTCATAGAGTTACCATATCTATGCTTTTTGAGGAAAACCCTTAGGAAGGAAGGAAAAAAAAAGAGCATTTCAGCTGTCACCTCTTTGCTGTTCTGGTTATCAGTAGTGTGATTGCTGTATATCCTTTTTTGTCTTCATGAGCCTGCTGCCTCGTGGAAGCACCTTTGTTATAGACATCCCTTTTTTCACCTGGGAAAATACAGTTAGCTTTAGCAAAGGGCAGAGTAGTACCTGCAGTGTTCAGGAGGTGGGAGGAGGAACTGGACAGGCACAGCAGGCAAATGGTGAATCAAAGTGAGTGTGACGAGTGGAGAGGTGACAAGGGGAGGAGAGCAAAGATGAACTAAAAAGAGAGGGAGAATACTTCTTATTGTGAGAAATGTACATCTTACTTTGCAGAAAAATGTTATTTTATAGAAGAAAAATGTGGGTAACTGTTCACACATTGCACTTGGAGAAGCAATGCCATGACTTTGCTGCTTCAGTGTGCTCCTTGAAGAGCTCCGAAGTGCAGCAGCTTAGGACATGATTCTTCAACTTTGACAGATAAACTGAAGAGGAATAACTAGTATATGACAGTACTTGCTGTCTCAACACTGTCTTGATCATCATTTTACCATTTTCCTAACTCGATCAAATCTAGGCAATGACAAATTGCATTCTGTCTTTTCTGTTTTCTGTGCCTTTGTTTTCTGTCGTTGTGCTTGCTGTCTTCAGAGGTGTACATAATTAAAATGCTTCCCTTTTTAGGGGAGGTGGAATGATGAACAGCTCCTGTATGCTCTGAAGACTTTTGTATTCTGTCTCTTTGCCTTTTGTGACTCAGCACTTTAATAAAAATCAGATAGTGTGTTTATGGACACAGTGGGAAAGGTTTGAAAGGACTCCTGGAGGTGTCTTGTGCAGCCTCCTGCTTACACATTGGGATGTCTCCCATGTGACCAGTCATGTTTTGTGTGTCTTCAAGAAGAAATTGCCCAGCCTCTTGAGGTAGCCTGTTCCAGAGCTTGCCCACCCTCATGGTAATTTTTCTTTTCTCCTATTATATTGGAATCTCCTATATTCCACCTTGTGTCTTTAGTGCTGCATCCTTCTGCTCTGCACATCGGAGGGAGTCTGACTCTGTCCTCTCCTCACCTTCCCAAAGGTGGTTGCAGCAGCTCTGAGATCTCCCCTTTTCTGAAGGCAGGAGTAATGTCCCTGCTATCCTCAGTGTCCCCAAACTCTGTACCTGTATCTGCTCCCTCAGTCTGGGTCAGTGCTTGTCAACTGATCAGTGGTGTTCAGCTTTGATTCAGAGCATGGAGAGGTTACCTGACCTGGGGTATGCTTGTTGTGCATGGTTTTAGTCTGTGAGGAGTATGAAATAATTAAGTTAATCATCTCCCAGACCAGCTTGCTAGTACACTTGTTCATTGTCTACAGCTTTGAGGTCAAGCTAAGGATTTAAGAGTAATGTTTATGATGTTGGGAAAACAGGCAAGAAGATAAGAACAGTTTGAATTATCTTAATTGGTGAAGTGAGGCTTAGATAATTACAAATTTTAGTGCAGGATCCTCCGATTCATTGCTTTTTATTATGTCCCTAGTTTGCCTGCAAAGAAGTTACATACTCTGTTTCAGAAACAAATTGCTGATGTTAATTCCTAGATGACCTCCAGATCTGGAGGTTGCATGTTTCTTAAAGCTCTAGTATAGAAACTGAGATTTAGTGTCAGGTGCTGCTCCGAGCTCTGGTGCAGTTGTTCTTTTGAGAGAGCATGTGCCTGTTGCTGGTTGGTTTCTTTGTGGAGTTTAAGATGATAATTTTGGCCTCTGCCCCTTGGAAAAATTTGTTTCTCAATAATTTTCTAGACTTTCAGTGTTTGTACATACATTGAAGTCCTAGTACAGTACTTGCCAAGAAACAGTTTGTGGAATGTATTGGATAGTAAAGGAAACATTGCCATTTATGTCATCTTAAATAGTTAAATATTGTCCTGTCTTTAATGGTGTTAGTGGCTAATTTTGTAGGGTATTCACGTGAAAATATTAATTGAGGGAAAAAGACCTTGCTTCTGAACTGTAGAAGTTGCCTCACAGAGAGAGGAAAAAAAATGCAATTGCAGAAGATGACTGTAATGCCAGATAGTGATTCTGTTCAGAGGTCCCACACATCTCCTTTCTGGCCTGGCTTCTGGTCCATTAAGGTACAACAGCTTTTCTTCACTGTTCTCTGCAAACTGATCCAGTAAATGATTGTAAAAGTGGCATCATTCTCCTTTTTCATATCAATGTATGTTTCCTTAACATGGACTATTCTTGTCTTTTTACCAAAACCACACTTGTTCATGTTTCCTGTGCTTCAAAATGCAGTTGAATTCAACTTTTTTCTGTTATTATCACTGATCAGCTCTGTTCCTTTCCTGTTTTTAAGCATGGTAGCTGCTTTATTCTTTCCCCTCTGAGTGTGACTATTCACTCTCTGTCTTGACCATGTAAATTTGTATCTATTTGCTCCATTTCTGTGCTTTGTACAAATGCTCCATTTTCCTGCAGTGTCCATAGTTGAAGCTGAATCCTTAATCTTTTTTTCCCTTTTTCTGCAGGATGGTTATTGCTAATACTTCTCCATCCACAGGTTTATTATATAACTTTTTGACTCTCTGTATTTTAGGACATACAAAATGCAGTTTAGTAACTTCAGAATGGCCCAATTTGTTTTTTCTCCAGAATGCATCAGAGATCCCTCATTCCTCTTGTCTGGTTTGTAGTTTTCACCTGTCTCCCTTGCAGTTTTGGAGCCCTGGGTCCTGCTGATGGAATTAGCAGGAAATCCCCCATTGCTGATCCTGCTGTCACGTCCCCTTTGCAGATGTTTGTCCTTTCCTTTTCTCCATAGGTTGCTGTGCAGTCAGAGCTCTGGTCCTTTGCTGTCCAGCTGAGTGCAGTGGTTTTAGGAACTGCTTGTGGGAGTGCTGCTGTGGGGAGGCGCAGTGGGGTGCTGCCTCCAGGAGGGACTGCTGCATCCCAGGGCGGGAGGCTCACGCAGGGGAGGGACTCACTTGTGGCTGGGAGCAGCACCAGGGTTGGGCTTGCAATCTTCCTCAAAGAGCTGTTTGCCAGTGGTTTATTTTCAGAGTTTATTTATGGATTTTTTACAGCTCTGCAGCATCCACACATCTTTCTGAATGTTCATTACATCTGTGCCTACCTTGTTCCTGATCATATGGATGTTGATTTTTTGTTGTTGTTGTTGTTGCTGAACATTTTGCTGTTGACTAAACATGACCCTTGCACGTGTTTTCTGTTTGATTTGTTCATGGGTCGAATTTTACGTTTCTAACCCAGGTTTAGTTTTAAGGAAGAACTTCAGAACCTGAATTAGTATTAAGTGAAACACTGAGAATACCAAATTAGCATTTAAAAGTTTCATAGTATGTGATCACCATAGAACTTGATTTGCTTTCTTGTGTATGTCTGACTTTGGAATCCATAATAATTTAGAATTTATTTTTAGTATGTTTTCTTTAAAAAGCGTTGATATTTAGTGCAAGGCCTAATGTTTGTAGGTGGATACCACTACAATTATTGCAGCATTTTCTTCTACAGAACTGCTTTTCTTCCTAGTAAAATGTCTAAAGACAAAAGCCTGAATTTTAATATTAACCTTACGAGTTCGCAGTCTGTTTTTAGTGAAGGTTGTGAGGTATGACATCTGTGTTGTATATTATTGAATTTTTTTAAAGCATAATGGCAAAAAAAAATACGCACACACACAACCACATGCATTACATGAATGTGACTTCTGTCACCAGCTGGTTGTGCTTGTAGAGATCCACGTGCTTTCCTTGGTAATGACAGGTATCAGTGTATTTACGTTGTGTGTGCTTGTGTATAAAGAGTATAATATAAGTATACTTTTCTTTAATAATAGCAGATTATCCAGTCAACATCTGCTCAAACTGTGAAACGAACCCCTGCTTGCCAGACTACCCAGATTAGGATGCCAGTGGTAATAACTCAGACCATTAGACCACAAGGTATGGGTTTAAATGTTTTAGTGAGATTGTTACCTTTGTATGAATTTTGTTGTGATTACGAACGAGAAGCATGGAAAAATGTACAGTGTTGACGTTGGCAACATTGTTGACATTTATTTTTACCTCCTGCTGGCTGAAGAGTGCATGTTTTCATATGCAGTGTCAAGGTGTTTCAGACCAACACAGTGAAATGTTTTGGAACAACCTTAGGACTAAACTCTCATATGTTTAGCTCCTGACTTAGCAATTTTTCATGGAAAGCTCTAAACCAGGTCAGGAACTTGGCTCTCACTGTCCTAAACTGTAACTCTGGGCCAAGAAAAAAATTCTTTATTTTCCTGAAGCCTTGTGGATGCCTCAATTGAATCATCCTACTTCTAATTCATACTCCTGAAGCAGAACATGGTAGTCCCCATCTCTGCAGCTACAGAGGTCAAGGTGGGAGCCCTAGAGAAATTTCTCAAGCCTCAGGTTGGTTTTCTTTGACTCCTGTCAGTATGTTTACTTTTTGGTGAGGTCAGAGACTGGCTACAGCAACCTGACATGCCACGGTCAGCCCCAGCGTGTGGTTTGTGCACACCTTCCTCATCTGTCTGTGCACAGGTGGGCTCATGTCTGGCTGATACTTCCCACTGTCTAAGAGGATTCTTGAAGCCTCCTTGCTTCCTAATAAATACCCATTTGTTCCTTTCTCCCACTGAATCTCTTAGGCTTGGGTTTTATTTTTCCTGAATATGTGTGGGAGTATCTTAGTGGATGTGGGCATTTCCAGATTGAGGGTTTGTAATGGAATACAGAGCTTGTCATCTTCAGGTACTGAATCAGGACTCAAACTAGTTCAAATGCACATAAAAGCTATTGCTGCCTACTTGACTTCATTGCTTGGTTGTTTCTATTCTCCTTGGGAAAAAAAGCATTGAAAATGTTTAACAGCAGTTGATGTTTGACTTGCTCTGCTCTCCTAGGGGAATCCAAAGGTTGAATGGACACAAAGACCAAGCTGTCACTGTAACCTTGTAGGCTGTTTTCCAAGTCAGGAAGGAATACAGTTACTCACCACAGAATGTGTTTGTTTGATACACTGATGCTCATGTCCTGAGTTTATAACACGTCCATGCATCCTATAGCATGAGCTTTCACTTCTGACTAACGTGTTGGAGAGTGAAGGCAGATTTCATTTCTTTGCTTCTTCAGTCTCCAAGTTGGGAATGTCAACAGTGTATTGAGAATTTGCCTGATACTGGCATCTGTCTTTTAAATAGTAGGTTCAGAATATGGGTTTATTCTTGATAGCCCTTGATCAGCCAGTGCAATGCAACTTAACTGGCAGTTTGTCATGTGGTGGATGGTTTTATAAAAGCCAATTTATGCAAGGTCCTGCTTTCTGGTGAACTTACTCAAATTTGCAGGTTTGGTTAAGCCCTTCAGTATATGGTTTTATTCACACAGACAAAACAAACAAGAATAGGCATTTAGAAAACATCCCAGTATAAAGCCACTCATCCTGCAGCCCACATCTAGGGAGCAGGCTGCCTGTGTGCTGGCAGCACTGGCATGAGTGCATCATTGTGATATATTGTTAAAACCTTCTCCTGTAAGCACCAGTGTAATGGTATTTTATACTGACCCAGGTATTCCTGCAGATGGAGCTAATATGCTGCAATAGGACATCAGCTAAATAAAAATTCTGGTAGCATAATTTTGTGGAATGTGGCTTGTTAAGGGTAGCTACCTCAGAACTGAGCTGACCTCCACAAAGTGCTGCATTTTCCTCCTTGAGAGGAGTGAATCTCCAAGTGTAGTGTATCTTCAGTGCATCCATGTGAACAGACTGTAATGCTTCTTAAAACAGTAGTTTAGATAAAACTGGCATGCTTTAAGGACCTTTGTATAAATAAAATTACTTCCACACCAGTGGAACTAACACCGTTGTTACTGCATGGAAAATTCACACTCCTTTACCAAAGCACTCTACCAGTGTAATAATTAGGTGAATTCCATCTTATGGATTGGATGGAGGAATTGAACCAAATAATAAAATAATTAACTAGAGTATTGCAACTGTTTAACCAGTGCTGAAATGCAGCTAGGAATTTATAAGCTCCTAAATTTGGGCTTATTTTTCTAGATCATGCTAATTAAAATTTGAAGCAAGGATGCAGTGGTGAAAGACTCTGTATGTCATTACCAATCCCATGATATATCTAGGCCTACAGGGGATTTTAATTTTCAAAATATGCTCTGCCCATAATAAAAATGGATGATTTAGGCACATTTTCTGTCTAACCCTTAGTCATGCACAGTTGTAATTTATTTAAGCCAGAAAACTCAAATGTCATCCCAAATCTTACGTTCACTTTGCCCGATCCATTGAGTAGGATTACAAATACTTGGGGTGAATGTGAGACTTAATTCTTCCATATCCATATGGACATACATCTTTTGGGGGTGTTTTTTGATCAAAAGTATCATCTGTAGAAAACAAAGCATTGGTACTGATTCCAAAGAAATATATTCATTCTGGAGGAGTGCTGTTGTTACTTTAAGTTTGCCATTGCAATAATTTTCAAGGTTAACACATTTTTAGTCTTCTAGATCTTAATTGTACAAAGCAGAAATCTGCTAATTTTTATTATTGTGTTAGTTCTTTCCTTCCTTCCAGTTCTCTTTCCATTAGTTCATCTGAAATAGATAAATGAATTGCCTGGTCTGTGAACTAATGCTGTCTGTGACATCTCATGGACCTTGAATATTCTGATGACAGAGTATTTTTATTCCCCAGGCTTGAGCCTGAAGTCCTAAATCTGGTTTTGTATTTGCTAATGTTGAGTCCACATTACAGTTTATTTATACAGATGGAGAACTCAGCAAACACTATCAAATTATTTTCTCTTTAAGATCATATGTTGAAGTTGATGAAGACTTCAAAATAAAAAAAAAAAAAAAGCAATGCAGGTCTCAGTCAAATTTTTGTAGTTTTGTGTTAGCCAAGAAATGTTCTGAAAAGGATTTATTAGGATAGTTGTGTTTCAGATTTTTACTATTCATGAAAGAAAAATACTCTAACTCTGCTGAGGTTCTTACCATGCCATTTATGTGCAACTGAGTCTCTGGGGTGCAGGAACAGCCTTCACACCCTTCTCCAAGTCTCAAAAGTCTGTAATGCTCAATAAAATGGAGTGATGCACAAGAGAGAGGTGAGATCTTTTAAATCAAGTCGATTGAGTTATTTTTACTTGCCAAAGCACAGGTGGGAATAAAGGAAGCCCAGAATGTAACCCAAGTAAATGTTTTTAGGCAGTCAGGGAGGGCCTACTTCAAAAGTTCCACATCAGAGAGGAATTTAGATCTCTTCAATTTATTGAATGTCCACCACACTTTGGCTCATTTAGAAAGCCCTGATTTACCTGTACTTCAAGACTTGTAAAGTCTAGATACAGACATGAATTATTTCTGAGTCATTGTTTTCAAGATGAGAGAGCAAAAGGCAACCTTCATGGGGTGTGTGTGTCCAATTTGGCAATAGTGTTTTTTCTTTTATGTGCAATGCAAAACATTTTAAAATGCATGCAGTACTTTCAATTCTGAAATACGTGTTTTTCACTGCAATAAAGGACAATTACTATATAGAAAATGTAAAAGGCACAGCTGATACCCTGAGTAACTCTGACTTTAAGTATTTGTGCTAAGAACATTTCAAATTCACCTCCTTTATTCTGTACAGTTGATCCAGAAAAGTGGCTTACTGGCAATTGCAAAGACACTTATAGCCATTATAAATATTATAGCTGTTCATGGCCAATGGTTTTTGGGTTTGGAATCTTCACTGTTCTGTAAATATTGAACAAACTGCAATGTTAATATAAATTTTGTGTTTTAAATTGTTCTTCTTCAGCATATAGTCTTTAAAAATAATAACTTCCTTTGTTTGCAATTTACAGACAGTTAAATTTAGTTCCTGGACAGAAGGTTCTTTGATGTAAATTGTCTAAGACAGCTCATAATAACATTGCTTGGTGTTTTTCAGGCACAGTAGGGAAGGCACCAACAATACAAGCCAGTAAAAGTCCTGGGGGCTTTGGTGTTCAGGTCTCTGCAAATCAGAAAAACAAGCTGAATGACCCTGGAGGTGGTTCTTTCAGGTAAAAAAAGCAAAAAATAATAATAAAAAAATGCAGCGGGGTGGTTGGGGGGGATCTGATGTATAGAACAGAATTTAGAATTGGTGTAACACCAGAGGGCAGTCTTTTACAATAAATCCTGTCTTTTTTCCCTGGGATTGGATGGCAATTTTCATTCTTAACTCTATTTTTAAAGAAGGAAGGGGATCATTACATATCTTGAGGATTTTTCTCTAAATGCACATTTTAACGTTTAACAGAACTGTAAATTCTGTGGATTATAATGAAACTGCAGCTGAATGGAATTATGTGCACGAGGATCTAAAGAATCTGTGGTTGGTGTTATGCATTGGATTCTGCTGCTCCTGAGGAATGTGTCTTGCTGGGAAGGTGCTGGTTGTTCTGTGGAGCAGCCCCTCCCTGGCCAGGGCCAATCCTGGGGCCAGGGGGGGATCCCTGAGCAGGGGATTGTTGGTCCTGGCTTTAAAGGGATCACTTGGCTGTGTCTGAGCTCCCTGTGCTTCCTTTGCTTGTGGAGGTTGGGTGGTTTGTGGGCCCCTGAAAAGCTTCAGCACAGTACCAGTGATGCACTGAGATGCTCTGCCAGTTCTTTATACTCCAGACTTACATTTATATATATTTAGGATAGTTTTACTTTTGGTAGTGAAAAGCAAATCTTATGTTTACTGCATTTTGCTCTCGCTAACACCTTTTTAGATGTGTTAAAATATTTTCTTTGTTTATTGAATGATAAAATATTCCTGGATTTTAATTTTCATCTTCTGGAATTCTTATGTTGCTCTGACATCATCAAACCACTAATTAATTTTCAGGCTTATGCTTTTGCAGGTGAAGTAAAAGAGAATTTGTAGCTCTTTGAAATATCTCTGCTTTTAGGCGTGTCAGTATTGTAACTAATAGTGGTAGTACTTAGTATTAATCTGGAAGCAAAATCGTTCAATTTTTTATTTTCCAATGCTTTTGCCTCCCACTGAGTATTTAAATGAATTAAAATGTCTGTTGGGTTCAATTGCACTGTCTTAATAAGTATTTTTTATGTTTGTAAGCAACATGAGCATTTATTCTTCGTTAGTATAGCTTTCAATTTTACATACACCAAAAGGGACAGCATTTTTTTAGCTGGGTGTTGTAAACTGTGCCAGGATTGATTCTTGCATTCACTTAGTTTATACATAGAATATATTAGGTTAGCTGGAATTGTTAATTTTCCCTTGGGGAGAAGCAAATGCTCAAGGCACTGATTGATAAATCAATAAATCTTTAGTGAGTTTGGTAAATAAGCTGTCAAGGGTGTATGTCATTTTTCCTCTAGAGAACAAATTTTAGTCAGAATGAATGTGTTTGTTTCCTTGCATTGTTTTCTCCTTCAAAATAGTAAGACACAAAGCTGCATTTAAATAAGTCCATAAAATTGCAAGGATTTATTAAACAACACCAAAGATCAAGCTTTTTCTTGATATCTTAACAAAGAATTCAGTTGTTTGCATATTTGCATTTCAACCTCTAACCTCTCCTGAGGACAAATAGATGTCTGACTATTAAGCCTAAAGGCACAGAGCTGGAAATCTGTATTAATCCTCTGAATGCTGACTAGTTTTCCTCAACATTCCCAGCGTGTGTGAAGAATGTGTTTTTAGCCAGAAGGCAAACTGGCATCTAAAGCAAAGCAAGAATTTTGAAAAATAGTTGTGTTATGTATAAATTTATTTTGCCCTTAGTGTTTTATTATTGCATATTTGTTTCATTATTTTACATTCTGCTTTCTTTAAAATAACTTATTTGAACTTTTCACTTTTGTGAGCAAAGTGTTGGTCACTAGAAACAGAAATTTGAACTTCAGTGTGTTTTTTTTTCCTCTTCTCTATTCTGAACTGTAGGAGATACAAGATGGAATTACATAAAAGATCTAGCAATTAAGAATTGTGCAAATTGCAGCTGTGCCTGTAAGGGCAGCATTTATTACTGAACTGTAAGAGGGCTCACATGAGCTCACTGTTTGTTGCAGTAGCTGCTCTGTGATGCAGAGTTCTCAACCCAAGAGTTCTGCAGTGTGAAGCTGTGCTTGTGAAATTTTGGTTCACTTTTTTGGTATTAAATTTATTATTGCTGCATTTTTCAGAGAGAGCTACATGCAACCCCAGTTAGTTGACTTTTCAACTCTGTTAATACCTAAGGACAGAATTTTGAGTTTCCTTCTTAGTAATGTTTCTCTTTGTTTTACAAGCAGAGGTCTAGGCTTGGGTTTGTATCATAACAGGCCAGCCTGATGTTTCTGTAGCTGAGAGAAGGAAAAATCCCACTGAAGGCTGCCAGGGACCTGCATATGTGTCCTCAGCTGCTGCCCATCACCTCTGGTCTGCTGCCACTGACAGCAGCTGCTCGTGCTGTGCTGGGAGCAGCAGGCTCCCGAGGGGTTCTGCCCACAGTTCAGGGAGTGGCCATTGCAGGGAGCCATGGAACCATTTGTTCCTGATGTTGAGATGGAATCACTTCAGTTGGGAGGTCCAGCTTCCCACGTGGATCAGGGCCTGTCCCTGTGTGCTCTGTGTGCCTCCAGGGATGGAGGTGGGTGTTTGTCCTCTTGTGTTACCCCAGCCCTTCCAGACTGCTCAAGGGCAGGGCCAGAAGTGAACAGATCCATCCCTTGGTGTGTGGGATGATGCTGTGGTTTGTGTGCTCCTTCCTTTTGGCAGAAGCCCTTCCTTTTCTGAAGTGGTGTTTCTGAGTTACATCTGACCTGGAACCTGGCAGTGTCAGGTTTTATACAGCCAGTGTGATGGGGTTTGTTTTCAGAGACAGTTCTGTGAAGTCTCTGAGATGATTTGAAGCTGATCTTAGTATCTGTGTTTTATTCTGCTGTCTGACGGCATTTTGAGGTAGACTCTACGTGGAAATAAAAAATTTGTTTTCAGATCTCCCTTGCATAGCCAAAAAAAAAAATCTCTTGTCTAGTATTTTATTTTCATTTTAAAAAATAAAAGTTTAGCAACATAAGCAAAGCAGCTTGCCCTTTAAGTGGTAGAAGGCTAATGTGGATGTTAAATGGATAACTTCAAAGTTTTCATCTCAAAATGGTATGTGAAAAAACCTTGCCCTTGAGGTTTTTGTTTTTTCAAATGAATATTTCAAGCTATAAGAGGATTGTGTTTTTTCCATGTATTTCAAAATAAAGCAAAATGCTGATCAGAAATGTGGTCTGTTCTGTCAGCCCTTTTGCTTATCAGAGAGAAGATTCTGCATAGAGAATGAATTGTGTGGCAAAGCAGTATTAGGGAGACAGTTCAAATGGTAACATGAATGTCAGAATAAACATTATAATTGATGTGTAAATGGAATCTGTGCCATTATAAAATATAATACAGTAGTGGCTGTTCCAGTAATTTCCAGTCACCATTTATGTGCCATCTATTGTTGATCTCTGACTCTGTGGTCCATGGGGTCTGTGGGATGTAGGGACTTCATCCTAATGCCATGCAATTCCCTTGCAGGAGAGGGGAGTCAGTGTGTAATGTTGTCTTGATTGCTTTGTGCATTCTTCTGGCTTATTTGGGAGCAGGTCAGTATGGCAGCTTGGGACAGCAGTGGCTCAATCTGACAAAAAGTGCACGAGAAAGAAAAACTGTGCAGTCATGCAGTTAAGGTTTGTTCATAAAGAAGATGCCACCAGGTTTTTATAGTGACTTAATTTAAACAAAATCTTTGAAACCTTTCACGGAAAACTGTGCAAATACTTTGGGTTTTCTTGCTTATTTTCAGATAAGATTTTTTTTTTTTTGCAATTGCATGAGTCTTTATAATGAGGGAAAAGGAGAAGGAAGATTGTTACAAGAGGTTGAATATAGGAGGAAAAATTGGACTCTTGGATTATTATAAGATACAGTTTGTGTTTGGAGGGAGTTTTGAGAACTCATGCTGTCTTAAAAATACCACGTGTGTTGGATGTTAGATTCATCCTGTGAGACTCTGAATTTAATGCAGTACAAACCAGAAATATTTACTGAAACAGTAGAATTAGGATGGGCATAGTAATATATGCCAAAAAATACGAAATTTTTACATGCTGTGCTCTGATAAAAAAGGAAAGCTAGACAGTAATCATCAATTTAGATGACCACTGGATGGCATCTTTGTTCCACAGAATAACTTCTGAAAACTCACTTATCTGGGCTTAAAAGTTCACTTTTAAAGGAAACTGTTCAGCAAGAATAGCAACTCTGTATATAAATATGTGTTTCAGTATCCAAACATTTTGTCATTATGAGGTTCCTTGAAGTAAGGAAGAAGATATGGATAGGGCTCTTCCCATCAGAAACAATTGTAGTCCCAGCTGTGATTAATACAGTTTGTATTTGTCTTCCATGTAATACTGAAAAAAAAAATAAAGGATGTACTTTCAGATTGTAGCTTGCAAGTGTGAGATGGAAGAAAATTACTCTCTCCAGGAGTTACAGTAATGGTCTTTGTAAGTGCTGTTGCACTGGTTTTGATAATTGCATTGAAATCTAATTTGTGTCCAAAATACTTGTCTGGTTTTATTTCAGAAATGTTTATTTGTAATGTGGTCACAGATCTGTACACTGAATAAAAATTGGAGTAGCTAAACTGCTAAGCAGAAGGAAGGTAAAAGATCAATGGTGTTTTCTACAGCTATGAAATAAAAGGAGAGAGAAGAGTAGACTTCTCTGAGAAGTTATGTTCTAGAAGTCAAGACTGCTGTTTTGATTTTTTTAATGGATGGTTGCTTGAAGGAGATCAAAGTACCTTTGTCCTGGCAACCTGATGTGGAAATACAGGACTGAGACTCTTGATTACTGCTGGCCAGTTGTGTCCAGCTGTGAGAGCTGCTGGCTGAGGGATGGGATTGGGAACCCCTGTCCAGCTGTGAGAGCTGCTGGCTGAGGGACAGCACTGGGAACCCCTGTCCAGCTGTGAGAACTGCTGGCTGAGGGACAGGATAGGATTGGGAGCCCCTGTCCAGCTGTGAGAGCTGCTGGCCGAGGGACAGGACAGCACTGGGAGCCCCTGTGCAGCTGTGAGAGCTGCTGGCTGAGGGATGGGATTGGGAGCCCCTGTCCAGCTGTGAGAGCTGCTGGCTGAGGGATGGGATTGGGATCCCCTGTCCAGCTGTGAGAGCTGCTGGCTGAGGGACAGGACAGGATTGGGATCCCCTGTCCAGCTGTGAGAGCTGCTGGCTGAGGGACAGGACAGGTATTGGGAGCCCCTGTGCAGCTGTGAGAGCTGCTGGCTGAGGGACAGGATAGGATTGGGAGCCCCTGTGCAGCTGTGAGGGCTGCTGGCTGAGGGACAGGACAGGAGCTCTCTGTGTGGGGCCAGCCCTGGGAAGCTCTGGGTTTGTTTTTACCTGGCTCCTCCAGGGCTCGGGATCGTCCCTTGGCACCCGGACCCACAGCGGGGTGAGGGCCCGCGGGATGTCACCACTGCCCTGGTGGTTTGGTCAGTTTGAGCTTTATTTTGAAATTCTGGGTTCAAGTCTGTGTTCCAGAAACTCCTGGTTTACATTGTTCAGCGTTTGTGTTCTGGGAACTGCCTTGGCAGGAGTTTGGTTTTCCCATGGTTTGAGGCCTGCTGGATTTGGGCCTTGTGGGTCCTGGGTGATGCTCATTCCATTTCAAGCATTCAGGTTTTAACCTGACAGAATATTCCTTTCTTTCAGTTTCACCTGAGGTTTTTCACTTGAGGAATTCCAAGTCTGAGTTGATCATTGCATATTTCAGTCGCTGTTGGTTGCGTGGCGTGGGCACGGAGCCGATTCCTCAGTGTGGCCCGGGGTCCACAGGTGATTATTGTGTCCACACCACGTGAGATGTGAAGGGACAGGCCTGCAGGGGATGAAGCCCCTCCCTAGGAAGGAAGGCTGGGAGAATTGGGATTTCTCAGCCTGGAGAAGAGAAGACTCCAGGATGACCCATTTGAGGCTTTCCAGCACCTGAAGGGAGCCTGCAGTAAAGATGGGGAGAGGCAGTTTGCAGGGGCATGGAGTGGCAGGACCAGGGGGAATGGCTCCAAACTAAAGGTTACAGGTTTACATGGGGTATTAGGAAGGAATTGTTCCCTGTGAGGATGCTGAGCCTCTAGCACAGGGTGCCCAGAGAAGCTGCCCCTGGATCCCTGGCAGTGCCCAAGGCCAGGTTGGGCACTGGGGCTGGGAGCAGCCTGGGACAGTGTCCCTGCCATGGCAGGGGTGGCACTGGGTGGGCTTTTACGGTTCCTTTCAACCCAAACCATTATATGATGTTGCAACACCGTTCTCAGGAATTTCACTTGAAGACAAGAAATCAAGTGCTTAACACTCCTGGAAATGAATAGGAGCTCGTTTGTGTAGGCTTTTTCTGGAAAGCATTGTAAATATTCAATTTCCGCCTCGAGTGTTCAGCACATATCTGCAGGTTTACACAAATAAAAGTCCCTTCTTGACTTCTTCCCACAAAAGAAAACAAAACCAGTATCTATCAAACCATTGTAGTCTTTCACCAAAATTGGCTGCTGTAGTGCAGGTAACAGGAAAAGTATGGGAGGAGAGGGAGGACCTAGATTATGGATTTTTGGATTTGCCTCCTTTTATTCTCAGACTTTACTTGCAGTTATTGGTTTTTACTGAGGGCATTAAGTTTATTACAACTGTCAAAGTATTCTAGGGTGCACGGGACATCAAGAATGTAACAATTCTTTAAAAAAATCTTTTAAATTAAGCTTTTGTTTGCTTACTTTATAAGTAATAGGAGTATGGACTAGAATGTTCTTATCCATATATATGTATTCTGAAAATGGTATTCTCAAAGGTTGTGTAATCACTCTAGAATATGTTGAAATAGTTTTTGTGTCAATAGTAGCTGTGAAACAGAATGTGCTAAATCCAGATGGCTGTTTCACAGCTCTGAGTCATACCTCAGACAGGTAGGAGGTAAAGATGCTTGGGAGATACAGGTATGGAAACTCAAGTTTGTTTGTGCTTTCTCAAGCTGTTAAAAAGGATGTTGCAGGGCAAAAAATGGCCTGGGAGTTGCCATTATCATCATCTCAAATGCTGCTCATTTTGCTAAAACTTGTTGACACAACTGATATTTGTATGTTGCCAGAGAAATTACCAGCATGTACTCCAGCCACACTTGGAGGCCAGGCTTACCTGTGAGCTCAGCATGGCCAAAGAATCTTCCCTGACTGTTGCTGAAAATGCTTTGATGCCTGTTCTAGTAGGAACTTGTGAAATAGTGCAGGATTAAAAATTCATGGGTTTGCTTTTAATTTCTGTTATTTATTTTACCATTTTATGCCTAGTTTTCTTTATCAAGAGATAAAACCAATGTTCAGTTGTTAGTTTCCTCATCAGCCTGGTTTCACTGATATCACTGACTCTCAGATGAGGACACCTCTGTCACATCTTGTGTTCCCAGTCAAATTGTCCTGCTTCTGATGTTTTCTGATATGTTCAGAGAAATACGTGGTTGTTTCTGAAGATTTTCTTTGAAAATAGAGACACCAGGGGTTGTGTCTCAATTGGCCCACCCACTGGGCGTGTGGCATGGTGATTCCTTCTGCAGAAGCAGATGATGCAAAAAATGAATCTATTACGTGCAGCATTTGGTTTTATATGTTTGTTTTTTTTAATTGCAGAGATGATGATGACATCAATGATGTTGCCTCTATGGCTGGTGTTAACCTTAATGAAGAAAGTGCCCGAATTATGGCCACCAACTCTGACTTGGTTGGAACCCAGATGCAGTCCTGTAAAGATGAGCCCTTTCTTGCTGCTGTACCTCTCCATAAACGCATCCTTGAAACGGGTGAGAAGCACATCCTTTCCTTCTGGGAGTGTTTCCTTCAGAGTGATGAGGTTCTGAGGAACAGAATATGCTTAGCACTTAAGATGGTTTTTTAAGCATTTGATTCCATAATTTTGTATTTCTAAACTTTCAAGGTTTTTGTGATAAAAGTAGCTTACCTCAAGTTGGAAATAAAATAGCATGCTGGTACTTTTAAACTTCATGCTTTCCCCATGTTTTTTATATCCAAGGATCTCAAAGCTCTTTGCAAACATTAATTATTTCTCACAATCCTCCTTCATGTTTTACACATGAGAAGATTGATACAGAGAGGTAGAGTAAGTAGTACAGGTCACAGAGGACACCTGTGAGTAACATTTAACAGAATGCTTAAGTTTCCTTAAGATTTTCTTTCCCCATACAAGCCAGTTATTCAGTTCTTAACACCTGCATCTATTTAAGTTCATAGTGATTTTCTTAAGGTGTCTTTTCAAAAAGCTGTGTTTATTTATTGTGGCAAAAAGGTATGTTTATTTATTCTGCCATTTGAAAGTGGAAGTTAAAAACTTTAGTAGAATAACTGTTCAAAATTAATGCTGTTTTAAGGTTAGGAAATATAGAATGCATTTTACATGACATACTTTATTAATATACACTATGTGTTCTGGACTTAAATGTATATTTTCAGCATAATTTTCATAATGTTTTCAGTGCCATCCGTGTCTTAACATTCTAAGCTCCAGTTATTTAAGGATGTAAATTGTATCTCTTTCAGACCTATGCTTACATCACAAATTTTTAGGGATCTAGTTCTCAGAGTTTTAAAGATAAGACCAAAATCTTGTTGCAAATCAGTGCTGTTAGGTTTTTTTAAGTCATGTGGTTTCTTCTGAAATGCTGTTTGTGTTTATGTTCATTGAATTAACGGGAGCCTTTTTATATTGCAGTTGCAGGCAAGTTCTTCATTGACTTTTTGTCAGACTTCACTCTTGTACTTTACCAAATGGCATTTTAAGTTCCCCTTCAGAGGAAGGAATGGTTTTGAGGCTGTAGTCAGCTGGCTGTGAGGATGTGATGACAGCTGGGAAGCATGTCCTGCCTTTTGGGACTGCCTTAGCACCACCTGAGGCTGCAGCCAGCAAGGGCTTCACAGAGTGTGCCTGAGAAGCTGTTGGGAAGGGTGCTCACATAATAGTTGATACAGGTGTAAGAAAAGGAAGAGGCAACAGACATAAAACTGTTAGAAAGAATGGGAAATCAGTAATGAATTTGCCACATCAGCCTTAATGAGCTGTCTGGCTGTAACAATTGCTGCACAACATGGAGTTGTAATTACAAGTGCAGGACTTAAAGGAATCTGTACATACTTTCAGAGCCACAGAACCCATCACACTATTCATCACTGCCTTTTGGGGTTTGCTTCTCTGAGGAACAAATCCCTGTGGCTGTTCTTGAAGCTTTATTGGCTTTGATAATTGAAATGAAACTTTCAAAGCTTTTAAAAGCGGCGGCAGGGATTTGCTTCTCAAAAGCAGTGAATCCAGAAGAGAGGCCACTCCTAGTGATCTCCTGCAGCCACTTTTAGAGCTTTATTTTGGTTTTACATGAAGCCTTTTATAGTTTTGAAAGTGGCTCTGGAGTTCAGAAGGGGCTGCTATCTGGGATCTATGGCTCTTGAGGAGAGAATTCTTTCAGCTGATTTTGAAGTTTTAGAAGCTGGGTTTTCACTGTGTGTGGCCAGATTTGTTGTTTGCTTAGGACCACACACAAATTTAGTGATTTGTGCTACTGGGCACTTAAAATAATGACATTGTAAGTTTACTACAAGACTCAGTATTGTCATATGTTGCTGTGACAACACCAGGACTAAGCAAAGCGCCCGTGACCTTCTCGAGCACATTAGGAAAAAGTCTGTGATGTGAGTCCTCATTCTTCTGTTTTCATTATGCCTGTTGACAAATGAGATAAGATACATTGTTTCTTCTTAATTTTGCCTGAATATGACTTAAACAGATGTTATTTTCTACCTTTAGGTCTATTCATATTTAATCACTTCAGTTTTAGGGCAGGTTTTTAATGTTTTAGTAAAAGAGAGATTTGTGGTGTGTACAGTATTAGGAAACTGCTCTTGTCTCCTTTCTCAGAAGCTAGATCTTTCAAGTTTTCTGTAATATTCATCTCCTCCTCTCTTTTCTGAGTAAGAGAACTCGGTAGTGTTCCCCAAAGGCTGTTTCAGAGATTGTGCTTCTATTCACCAGAGCTGGAATATAAACTGCTAAAGTGAGAGCAGATGCTCTTCAGACTTTGGCAGTAACCACCAGCCAGATGCCTCAAAGACATAGTGAAAGAGGTTTCTTATTATATTGTATGTTCTTATCTCTACTTGAGCTTGGCAGTGTTGTAATCCAAAGTTTGTTTTAAATCTAAGGGACTAATATTGATCCATTTAAATGGAAGAAGTAACTGAAAGGTAATTCATGCAAAGATATTCATCCACTTCCCACATGCTTCCTTATCCAATTTTGTATCTAGTCCTTTTGGGCTGGTAATCATTGCCATTTGCTCACGTAGGAAGGCAAGGCTGTGACTGTTTCCAATTCTTCTCTGATGCAAAATCAAGAGTGGGTATTTCTCAGCATATAATGTATTTCTTTTGTTATTCCACTCAGAATCATAAAACTTTAAACCCTGATCTTTCTACATGACAGCAGAGCACAATGAAACATATACAAAGGGTTGGAAGGCTTTTGTTTCTCTTTTTTGGGGAAGTTCAGAGGCAGGGGTTGATATGCATCATGCATGTGCATACCAACTCCTGACACTTTCTAGGTCTTCAGCTTTGTTAGTAGAATGAGTGGTGTTTCTTCAGAGGGCAAGCAAGCTGATTAGACCCTCACAAATAAATAATGCTGCAAAATCCTACCTTCTCCACATGGTTTTATGGGAATGAAACAAATAACCTTAATAATTTGTAATTGTTTCACTTTTGTTCATTTATAAGTTACTTCTTGCTGGGTGAGAATGCTGTGTTAGTTAGGTTTAAGAAGCTAGTTTTTGACATTCTGAGTTTTTTGTTGTTTACTGAACGAAGCAGCAGGCAGCACTTAGTGAAGCAGGTTTTTAAGTGTGACAGTTTTCTATAGTTCATAACCATCTTGTGAAAATAGAGACTCCCTGGCTTTAATTCCTTGATTACAGCATGGTTTCTGAGTGCAGATAAGAGCAAGGCTGCCCTGCATGTTATATTAAATATTAGTGAAAGGTAGCAGGACACAGCAAAGGGTGGCATAAAACATGATCCTTTTTATAATGCCTGCTAACTAAATCCATGGAAAGAGGGAACAGCTGCCTCATGTACTTTTCTGAGAACTTGATGGTCTCTCAGACCTTCACTGGGGGTTCCAAAACTTTTGCTTTATATTTTGTGAACACCAGAGCATAATATCTTCACAGGTTTAGAATCTGCAGCAGCTTATTAGTTGCCACAATTTTAATTCTGGTTTCTTCTACAATCAGGTGAAGCCATTTTGCTTTTATTAACTCTCCCTAAAATATCACAGCTTCTGGTGAACCATAACCATAATTTAACTGTCATAATGCAATAATATTTAAGCCATATTGTATTCTTTGGCTTAGATGGTTCCTTTCTCTCTTCACTTTGTGTTCTTCACCCCATTTTTCTACTTCAGTTTAACTGTTGCAGAGCACTGACTGAATAGAACAGATGTGGCAGTCTAAGAAATATGGGTCTGGTTTGGCCACATGAAATACATTTTCAACACTGTTCATCTTGTATCCTCCAAATTATTTTAACTTAAATACATATGATAGAAATTCATTGGAGAATCAGCCATGATATTTTTATTTCACATTCATTCAGAATTTTTTACACCTGCATTAAGAATTCAGATTGTCTGTAGTGTGGCTTTACAGAATGCTGTGTTTGTTTGTTACCTAGCATTGTTATCAATGTCCTTTGGAGAAGTGTGTTGTACTGACATAGCATACATCTGCAATATTTCCCACCACAAACTTAGTTCTGGATTCTCTTGCTTCACATAAATAAATTTTTAGTCTAGAACACACATAGTGGTGCATGCCAGTTGTTATAAAGCTTGAAAATGTGCTGATGAATCCAGTTTCTCCTTGTTCAGTGGTTGTAAGGCCTAGAATCTTCCTTAAAACAGCTTCAGAGAAGCTTGGCTGGTTAGAAGTGAGCCACTGTTTCTGTCAATATAACAGCTGTATGGTTAGGCTCAACATAATTTATAGATTTACCTTTTTGTTATTTTACATGTAAAATATGTTTTTAATTCTGTCTGATGAAATATTGATCTGCCTTGATTCTCTCTTTGTTCAGCCATGCTTGAATTGCATGTCTGCTATAACACTGCATGTTAAAACCTGCAGAAATAGCTTATCTGGGTATTCTGTATTCTGGGGTGTATTGACCCTTCTGTGTGGCATGGCAGTGGCAGCAGTTGTGTGCATATCTATATATTTTAAATAAAGAATTTGTGTGCTCTAGAGGGCATTTTATATTGCTAAACCAAGTTAAACCCATAGGGGTACCCTTCCTGGAACCAGGCCAGGTGATTTCAGCCTCTCTTGAAAGCATTTGTTATTAGTTCAGTAAGTCTTTCTGGCATCCTCTTTCTCTGCGTTTGTTTGTCAACATTTGTGTTCTTGTTTGAATGAAATGAAGCTGTCCTATTGATGGCTGCTCTTTCATATACAGAGCAGCTCTAACATAAAAGTGTGGTTGTTTCTCTGGTTGCTTTACTTCAGAGGGCTTTTATAGCTACTTCAATTACCATGGTTATGTGTTCTGAAATTCCGAGCTCTTGGATTACCTGTGAATATAATATTTTGTTTTCACTGCACTTTTTGTTGATGTGATTTAGTTGTTTTCACTGCTGACTTTTAACTTTTTGTCCATAAGTTGATTTGTCTTCAAACTGAAGTATTCGTTTGAATGTTGTTTTTTTCCATCAGCCCCTTTCTGTCAGGATGACCTCTGTAAATGCCTGTGGACATAGCTCGTGATTGTGTTTGGGGATTGCTCTAACACCTTCCTGTTCATAAGTGTAGCAGATTGAAGTCAAGCACTGTTCTAAGGACATGCTTGAACTGTACCTACAGTGGAGTTCTCTGAATTCTACTTGCTTTTTCTCAGGGAACAAAAAAAGTCATGTTAGGTATTGTATAATGCAAACTGCAAGTTACTGTGCATGCCAGAAGCATGGGCTTCCTCTCATTTCTGTAAACTTCAGTCTGGCACTGCAGAGATGTGGCAGGTGTAGAGATGTATCCACATTCTGACATCTGGATTAGTTCTGTAACTTGGGCTTTTTTCATTGGTATCAAACAAGCAATTTGCTAGAAACTTCATTTAGATGGGATGATGTGTGCTGCTCTCAATTTTCTAGCCAATGTCCATAGTTGTGATAGTTGTTTCTTAGGCTGAGATTGGAGTGCATTGTATATGCTCAATAGAGAATTTGGTTTTATATTCCAACAGAATCAACTGCTATATTATAAGACAACTATATTTGATTTACATTTATTATTTCCTTTTCACAAAAGGTGAGAATACATTCCCATCTTAGTATCAGCAGCAGTGTTGCCAAATAAACATAATCAGGAAATACTTCAGTAGAATGTTAAACCCTATTGTTGTTCTTTCTTCAATAGGTCCATGATTAGACTTCCTGTTTTACAAGATGTCCCAACATGTGTTGGAATGGTAACTTCAGTACCACCTGAGAGCTTGGAGTCTGCCTTTCTGTGAAAGGTAGGGCATCTTCTGTTCAATATTTTTTGTGTATTGACAAGGTTTTCTTTTTATTAATCTTATTGGCTCTGCAACACTACAGAATCTGAGTTATGCTTTTAGCTGTATCACCTTTAGGTGTCAGAACTGATGTTATTTCATCAAGCAGTAATTTCTCAAAATAAATATGATTAATTTAGCTGTGTTTAAACTGTGACTATTTATGAAGAAAATGATGCTGTTTCTTCAGGCATCATTTTCAGAGGTTTTACTCCAGCTGAACAGAGAGCATGACCATTATACTTGGTCTCAGAAATTATTTAGAGAATTCAAGTTTTGTTTTCACCATAATTTTGTTTTCACCCGTTTTTCATTCTGTTTTGTGAATGTAGTGAAAGTGCTATCTTTAAAAGGTCTTGCTATTTCTGGAAGGCAGTTTTGGCCTTCAGGGCCCACCAAAATATGTTACCCAGCCTCAGAATAAGTTTGCATCTGGGAATTGAATGGCTTAAATTTCCAGGTCTCTGCAAAGGAGAGTAAAATTAAGATCATCATTCTGTGGAGATGCATTCTCTACCAGATTCATTTATAAAGTCCATGGATGTAAAATAAGAACAATAAAAAGAAAACCTTAGAGAACCATTCAGTATTGCAATAAAGCTGACTTACATTATCCCTGTAGGCAAACTCCATGCTCTAGAGGTGGTGCTAATGTCCCCAGCGCTCAACACATGTTGGAACATCTTTGTGGAGGAGGAAGTCATTGATCAGTGAGCAGCATCTTCAAGGATCCTTTAAGGGGGAAAAAGGAAAAGGTAATATTTTTAAAAATATGTTGAAATGATTGTTCATTATGTTTATTTGGCAATCCTGCTGCTCATACTAAGGTTGTAGTGTTTTCATTTCTTAAAATGACTGACAAACTTTGTGAACTTCCTTTAGTCTTTCCTTCTCCCATTGTCAGCCTCCTTCACGTTGCTGAGTCTCCCTCCTGCAAACAAGTCCAGAATTTACTGTAACTCATTGGCAGTTTGGCACTTTTTTCAGTGGTTGTAATGCAGAGGAGGTTAATCTGTGGTTTAACCAGTTTTGCAGTCCCTTGTGTTAAATAAGTTAGAGCCAAACATTGAACTGGTACGAAGACATTCTGCTGCTAACCAAAGGGTATTTGTTTTCAAGGAAAAAAATTTGTTTGTGTAGCTGCAACACAGAGTTGTGCCAGATGAGGTACCACCATCTGTTCTTGCACAATAGTGTGGAAGTGTAACCTTACTATAAACTCAGCATAAACTAAAGCTATTTTGACAAAATTAAGCGACCATATCTGGCCTGGTTAAATTTTGCAGTGGTGGATCTGGTGATGCTCTGTTTGGTATTAATGAATATGGGATGTTGGCAGTTTTAATTCTAATCCTGGGCATAGACAGATGAAGGTGCTGACATTTTGAAATTCAGGTTATGGTCTTTGGTCTACCCTTCTGGTATCCTTGGGATTTCCTGGGTTTTGTGCATATCCTGCCTGTGTGACATGCCCATCCTGCCTCCTTAGACAAAGCCTCACATGGAGCTAGTCTGCTTGGCATCAGGCTTGTGGTGACAAGTGTGATGCCTGGTCTGATTGTGGTGTCAGAGATGGTTTCCTGGGGGAAAAAATTGTCAAAATACCTGTTTTGTTCATACAATTTGCCTTAAAAGAGCAAGTTCTTATACTTGGTATGCCTTTGAATCCTGTGTGTGTGATGGAGAATGTGGTCTGTTCCTTGTGAGGACTGTGCTCTAGGATGCTGGCATCTGTTTGTCACCTCTGACATTCTTACAGGAGTTCTGCTCCATCTCTGGCTTACCTGGTGTACTGTCATAATAGTGTGGTTATGGTGTTCAAGCCTGAGGTCTTGTCTTGGTTTACTGTTTGGGGTTTAGCTCAAGAAACACGTGTCTGTTCTGCATGAAAACAGATAAATCCCCAACTAACAACGTCTCTGTTGTTTTCTTAGGGACTCTTGTTGGTGTCATTGCCATATTAGTACTTTCTGGTCTGCTCCTTGTAAAAATCTCTTTTGATTTGACTGTCTAGTGAGTAACCAAGCACAAAAGTGCATTAAGGCATTTACTGTTATTCATAAAAACAGTGAACATATTTGCTAGTCCTCTACACTCACTCTGTGTTTATTCTTGAATGTTCCTGGATGTCTTTGGACATGCTTATTATGCTGTATTTTTTGTTTTAGGAAAACCAAGATGGAGAAGAAAAGATCATATAACTGTAATCTGTGTGTTCTTGACACGTTGAGACCTGCCCCTGTTTCAGTTTTCATCCCCTCCTCTGTCTTGAGTATTTTCCTCATACTGCTCAATTGCTGCAGCAGCACAGATTACTGGGATTATAGGGTAGCATGTGGAGCTGTAGTTCTCAGAGACTTTGTCCTTCAGTGCCTCCTTTTAATAACTTCAGCACCCGCCCTTCTTTTAGAATGCACACATCAAATGGCACAAAAATAATCCTAAAGTTGAATTATTTAAAGAGGAGGAATTAAACATCAAACCAAAGGATATTGTCTTTGCTTAACACATTGAGATTTTGATTTCTTCTAGAAGAAGTTGGGTGATACACAGTTTAATTACAGAAGAGAGCAGGGAAACAATTCATTGTAGTGCTTTATGTTCCTTCAGACTTAATGTTCTTTCTGTTCTCTCTGATCAAGCTGCAGGCCTTCCTTGCTGTGGGAATGCCAAGTGTTCTCTGCTCCAGGATGCACTGTTTATGCTTCCATGCTTTGTGGCAGCTCCTTCCATTTTCCAGGCCTCCACATAGCTGTGCAGAATGTTGTTTGGTGACTAGCTGGGTTCTGTTAGAGACAAACCACTAAGGCTAATAAGAAAGACACTTCATGGATGATTAATTGCTGCCTTTCAGCTGTTTAATTATCTAGCTTAGAGACAGAATTTTGGAAACTGGCTTGTCTGGTTAGATATACCTTAGCACAGACCTCTTCTCCAAGTAGTTTTTCTTTTCCCCAAAAAGCATGGATTATCAGTAAGCTCCCAGACTTACCCGCTTGGTTGAGACAGACTTTTTAGAGAAGTGGAGGCTTTTTGCTGGTCAATCAATCAAAAAACATGAGTTCTATAGTTAGGGTTATGTAAGATTCTTGAGAAATTCTTTCTCTACTTGATGAATTTTTTTTCTCTTGCCCCAAATCCTATGGACTTGCATATAAAGGCTTTGAATTAGCACAGAAAATAGGATGAGACTGTGGCCAGGGTTGCACATGGATTTTGCATGGATGGAGCTATTCCTCTGGCTCTGTTGTGTTAAAATAATTACACCACGATGACCCTCTAGAGTGGAGCTGTTTTGCTTGTTTTCTGTTGCCAGGAATAAAGTGTATTGAAATTAGAAAGTAAAAGTTCAAAATAAACAAAAAGGTCGTTTTTGCAAAGTGTGCAGTTAAGTTGTGGAACTCCTGGTTTACAGCGTTTTAAATTCAAAAAATTACTTGAAAAATCAATGAAAGAAACATTCCATCCTGATGTGATAGAAAGATAAGATGCTCCAACTTAGGACAGACCAAGGCATAATTTTAGTGCACAGTGAGCACTACACACTTTTTGTTTTAATAATCTGGCAGCATCTCCTGATACTACTGTTAGAGAAAGGATGATGGACTCTTACCCACTGTAGGTTTACTGAACTTTTTATACAGTTCTATAAATACCTAAGTGTTTATGAAGTAGTGTTTGTACTGAAAGAGTTAAATCCACTCTAGTGCCTGAAACACTGAATGGTTTTGTGCTTGTGCATTCACACTACAGAGCTTAAAAGTCTCAGCTGAATCTTACTTTGCTAAAATAGTTTGGTTGGCATTTACTTTGGAGGGGGCAGAAAGAGGCAATACTAAAAATTGTGTAGCATTTTATTCCTCATTTTTATTCTTTTAGGTTACATTGCATGGCTGGTTATGTTTTTTCCCTGCTGTGTCTTGCACTGAGCGTGGTATGTATTTTGAGGATTTTAATCTGTAAGTTTGGAATCTATTTAAAAAAAATAACTGATGTTTGAGCAGTTTGTGTTTCACAAAATGCTTCCAGGGCAATCAGGAAGATTTCTGGGAGTAGTGTTTGTCCTACATTTCTTTTGGACTACCAAGGTAGTAGGTAGTTAGTGTAGGACAAACAGTACTCCCAGAAAATTGGGAATTTTCAAGAAATGTGGGAAATGGGTTTGTAGGGAATTCTCCCAGCGTGGCAGAAAGCTCACACAGTGTGTATCTGTATGCAAACCTGGAGACAAGAAATGCTGACTTAGGAATGCCCTGGAATAGGGCAGACGTTGGTGAGAGAGAAATGGAGCCGGACACAAGTTTCAAAGGATGGCCTTGCAAATAAGACTGGACACTTTGGAGAAGCAGAACTATGAAAGGTGCATTGGAGTGGGACCCACGAGGGGGAATTGTAGATGATTGGCTTTAAGGCTTTTGCAGCATGGAGTGGCAAAAGCTGATGGGCCAAGAAACACTCATGGTGTATTGTAATTGTTGTAATAATGTATTGTTCTGATTATTGCTCTGTTCCATGATAGTGAATTATAACATCTGTATTGTCTCAGCCTTCACGTGAGACTAAATTAAAACACCTCTCAGTAACCCCATTTCTAGATCAGAAAAAACCATAACCCAACATACCCCCAGCCTGATTCTTCTCCCAGTGGAATCAAAGATTTTATCACTGACTTTAGTGGGAACACAGTCAGCTCTGCCCTTCCCCCGTGTCACAGCTGTCTGTGTGGAGCAGTGCCTAAGCTGGCAAGTGGATGAGCACTGTAGGCCAGTGCAGGGGCAGCCCTCGGGGGTGTCAGCACTCCTGCCACAGCTGCCTGTCACAGCAAAGTTTCCAGTCTGGGGTGTTAATCTGGCCCCTCTGAGATCAAACACTGCACCTTCTATAATAAGCCTGACAACATCTTAACGGGTCAGATACTTATCAGGGGTGCTTGGAGCCAGGCTCTGCTTTGGGCTGGGTTTATCTTGGCCTTGAGCCCTCACAGGCTCTTCTAAAAACAACTGAGCAATACTGAGATTGTGAGAAAGAGCTGTCACTCTTACTGAAGCTGCTCTTAGTTTTCAGAGCATTTTTTGTAACCTGAGCAGGCCATGTCTTCAGAAACCAATGGAAAGGAGACCTTGTCAGACCTGGATGTGCAGGATAAAACTCTGACCTGCAGCAAAAGCCACAAGACACACTTGGTATTTTGGCAAGTACACACAGGTGTGTAGATATCCCAGTTAGGATGCCCACTGCTCATGCTGTTAAAATCTTCTGAAAACTGATACTTTGATAAAGTTTTAACTCCCACAGGCACAGTAGAAGTGTGCATGGATTGAAATGCAGTGCTTTTAAAACCAAATAGCATTTTTTTCCCCTTCTCCCCTCCAGAAACTGTGTGTAAATGTGTCTCTGTGTGGATGTTGGGCTTGGAATAATGTCATGATCTGAGAAGCTTTTAGCATCCAGAGGTGATAATCCATGGTGAAACTCACCCAATCACTACTGGGTGCTCAGGCTGTGCAAGCAGATTCTTGGCTGTTCCTCAAACACAGGCCCATGCAGAGCAGTAAATCTTCCTGCACACCTGCACGGATGCTTCACACCCACCTCCCACAGCAGCAAAGGTATGGACTGCTTGTCCAGAATGTCCTCAAATACATGTTTAAAGGTGCAAAAGCAGACCTGTGTATTTCCAGTGCCTCCAGGCCCAGACTGTGCCTCTGTACAATCACAGGCAGGCAATTACCCCTGCCTTGGCCAACAGGTGTGTGCCTATTGACTCACTAAAATATGGGCTTGCTGTTCATGGCTGATAAGTACATCATAAATTTGAGTCCCCTTTGCTTTCCCAGCCTATTGGGCTGTTCCACAATGTGTCTGGGCTTGCTTCATGTACAGAACAGACAGGAGACAAGCCCATGGCTGCAATAATCACTGTGGGAGATGTTTCTGGGAAGCCTTTGCAGCAGAGAACATGTCTGGTCAGTGACAGAGTGCTGTGACAGCCCTCAGCACGCTCTGCAGGGCAGGAATTCACTGGCAGCACGAGAGAGCAGCCCTCAGTGAGAATGTGGGACAGTTTGCCTCCACCTTATTAAGGAAAATGTCACAAGAGCTGCTAAGAACTGGCAAGGAAATACAAGTGAACTTCTTGACCCAAAGGAAATATTTTGTGCCGAAGCAGAGGGTCTTTAACTGCCCTGCCTGCCACAGGGTCTGTGGTGTTGTGAGTCTGACAAGAAAGAATCTGCTCTTCTGCTTCAAGATCTGTTCTAGATCTGACTTCAAGAACGTCAGGATAACAAGATTTGAGCGCTCTCTTGGGTCAGTGCAGAGTTAATTGTAGAATTGTCTGTTCCTGTAGAATTGTCTGTGTGTGGTGTAAAAGGGATTTGTGTGCAGGGCTGGTCGCCTCAGAGAGTGCCACTGGCATTTAGCAGGTTCCTGCAGAAGTGGCCCTGTCACTGCAGCAGGGCTGTGTCCCTGCTGGCAGCCACAGCCTGCCCAGAGCAGGGATCTGGAGTGGGAATTTCTTCCTCCAGGCACTGCAGGAAGCTGCTGTGCCCAGAGCCACTGCAGGGCTGCTGCTGAGCAGGGAGGGGACACAGCCTGGCACCCACACTGCCATCCTGCAAGGTTATCTCTCCAATCTCCCTGCTTACCATTCAGATGTCTCTGCCAGTATTAAATGAAAAGCCATTTGATACCTGAGGCTCCTGGCTCAGTATCCCCTGAGCAATTAGCCTGTTGGAGTCATTAATATTCTCTGCTTTCACTGTGATGATCTCACTTCCTGCAAACAGGAACTCTGAGAGTGAATTAAAAAAGCCAGACAAAAATACAGCTGGTAGAAAGGCTGCTTTAATGATATGTATTCTTTGATCACTACTCAGCAAAAAGAAGTTGTTTAGAGTGGTTTGAGAGTTTTTGTAACATATATTTTATAAGAGTGTGATAATGAGTTGCCTTGTGGAAATATAAATTAAACAAGATGTTAAAAGAAACAGAGAAGAGAAATAAAGAGTGAACATTCAGGTATTGTAGATTCATCTCCAATTATATTAACAAGGTCTTTCATAATATTTAGTGTTTTCCCCATTGCTGATCTCTAAGCTTTTCCTCAAGGGTTTTTTGTTACTTCATGGGTGATTATGCCTCTTGTAGATCAAAATCAATGAAACTTCAAGAGCTCTTCCAAGTCCTGTACAAAAAAAATCCCCGGGATTCACTGGTTTCTCTCATTTAGCCACTTCCAAGGGAAGATTCTCACTGAACCAAGACTGTGCAGCTGAGTCCTAAGTAAATGATTGTTTTTTTCTCAGAGTTCTGGGGGGCCCATCCCGATTTCACAGCCTGAGTTACTGCTCAAGAACCATTCTCACATTTGGCTGTGCTCCTTGAGTGCTGCCTGATAAGAGTCCTGGCTGGATGCTGGCAGGTTCTCATTCCATCCATCCCTGCTCTCAGCACTTCGAGGGGGTCACTGTACAGCAGCCTGTCCCTGCTCCCAGCAAGAACCCCAAACTCAGGCTGCTACAGCTCCAATCGATGGAAAAAAGTAATTTATATGCTTAAAATGTTCTTTTTTCATTTTACTAGAATTTGCTACCAATAATTCCATTTGTATAAAACTCTGCTGTGATCTGCAGTACAGATATACACAATATTCATCTGACTATTAATACTAAAAACATGTGGGAAAATTGTAAGGATGTGAAAGGCATTAAAATTGTTAAAGTTCTTTGTGGAGCTGCACAGGCAGCTTGTGCTTTATAGATATTTATATAAAAATATATATCTTTAGAGATATAGATATTTCTATTAAAATTAGAGGTTATATATTATATAATACATTATAATATTATATGTCATCTATTATATCTATACATATTACATAAAATATATTTTATATATTATATATTTTATATCTCTCTCTCTCTATACACACACACACACACATATATATATATAATAAAACCCCTTGTGTTAATTGTCAATAAGTTTTTTTTAATAGATTGCTCAAAGCCTGGTGCTATATTAGCAGAAACAATGGAAACAAGAAGAGGAGAGTACAACAGGGGACAGTAAGTGTGTTTAAAACAGAAAAATTTCAAAATTTCCTCCTTTTTTGCCTCTGTCGATTGTGTCTTCAGTTGGACAGAGGCACAAAAATTCATTCTTCAGCTACCCCATGCAGCATGTGGCTGTGCTGGCTCTAAATTTGGGAGCCTCTCTGCTCTGGAAGTGATGCCTCACCAGAACAAGCTGAGTAGTCAGTCTTGTCCAGAAGCTCAGAGTTTCTTCCATGCGCTGGACTACAAAGACAGAGCTAAAATTGCTTTCTATTTATCAATTTCTCTGAGGAGCATTGATCCCACGTCAAATGACACTGTGGGAGTTTAAAAGTGAGAGTTTGTCAATAGAGACCTTCAAAGAGGACTTGGTTGCAGGCACTGTTCTCAGTTTCACAGATTCCAGAGGAAAACCTAAAGCCCTCTGGATGGCCCCATCCCTCAGGGGGTCCCTGCACCCTCAGCTTGGGGTCACCTATGGGAATAAATCACTTGGACTCCATGTTCTCCATGGTGGAAAAAGCCCCTTCTTTATTCACATGTTCCTTTTTACAGATTTTTACAGACCTCGTGTGTGACTCCCGTTGGTCAGGAGCTTTCTGGCCAATTACTTCTTGGTTAATAACAAGTTGTTATTCTGTATTTATTGGTCACTCAAGCCCCCAGGGTGTAGTGCAGGGAAAGTGAGGGATAGTTTTCATTTTTCTATCTAACAGTGTCCAAACAGGTGCTGGTTGTTTTTCACCCAGGGCTGGATTGTGTTGTTAACCAGCTGCTCACACCAGGGTTGTTTCACATGGGACCTTGCAGAGGGCTGGCTTGACAAGGCCAGCCACATTTTATGTGGTTTTATGAGGCCTTTTTCTCACCATTTTTCCACCTTGCTGCAGCATCACCTGCAGATGAGCTGGGGCTGCCCTGTGTGTGTCAGATGCAGACATTCAGCCACGCTGGCCCAGCCCAGGCCCCTGGGACACCAGTGGCCACTGCTGTCCAGCCTCTGGCCACTGCACTGACAGAGAACAGCTCCAGAGCCCCGGGTGGCAGCTTGAGGCTTTCCTCCTGCATGGGAGTCCCAGGGCTCTTCCTATAAATATCCAGGACCATATGCTCCTGCATCTCTGAAACATCACCAGCTCTTTGCCCTCACATCCCCCTGGTGCTGTAGTAATCCCATTTGTGGAATCGGCGGGAGAGATGCAGCACAGCCAATATGGGTGAGCAGCAAATCTCATTTATTGCTTGATAGTCACATACATTTACATTGGAGTTAATGAACTTCATACATACTGCAAAGCTGAGCTCATGATTGGTCAGTTACTTATCAGCCAACTACGCCTACTTTTGCATTCTTGTGATTATTCTTTTGAAACTAACTTTATATTTCTGGCAAAAGATTCTCCCTCTTATCCTCACGTTGCAGCATGGGGATCATGTCCTTGCCTGTCATTGGGCTCTGGCTGCTGACTCCCAGGCTTGTGTCCTTCTTGCTTCACCAATGGTACCATGTCTACGTGACCTCTCTCAGCTAGCCAAGCATCCAAAAAGCTCTCCACACTTTGGGGAGCTGGGACAGGAGCATCGTGGTGAGGACATCAGGACATCTGACACAAGATGCTTTGGACAGTGATGTCTGTACTGCGTGCCTGCCCAGCTCATCATTTGGCTCAGTATTCTTGCTTAATAACGCTTGTTAAGGGCTCAATGGCTCTGGGATCACGTTTAGGAGGACGTGGAACAGTATTTAAATACAGATTTGGTGCTGCTGCCAGAGCTGTGTTGCTGCAGGAGTGCCCAAACTGCTTTCTGGGCTCTCCTGGCCCTCGGAGGGCCCTGGGCAGCACCATTCATCCAGGACATCTTTCTGTCCTCCCTGGGCCAGAGGCTGGGGCTTTCCTTCTGTTCCCAGGTCAGCTACAGCTGGTGTCCCTGGTATTTTGGGGGAATTATGGCTAACTGCATAGTGAACTATCACGAGACATAATCCCATGAAAATAATTATAAAAGAAGTGTAAAGGAATGCACTAGTGTTGTAAAAACCTACCCAGAGTTAATGCTCCAAATCAAATAAAAATAAAAAATCTGAGTTATATGTGAGAAATCAGCTGGTTTATAGTCAAAGGGCAAATCCCTCCCTTCAGCCAGTCTGCCTGTACTGAAAGCAGATCTGTTTTCTGCCTCTGCTGTCAGGGGCTTATTGCTCCAGGGAGGAGCTGAGTGGGTAAGCACTGAACAGGGGAAAATGCCCAGGTGAGTCACTGCCTGCCTGTAGGAATTGGGGTGAGTGACTCTGCCCCTGTCCTTTCCTCTGTAGGATGAGATGATTGCATTTCCCCACTGCCCAGAAATGCTGCAGGGCTCTCCATTAGGGGAGCATTAGGGTGGCAGGGACAGAAATCTGAGTGCTGTGAGACAAGGAGCTATCAGCATGCAAAAGATTGTTTTCTTGGCCTTATCCTTCAGAACGCTATTGTTTCACAAAGGTGAAGTTTCCTCAGTCTATATTTACAAAATCCTCTCTGTACTCAGATGTTCTGAGCAGTACTTGAAGAAGTCATATTACAGCTTCAAACTGTTCCTTGTATTTTTCCTTACCTCTGCCTTTCTCTGTCACTAATTCTCTCTGGTGCTATGTAAATATTTTCAGTTGGATCAATTAGGGAAAAAGAAAAAAAAAAGAAAAAAAAAAAAGCCCTGAGGGAGCTCCCCTTCAAACTGTAGTGGACCTCTACTTTGCCACTGAACCTGAATTCATGGGTAAAGCACTAATGAAAATGGAAATATTCCAAGTTAAAAAACAAAAAAGAAAGAAAAATATTGGAATGTTTAAGTCTCAAGGACAAAGGGTGCCTCAGAACCAGCATTAAAATTTTGCTGGCAGCTGCAGGAAGTTGCTGTTCAGAATAAGCAGGCATAGAAATGAAACTGCCCTGCAGAATCCTCTACTCAGAGCACTGCCCTGTACTGAGCCTGAACCAACCTCATCTCTGGTGTTAGCAGCCCTGCGTTTGTTGTATCAAAAGATGAATTCTGCCTTTTATTCAGTTGCTGTTTTTAGAGAGGGCCTCAGAAGGAAGCTGGGGACAGCAAAGCTGTGGCATTTCCCTGCAGTGCAGGGTCTGCTCCCAGAGCAGCCGTGATGGAGGCTGAGCCAAGGGCTTGTGCCAGCAGGGGCTCCTTAAGCAGTTTATTTTATCCCAAATGTTGAGCTGTGGTCTGCTGGCTACAGAAGGCATCTGGGAGTCAGAAGTTCTGGGCATCAGTAGGCAGGGTGGTTATGGCTCTCAAGTTCACTGGTTTCTGTTGGCTTTTGCTGGATTTGTGAATGAATATCTAAATACCCTGCATCAGTTAGTGAAAAATATAACAATTTATGCTTGTCTTCTGCAATATTGCAGGACTTTTAAATGCAATTTTTTTCAATCTGCTTTGAGATACTTTTGAATGTGTAAGGATGTTATTATTCAGACCTCTGAAGAGATAGTACAAGCATCCACAATTCCCCAAAGAACAACATTTTATATCAAATTCAAATGGGTAATAATGAAATTGAAATGAAATAATGGAATTCTAGAACTCTGGGACACATTTCCATGTTGTTACATGGTGTAATCTTTCCATCATCACAAGCCAAAGCAAAACTAAATCACTGAAAGCTTTGCCTGAGAGCCTTTGGCAGACCAAAAGGTAACTCATTTTTAGATTGATTTGAATATGAAATTGAATTAGTGGAGCTAAAAATATTCCTGCAGTACTGCACTGGTGAAAAGCAATAAACCCTTTTATGCCAGACAGTCTATGGAAGGACGGACAGCAACCTCTGAGAAAATGATAACCCATTTTTTGCTGTTTCCATGGCAATGCAGCTACAAACACTTGTGTTTGCATTGTACAATCCTCAGGAAATACAGCTTGTCAGTTCTTTTTATAAGCCATAAACCCTTCCAACTCTGTGGATGCAGGGCAGCTCCTAAGAAGGAGAGGAGAAAGGAATGTGGGAGGTGTGCAGGGAAGTCCCCATCAGTCCTCAAAACACCAGGGCAAGGCCCTGAAGGAGGCCTCATTCTAACTTGAACACCCTTTGTTTATTCATCAGTGTGTTTCTTGGGTGATGTTGCTTAGATTTTGTGCCTCTTAACCCCTCTGACTGCATTCCCAAAGTATGTGGGAGCTCACTCCTCTCGCTGCATTACTGCTGCCCTAGGAGGAAAGGCAGGGCAGCCTCTAATCCATGCTCCAAATAAGATTGTTATTTTAAGCAACCTTTTCCTACCCCTTTGGAATCTTTGCATGCTTGAGGGATTCCCTTTGGAGTCCCGGTAAATGAACCAGCAGGCTTCACTCAGCTTCAGGCAGCGCCGAGCTTCCCTGGCTGCGGAGCGGGCAGCGAGGGCTGGGGCGAGACCCCAGGAAATGCAGCAGTGAGTTCAGTTATTCCCAAGAATGCAGGGGCGAGACCCCAGGAAATGCAGGAGTGAGTTCAGTTATTCCCAAGAATGCAGGGGCGAGACCCCAGGAAATGCAGCAGTGAGTTCAGTTGTTCCCAAGAATGCAGGGGCGAGACCCCGGGAAATGCAGCAGTGAGTTCAGTTATTCCCAAGAATGCAGGGGCGAGACCCCGGGAAATGCAGGAGTGAGTTCAGTTATTCCCAAGAATGCAGGGCTCAGAATGCACAAGTGTGGCGTTCAGCATTTCTCCTTCAGCCAAGGAGAACAGCCAGACTGTCAGTCCCAAGCAGGGGCAGGTCGGTGGCTTTAAACCCTTCCTGTAAGCGCACAATGGCCTGTCAGGGTCCCCGGTGAAATGAACAGGGCAGGAGATCTTTCTCCTTTCAATGCCTTTATTAAAAGTGATCAGCTCCAGGCTGGGAGCCCC